>CM044448.1:68402234-68430459 GCA_024363595.1 Xenopus borealis
TCGCCGGCGAACAGTTCGCGCCATCCCTAAAAATAAACACCACTTACACAATTTAAATTATTTTAAACTTGTATCTTTTAGTCTTGAAATTCAAAATCACATCAAGCAGACAGGCGCCATTTTGTAGACACTGATAATAGACAAACTTTGCATCATGCCAAAATTTTGTTTATGCTCTAGAATGGGGCACCTATTGCCCTTGCACTGGCTAGACAATGAAATGGTGAGGACTGGGAAAGTAATTGCCTGCCCCTGTGCCTATGTGCCTATTCTGGGTATTAGATAACATATCTATATTTGTAAATGTTGTTTCCCTTGGATAATGCCAATATATTGTCATCATTTTTGCTGGGCTTTGTGTACCTTAAAGGGCACAAATCATAACTAAAATCATTTACTAAGTAAATACACTATGTGAAAGTTCAATAAATAATTCAATAAACAGTTAGAATTGTTTGTATAATGTAAATCATCAGCTCACTATACCTTCTGCAAAATCTCCCCTACCTCCACTGCAGTTCTAGCTGAGGCAGGCATCTTGGATTTCACTGACTCCTCCTACCTATATCTTCACAGCCAACTGCAGCTCTGAAATCTCGCACATGCTCAGTTGAAATTCCTTGCTTGCCTAATAAACCTTCTAAGCTATTTTCAAATCTGCCAAACTTCTGTGTTAGTGCTGCCACCTTCTGGAAGTTGCTGTGTGCCCTTCATTTGCATAATGACATCACCAGCAGGGGATAAGATAGGGAAATCTTGTGGTACTTCTAGAGTTTACTAAAGCTAGGCATTCTGGGTAGAATACTCAGGGCTGTGCTACAATCTGAGCATGCTCGTGAACTCATTTACATATTGTAGTCAGTATGGACTCCCTCAGTGAGAGAACTCATTTGACAAAGTAGGGGATTTTTTTTAAAAACTGCTGTTTTTTTTTCTTCCAAAAAACTGTATATATAGTTTGATTAAACATGTTTAAGTTGTACTGGTAAGGTTGTTAATATGTTTTTGATTTTGGCTGCAATTGGTGCCCTTCAAGGGGGAATTCACCCTGCAATTAAAGAGTCACAATCATCATGGGGAAAGTATTTTATTTGCACCTGGAAATAATGTGCAGTGTGTACAGTTAGTCCGATGTATGCTGAAATAGGTAACTGCTGCTTTTATTTATTCATTTATTTTTCTTCAGATGTGCAGGAAATTTGCAAGAAATAACTTTTTTTTTTTTAGGTTTTCCTTTGTATTTTGTTTGGGAGTGAGGGGTGTTGTTTGTTGTTTGAAGTTAATCCTTTTTAATAAGAGAATGTTATATTGGATTGCGGCGCAAGCTAGTAAAAATAATTCCCACATGGTTTTTTCTCCCTTTGTCAGGAAATCGACTTTCTTTAATGTGTTGACTAAAAGCCAGGCAGCAGCAGAAAACTTTCCATTCTGTACCATTAATCCAAACGAAAGCAGAGTACCTGTTCCAGATGACAGATTTGAATTCCTGTGTCAGTACCACAAACCCGCAAGGTATGGAATTGTTTGGTAACATAGCTTTTTTATTTGCCAGTTTGTGCATTAAAGGAGAACTAAACCCTAAAAATTAATAGGGCTAAAAATGTCATGTCTTATATACTGAACTTCTTGCAGCAGCCTAAAGTGTCAGCTTCTCAATAGCAGCAATGATCCAGGACTTCAAACTTGTCACTGGGGGTCACCATCTTGGAAAGTGTCAGAGACACTTGTATGCTCTGGGCTCTGAGCAGCTGTTGAGAAGCTAAGCTTAGGGATCGTCAAAAATTATCAAGAAAAAAATGAGGTTGGCCTGTAATATAAGATGATGCTACAGGGTAGATTATTAGATTCGGATGCTAGTTTCACTGGTTTCTGTGCTGCCATGTAGTAATTAATTGTACTTATTGCTATCCAGCCTTATATTATGAGATTTGTGTTCTACGTGTACTGTATGTATATATATATATATATATATATATATATATATATATATATATATATATATGAGTCGGTCCCTAAACTCAGTAAGTGACAGCAGCTCAGAGCACGTGCAGTGAATCAGCAGAAAAGAATATGGGGAGCTACTGGGGCATCTTTGGAGGCATATACCTTCTCTGCTTAATGCCTGTGGTTGCTCTGAGCTTTTACAGAAGCCCAAAACATAATGTACAACATTTCTTGTCTACTTACTTATTTAAACTTTAGTTCTCCTTTCAACATCACTTGTTTCGAACCTGGATGGCTTCTGCAGCTTAGTCAATATTCTGTGCCCCCCAAGTATAAATAAAATGTTAATACAGTATGACTCCGCATAAATACCTGGGTAAATTCTGTGAAACTGCAGTATGCTACGAATATAATGCCAACCTAAAATATTCAAAATTCATTAACTTCATTGGTAGACTTATCTACATGTGCAAATAAATGAGGAATATATTCTGTCTCATTGACTATATCCTGTCTTTGAGACACACTAGAAGAAAATGCTCGGAAATATAATTGTGTTGAATTGGATTGGTAGTATTTGTGGGTATGGCACACTCTGGAGATTAGTAGCAGACCTTGGATGTCTGCATCTGATGAAAAGATCTTCTACATGTGCCATAACTTTCTGTACTGGAAAATCGACCTTGGGAAAATGATTTTGGCAGAAAAGCAATACTGAGGAATGATTTTTATATTAATTACGTAAGTGGCAATTTTTGAAAATTAAACTTGACATTTATTTTGTTGAATTTTTCACTTGGTTACCCATGTGTCACTGATTGCATGCATGGCATACATGATTAAGGAAACCATACACCAGACTTCAAGGAATCTAACCACTTGGCCTGATCGTGTCCATATTGCCTTATACTGGCATGATGATCCTCCGGATGGCCGCATAGTAAGGGTCTGTTTGTTTGATTAGCCTGTTAAAGCTGACCTTCCACTCCCTCCCACCAGAGTTTACATATATCCCAAAAAGGTCTGGCAATACAGTAAGATTTGCCAAATTTCTGAACCAAATTAAGGCATGCATGCCCAACAGTAAAGGTGTTTCAAACACACAACACTGTCATGGGAAAACATATTTTTTTTTAAACGCATCAGTTGATAGTGCTGCTCCAGTACTGAAATCCATTTCTCAAAAGAGCAAACACATTTTTTTATATTCAGTTTTGAAATCTGACATGGGGCTAGCCATTTTGTCAATTTCCCAGCTGCCCCTGATCATGTGACTTGTGCCAGCACTTTAGAAGGGAACTGCTTTCTGGCAGGCTGTTGTTTTTCCTTCTCAATGTAACTGAATAGTATGCAGTGGGACATGGGTTTTACTATTGAGTGCTGTTCTTAGATCTACCAGGCAGCTGTTATCTTGTGTTAGGGAGCTGTTATCTGGTTACCTTCCCATTGTTCTGTTGTTAGGCAGCTGGGTGGGGGAAAGGGGGTGATATCACTCCAACTTGCAGTGGAGCAGTAAAGAGTGATTGAAGTTTATCAGAGCACAAGTCACATGACATGGGGCAGCTGGGAAATTGACAATATGTCTAGCCCCATGTCCGATTTCAAAATGAAATATAAAAAAATCTGTTTGCTCTTTTGAGAAATGGATTTCAATGCAGAATTCTTCTGGAACAACACTATTAACTGATGCATTTTGAAAAAAATCTGACCTTCCCCAGATATCTGTCGGGAAGACCCGTTGGAAGCCCCCATACACGGGTAAATGACCGATATCGGCAGCTTTATCTGCCCGCGTATGGCCAGCTTTATATCTGATAGTAAGTCATAAAAATGGAGAACCGTTTATAAGATCATTGCAATTTTACTGTGAGCTCCTTCGTGTTGTTTTTGTGTCTTTTCTCTACTGAATAATTACATTTCTATAATAAATAAATGCAAATACAGAGATAAATAGTTACCTGTGCCATGTAAGTTTTGAATTAAAAAATGACTTCAAATATGAACAGAATACAGGCATATTCATTTTAGTAGTGCATGTGTAATTCATTTCTTTCTGTTCCTCTTTTTAAAGCAAAGTTCAAGCCTTTCTCAGTGTGGTGGATACAGCA
This sequence comes from Xenopus borealis, assembly GCA_024363595.1. NCBI lineage: Eukaryota > Metazoa > Chordata > Amphibia > Anura > Pipidae > Xenopus > Xenopus borealis. The sequence goes on from CM044448.1 coordinate 68,406,287, forward strand.
GGCCTCGTGAAAGGAGCAAGTACAGGACAAGGCTTGGGCAATGCATTCTTGTCACACATTAGTGCGTGTGATGGAATTTTTCACCTGATGCATATGTAACATTTTTTTTATCTATTGCAAACCTCTTATATTCTGTAATTATGTTAGCAAGCTTGAGTTGTCATGCTCATAGCATCAATGGGTTTTTAATGTAAGACACACTCACTACAGTGTGAGAGAATGAATTTCCATTCCGAAGTGCACTGCCAGTTCAGCCATATAAACCTTGCTTCCTGCAGCACTTTACCTACAGAGCTGCACAGTGATTAAGAGAGATTTCAGTTTGGTATTTCTGGGATTCCTCCCTTGGTTAGTTAATTTTAGGTCATGCAAAATCCTTTCAATTGGGCTGAAATCTTGAACTCTGACTTGGCTATTCCAGAACATCAATAGTATTCTAAGTAAACCTTTCCATTTATTTAATTCCATGTATTGAGCTCATTGTCACCCAACTTTCTTTCTTAAAGTGTATTGATACAATTTTACATTCACTGAACTCTCAATGATATCAAGTTGTCAGGCCCAGAGCAGCCTCACCATGCTTTGTGGTTTATATTGGGTTTTTGTGTTGGTTTTCGGTGCTATTTTTGTCTGAATATCATGTAAAAATTTTCTGCCACAGAGTTCAACTTCTGTCTTATCTGTCCTGAGAAACATGTCCCAGAAGCATTGTGGAACATCAGATCGGTGTCATTCTAATAATGCTACTTTTGTTCATTGTTTTGCTATGGTGCGCTGATGAAAAAAGACTTTAACAAGTTTATGAGATTTCTACAGGGTCTTTACTGTTATCATAGGGTTCTTTTTTTCTGTGTTTAGCATTGTGCTCTTCTCTCTTGTAATTATCTTTATAGTAACAACACGGAATATCCTCATTTTGAAGACTATTTGTCATACTTTGGATTTTTAAACTCCTGGGGTCTATAGGAATTTTTCTGCTTTATGAATTTGGACATTTTCTTGTAAGGTTATAACGCCTTTTTCTTAAAGGGCAACTAAATTCTAAAATAGAATAATGATAGAAATGCTGTATTTTGTATACTAAATATAAACACGAACTTACTGCACCAGAAGCCTAATAAGACAAATGATTTATGCTTTCAAAGTTGGGACAGGGGGCTGTCATCTTGTTTCTGCAATATCAAGACTTGCACATGCTCAGTGTGGTCTGGGCTTCAGTTGGGAGGGTTAAGATTAGGGATCGTCATAAATGATCAAAACAGCACAAGTCAAATAATATCTGCCATAGAAGCCAATACAGCACAACTGATTAATAATCAGAATATACAGACTGCACTGGGTCTGTGGATACAAATCTCTACACTGTCTCTGGCTGTTTTACAGGGAAAAAGGCAAATCTGCATGAGTTCTGGGAAGTAAGGTGGGGGGCTCCCCTCTGTCCTTTGAAAGTATGAAAGTTCCCCTGCAGAGGCAGTTAGTGACCATCCCTATCCACAGCAGTAAATGAAGGGGGAATTTCACTTCATACAGTCAAGTTTATTATTAACATTTTTTAATTAAAGTATATTGGAGATTTCTTTTTCATTAAAGAAAGTACATGTTTTGCCTTTATATGCTCCTTAACTAAGATGGCTTAGCCTGAAATGCACTTAAATGTTATAAATCGCTACTTAAGATGTCACACCTAGACAACAATACTTTTTTTTTTCACAGAAACATACTATAGTGCAATGGGATTTCATAATTTCTCTGTGGGAATGGTTCATGGGAGAAGCTATTGGGCTTGAAGTTATTGATTTTGAAAAATTCTGTATAAACTGTGAGCAGCCCTGTACAAGGTGGGGTCTAATTACTAGTGATAGGGATTTGCTACTCTGATCCCTTGTGAACATCAGGCCTTTTATAATATACACACTATTATTTGCAAAATAGCTTGGTAGTGATGGCAAGCCTGTGAGAGTAATGTCACCTAAAAGAACAGTTTGGTGTAAAATGAAAAACTTGGTAAATAGGCTGTGCCAAATAAAAACATCTTCCTAATATAGTTCATTATCATAAAATTTAATATATAACGGCTGGAGTGAGCGGATGAAAACAACACTACTGCCTGCTTTTCAGCTCTCTAACTCTGAGTTAATCAGGGGGGGCCACATGGGACAAAACTGTTCAGTGAGTTTGCAATTGATCCTCAGCATTCAGCTCAGATTCAACAGCAACAGTTATGACCCATGTGCCCCCCCCCAAGTGTCTGATTGGTTACTGCCTGGTACCCAATCAGTGGAAACCATGAGAGGTGAAAAGCAGGAAGTAGTTTTCTGGCTATTACGTTAGACATCCAGTCACTTGACAAAGGCCTACAAGGTGGTTCGAAACGTTTTATCTGTCCAGATCTTTAAGCCATAAGAAACAAATAAAGGATTTTTAAGATAATTCTCTGATGATGCTGTCCTTTGCACATTTTGGGATTCTGAAGTTGGTGTGAAGAGCAGCGATTGGTGAGTGCTGGCTAATTGCCTGTTTGTGAAGACATCCAGTCACTCCAGGCTTTATACATTACATTTTTGGCTAACTATATTAGAAACATTTTTTATTTTGCACAGCCTATATACCCATTTTTTTATTTTTACACCAAACTGTTCCTTTACTGCTCACCTTTTTGTAGATCAGATTATGCGATATGACATCAAACAACCATAAGGTTAGAACTACACAGACGATTTCCGTGCATTCCCGTGCGGATCTGACGCTCAGTGACAAAACACATGCGTCAAGTCGGATGCGATGGAAAACAAGGTAAGTAATAGTAACGTTGGATGGTATTGCGTTGTTCATACGATATGACATGATTCGGATGCAGATTACATCCGACAGTCATGTCGTGTCTGATGCATGCAGCGACAGCTTCCGACATTTCTATCTCTTAACTTATTTCCGTTGTATCAGATTTGACGCGTGCATTTTGTCGCCGAGCATCAGATCCGCCGGAAACACATGGAAATCGTCTGTGTCATTCTACCCTAAATCTGTCATTTTAGACTGAACTTGGCTGTTAAAAATATTAGTGGCTAGATTTAAGGTGACGCTCATTTCAAACATCAGGATCACAACATTCCTTGTCTCTGTTCAAAACCTAGTGATTGCTGGTTTATTTCTCTCATGAAATAAAAGTATTTATTAGTGTTTCATAGAGCATAAAGATTTATTCAATTATCCATGGATAGGGATGTAGCGAACGTCAGAAAAAATGTTCGCGAACATGTTCGCGAACTTCCGGACAAAAATGCGAACGGTTCGCGAACTTCGCGAACCCCATAGACTTCAATGGGAAGGCGAATTTTAAAAGCTAGAAAAGACATTTCTGGCCAGAAAAATGATTTTAAAGTTGTTTAAAGGGTGCAACGACCTGGACAGTGGCATGCCAGAGGGGGATCAAGGGCAAAAATGTTTCTAAAAAATACATTGTTGACACAGCGCTGCGTTTTGTGCTGTAAAGGGCAGAAATCACACTACGTCACTCAGGTGATGTTTCTGGACACGGAATGTGAAAAAGCTCACACAGCTACGTGGCACTTGGTTAAAGACTGGGCAAACAATGCCTACAAGGTCAACGTATACACTACTACAGCAGTGGATACGGATTACGGAAAATATTATTGCTGCTTGAAAAACGTCACTCAGGATGGTGTTTCTGGAGACGGTATTATTATTGATATTTAGAGAGAATGTGAACAAGCTCACACAGCTAGATGGCAGTTGTTTGAAGAACAGTAGATTGCTAGCCAGCAAACTTACTATCAACTGTCCCTCAAATCACTAACAGCTCTCTCCCTACACTAGCTCTTCCAAGCACACACAGGCAGAATGAAAAAACGCTGCAGGGCTTCAGTTTATATATGGAAGGGGAGTGGTCCAGGGGGTGTGGGGGTGGTCCAGGAGGGAGAGCTTCCTGATTGGCTGCCATGTATCTGCTGGTCTGGGGGAGAAATGGCAAAAAAAAAGCGCCAGCTAAGGCGAACCCAAATTTGCGAATGTCGCGCGACGTTCGCGAACATTCGGCGAGCGCGAACAGCCGATGTTCGCGCGAACAAGTTCGCCGGCGAACAGTCCGCGACATCCCTATCCATGGATAGCATCTTTGCATTTTTACCATAACTACAGCAAAAGAAGGCTGACTAAGGATCTTTACACAAATGAAATCCCTTAACTGACCTTAGTGTTTAGTTTTCTGTTCAAATCATAAGGCAGTATAGAAACTGGTGACACATAAGGACTACTGCTAATTCTATTGCAGTACAGATGCATTAGCTTATGTGGAAGTTAGAAGACATGCAGCTTCCTCCAATTTCAGTTCACAATTTCCTGTTTGGGATATGCCCAACTAATTAGATAAGTGGTATCCACAATACATAATCAACACTCTTCACTGATTGGTGGTTTTTTGAATTTATGTATCATGTGATGACTGTGTGCATTCTGGCGACGGTTCAAAGAGAACCGAAACGCCTCGATGTAGGAGAGTTTGTTAAAGAGATTCTGACACCTGAAATTAAACTCTTTTTTACATCTATTATAATATTGGTTTGAAAGCTACTTCTAAATTTGCCATAAAGTATTTGCATGATGCTTTTACATTACCTGTCTGATCCCCCATGTTCCTGTATGAGGGGGCTGCCATAATTGTGCAGCAGGCATTTGTTATCATTAGAAACTATAACTAACAGACTGAGATGGGACTGTAAGGTTGGCAAAGTCAGAGTGTCAGAGAGTCAGGCTTAGAAGTTTCAGCTAACAGTTATATACAAAAACAATACTTTCAGCAAAGAATTATCAATATGACCTATAGGTAACAATTAATGTACATTCATATGTTAAAATAAATTTTTTAGTGTCAGTATCACTTTAAGTTTCAACAAAATTCACGTTGGATTATATCCATTAGTGCTCCTGACTTTACCTGGTACATGTCCTCGATGAGGAGCGCCATTCTGGAACTGCTTTCACTACTCGTTTCATGTCTGTTGGACAATTTAGGGATGAAGAATTAGGGTTTTTTCACACTTGAACCCATTTCTGTCTTCCTGGCATGGCTGAATATAAGGAGTCCATTCCACCCTATTAGCAATGCCCTTCTCATGTTCATATTGCATACAATTGACAGTTATATGGGAAGAGTTTAAATTAGGTTGGAGAAACTTATTAAATATGTTTTTACTTTCCCCATCCATTGCCAAAGAGACGGAAGGCAATTATTTTTATACTGTGTAAAACAAAAAAAAATTTAATTGTACAGAGAATTTATCATTTTTAAGAAATAAACTTACTATGATTTCCTCTAGGCAGAGGGAAAAAAGGCATGTATAATCTTATTTACCCCTGCATATAGTTATCGGCTTTGCATTCAAGTTACAAGATTGTACAGCAATACTGCACTGTTCTACACTATAATACAGGCCTCCAGGTATCACATTTCCCTTTACGTCTTTGAAATCATTTCAGTGTTATCTTTATTTAGTTTATAGAGAGGAGATTTACTGTGGTAGCAGTTATGAAATGATTGTTGCTTGCTTTACATCCTATTTTCTCCCTAGGAGCTGACTTGCAGTGGCAGCTCCTTCATAGTAAAATAGTCTCTTACTTTATGAAAGCCTTTATATTCAGAATACTGCTATTTAAATTTGTTTTTCTATCAGCATATTGAGATGAGATTGCATTTATACAATGAGCCAAGTGTATTAAAGATTACTGTGTTATCCAGTTTGCAAAACATGGTGTTAATCTCTAAAGAGAGCATTTTAGAATAGGATCGCGCACAGTTGTATTTGGAATGGGCACCTGCTTGTTCCCCGTGGTGTAATGAGTTTTAAACTTAACTAACTGCCTTATTGTCAGCTATTGAATGGTGCACACTTTGTTTAAGTTTTCCTTTTTATAATGATGTTATTATACTTTGAGTTGGCATAGACAGAAACTTATTTATAAAACAGAATGTAACGGGGCGGTTTTTCAGGTCTCTGTATACCAGCATTGGCCATAGGGTAGATTGTGAGCTTCCACCTTGCTCAAGTCTTCATCACTTGACTCAACTAACGGTATCAAATCGTAACTTTTTACAGTCATGCTGGCTTGCTGAACTGCTGCTGGGAGACACAAGTGGGGAGAAATGAACTGAAAACTGTGTAGTAAATAGAAAATACAAAACATTTGCAAAAGGTTATTTGTGATGTATTGTCTGAAAATGGTCAGCTTTGATGCCTCTGGTTTAAGCCTTTACTCCATTGTCAGTCAATTGCTTTGTAAGGATTTGCACTACAGCTACAGAGACATGCATGTATATTTTTAATTAAATATTGCTGGTTATGCACACCGCTAACACCATATCATAAGGGTGATTATGATCCAATCCCAGGTTTTTTACTTTTATCATTCATTTTAGTCTGCATGGTAACCTGAAAAAGGTCTCCAAAATTCCCAGAATTAATCATTTTCACCTTTATGGTGTTGGTTGATGTCTCTGCAAGTAAGAATATATAAATATAGACATTCACTTATTGCCTTGGATATTAGATGTCCTGCAAACCATGTATGGATATTGGCCCAAATGCACCTGACCCATGGATTTTAGGATCACCAGTGTGATGATCATTTTATGTTTCCATGATGGGGAACTAGAATAATGCTAGAAATGCTTTATTTTGTATACTAAAAAACGACCTTGCTGCACGACAATAATCAGAATATGCAGACTACAGTTTTTGTATTTTTTAATACAAAATGTCTCCAACTCTCCAAAACCAGTATCTGCAGCAATAAAATTCTCCAAATAGAATCCTCAGTATCTGCTTAAATCTGGCTCCATGATCTTTGTCCCTGCAGCTGTAGATGGAAACACTGAAGAGGCTGTAAAGTCAAAAATAAAACCCCATTTTTACTTTATTAACTGAAAAAGAAACCTATCCCCAATATACTTCAATTAAAAAATCTGTACAGTTTTTATAAGAAACCTGACAGTATGCAGTGAAATTCCCTTTCATTTACTTGCCCTGACTGCTGCAGATATGAATCTTTACGTGGTCGTCTGCTGTTCTACAGGGAAACAAACAAAGCTGCTCGAGTTCTGGCAAGTCCCTCCCCCCAGGTCGAAAGCATGATCCTTTCCCTGCAAAGCAGGTAGAGACCATCTGAAGTTTCCTATCCTCGGCAGTCAGAGATAGTAAATGTAGGGAGAATTTCACTGCATACAGCCAGGTTTCTTATAAAAATGGTAGACATGTTTTAATTAAAGTATTTTGGAGATAGGTTTTTTTTTTCATTAAAGAGAGTTCAAATTGGGTTTTATCTTTTTTGCCTTTACATTACTTTTAAGTTGCGAACTCCTGAATGCGAGTACAGTTTCGACCATTGATGGACACCTGTTGGGATGGTGCCAAGACAACATAATGATCAGAAATTGCTCATACTGTGTTTGAAGACTTGAAATGTGTTTTATCCTTTTATAAGGATGCAGTCTTCTTTATTGCTTGTCTTTTTGCACCTGACTCTTTTGATCCTCAAAAATTCTTTAATGAAAAGATATCATTAGTGACCCAAACTCAAATAATTTGCTACTATGTTTTACAGCTGGGCATTCTTTTTCTGAGATTGCTTTTATGCAGATTTTATTAAACTCTTTATTTTGTTTTGTAATGGCTGACCTAAATGTAGACTCTAAGTTTTTAATTTCTAAAGTTATGTTTAAATATTATTCCAAGTACTGAAGTAGAACAAAGTTTTTCCCTTCTTTAATTTGCTAAGAAATCCTCGGCACAAGAACTAAAGTTCTAATATGAACAACATGTTTAAGAGTCAGTCTGAGAACCACTGGTATAGGCTTATTGTGGTATCTGCTGCTAAAATTCTATTTTGTTATGAAAAGCCTGTCCAAGGCAAAGTATATGAATAAGTTGCACTCCTATGAGAAGGCATGTTCTGACATAAGAATATTTAAATTCTGGTTTCTGATACCTGCTGATTCTTGCTTAGCTTACCAAATCATAGGCAGATATGTCCAACTTGATTGGCCTATAGGCAAAACCAGGCATTGCATTGTCTATCGTAATCTGATTCTTCCATGATAGTTCCTTGGAATTTGTAATAATAAGGAACATTATGAAAGGCTATTTTAGTACATCAATACTAAATTAAATATTGGTACTTTTATGTCAAAGGCTGTATTAATACATGAATCCACAACTATCCGCATAGTCCAAGGTATCAGGCCAAGTTTCCAATAATTGCTATTATGTATAAAGTTAAAGGGTCTTTTCATCCATCTTAATTAGCTGGCTTGCACCATTTGTGTCAGGTGTCACAGCCAGGTGTGCAAAAATAGACACTGCTTTTAATAGCGAAAACATGCAATTCTTACAATTTTCTTTCCATATGCAAACACATTTTTTGTTTTTTTGTGGTCCTACCCCTTTATATTGTATTCTAATAGATGTTTTCCCAGATTTTGCACAAAAATGTTGTCCCAAAGTTCCAATAAATGACTGTTTGTGATTGTCATTTATAGTTAAATTAGGAGGTATAATATACTAACCAGGTGCATATTTTGCAGTGGTTCTGTCTATGAGTGAATTCCAGTTACCCTGCACCTCATACAGTCATGCGTAAATAACTTATTGCTTTACATGCATTTCACTCATTTAAGATGCCTGTGTCCTCCTGTCTAATCAAATAGGTGTGATGGGCTGTACAAATAAAAAAAGGAAAAATATCTTCACTCCCTAGATGGTGTCAAATGTCACACTTGATAAAGCGTATTGACCCAAAACATGTAGTGTAAACACTCCCCTGATTAAAGAGGTTTTGCAGTAATCTGCTGGAGCTCTCCTTCCTATTTTTTGATTGCTGTGTCTCCTGTCTGATCTTACATGTAAAGGATCAAACATTAAGAACCAGTACTTGATCACTGCATTGCAACTGTAATATTGTAACTTTGTTCATCCAAAATTCCTTGGGCACACACTTTGAGAAGGCCCGATTTGGAAACAGGGCCAACCTAGATCAGAAATTAAGAAGCTGCATTTCTAGTCTTAATATTTTATTGGACTCCTGGTTTGTTTTCAATGGGTTTCACCTTTCATGAACTTTTAGTATAATGTAGAGAGTGATATTCTGGGGCAAATTGCAATTGGATTAAAATTTTTATTAGTTTTGGCTTCTGAATTACTGTTTTATTCGGCAAATCTCCAGTTTGCAAATTTAGCAATTTGGTTGCTAGGGTTCAAATTAAAATAGCAGCATGCATTGATATGAATGATATATTGGAATATAAATAGGAGAGGCTTGAACAGAAAGATGAGTAATAACATGTTGTAATAACTATGTTTAGCTTTGCAAAGCATTTGCTATTTAGATGGGGTTAGTGTTCACCATTTAGCTGAAGCTGAAAGGAGTCATAAGCAGAAGGCAAATGATTCAAAAACTATAAATAAAGACAAATGTTGGTGAATTGAAAAGGTGCTTAGAATTAGCCATTCTATATCATAAAAAAGTTAACACAAAGATGCACCATCCCTTTAAAAGTTAATAGCAAGGATTATAGGCTCAGATCAAGACCATTGGAAACCTATGGACACCTTTACGTATATTGTCATCTGAGCATTTGTTTTGCAGAGAGGTCTGCTGTCATAGTATACTGATCATGAATTGAGTTGGTGTTGCTTTAGACATCCATCTACCTAGTCAATTGTTATTACAGCGGACTGCTCTATGCAGTTAATAATCTAGAATAAAAGCCACATAAAATGTGTGAAATATCTTTCTTTGGGCATTTGCTAAGTTTTTGCTTTCTGGGCTTAATAGTTTTTCCAGCTTGGGATCATCAAGTAAGTTGCTTTTTGAATCTAAAATGCCCTAGCCCTTGTGTATTGCTTTATTGAGAAAAAATGGATTTCAGTGCAGAATTCTGCTGGAGCAGCACTATTAACTGATGCGGTTTGAAAAACCATGTTTTCCCATGATAGGATCCCTTTAAGGAAGTTACATGCCAGAATGACATTATTTGGTAGCCAGTATGAAGCTTTCCATTGCAGTTGCTTCTGAAACTATACATAATACATGATAACATTTGATTGAAACTTTAAGCAGCAGAAGCAAGGTCTCTTGTGAAGGGCAGCCCCATTTGGGGTAATAACAGCAGCCAGTGCCATGCTGTTTAAAAAAGAAACTTGTTAAGTTTTCCCAGCAGGGACTTTCTGATTTGATCTTGTAGGTCACAAACCAGAGAGCTGCAGACTCAACTACTCTACAAGGACAATCTAGTACACAATAATGTCTGGTGTACTGTGTGTCACACACCACTTGACCATTGCCAATTTCTTCCCGGAATAGAGGCTGATGTGAAATATGGAATAGAGCTACTCTGAAGCATATTGGATTCTGCAGCATCTACTTGTTTCCCTGGCGTCTGAGTTATGTTGTCTAATATGGCATTACAGGGACAAGTATTCCAGAACATGGATTTAGTCAATAGCCATATTTGAATGGAGAGGATATGTACCAGATCTATTCAATAGGAATGTACTAGACTAGGTTTTTATAAAATGGAAAGGGGACTTAAAACTACTGGGGGTGCCAACTGTTAGTTGATACTAGGTCTGGATTGTGATTTAAGATTTCAAGTACACAGCCCCACATAGGCCAGATAACTAGTGATTGTCTATGACATCTTTACAGCAGCCCCTCAGCCATTAGCCAGAATCCACAGATTGCCAGTCTGGGCTAGCCTGATACACAAGGACAGTGCTTCTCATAGCAGTAAACTGATTTTTCCATCATCTTCTGTCTTCTGTCCTCTGAGGTGATGAACCATTGTAACCCTCCCCCATGTGGAGAGGGAATGGAGAGAACTGTATAAGCTGAACCTGGAAGGTCAGTGCATTGAAATTGGAGTACCCATACATTGCATAAGTCTGCTGAGCACAACCTTAGCCTGTGCATAGAATACTACTCAATATTTATAGTAGCCTTACAAAAGAAGACCAGTAGAAATGTTATTGAAGGAAGTGATCTCTCTCTCTCTGTCTCTTTCCTCTCTCTCTTTGCTTTCTCTCTCTCTCTTGTTACTGCAAACTCCTTGCATTTCCTCCTTTGTCTCAAATGAACTTGGCAAGCTCATTCTGCCCTGGGCCTTTTATCTGCTGCCTCTTGTGTGCCCCCCCATTTGTCAACATAGAGTGATACACAAGGGTATCCTGCACTGCCCATGTGTGCGTTTTTCAAGAGCTTTGTACACTTTTTAAAAGGAAGTGATTACCCTATTTAAAGTCCATTCATTTAGCAGCATGAAGCATTTGACTTTTGGAATCCTTATGTTGGGAGCCCAGACCATCACAGTGGCATCATTTATAAACTTTCTAGCACCCCCCTCACTAAGATTTGGATAATATATAATGAATGTTAGGCTCAATCTCCATTCCCATGACTGCTTATTAATACAGAAAAATAATCACAGAGTCCATTCTCTATAGAAAATGTTGTATTATGAGGTGCTGGGCAGTGGGGGAATCCAGTGCAATGTCTGTAGGGATAAAATTGGCTGAACATGATTTTACTACTTTTCCTTTTTTCCCATGTAAATTACTTTTGTAGCATCCCAAACTGAAATGACTCGGCCCATTTGCCTTTTAGTCCATGTGATGAAAAATGTATTTACAGAGGGATAATTTCAGTCCGGTCTCTGTGGTTAATATTATACTTGGAAATGTTCTTTCTGGCGGATACAGAGAAATCGGACATCTTTTCAATCTTCAATGCATTTGTCAGAAATGTTATTCAAAGCATCATGAATTATTCCCACATTGTGTCGATGGGAATATTTTTTTTAACCTCTAATTTAATGTTTTTCTTTTCTTCTTTTTTATCCTTTCTCAGCTTATTGCTTTGTGAGGAACCAGAGTCAATTGCTTTGAAATCACATAGAAATCTCAATAGGCGCTGGACAAAGCCTTTCGAAAGGATTGTTGTCTGTAACACATTTGTGCAGTTTCACAAAATTAAAGCACATCTTAAAGCCTGGCTGCCAAGGAATGCTGACAGTTGTGCCAATAATGGTTGGCTAAGGAAAATTCAGGGAACATGCCTGCATGCCAGCCAGCAAGTTAAAGAGCCACAGTTTGATTACTCATACAGCCTATATTAATTAAAAGGAAACATTCATACTAATAAGGTTGGCATTCATTAAAAAGGACAAGGAAAACCTGGTTCTTTAGGGTATGACAGTATGCTAGGTACCTCCAGTGAATTTAGTTGACTTTTCCAGGTGTCCTTAGCACAGACCTACTTGCACATGCACAGTAGGATTAGACAATTTTACTTCGCTGTGCATCCCTGACTCTAAGTATACTGAAGGACACCTGGGACAGCTAATAAACATTGGTCGATGTAATTTTTATTTACAAAAAGAGGCTGAGCCAAGGGAGAAACTTCACTGGCAAAGCCTTAAGCTGGCCATACATTTAAAGATTTGCTTGTTTGTTCTGACCCCAAACAAACTGAACTTTCTACAATATACTTGTCTTAAAGGGATCCTGTCATGGGAAAAACATTTTTCAAAATCTATCAGTTAATAGTGCTGTTCCAGAAGAATTCTGCACTGAAATCCATTTCTCAAAAGAGCAAACAGATTTTTTTATATTTCATTTTGAAATCTGACATGGGGCTAGACATTTTGTCAATTTCCTAGATGCCCCAAGTCATGTGACTTGTGCTCTGATAAACTTCAATCACTCTTTACTGCTGTACTGCAAGTTGGAGTGATATCACCCTCTCCCTTTCCCCCACCCAGCAGCCTAACAACAGAACAATGGCAAGGTAACCAGATAACAGCTCCCTAACACAAGATAACAGCAACCTGATAGATCTAAGAACAGCACTCAGTAGTAAAAACTCATGTCCCACTGCATACTATTCAGTTACATTGAGAAGGAAAAACAACAGCCTGCCAGAAAGCAGTTCCCTCCTGAAGTGCAGGCACAAGTCACATGACCGGGGCAGCTGGGAAATTGACAAAATGGCTAGCCCCATGTCAGATTTCAAAACTGAATATAAAAAAATCTGTTTGCTCTTTTGAGAAATGGATTTCAGTGCAGAAGTCTACTGGAGCAGCACTACTAACTGATGCATGTAAAAAAAAACATGTTTTCCCATGACAGTTTCCCTTTAAGGTCGGCTGTATCAGACTGATCCAGTCATTTGGCATGAGGGCCAAAGATCTCATGACAATGAGGAGTTCCATACACATAAGCTGTTTCTCTGAGTCTTGCTGCAGTTAAGTGCCTATAGAAGGTCCACATTGCAGGCTAGGGTTTCAGTAGGCTTGGTATGGTTCAGTTGGGTTGCCTGTTGATCTGGTTGGGTCTTCATCTTCCTGACATTTTAGTTCCATGCAGTTTGTGAGTATGACAGATATGCATGCAGCCAGTATTGTTATGCTAAATTACACACATAAAGTTCATTTGCTTGTACTTAAATTGTACTGCTGTCTTTGAGTGTTCAGATCTGTCTATGTCTGGCAAGTAATATAGTAGCTCCCATTGACTTTATAATGTAGATATGCTTGGAATGGAATCTAATTGACTACAACTACGTATAAGATACATTTTCCTTCTTGTGTGCAGTGCTCATTTATGAAAGTATTCTGTAAAGTTTCTTTTTTTACTTTAGGGGCCACAGTGCTGGAGAGGAACCTGAAGTGTGGGGAAAGTGGTTGGCATTTGGTCTGTCACATAAGGCAGCAGGCATGATTGGAATTACCCCTGTGTCTGCTGTTACTCTAACCAGTGTTAAACCAGCAGTTATGTGTGTAGGGAAAAGCAAGTAGTGATTTGCATACCTTTGTCCTCTGTTTCTTAAATGCATGTACATTGAGATTTAAAATAAGCCCTGGCAATTCAAGTACCCAAATTGACAAATAGTGACTGTCTGAAATTTTCTAGTGCCAAATATCTCAAGGCAGCCGGTCTGGTGTTTGCCAGAATCCACATATTGCCACTTTGGGCCTGGGGGTGGAATCGGGAGATACAGCTACTGTCCGCTTTGCAGTGTGTAGTCTAGATGATGTGACATTATAGTCGTTATTATATAATGTGGCACTATATTCAGTATTGAATGACACGTGACAGGACTGAGGGCTGGGGAAACCCCAAATTGAAGAAAATGAAAATAAGAATGAGGTATTGTGGCCCTTTAAACTGAGCATGATGATGTATTTTGGGTTAATCTGTGCTTTGCTGTACCTTTGGGATATGCAGCAATTGGTTTCCTGCTCCTTTTTTTCTTGAATTGAGGTTTCTTGAATTGAATTCATATTTTAACCATTTTAGATGCAGTGTGTGACTGCCTTATATAGATATAATTTTTTTTCCAAACAATCGTTTTCTTTCTTCAATAATATTTGTTTTTATACCTAAAGAAAAGGCTGGATTTCCCTTTACTCCCCTACGATTATAATTTTGCAAGAAAATGAAGGAATAACATTTCTTTTGTTTTGTTTTTCTTCACATTTCCAAGCCACCTGTTGCTTCTGATGTGCTTGTGTATAAATTGGAAAAGACTGCTCATCACTCATCAGGCATCGGTGGCAGCACAAAAATTACTTCTGAGATTTGCTTTGCAAGAAATTCTTTTGTGTCTGTGACACTAGCTTTGTTTTATACAATTAAAGTATTACATGCTAGAATAAACTAGATTGCAACCACTAAATGGTGATGGCTGTTTTCAGCCCCCTCCCCCAAACCCTTTCTGAGAAAATTTGTTTACTGATTGTAAGTCTGGTAGCTGCTGTTTAACATTTTTCCTGTGTTTAGCCATCGACAGAAGGATATAATTGTGTGTATAGTATGAGAAGAGCCTTAACTGCAGGTGCAGTGTTTATACTTTATTTTATGTGGGAATCCTTTTAGATGCATTTCATTTTCATTACTTAATCACTTTTTATTCGTTGATTCTTTGTCTTCTTTTATGTGGATGACCTCTAACATTAATGGCACAAATCAAGCTTTAAAAGTCTGTTTTCGGCACACACTCTAAAGGCATCATTGAATCCATGTAAGATCAAAAACCCATAATCTTTATTCCACAGATAACACCTTACGCGTTTCGTGTATTTCCACACGTCATACAAAACGCTTAAAGTGATCCTGTCATGGGAAAAAACTTTTTTTCAAAATGCATCAGTTAATAGTGCTGTTCCAGAAGAATTCTGCATTGAAATCCATTTCTCAAAAGAGCAAACAGATTTTTTTATATTTCATTTTGAAATCTGACATGGGGCTAGCCATTTTGTCAATTTCCCAGCTGCCCCAAGTCATGTGACTTGTGCTCTGATAAACTTCAGTCACTCTTTACTGCTGTACTGCAAGTTGGAGTGATCTCTCCCCCTCCCTTTCCCCCACCCAGCAGCCTAACAAAAGAACAATGGGAAGGTAACCAGATAACAGCTCCCTAACACAAGATAACAGCTGCCTGGTAGATCTAAGAACAGCACTCAATAGTAAAAACCCATGTCCCACTGCGTACTATTCAGTAACATTGAGAAGGAAAAACAACAGCCTGCCAGAAAGCAGTTCCCTCCTAAAGTGCTGGCACAAGTCACATGACCGGGGCAGCTGGGAAATTGACAAAATGGCTAGCCCCATGTCAGATTTCAAAACTGAATATAAAAAAATCAGTTTGCTCTTTTGAGGAATGTATTTCAGTGCAGAAGTCTACTGGAGCAGCACTATTAACTGATGTGTTTAAAAAAAAAAAAACATGTTTTCCCATGACAGATTCCCTTTAAGGTGATATCTGTGGAATAAAGATTACAGGTTTTTGATCTTACACAGAGTCCGTGATGTCTTTGGAGTGCGTGCCGAAAACAGCCTTTTAAAGATCATCTTCTCCCCACCAACGGAGAACGTGAGTGCACCTGATTTAAAACAATTGATTGAAGTTAAGCGACAGGTTTGGGGCAGTTGCACCCGAACCACATCCAATACTTGGTGAGCGTGTGTGGGATATTTGTTGTTTAAAAGTTTAACATCCCAAGATGTTAATGCTATAATTAAGCTAGAAGCACCTGTTTGATGATTGACAAATCAAGCTTTGCCATTATCCAGATTTATAGGTTGTGAGCAGTTTGCAAAACATTGGACAATAATGGTAGCCACACTGACCCTGCTAGTGCAATTGCAGGTTGGTGATCATCACTTGAAAATGCTGTAATGTGCATTTTTTAACAACCATCACCTGACCCACGATTGTACCGGCAGCAAGATTGCTGTCATTGACTATGGAAGGTATTTTTTGCTCTTCTGTATATTTTTTAGCTTACAGGACAGTGGCAGAATGCCCTATATAAGCATTAGATGATATTTAGATGTAGCCAAAAGTCTAAATTCCTGTTTCACTATCTTCTGATTATTGGCTCACAGTCCTCACACCTAATATAGCAGCTACACTGGATTAGAGTCAAGGTCCCCTTTACTGTGTAAGGGCCCTAAAAGTTCAGTTCAGAATGTGTGTGTTTTTAAAGTAATTGAGAGTTTTGAGTTAAGTGTAGTTGCTATAGGGTCACACTGTAAGAGAGCAATAACCCATTTTATATGCATGTAGGCAGGCCCTGACTGGCTATCTGCAGGTTTTGGCAAATGCCAGAGGGGCTTCTGTAAGATGCCATACACAGTCACTGTGGAGTGGGCTGGTTGGGCCTCTGTGTACTTGAAATACCAGGGTCTATTTTGACTCCCAGTTAGGGTTGCCACCTGGCCTGGCCGGGAAAAATGATGGTTGATGCCAATGTTATTAAAGTGGGAAAAAAAGATAAATATATAGGAAGGCCAAAATGTCTGGCAACCCTACTCCCAGACCAGATCTGCATGTAAGGCTACAGTTCAGTTGTGTCGAAAATCTAGATAGATGGTTTTGCCACTCATCTCAAAGTGGACTTATCAAGGAAGGATTCACTCGTTGAACGAGCTTGCCAAATGAACCGATCTTTAAGCTGCATCTTATTGGGCAGTTTTTAAATCCCCTCTGGGAAAGGGCTACATTGGCTTGTTGATGCTGCCGTCCTCACCTGGACAAAGTAGGGTGGTCATATCAGGGAAAGATCTGCTCATTTGGCAACTTGACCAAACCAGCAGATCTTGCAGTGTATGGCCACCTTTAAACAATAAGCTTGTTATATGCAGTACGGTTGGTTGAATTGACTAATTAGATCACATCCCCTTCTTGTCTTTTGTCTTCAAATTATAACACAATGGGGGGAGGGGCCGAAAAGGAGGCGGTGAGAAAGATTATGGATGCGTCCTGATAAGACAGTGGCAGAATTGGCACTTGACACAAGTAGTCCTTCCCAGAGAGACAGATTTAACATACGTTAGTCAATGAGGCCATTAACAGCAAAACTACCAATGCATATTGATTGGATGGCCACCTTAAAGGGATACTGGGTAAAGATGTTTTTTTTTTTTTCTTCCAAAGTGCATCAATTATTAGTGCTGCTCCATCACTTCTGCACGGAAATCTTTTTCTCAAAAGCACAAACATATATTATTTTATATTTATTTTGAAATCTGACCTGACTTGTGCTCTTATAAACTACAGTCACTCTTTACTGCGGCACCGCAAGTTGGAATGTTATCACCCCCTTCCTTTTCCCCATCTGTCTATCAACAGAACTGTGGCAACAGACTTGGCTACTGGTTGGCTCATCAATTTTGATTATTGCCCAATGTTACTTCTGAATCTTCAGAGGTAGAGTTCTATTGTTTTTACCTATACATCTGATGATTAACATGTATGTCTTGAAAACAAATGATCGTTGGCCACAGGAAACTTCGTAATTGTAAAGTCTACGGCCACCTTAGGAGAAACCGTAGCCTGTCTGAAAGCAGTTCCATCATGAAGTGCTGGCTCTATCTGAAAGCAAATGACCAGGCAAAATTACTTAAAATGGCTGTCTACAAACCAAAAACACTTGTTGGTTCAAGAATAAAAAAAATAAAAAATGATATAGGGTACAATGGACTATCTGCAGTGTAAACCATGCAATTAAGGAATAAGAACTACACCATACAAATCATGACAGAATTCCTTTTAGGGGTCTACTGTACACTTATAGGTGCATTAATGCTTTCATTCATCAGACATTTGCTTAATTACATTTACAACATTCAATTAATAAGACTATTTACTTATTGGTTTTTGTAAGATGGATCATTACATCTAACAATGAATCTGCTATTTGTGACCCTAAAGTTCCTTCTTATGGTGCTTAGCAACTTCTAGGTACCTAATGTTGTAAATCTGAAGCTGACTGAGATAACCAACTTCCATAGTTAATATTTTAGGCTAATTTTAAACTGAAACATTTTGTTTGAAGCTATTTACTGTATTAATGGCATGAAATTGCCTTTTTAATGCAAATGCAACCCCATATTTGTCCCCCTCCAAGAAGCTTTTAAAGAATTGCTGTTGGGCTTTTAAAATGTTAACAATAGCTTAGAGTTGAAGTACTCTCCGAGTACATTTAGCAGGTAGTCTTGATTCCCCAGCAAGGCAAATTCACCAAAGGTAAAGTAGATTATTCACAAAGATCTACAGGGATCATATACAGCATAGGTTGTTTATAGCTCTACTTTTAAAGTGCTGTAAATGTGTGTTTGTCCATGCCTCTTGTGTCTCTGCAGTGCCCTGCCCTGGCTGAAAATGGGGGTTGGTCATTCCTTGTGCCCTAGAAAACTTTCCTTTACTTTTCTTTTCCCAACTTTCTTTTCGTCCTCCTGGCATCAAACATTTTCTGCTTTCAGTGACAATTATTCTCCCCTGAAATTAGACTAATTAGCAGTTACGATGTAATAGTTTTTATTGCTCAGTTTGCTGTGGAAAATGTGTAGATGTCCAAGGGAATCATTTATTAGAAGGAGGAGTACAGTATTGTTTGTACATTACTTGATCCCCCCGTAGCTTCAGTAATACGCCCCCCACTGTTGGAGAAAACAACTTCAACTCTATACAATGGCAACACTTTGGAATAACTGGCCTTTACAGTACTGGTTTACTTTAATCAGTATCTCCCAGTATTAAAGGGGTACTTTCAGCTGAAGGATTAGATTGTTAATAAATATTTTATTTTTCAAGCATAGCTTGTTGAGAGATTTTATTCTACTTTATTCCAGTCACACCATTTTGGCAAAAAAAATCAAACAAGTACAATTTACCTTATCTAACTGGCAACCACTGCTATAGAGCAATCATTAGCTGAGCATTTTCAGATCAAGCTCTACTTGAATGCTACACTTTTGACCATGGGCCAAGTTGAATGTCCAACTTTTGTTTTGCCAATGTGTTTAAGTACAGGTTTATGGCAATCTGCAGTGTTTTTGTTGGTATTCTTTACAAGCAACCCATGGCGAGCCATTGACATTTTGACATTTTGATCAGCTACTTTGTCATAGTCCTTAAATGTTTTGGCTGAAACCCTAAAATTAAAATTGGATGGGAAATACTGTTTTCATCTTAGGGGATTGCGGTTCTTCTTTATACTTTTTACTTTCTTGTCAAGAACATGTAATCTCTACATCAGAGGTTCTCAACATGGGGGTCGCTTAAAGGGTTCCAGGAGCAGGTTCATCTCTCTCCCCACTAGCCCTGGGGCAAGGTTGTAACTCTCTGGGTGTTGGTACTGGGAGTTGTTGTTCAGTAACCTGTGTAGGGAAGCCAGTTGCACTATACCTTTCTATATCCCCTTAGTAGGGACTGCCAAACAGCTCTCCCTGCTCATTTAAAATTTGTAAAATTAACATGGTAATTGGGGTGTGGCAAAATTTTTTTGCTGCGTTACGCACAGAAAACAAACCTTTATGCAGCCACGCTGTCTCCTGTACTTTCCTAACAATCTGCTCTGGGCTGGCAACGAAAATATTTTAATATTTTATTGCTGGGGGTCACCACAACATGAGGAACTGTAATTAAAGGGTCGCAGCATTAGGAAGGTTGAGAACCACTGCTCTACATTTACATACAAGGAAGAATTAATGTTAAATTGCTTCCCCCTTTTTTGGCTGAAATGGAGTAAAGTCAAAGAACCATTAACATGATAAAATGAGATACCTCAATATCCATCTATTTGTTGTGGCTACCTATGGGCATGTTTATGAATGCTCAGATTCCATTGTCTCACTACATTACTGCGTGTTTTGACAAGAGATTGGGCCTGAGATCTGATTTCAGAACATGACAAACACAGTAACATGATCAAATAGAAACACATTGGGGGATATAAATGTAACAATTATTAGCATAATATCAGTATAAAAGATTTCTTTATGGTTAGAGCATGCAAAGTGTTTTGATTGCTGCTTGTTATTGAGATTGAAACTGCCTGCTACCTATTGTGGATGATTTCCCAGTGACATGAAAGAGTCAAAGGATTGCACAGAACGGGTGGTTATTAATAAAAACAACTGGTTCTGCAATACAGTGTTCCTGCCCATCCTCCCCTTTCTAAATATGAAGTGAGTAGTGAAGTTTTATTGCCAGTTCTATGGGTGGATAGCCAAACTCAGTGACTTAGCATTTACATTTCATTTTTTTTTTTATTTGTTTTGCATACATAAAGATTCATGTACATACAACTTACTATTACTTTTACTGATAAATACATTTTTAACCATTAATTTCAATACATGAGATCTGTATTATATATCATTACAAAATATGAAAGGGGACTGGTCTTATTGAAACCATACTGAAACCTATCTTTAGCATTTTATAAATAATTATAGATCAATATAGATAATAACATAACACTTTTATTACACCAATGGGTAATTACTTTCAGCTATCCAGATACTGGGATCACATTGACTAAGTAGCAACGTATTGTGTGTTTTTATTACTAACTAAAGGTGGCCATACACAGAGAGATTGTTGGGCCCTAGGGGAGAGATATTGCCAAACGAGCGGATCTCTCCCCTAGGGCCCAACGATTGGATCAGAATGGATTGCAGGATTGCATCAACGAACAGATGTGCCCGTGATCCAACAAGATTTTTGTTCCTGTCCAATCAACATCTGGCCAACTTTCGGGGATGCCCCTTGGAGGTTCCCATACACGGGCCAATAAGTTGCCGACTCGGTCTGTTGGCAGCTTTTATTGGCCTGTATATGGCCATCTTTATGCCGTGAGTTTCTCCATCTGACATATCAACAAGAGATCCATCTCTTGCCTCTCCAGTATATAAGTATAAGGGATTTTGCTGCTAGTAATAATTGTATCAAAATATCCCTTTTAGTCCCATAAAATCTTTCTATACCATGAAATAACAAGATAGATGCCTGATCCAGTGATTTTGAAGCTCTTATAACCTTAACACAAATGTTAGAATAGAATTCCAAAATTTTGTAAATAATGGGCAAATCAACCAAAGATGTATCAATGTACTTTCAGTCCCATCACATCTCCAGGAGTTATCATTAGTGATGGGCGAATCTACCCAGTTTCGATTCAACGAAAATGTGCGAATTTCCAGCGAAATTCGCGAATTGGCGAAAAAATTCACGAAATGATTCGCGGCACGTTTTTGACGCGTCACTAGTTATCATTTGTAGTCACGCCCATTTGTTTCAGTACCACAGGTGTCCGATGCCACCTGACTATTAACTTATATGGAAATTCCTCGTACTTATCACTAACTGAGCATTTAATATTAGTTCTAAATATTTTTTTTTCTTGTTGCGGTAAAAGCAAACTTAAATCCTGTTCCCCTTTCTTCGTAAAACTTTTTAGTTCATCATATTTACCTTGTTGAAGTACTTTATATAAACTAGAAATTACATGATGTATATTTATCTTAACCACAAATACCATCAAAACTTGTTAGAATCTTATTACATTGCCCTCTTTTTGCAAAGATCTTGTTCTTATCTCTCATTCCATGACTTCCTATCTTTAAGGGATCATTGGTTGTGGGTTAGATATGTGGAAGTTGCAAATTTGGTTTACCTAGTACCTTCTCAAATCCTATATCTAATAACACAGGGAAAAATTCTAAGTTCTCCCCTAGTGTCATCATTGGTGCAGGGTATGGGGCAAGCTTCAAATTCTTATTGACATGCCCCATATCTTCAAGCTTGCTTTTAATAGCGGATGTTGACCTACTGAAGAGGGGAGTTTATTCTCTTGTCCATTCTAATGAAAGTAATATTCCCTTTACTCAATTATTTTCTAATGACTGCCATTGTATAGCTAAATCCCTTCTAGTATATTTAACTGTTCTAGCTAGAACACTATTGATAATAAAGATTCAAGCCTACTTGAAGGCACCAGACCATATAAAGTATATAATTTGCCTATTAAATGGGGTTGTTCACCTTCCAAACAATTTTTTTCTGTTCAGTTGTTTTCAAATTGTTCCACAGAAATAAAGACTTTTTTCAATTACTTTCCATTATTTATCTTTTACTGTTTTTCCAAAATCTAAGTTTAAAGTTCAATGTTGGTGTCTCTGGTGTTTGAGTCTGGCAGCTCAGTAATTCAGGTGCAGACTCTAAACTGATACAATTTTGCAACATTTAATTGATACATTTCACAGCAGCATCTCTGGAGTATTAGCAACTATTATATCAATTCTAACAGCTGCCTGTAATGAAACCCAGAGATTCTGCTCAGCAGGGACAAAGATAAGAAATGTATCCATTAAATGTATCAGTTTAGAACAGTTGGGGGGGGTCGGCGACCCCCCTCCCAGATCTGCTTTAGAAGGTGAAAAATTACATTTAACACTTCAATGTTAGAAAAACAGTTACAAATAGAAAATAGACAGTAATTGGAAAAAGTCGTTATTACTGCTGATCTATCTGAAAACAACTAGTTGTTTGAAGGTGAACAACCCCTTTAAACTTCCAAAAAATGTTGATAACACAATAGGAATAATTAGAAACTAAAATAACATCTTAGGAAGTAGCATAATTTTTATTACGTTGGTCTGTCCTAACTTTTTAGTAGCTTTTTCTTTCATGCTACAGGGTCTGGGCAGAAGAATATCCATGATGGCTTGTAAATATGACACATGTCAGAAATTAAAGATTTTATGGACAAATATCCTCTGATAACAAATGGGAAATCATCACTATATTTATGTTGCATTACAGAAAAATTCAGCTTTCTGTTCTTTTGTAGGATTTCAACTCCCAGCACTCTTTTGCCATGTTAACTCCTAGGGATATCCTTGGAGTTGCCTTTTACATCCTGACAGGTAAAGGAGAACTAAACCCCTAGGTGCAAAAATCCCTCCCCCCTCCCATGCGTAGATCCTACCCCCTCAGGCAAATGCCCCTAACTTGTTACTTACCCCTCCTACTAGGTCCTCTTCAGCGGAGTTCACGGCAGCCATCTTCTCCTGAGCGTTCTTCTTCCTATATTCATTGGCGTTTGGTGGCGCATGCGCTGTAGGAGGCATTTGCCGGTTTGGATCTACTGTGCATGCGCCAAAAGTCACGAAGTTTCCTAAAAAAAAAGAAATCAGAAACATTATGACTTTCAGGCGCATGCGCAGTAGCTCCATACCGGCAAACGCCTCCAACTGTGCATGCGCTCAAAAGTCACAAACTTTCCGATCTTTTTTTCATTGAAAGCTCTAATCAGATCAGTTCTCTGGCACACAGGTTGCTGCCCACTGGCAAAGCAAAGTACCCATCAGCCTGCCACTGCTCCTGAGAACATTTTAAAGTGCCATATTCTAAAACTAGACTACTTTACATAATTTGGTCTTTCAGGAGTATGTAGAAGAGAAAATCATCATCATGTAGAAGAGAAAAGTCATCATCCCCAAAATCTCTCTAAATGACTTTCATGCTGAGCCCCACAGTTTGGGACCACTGTTAAAGCTCTCTGGTTCTCCAGAGAAGATGTTTGTGGAGTCCCACACAGGTGTTTCAAGAAATCTCTGACATCTCAGACAAACGCTTTTTTGGATTTTTCTGCCAAACCAAGACTCTGTTGGATGATTCAGATGAAAACAGATATTTTTTACATCTTGTTTATTCCTACCGATTTCTATTAATTGGTCCAACCAAATATGAAACATTTGCTTCCATGACTAAATGATTATTAGGGATGGCGCGAACCGCCGCAAAAAAGTTCG
>CM044448.1:68446132-68488126 GCA_024363595.1 Xenopus borealis
TCAGTCAAGCAAGGTTTTTATTGTCTTGTTGGAGATTTTATATTATCCAATTTTGGTGATATTTGTGCTGATTCAAAGAACTGAAAGGGAGTCCAAGTTGCTGCCTGTACTTTATTATTCTTGTTGGCAGATTGAGAAGGAACTCTTCTTTATTGCATGGTGCCCACTGACAGCTTTGCTAACTAACTGCTGTGCTATTGTTGTTCTGATCGGACATGTCTCTTTGGTAGATATACTGCAGAGAAAGGAACTTCATCATGTTCCTAGATGGATTCTTAAATGTACACATAATACAAAGCTAATAAGGAATTTTAAGTGTAATTAAATGGGCAGTTCACCCTTAAATTGCTGAATCTTATATTCTGCAATAGTGAGGTCTATTAAACGCTATTTATACCCAGTTATCTTCAATTTATTTTGCTAACAGCTGCCTTGGGCTGTGCCATTGATTGGAACCATGGGTGTTGGTAATGTGGATAACTGATATCAAATTACTGCTTGTTTGCATCCCCCATCCCTGAAACTGTAGCCATGTAGAAGCATCCAGGAATGGTAATGGTGAATGCAGCTCACAATGTACATTGTAAATGACTAAGGGCAGGGGCACACTGGCAGATTCAGGGAGATTTAGTCGTCTGGTGAGGAAACTTAGGAAAACTAAGCACCGGGAGTGCCATACCATTAGTGATTTTACATTACATTATAGCTAGCAGGAAGGCAGTTCGGGGAGATTGTCACTCCAAAGAAGAATCTATTAGTCACCAGGCGACTAAATCTCCCCGAATCTGCCCATGTGTCCCTACCCAAAAGCTGGCCATGGATGTGCAGATTTTAGAATTCTATCTGACAAATGATTGTACGTGTCAATCGTCCGTCAGACAATGTTCTGGCCGGCCCGTGACCACAAATGCATGAAAGTTACGTCCTACAGATAATAGTGACAGTCACTCATTGACATCATCAGATAGGTAATACATGCGGAGATCTTATCAGTGGCCAACAGAAATATTCTAACCTGTTCAGTCAACAAAATGACTAATCGCCATGGTGCAGAAAATGTTGTGAAGATAAACAAATCATATGAGTCTAAGGTTCTTCATCTTTTTGTCTATGGCCAGCTTAACAGAAAGTGGGGAAACTCGGCTTGCTGAATAGGTTCAGAATACACTGAATAAATAAAAACTGGTAAGTTTTAACTTTGTTAACCATATGATAAAGATGATTAGTTTTCTGTAAACTGTAATTCTATATTTGTGTTTGTGTATGTATTTATTTATATTTAATAAAAGCAGCAACGTTTGGCCAAGTGCAATAACCCATGGCAATTAATGAATATTTTTTTTGCTTATTCTAATAGCTTTTTTTGAAGTTATATGTATCAAGTAACCAGTTTGTACTTTTTATAATCTGGCTTGTGAGCCTGTAGCCCAGAAGGTAGCCATTGCCAGCTGTATGTTACCAGTGAGTGATGAATGTGTGGGAGTTAATTCCAGCTATATTCAAGAGGGAATGACTTACTTTAAATTTGCTTGTTTGCCTGGTCCCATAGAGGGCTATTTGTCACATTTTCTTCTCCTTTCTTTGGAGGTTGCAATGGAAAACGGCACCAGTGTGACAGCTTAACAATGAGCGTTTTTATCTGTTATATTTCTCTGTGATTTCACAGGAGGGGAGGCATTATAGCTAAATGAAGTATAAAGCTATGCAATATACCCTGGATCGAAAGAACACATTTTTTTGGTACATTGAAAAAGACATAATGAGAAGATTGTCAATTCCCTCGGCAAGGAAGCCTTATAGAGAGTAAACAAGTAAAAAGAACAGTGATATTATAGCAAAAATTGTAGCAAAGTGGGTTGATATCTTGGGTACAAAATAGCCCTATTACTAAATACAATTTTGAAATATTTGCGAAAAATGCATTGACGTAAAAAATTTTTATGAGCACCTTGAGGAGGATAAATGGGGTTAGTATTTTTCTCAATGGTTTGTAATGCTCAGATCTGTTCATTTTTATGATACAAACCATCAGCTCACCTCTTGAGTGGGAAAGAATTCTGTCTCTGCTCACAATTAACTCAGTTTAGGAAGGACATAAATTCTTTCGCAATCACTTATATTTTGTGTACTTATTAACCCTAGTTTGTTTCCATGCCCTAGGTTATGGTTAGAAAAATAGTGAACATGGGCCAAGTAGGCTGTGAGGCTGATTTTTCTCTATAGCTAGTGTGTACACACCCCACACACAACTAGAATTGGGAAAAATTAAAGTAATACATTGATTGCAATGAATTCCGAATTGTTACATTCATTTCTTTAGGTTCAACTCTTTTAGAAATAACTCTAAAAAATTTGTTGAAGGTTTTAGTTACTTAATTTTTTTATTTGACTTTTTTAGATTTCTAAAACTCCGTTTGAGTTTGTAAAGCTCAAATTAGAAAGAAAACATTTTGCCCAATGTTATGAAATTGGGGAAAAAATGTGATCCCAATGTTATGAAATTGGGGGAAAATATGATCTCATAGTGCCCTTAAGAATTTTTTGGTGTGATAACAGTTGTTTTCAGGGACATATTTATAAATATATTATTATAAATAAATTATAAATATTTATATTTATACATATGATGTATTCTACGCTAGAATTTTTAGGAAATTTGTCAATATAACTTCTTACTTATAAAGTTGCATTGTTTAAAAATATTTTGCAGCATCCCCATTGCAAAGCCTCATAGGTGCTATTTGGAAATTAGTCCCTAGTAGGCACATTAATGTGCCGGGCAAATTCTGTTAAGATGGGGCCTTTACAAGGTAAAAGAGATACTAACTTGCCAGGCATATTTGGAAAGAAGAGGAACACCTGTAGAGAGAGAATGATTAGCAACTAAGATCATAGGGATGGGGTACCCTAAAAATAGTACTCTCAAATTTTTTTTACTTATCCTTAAAATATATCATTATTTTGACGTGACAATATTTTTTTTAAAAAAAGAGAGATTGTCTGTGACATAAATCTTTTTGTTTGCTTTTAAAAATGTATAACTGATCATCAACGACTGCAAACCATTTGTAGTATCGAAGTGTAATTTGCTTTAATTTCACTCAATTTAACCTATACTTCACAGTTCACACAATATCCATTCAGCCTTAATCGCTTTGTTCTATGCATAAAAAAAAAGACAAATCTCCACAATTAGCCCGAGCAAAGGACTACCACTAGTTAGGGCTTATAGGAGACACAACTTAAAAGGCTGGGGTGTCTACCATAGCTGTAAAGAAAGAAGGCACCAAGTGTTGTTGGTGCACGTCAGGCCAAGTACAGTACTAAACTCCTTACTTTTGTGTTTTTATTTGTTGACAAAGCAGATGTGTCCTCATGAAGAGACTTTTGATGAACAAAAGAGCCTGCCATTTAGCTTTACGGCTTTGTCTGATTTTTAGCTTTGTGATGTTCTTATACATAAGACAACACTAACATTTCATGTGCTATTGTTTTGCCAGGTTTTAAACATGTTGATAATGCAATGTAGGAAATTATCCTGGGTCATAATAGGCTGTCTCACAAACCTCTTTCTAGTAAGAAACAAGTAGCTACTGGTGGTGTAATAAAGAAAACATGATTGAATTCTGCAAAATTTCCAGTACAGTAAATAAACAAGTTCCCCATGTCTCATCTTATTTTTTTCCTTTAAGTTGTGCCCACTACACACTGCTTTAGCAAAACCTGCCTTAAGGTGAAGGGACAATGGCACTTTAACCTCTACTTGCAGTGGCAATAAGAATTAATTTAATTCTTCATTTGAATTTTATTGAAATGGGTCCTGAAGAATGTCAGATTCTCTTGCTGGCCTTTTATTCTTCCTTTTCAATAGAGAAAACTAAATCAGGCAGGTTAACACAAGGCATGTTAAATGTTTGACTACCTTTTAGTGACGAGCTAATTTGACACATTTTCGGCCACCAAAGATTTTCCAAAATACGTTGAAGGTTATGGACGTCAAATTTTTGGTTGTGCAATTTGGCATGTCAAATTATTTTCACCCACTGGAGTTTATGGGCATAATTTTTGATGCAAAGCTCAGCAAAAAATTTTTCTCATCACTACTATCTTTATCTCACCTACAAAATCAACAACACAGGATTTTGTAGTATCACACAATGATCCCCTCAGCTGTAAATCAAGTTGGATCAGATAAGTTGTATGGTATGTTTTATTAATGCATCTACATCTGATGGTCTGTGAATTTCAAAGAGACTTAAATTGGATGGCATCATATTTTATATTTATGTCCAACATATGGTCACTCCAGCCTTTATACATAGCATTTTTACTAGTTAACTATACTGGGGGGGAATATAAATATATATAACCAACATATATATATATATATATATATATATATTTGCACAACTGTTTTCAAATTCAGAAAGGCCCTGACAATTATCTCTAACCAATAGCAATATCCATTCATATTTTTTCACGTGATTGGATATTTACCATATTGTAATTTTTTTCAATAACCTGCTGGTGGAAAAAGACATCAGGTATTAAATATCCCTTAAAGTGTTTGTTTTGATTTGGACAAGTTGCTCCTGTACTCTATTAGATGTTATTCTTGCTGGTGGCAGACAAAGAGCACCTCACATTGGTATCGGCTAGTTTTGTATACAATATTATAAAACTTAAAGTCCAATCAGCACCTACATTTAAATACCACAAATTACAGCAGCAAAACAATAATTCTGTTGATTAGCCCCTTTCCATTCCTTGTAAGTGAACTGTTTATGCTGTTGAGTACCTTTGAAAAAAAGCAAAAGCCAAAACAGCCTTGATTAGTCAAGGAGTAATTGGATGACTTGATTTCAAGCAAGAGAATGAATTGGTTGATGATAGCCTGCAACTAAGTGTAGTGGTTCTGTTCAGATGAATACATAACATACAGTCATCAGATCTTGACATGGGTAGAACTTGTTTCTTGCCTTGCTGAGGCATATCTGTATGTTGTGTAGATGAGACAAAGGTTGTGAGATATTGTCTGAGTCTGAGACTGTAGGCTGTAATAATATCTTCCCAATGAGGGTCTGAATTGGAAGAAATAATACACAAGGTCATGAGAAAAAGAGGATCGCTTCTTGGTGCTCTTTGGTATAACCCTGGGCCGGTTCAGTTTTCTGCTGATAGGAGCACCGATCTAGGTTTCAGGTAAGTCAATACAATCACTTGGGGGTGCCCCCATGTGCAGGATGACTTTCCTTCTCCTCTAAAAGAACATCCATATTGGTATTTATTTAGTAGGGCTTTCTTTGCTTATAAAGTTGTAACTCATTTTGTAGTTTGTCATGTGTTCAACGCATCCTTAGTTTTATTATTTTTATACCTCTAATTATATATACCTCCTAAAATATGAGACCCCTTGAGCGGGAGAAAGCGAACTGCGTTTGGCAGTGATTCCTAGAGAGTGGAACTTCTTATACACCAAGGAGTTTCAGCAGGTAGCATAGGTCCCAGACAGCTGCTTGGGTGAATGGTAAGTTGCTGTCATGGACCTGCATGAAGCACTATAGCAAGGTGACTGTTTGCCAGTATTATCTGTTTTATATACTAAGGGTCCCTAAACACAGAAGAAAATTAGCTTGAACCCAAGAAATCTGAAATGTTTTTCTCCTAGAGGGACATTGTATGTTTCTCTGGCCCATAGTCCTTGATATCTTCTTCCAAAGACGCTTTTGTTATGATCAACTAACTACTCAATTGCTTTAGTTTTTACACCAGAAAGGTAAGTATGCCTAACATATTTATTTACTAGGTGCAATGCCTGGGCAGTGCATAGATGGGGAGATACAGTATATATCTTGTCATGTGTACACATTATATCACTGAGCACAGATTAGGACTGATGACATCACTAAGCATGTGTGTTTGTATAAATATATATTTACATTTTTCAGAGAATATGAATGATAACACAAAAAAGTTTCCATTTATTGTCAAACAACTGTGTTTTTAAATCATAATCACTACACAAACTACCCAAATGACCCTGATCAAAAGTTTACATACCCTGGTGATTTGGCCTGATTACATGCACACAACTTGGCACAAAAGGGTTAGAATGGCTATTTAAGGTAACCATCTTCACCTGTGATCTGTTTGCTTGTCATTAGTGTGTGTTTATAAAAGGTCAATGGGGTGTAACTATAGAGGAAGCAGACCCTGTGGCTGCAGGAGGGGCCAGGAGGTGTAGGGGCCCCATGAGGTTGTAATTCATATTCAATTTCAATAAATATTGGTAAAACAGGACAACCTATGGATATGTTGGGGGGCCTAAAATTAATTTGCTGTAGGGCCCCATAACTTCTAATTAAGCAACTGGTCAATGCCTTTCTGGACTCCTGACAGACCCTTGCATCTTTCACCCAGTGCTGCACTGATGTTTTTTGGATTCTAAGTCATGGGGAAAGCAAAAGAATTGTCAAAGGATCTGCAGGAAAAGGTAGTTGAACTCTATAAAACAGGAAAGGGATATAAGAAAATATCAAAGGAATTGAGAATCAGCAGGGTTCAAAGTGGAAAATTAGGGGTTCTGTTGAAACCAAATAAAACTAAAATTTCAGCCACAACTGCCAGAAAAATTGTTCTCTATGCAATGAAAACCCCACAAATAACTTCTGGTGAAATACAGGACTCAAAATATGTGGTGTGGCTGTTTCAAGATGCACAATAAGGAAGCACTTGAAGAAAGATGGGCTGCATGGTTGCCAGAAGAAAGCCATTACAAATGCCACAAAGTATCCCACTTACAATATGCCAATGTCAGGGGGCCAACGGCTCTCACAGGGAGATAGTCAGGATCGTAGGAGGAAGTCCTTCTAAGGGTCCAAGGCAGAGTACAGTTCAGGATAAATCAAGAGAATGGTCGAAGTCCAGGCAAGGGTCCAAAATGGCAGGCAGCAAGGAATCAAAGTCAGGAAACAGGCTGGAGGTCAATAACAGGAACAAGCAGGAATACAGGAATACCCAGGAACACAATACAAAATTGAGCTATACTTGGGCATCGAACTCGTGTCTTCAGAGTTCTTTTATTTTGAATTTTGGCGCCACATCGCGTGACGTCATCATGTCGGCATCCTTGCGCCCATGTGTGGCTCCTGGGCGCCGCCATGTTGGATCCCGCGCCACCACTCTAGGTAAGGAGCGCCGAGCGCTCATGACTGCCAAACAGCACAGAGACAAGCCCTAAACCTTCTGGCACAAAGTCATTTGGAGTGATGAGACTAAAATGTAACTTTTTGGCCACAACCATAAATGCTACATTTGGAGAGGAGTCAAAAAGGCCTATGATGAAAGGTTCACCATTCCTACTGTGAAACATGGTGGTGGATCGCTGATGTTTTGGGGATGTGTGAGCTACAAAGGCACAAGAAAATTGGTCAGAATTGATGGCAAAATTAATGGAAAGTATACTGGAGAAACATTTTCACTCATCAGCCCGGAAGCTGCACATGGGACGTACTTGGACAATGATCCAAAACACAAGGCTAAGTTCACCTGTCAGTGGCTACAGCAAAATGAAGTGAAGGTTCTGGAGTGGCCATCTCAGTCTCCTGATCTCAAGAATTTAATGGAGCTTGAGGCTTTTTAAATTACAAATAAATTATATATATATATATATATATGTCTTGCTTTTGATGGGTTTTTAGTTTTTTGGTCTTCTTTGTTTGGTTTTTATGTTTTATGGTGGTCCCTTTTTTGTGATGCTCCAATGACATCACCCATGTTCCTTTTGCACTACATTGTGTTTGTCAGGCACTTTGTTGTTTGTATTTTCACTTTGAGAAAAGCTAGATTCCTAGCCAAAACAGCTGCCCTTTATGAAAATAAAACATTACACTAGCAGCAACATTTGCCCAAGCAGCAAATATATGAATGAGATCTATACCAGTCCCCTGCACAGTTTTTCCTTTTAAAGCAATATGGTCAAGTATCTGATTTTTATGAATACTTTATTTTTCCCTCTAGATGTAAGACATGCTGGCACCATTATAAAATGTAACGTCCCCTTTAATTTGGATATTTGCATAACATCTTGTTAATATGTTGCCCTACCATGTCATGTAAAGTGCATAAAGTCAGCACACACATTTCAGTAATATCCTCTTGCTCTACTCTTATGCTTCTAGTTGCCATTTTCAAATTATGGCTTCGGCTGCACCCTAAATGTGTGTTAATAGCATGTGCTCCTAATAAGGTCCAGCAGCATTTCCTTCTGACGGTGTGAATACTTGTCACTCATTTATGACAAATGCACCTTCCTCTGCTTCTTTGATGGCCCCCTAAAACCTTACCCTCAAATCAGGCCACTGAAATTAGCTGCTGTGTAAATTGTATGTTTGAGTGGTTCATTATCTAATCATCACCAGAACTACAGTGATAAAGTAGATTGAGGCAGGGGGAGAGGACTGCCAGATGATTTCAGGCCAACCCTAGATTCCCTTGGAAACTACTTCTGTTTGGGAGTCGTGTGTGCTTGTAATCGTTTCTGGCAAAGATCTGGGTCAAAGGGAGGTATAAGATTGAGTTTTTATAATTTAATTTTGTCCTTATTGCTGATTTTTATACTTTTTTCTACTAACATCCCACCCTCCAATAAGCACTGACAGCCAGACAATAGGGAGCCCTTAATTTACACCATCATTTTATACAACCTCATCCTTGATGTAACCCATTCAAGTCAATGGGAAAATTTCAAGTATCTTAAAAAGCCTAAAGTCAATACACAGTGTGATAGATTTAGTGTAATATAATGTCTATGTGTTCATTAAGAAATGCCCTTTAAACAAGAAGCCTATTTATCACATCCTTGTGTACTGGAGTCCACACATAAGTAAGAATAAATGGAGTCAGAACAAATAAGTAGAAGATGGTAGCACAGTGGCAGTCCTGCCTTACAATGCTGGTTGTCCAACCAGTTTGCATGAAGAGTTTCATGGGGATTGTTGGTTCTCCAAGTGTTTGTGTGGGCTTCAGTTTCATCCCACAATCCTACAAACATACTTGTAATTTGGCTGGCTTTGTATGAAATAGGCCCTAATGATTTTGTATGGAATATTAAATTGCAAGGGAATGAAATGATTAAAACACTTTAAAGCTATGAATAATATATAGATACTACAGGAATACAAAAATCTTTGTAAAAGTTCTACTTTAAATGGTTACTTATAATTTGCAAATGCAAATTCCCCTCATACACAGCAAAGCATGTAATTAACCATATACTAGAGCAGGGGTCCCCAATCTTTTTTTTTTTTTTTTTACCCATGAACCAAACTCATGGCCACACCCACAGTAAAAACTGCTGGGGAGTTGAGTCAGTAGTCAGTAAAAAACAGTTTTAGGACACAGCTGCATTACTGGACTTTCTATAATATATATAATAATTAGGGATTCCCCAGAATCCAGGATTCTGTTCGGGATTTTGCGATTCGGATTTGGCCGAATCCTTCTGCCAAACTGAACCAAATCCTAATTTGCATATGCAAATTTGGGGCAGGGAGGGAAAACGCTTGACTTTGTTACAAAACAAGGAAGTAAAAAATATTTTCCCCTTCCAACCCCTAATTTACATGTGCAAATTCGGATTCGGTTCAGTATTCGGCTGAATCTTTATAAAAGGATTTGGGGGTTTGGCTGAATCCAAAATAGTGAATTCAGTGCATCCCTAATAATATAATACAATTGGTTTGTGTTTGGTATTTTTGCATATTGTTCTAACTGTTCTATTCTCCTGGGGAAAGAAAATACAGTATGTGAGAATCTGTCTGGAACAGATAAGGACTATTATAAGAATATTAATCCCAAGGCTTTTCCAAGTAAAATGGTTAAACCAGGCACAGATGATTTGTCATTGTTCGTAAATTTGTTTTGAAAGTCTCTTCACTGACTCTGTAGACACTGAAACTGCTGCTTCCATGATGTTCCTATCCTAGTTCAGTCTGTTTCCCTTACCCAGTGCCTGCACTGATAGCAGCAATTCTGAGAAGTGACAGCCCAATGAGCCATTAGATGGTGGCAGACAGTGGACATTTGCTAAATCCAAAATTGGCGTATCAATTTGTCCTAGAGGTGCAGTGTATTTCCCTTAAAATGATTTCTGTCACAAGACTATTGAGCGGGACTGCTGTGCAATTGTTTATAGTGCTACTGGGGTTATTGAATCTGTGTGTCAGGTCAATTACTTACAATAGCCATGCCATGGGGTGGGTCATAATTTTAAAGTGACCCATATCTGCTGTTCAAAGAAAAAGAAACAATTGTATCGTACTAAATGCTGCAGATTACATACAAAGAAATGGATACAAGTGAAGTAAAATAATTATCCTAGGCCGTGCAGCTGGAGGCCCATGGGCCATACTCGTCCTTCAAAGAAATTTCAATGGCCTCCAGATTACTCCTGAATTTACGCTTGATCAACAGATTATCATCAACTAGTCTAAACATGAAGTACAGTAAATAACTGGCCCACCATATACAAGTGCTTGGACAATGTTATTCTAATGCAGCAGCAGTGTTATGTTCATGGCTTTTTTTGTTTTTGTTAGTGTTTTATGTCTGAGTTCTGAACTTCCTCCCCTTTCTGTGAATCATATTGTAACTAACCACAGTGTGTATGGATCGCTAAATCTCATACAATTCTGTGACTTTAATTTGACAGGTCATCTGTACAATGGACAACACATTTTTGTTTCGCTTTATAGTGTCATCATTGTATAAAATGGTTTTAAAAGGCATTAAGGGGGTTATTTATTATAAGTATGAATGCCTACAACTCGAAAAATCAGAGTTTTTTTTTAAACTATAAAATACAAATTTTTAGTTGAAAAAAACCCTGAAATTTTTTTTTTCTTTATAATACAATATAATGTAATAGGATGAAAAATCAGAATCTGAAAATCCAACATCTCAGTCCTGCTGAGGTTGTGTATAAGTCAATGGTAGAAGTCCCGAAGATATCCTGATCTGCTCTGGGTTTCGCGCAAAAATACGAAGATATTGTGGTTTTCGGGCAAAAATCTGAAAAATCTTATTTTTGGGAGGAAATGCAATGGAAAGCCCTCATACAGACATACAGTTCCCCATATATTGTTTCAGCGATTATGCAGAAGAAATAATCATACTGTTGCATTTAACTGCTCCTCATGGAGAATTGTTCCCCCAAAAGAACGGCATTTGATTTTTTGCTAAATATTTACAGCACAAATGCAGTTTTCATCTTAACGATGAATTGCTGCAGAGTGGCTGACAGCTCATAGGTGCCTCTTTAATTTAAATTCATTGAGCACTGCCTAATTGCTATATAGCATTGCATTTAATGTAAATTTAACACTGCAGAACATGATTACCAACTGCAATTTAATACAAATGCACTTTTCCCCCCTGGCAGCTTCAGTCTCATTATTATCATCATCTTTTTATATCGATGGACATTAAGTGCCATTATACACCTTACTGAAATCCAGGACTGACCTCCCACCCACAAGAATTTTAGCTGGGGGAGGGCAAACAAGATCTAATGTTGGTGTTGCTGTACAATCTGTACTGTTCACTTCTCAGTCACTCAGAATAAGACATTATAATTCACTGGATTCCTAAATGCCAATTATAGATAAATTCCCCAATACTCTCTCCCACCCACAGACCACTTGTACATCTTGAATTATTATGATCATGTTTGTAAGTAGTGGCAAACATTTTTTTCCACCCTTGCATGTCCATATAACCTATAATGGAGCCTGTGCTTTTTTGACTGTTTAGTGGACTCTATGTGACATCTCCAAACTAAAGCAACATTATATGCATTGAATAAACCGTGGATTATTTTAATTCAATATTGAAATGATGTGCTAGACTGGGAGATGTAGATCCAAGACTGAGATGGTCAAGGGGTTGTTTCTTACTTATCATGCTTTGTGATAGGACTTTCAGAAAGCATCTTAAGAGTAAAGATTTAGACCTTGATAAGTGAAGACAGATAAAACCCTCCAGCTCGGCCCATGCAGACTAAATTGGCTCAGGGTTTAATAATCCCTATATGTCCCAACTTGTTGATGGCAAATTAGGTGTCCTTTGCGAATATGCAAACCTTCTACTGTGTGTGTCCAGATTTAGATCTTCTGCTTTAAGTAAGTGGAGAAAAATATTTTGATTTTAATACATAACCTTAGGAGCTGATTTATTAAAAGTCATATTTTACTGCTCTGGCTTTTTGTCTTAAAAAAATCCGAAAATGTTGCAGGGAAAAAAACGCTACTTTTCTTAATTCAAAAATACTTCAGCTAATACCTATCAAGTCATGTAGCAATAAATGGCAGATGTTTCCTGCCTTCCTTTTTTGTGGCAATCTGAAAAAGTGGTGACTTTGTAGCGGCAATTCGAAAAAAAGTTTCGTGATTTTGGCATTGCTCTTTGTGCACTTGCTTTTATTTTGTTCTGATTTTTTTAGTAAAGTAAGGCCATTGGTTGTTGGGAGTTTGGTCGCATATTTTTATATTGGTGGCAAAACACTCCTATTGGGTTTATATAATTATGTGATTTTTTTAGCAGCCAAATGGTTTGGAGATCCAAATTACAAAAATCCTTAATGCAGATGTATTCTGGATAATAGAAATTACAGTGAGTAATAAACAATTTCCTGTTTTATGTTTATTTCTCTTACTTAAACTTTCTTGTTACGTTGTGCCATAGGTGCTTTTGATGATGATGATATCATTCATGTTGAAGGAAGTATCAACCCTGTGCGAGACATTGAGATTATACACGAAGAGCTCAGGCTAAAGGATGAAGAAATGATCATAGCTGTTGTTGATAAGCTTGAGAAAGTGGCTGTAAGAGGGGGAGACAAAAAGTTGAAACCAGAATATGTAAGTAATGACATGCTACCTCTGCTTTCTTTCCTAATTCCTCTTTATTTAGAGTAGTGTAACATAATCTATAACCTTTTTCAGTTCTTTGGCTGGCCTGACTTTTTTTTTTATTTTATGTTTGCCTGATTTTTTTTTTTTAACCTCATTTTTTTTTGGCATCATATGAAAAATATTGTCTTAAACCAGTGGTTCTTCAGCTGATGCTGGAATACAGTTCCAGTTTGTTGGAAAACAAAGAGCATAGTTCAGCAGAAGCTGGAGGGCGATTGTTTGCAGACATTCTGTTGCAGTTTCTTTATTTCAGAGTCTGACTTGTTGCCGTTTGTTATCACAGTTGCTCTTTTTTTCTCCTATTTTTCTTCTTTTTCCAGTTTCCATATTCCCACAGTTTCCTCCCTTACTCTCAGACACCTGCACTTCAGCATGCCCCTCTGTATCTGGCCTTTATATACCTCTGTAGCTGTTTATGCCCCTCTGTATATTACTTGGGGTCCTCTTTCATTTTTTTAACCTCCCGATTCTTTGTAGTTTCCACCAATACCTACCAGGAGCTTTTGTTCCTATCTGTGCCTTTGTTTGTTCATACATATTTTTTTTTTATTTATAACGAGCGAAAATGCACAAGAAGTTCAATATTCTTTGTGTCTGTTAATGTGATCACTGGTCAAAGGCCACTGTACTTAAAATCATTAGAGAGGAGATGCTTCTGTGCTTCCAACCTTGGGTCACTGTGGTGAGCTAATGAAAGAGCTTCTACAAGTCCTTTCTCAATGTAATGTTCAGATCGCTTTTTAAGGTTATCTTATTGATGCCTCATATTATTCAGTGTCAGATAGGTGAACATTTATGGCAAGTGACATATTTAATAGGCTGTAAAGTGTTTTATTACAGAGCACTTGTTCAAATGTGTAAGTTTCCCTTTATGTCCCGTGAACCTAATGAATATGTAAATAAAATAGTGTTTTGTTGCCAAGTGAGGCTGCATTAACAAGGAAAATTCAGAAAGGCAATGTACACAAATTGGAAGAGGACTATAATGTGATATTTTCAGTTGCTTTTTATTTTACTCTCTAAAATTAATAGTACTCTAATTGTATGTATATTTTTATTTGTATAGCACTCATTAAGGGCAAAGCACTGTACTGCAAAACAATAAATTTGTAGTAACAAACAAGAGGTCATTGAAGTAAAAAGAATAAGTGCATTAGTAGAAATACAATTCACATAAATAAAAAATATAATTACAATACAGATTTAGTGCTCAGTTTCAAGGTAACAAAAGGCTAGACTCTACCCCATAGGGCTTACAGTCTAAATGAATAATAAATAAATAATAAATAACATAATAAATAATAATAAATAACATACAGACAATTCGGAGGGGTATTAAGGTGCTGTAGATTACAGTTTGTTACACTGTTATATAAGTTTCTGTCACAATCTGTGTTGAGCTTCAAAATTCAAGCTTCACTTTTATGTGTTTTAGCTCTGTTTTAATCTGTTCATATTTCTTGAGGGAATCAAGGAAATCAAAGCTACTCCACGTTTGGTCCTTGTGAGGCAGATAATTCTGTTACCAGTGAACAGATAATCCCCCTACAAAACCAGCTCATGTAAACAAAACAATCACAACAAAGGCTAAAGGGAGAGGGTAGTATGCTGGTAATCTAATTATATACCTCTCAAAGTCCAAACATGGAGTTGCTTCAATTTCCCTGTTTGGCCTATTTAGCTCAATAAATAACAACTTACATAGATTTTTTTGTGATTAAAACCAAGGCAGATTAGCACATGACCTCCATTCATTGAACTCTTGTTGAACAAGGAAACATTCTGTCCCTTCATCAGTATAGTTTATGAATTTCATCTGCTCATCACTATTGTAGGCTGCTGCTAAATAATTGCAAGACAACTGTGCTGGAGATAGCAAAACGGAGCCATTTCTACGAAGCAGACTTGAAACGGTATCTAATTTCCTTGTATGTTATGACTGTAGGGGCCTGGTCATTGGCATCTAAATTAACTGTAACAGAAATAACGTTAATGCTTAATGTTGAAACAGTAGATTATAACCCCCCCCCTAAAGACTCACAATTCCATAATAACTGTGCAATTTCCAGGATAACTGTGCATTGGACAAGGGAATATATTTTGGCATATTTTT
Organism: Xenopus borealis; assembly: GCA_024363595.1. Classification (NCBI taxonomy): domain Eukaryota; kingdom Metazoa; phylum Chordata; class Amphibia; order Anura; family Pipidae; genus Xenopus; species Xenopus borealis. The sequence goes on from CM044448.1 coordinate 68,461,217, forward strand.
GTTAATGACTGATTCCACTCCAGATGCTGCTAGACCTTACCCACACTGCAGACTTTTGTCTGTTATGGTTGGATTTGGGTCATTTGGTGACATGGTAACCGATACATAGATCTTTCATTTCTGTATAATCGATTATTCCCAGTTCCAAGAATATCTAGGAAATCAAAGTGTGTTCACTGAAGACCTTACCCTTACTGGCAGTGGCAGAACTACCAGGGGATTAGACCAGGGCCCGCACCCACTCAGGGCCCCCCGCAGCTCGCTTACTGCTGATTTGGCTGCCCCCCCGCTATCAAATTAGTGTTTGCCCAATCAAACCATTCCCCTGTCCAATTCTTCTCCTGGCCAATGCCATATCTAAAGAAAATCCAATCTAATCTAAGAAAATCTAATCTAAAAAAATCTAATCTAACTGTCAATTCAGCCACAAAAGCAGAATTGTCACTCAACATTCGTCTGTATATGGAATGTATGTATATACATCCATTTCTTCTGCCTGACAAGGTCTATAATGTGAAGGAAGTAGAATAGCCCATAGAAGTTATATTTTTATCTCGACTTTTTTCTAAGCAGAGCAACATCATTAGATTTTGGCCAGCATGTAGTGCAGTTGTTTATATCTCATTATATTAGCAGTGTAAACTGCACGTATCTTGAAATATGGAAAAAAATAAAATAGCAGAAGTAGTCAGATGAGTACTCTGAGCAATTTTACATTTATTTTGAAGGATTCAATTTCCTTTAAACAGTAAATATAGTTAAGAATATATATATATTAGGGATGCACTGAATCCAGAATTGGCCTTTTTCAGCAGGATTCGCCAAATCCAAGTGCCTGGCCAATCGGAATCCTTGAAATCATGTGTCTTTTTGTCACACAAAGAAGTAAAAATAATGTTTATTTGGTTCAGTATATTTCATTCCCAGACTGGCAATCTGTGGGTTCTGGCAAATGCCAGAGGGGCTGCTATAATGTGCCATAGAAATTAAGTATTTAGTGGGCTGGTGGGGGCTGATTGGGCCTCTGTGTACCTGAAATGCCAAGGCCTATTTTGACGTCCAGGCCTGGTATATTCTCAGTGGATTTGGGATTCAGCCAAATCCACAAGTAGTGGAGTATGTGCATTCCTAATGTGGAGAGTTTATTCTTAAAGAAAATCATTTTTTAAATGATCTGTTTATGCAGTCTGTATATGTAATTAGTTATCCAGAGGATACTGGCAGTGGCAGGAACAACAGAATGAAATGTAGAATCTGTCTTATCCGCAGAGAAGCCAGTTTATTCAAATCACCTGTCTGGCAGACTAAACAATACACCTTCAAACACATTTAGCCTTGTTTAGGGATAACTCCTGCACAGCCCAACATCCCAATTCTTAAACCTGTTGGAGATTCAGCCATAAAAACTTGAAAAAGAGTACATATCACAGGAAATTCCTTAACAGCTTTAAATTCTGGTCCTGCGCTTAAATTTCAGATAATGCATTTGTAAATAAGGAGTTTGGAATTCAATGTAAATAACAGGTATGTAACTTGATAAAAATTTAAATTCTTCATTGGTAAAGCTTGCAAACTCCATTTTCCCCTTAAATATGAAGCTGTGTAGGAACAAGGCTGGGGCCATTCTGTACATGTGAATGTATTTTATAAATCATTTCTGGCATGTGAGATTTTGTTGCATGTCTGTAAATAAGCTTACTTGTGGCCACTCATCGCAGTTACCAGCTGGGCCATTTCACCTGCTGAAGCTATTAAGGAGGGCTCTCTCCCCATAGATTAATCCCCTCCGACATTAGGACTTTTTCCCCCCTCACACTGACAACCAGAGCAGGCATTCAGAATTTGCAGGTGGCCAGTGTGACGCACATAATTGCCTACAATTTTAGGCAATGAATAAAAATGGTCTACATTACTTGTCAAAGGTTGTATATGCAGTGCCAAGGGAGATCTATGGGAAGCCTTTTAGGGTTTAAAGAACATTTAATAGCGAGGCTGCACAGAGCTTTCTTAATCATAATGCATTTGTAATATAGCACTTTGATCTTCTCCTTGTCGGAAACCATGTTACATTAGCCACTTTTAAAACCTTTTTTTTTTTTTGTGAGTCAAAATTTGCGACAGAGGGAGTAAAAATTATAAATTGTTGAGGCCGAGAATGGCGGATTTCATTAAAAAGTTTCAGCAATCCCCCTTACTTGTTAAAAACAATGGGGAGTCGCTCTCCCTGGGGTATAGCAAATTAGCTATGCTAGTGGAATTTTTTTTCTTTTTCTATTCCTGTTTGTATTTCATACAAACAAAAACGGGATGCCTATAAGCGTTATTTACAGTTTAGAATTGCTTTGTTTTTATTGTAAATTTAATAAGCCATGCAATGTTTGAACGAGTCATTATTTTTCCCCAAGTCGTGAAGCCTTTGTTTGTGAGCAGCAACCTTAAATGTTTCCTATACTTTGTCAGTACCTAAACTATTAAAATGCACTTTCAGTTTGGAGACACTGGCTTGACCCCTCCGAGCAGGCGCCTTTTTAACACCTGCTTGTACAGAGGACCTAACCACATGCTGCTTGGTGTTGTACAACGGGAAAACTGATCAGCAAAGGCTTGAAGGGATCACTTTGTGTCACTAGCTGTTTGCTGTTTCCATTTCACAGACGATTAATCTTTCTGTGAAGAAAGGCCAGAGAAACAAAGCGCATCAGGCTCTTCCTGCAGCGACTCCTCCTGAATGCACACTAGCTTGATCACTAAAAGGCCTTTACATTTCCAGCAGAGAGAGATGTTCTGAGGCTGAATGCAGCTGGTTAGGGGTTAGCGGTGCAAACCTCTTGCCATTGTGTAATGGAGGCTTTGGCAGGGCTCACTTTTTTGTGAATTGGGAGGAAAAGGGTTGGGGAATGAGATTTTGGCTCAAAAAATAACCCCCTTCCAAAAAAAAATTAAGAAAGACACAGATTGGCTGAGCAAGCCTCATTCTACATAGGTTCCTTTTCCAGTAACACACTATTGTCTTCCCCTGTGCTGCTCAGAATAATGCAAATAGGTTGTTTATTGCTTAAAGAATCTATTCTATTCATTGCTGTCCCTAATTATTTTTGATTAACTAAAATGTTGTTGGGACACTCCTTATAAGCAGAATGTATTTCATCTTTGCCTTTATGAAAAGGGAAAATACTTCAGTTTTTTTTACACAAGTTCATTGAGTTGCTAAGGAAATGCAAATGGACTTCAAGTCTCAGAATAACATTGAACAAATGGAAGGTGTTGAATGACTCTGGCAGCCTAAGTAGAGTTTGGAAAATTGTTCTTACAAGGCAGAGGCAGACTATTATGGATTCTATAATCAATTAAGAAAGAAATCCCCTCTTGATCAGTTTGATCCGTATCATTAATTAGAAGGTGATCTATTAAGTGTTAATACCTTTACAATACCCTTCAAATAAGTGCTTACAATATTGTATTTCCCAATAGATTTTCCTTATAAAATGAATTATAATCGTTAGCTTCTGGTTATTAGATCAATATCAATTCATTGCATAGTGCCGTGTTATTTAAATTAAACATCAATCAGTGATTTAAATTAGTGATGAATTAAAAATTTAGATTGCAAAAATTCAATCAGATCAAGTTCATTGGCTAAAATTCATGAATCAGTTCATCCATTTAGCTTAACCCTGTATCTAATATCAATTAATTGGATTAAAAAAGGTCTTTTTAGTTAGAAGAGAATAAATTAGAACACTTTAATTTGCTAAAAGTAGTGAATTAATTCCTCCAGTTATCTCTCCCCGTAACATGTAACAATTATAAAAGTTTGTGAAAAGGAAAGTTTTAAGCAGGGTGGAGAAGTCCCGTAAGAACTATCTAATTTTTTACTGCTGCCTTCAGGACCCCACAAGAGTTGAGAAGTCTGCCACTCAGTGGCTGTGGTCTCAATATTTAACTACCGCTTGCTGACAAAGAAACTACCTATCCTAAAAAACCACAAACCAAGGAGCGCATATAGGAGAAATATAGAATTCAGATAAAGGCAAGACAAGAAGCGGACCTTTAATCTACTAATCTTATTTGTACAGCTTGGAATTCATAATTCTTCAATGTAGAAAAAGAAACCCAAAATCAAGAGCTGTATTTATCCCCATAGTTGTGTAAAATATCATGTTTCAGTGCTGCCATGCTGTTAGTAAGTGCTGCCATACTGGAAACTCTACCAAGGTATCACAAAATGTTTCCACAGGCTTCAATTTTACGTAGTTACGCGTGTTTCTGCAAAATGGTTAATTTAGCTTTACTGAGCAATAACATTCACATTAAACATCTCTCAGGCATGAAGTCTGGGATGGCTAGATAATTACACCGTTTTACTGATGGCTAAGGAAAGTGGCTCGGCTGAAGGATTACCCTCTTATGAATTATTTATTTGCAGTATAAATATTATTGGTCAGTAGTGCCCTTTTAAACATAGTTTTATAAGGAATTTGGCAACGTATAAAGTGCACCTGGGACACGACTTCTGCTCTGAATGTGTACATTTATTATATTACTTGCAGCATTCTCTATAGACACCAGTACACCAGTGCTGCTCTCGCTCTAGTGCTCATAGTACTGTAATATGTACTGGAGATATGAATACTGGCTGCTCCACGTCATACTGTCAGACTTAAAGTTGCAGAAACCTAGTGTTACTGAATATTTATGAAGCAATAAAGAGACTATACACCCTACTTAGATACAGTTGTGCTCAAAAGTTTACATATCCTGGCAGAATTTATGAATATCCTGGCAGAGAATATGAATGATGACACAAAAACTTTTCTTTCACTCATGGTTAGTGGTTGGCTGAAGCCATTTATTGTCAAACAACTGTGTTTACACTTTTTAAATCATAATCACTACATAAACTAACCAAATGATCCTGATCAAAAGTTTACATGCCCCAGTTCTTAATACTGTTTATTGTCCCCTTTAACATCAATGACAGCTTGAAGTCTTTTGTGGTAGTTGTGGATGAGGCTCTTTATCTTCTCAGATGGTAAAGCTGCCCATTCTTCCTGGAAAACATTCACTTTATTTTACTGTAGGCAATCATGACAGGTCGCTTTGGCCTTGTGTTTTGGATCAATGTCATGTTGGAATTTCCAAGTACTTCCCATGCGCAGCTTCCAGGCTGATGAGTGCAACTTTTACTCCAGTATTTTTTGATAACTTACTGCTTTCATTTTGCCATCAATTCTGACCAAATTTCCTGTGCCTTTGTAGCTCACACATCCCCAAAACATCAGCGATCCACCACTATGTTTCACAGTAGGAATGGTGAACCTTTCATCATAGGCCTTGTTGACTCCTCTCCAAATGTAGCGTTTATGGTTGTGGCCAAAAAGTTCAATTTTAGTCTCATCACTCCTAATGACTTTGTGACTCTGTGACCAGAAGGTTTGAGGCTTGTCTCTGTTCTGTTTGGCATATTGTAAGTGGGATACTTTGTGGCATTTGCATAGTAATGGCTTTCTTCTGGCACCTCGACCATGCAGCCCATCTTTCTTCAAGTGCCTCCTTATTATGCATCTTAAAACAGCCACACCACATTTTTTTCAGAGTCCTGTATTTCACCTGAAGTTATTTGTGGTTTTTCCTTGCATTCTGAAAATTTTTTCTGGCAGTTGTGGCTGAAATTTTAGTTTTATTTGGTTTGGTTTCAACAGAACCCCTAATTTTCCACTTCTTCATTAGAGTTTGAACACTGCTGATTTTCATTCTAAGTTCCTTTGATATTTTCCCGTTTTATAGAGTTCAACTACCTTTTCCTGCAGATCCTTTGACAATTCTTTTGGTGTTCCCATGACAGCAAAAGAATCCAAAAAACATCAGCAGCACTGGATGAAAGATGCAAGTGTCTTTCAAGAGTCCAGAAAGTCATTGACCTTTTATGCACACCCACTAATTACAAGCAAACAGATCACAGGTGAAGATGGTTACCTTTAACAGCCATTCTAACCCTTTTTGTGTCAAGTTGTGTGCATGTTATCAGGCCAAATCACAAGGGTATGTAAACTTTTGATCAGGGTCATTTGGGTAGTTTGTGTAGTAATTGTTTGACAATAAATGGCTTCAGCCAACCACTAACCATGAGTGAAAGAAAAGCTTTTGTGTTATTATTCATATTCTCTGAAAAATGGTTAAGAATTCATAAATTATTCTAGGGTATGTAAACTTATGAGCACAACTGTATATGTTAATATTAAAGCAAGCCTTTCTAAAAAATAAAGGGGATATGTACTATATTCATAAGCAGGGTTCATATTCCATATGTTTTCTGTTATCTGGGTTGCTATACCATTACCTAATACCCTTGCCTATTTGTTCTACAGGTGAGTACCTCAATGCTGCAATAACATTATATATTTCTGTAAACTTACTGGACAACCTTCTGTATTGCACTAATTTTTTGGTTGGCCACACCTATATAATGATGTGGCACACCCAATGAACATCTAGACCAGTGCTGTCCAACTTCTGTGTTGCCGAGGGCCAAAATTTTTCTGGCCTACATAGTGTTCCACAGGCAGAGCAGGGCACACACAGGCAGAGTATGTCACACACAGGCAGAGCAGGGCACACACAGGCAGAGTATGTCCCAGGCCAAGCAGGGCACACACAGACAGAGTATGTCACAAACAGGCAGAGTAGGCCACATACAGGCTGAGCAGGGCACACACAGGCAGAGTATGTCACACACAGGCAGAGAAGGGCACACTAAAGGAGCATAGGGAAGGCAGAATAGAGCAGGGGACAGGGAAACCCACCAGGACCACTCTATGTTGTACTACATGCAGTTACACAGTGCTGGTCCCCTATTAGCACTTGTTAACAAGTGTGAACAATGCAGGGGGATCATATGTGTGAACAATACAGGGGCCAGTTAATCTCCATGATAGCATTTAAAGCTTACACATGGTAAGCAAACTCAGCAGATAGGGACCACAGAAGGGGTGGGGTGGGCCACCAGTTGGGCAGCCCAGATCTAGACTATGGTCCCTACTGGCATCTTGCAGTATGATTAGAACACAGTAGGAGGGTGATAACGAAGGCTGTGGCTAGCCATTCATCAAGACACAGTGGCTTGTTAGGTGAGGCATCAATGGCCATACAAGGGATGATCTGCTGGGTTGTCAGATTAGCGGATCTCTTCCAGATATGTTCACCTTGAGGTGGGAGATATTGGGCTCTTCTGAATGTGGTCCCTAGGGCCCAACAATCCGATCACATCATAGCAAATACAGGTTGTTGTTCAAAGGCTGCATCAATGAACCAATGTGGTCCTCAGACCAATGGGATTTTTAAACCTGCCTGATCAACATCTAGAAAATTTTTCACTGCCAAATAAGATGCCAACTTAGTCTGTCAGCAGCTTTTATTGGCCAGCATAAAATCGCAGCTGAAAAGGAAAATATGTATGAGGATATTAATATTTTCAATACACATAACCAACAGCAAAATAAACATTGAAGTTACAGAGGGCCTCAGTGAGGGGGGTGTAGTGTATTGTGTGTATTGAGTCAATGATTTGTCATATAATATTCCCTGTGCATTAGTGAAATCTTTCTTTGGCCTCCTGATGACTGTTGTTTTTCCCCATCTACTATACTTTGTTTCTCTCCCTGTTAATTATCTGTAGGACATAATGTGCAAAGTCAAAACCTGGGTAATAGATGAAAAGAAACATGTGCGCTATTACCACGACTGGAACGACAAGGAGGTAGAATCATTGCATTGTTGCTAAATGGTGACAGAGAGGTCATTCTGAGAGGATTCTATAGGCTGAGCATTTTTTTTTTAAATACACTATAGGGTCTCCTGATAGAATCTTGTGGTGCTTAACACTTCATAATTTGATGTTTAGCTCGGCAATACACACACTTGGCTTCAGTGTTTTATTTTCCAAATACCTAGTCGATCCCTTTAGTAAGCCAAGATCAAACGTAAAAAAGCTGGAGTGCAATATAAGCATTGCTTTCAAGCCAGGAATTCAAAAAGAAACACCTGTTTTAAAGCCAATGGGAGCAACATCCAAAGGGTCGGAGAGCAACATGTTACTGGTCAGGTTTCACTGCTTTAGTGGGTCTCATAAACCGCAACAGGCATTATTATTATGTACATCTTTTCAATGACTTTCCCAAATGTTCAATTGGCCTTCATATGAAGACAAAATTTCTCTATTGCGGGCGACCAACCCCTCATGAAATGCGTTCCAATGGCCAGAATGAGGATCGCCGGCAGGACAGCATACGGATCCGAATGCCACCCCGCTGGCAATTTGCATTCTTGCCGGTGGGAAGGCATTTCGGGGAGATTAGTCGCCCACAGTAGAGAAGATTAATCTTTCCATGTGCAACGACCCTAACTGTGACTACTTAATAGTACTCTTAAAAGAAAATCAAATGTACCTTCAGTTCAAGTACCTATCATTGGTTAACATAAGCATCCTTTTAAAGGAGGCTTGTTACAAATGTTAGGATGGATTCCTTTAACATAATGTGAGTCAAATGGGTAAGAAATGTATAAATCTGCAAAAGAATTAAACCGCAGTTCAGGGAAGAACGATGCCAAACATGCCTTTAACACAAGCATAACCCACCTGAACAGGTGTCTGGTATCTCTAGAAACAATAATGTTGCATGATAAACGATAATAAAAGGAAGATACTTATTCGTACATTCAGCTTGCATGAATTTTAATGTCTCGTGCATACCTGCCTTTCCAGGTGTTGTTGAACTACAATGCTCAAATTCACAGACTACTCACTATTCACAGAGTCAGTCAGTGTGTATTAATGCTCAGTGCTGCCTGGTATTTCTGTTGTCCTTGGAACTTGTAAACTATTTAATGCTTAGCTTATGCCTTGTTTAGCTATTGAGCAGGTTTGACAAGGACTCGCTTTCTTCACAGATAAAGGTTTCAAAGGGATGAAATTCACTTGCATTGTGCATGAATGCAGAAGATTTAGTGCCGTTCCAGGACATAATATAATCATACCCTGCTTGCATTGCTATAACATGACTCAAAGGTGAGCTATGCTTTTATACAGTGATACAGTAATCACTTCTTGTGGACTACAGCATGCCAAGAGTAATGGGGCTAATTATGCATTTGATATACTTAAATATTAGTACAGTTTTATTGTATACAAGAATGCAATATTTTTATGGAACGTAATATACATTTAATTATTAGGCTGACCTTTTGCTTGGTTGACGTCCTTTCATTATTGCTCTTCTTCTCCTTGCTCTCCCTTTAAGATTGATGTGTTAAATAAATACTTATTCCTGACATCCAAGCCAATGATCTATCAGAAAAAGATTACATCCGCAAGAAGAACAAATGGTGAGTTTTCATTTTCTGTTTTTTCAAACTTCCCTAAATTCAGTATTCAACTATTCGAAATTTATTGATAAAATCGAATTATTCAAACTTAGACTAATTTAAACAATCCGAAAACTCAAATTTGATTCAAATCAGATCAAACTCAATGCTATAGACATCTCTAAATTAATCCCTCAACCTCTCCCATTGACTTAAACAGCAAGTCAGTAGGTTTTAGGTGGCAGATAGCCGAATGCAAATTCTGAAAGGGCCAGAGTATGATAAATCTCGAATATTTAATTCTTTTTTCTTTTTTTTTTTTAACTCGAATAGAGTTTGTATAACTCTCTTGTCGAATCAGACAGTTTTGACCATAAAAAAATTTCAATTCGGATTTTCAATTGGACCATTGATGTGATTTGGGTAAGACTGACTTGCAGGCATTTCACATAGTAGCCAATAGGGGCATTTTGTGGAACTTTGGTTGTTTGGGCTACTTAAAGCAACCTGAGATATACTTCTATGTCATTGCCTTAAAGCTGCACAGGTCAGGATTTGTGGCTTCGAAATTTTAGGGGCGCCATGCTACCCCGACACATAGTGAACTACATAGGGAACTCAGAGTTATCTTGCACTAGACCTGCCGTCTAGACATATATACTATTCTAATAAAGAGACGTGTAACGTATATGCAGAGGTAAAGCAGTGTAAGTTTATAGATTCGGAAAAAGACAATTTTTAGCTTCATGAGGAATGTGCGAGTATATTCAGGTAATTGAAATTTAAAATGAGGATTTTGTGAAATAAGGCACAGGGGCCCAGATTATCATGATAATAGTGATAGGGTTGGTGGCTCAATGCTAAATGAATTCTATAGTCGGTGGCCTAATGCTGGCTTGTTTCTAGAGTCAGTGGCTCAGTGCTGTGTGCTTGCTATGGTCAGTGGTACAGTGCTTTATGGTTGCAGGGTTCAGTGACTCAGTGCTTACTGGATGCAAGGGTCAATTGCTCAGTGCTGTCTAATGCTAGGATCACTGGCTTGTGGCCACAGTGCTATCTATTTGTGAGGGTCAATTGATGAATGCTATCTGACTGCTAGGGCTAGATTTTTATTATTAATTTGTATTTCTCTACTGATCATGTGAAACAATGCTTGATTGTTGATAATAGGAATTAAGAGTCTTCGGTGAACAGGGGCTGACTATTCATGTACCAATAAAAAAAAATAGCAGTCAGAATCAGTAGTGTAGGGAGTAGCAGCAAATACAGCTTTAAAAAAAAAAAGCAATAACAATAAAAATAGATTTAAAATAATTTAACATTTTCAGTGAATTTATAATGTAAATGTAACTTCATTTAATTAACTGTTGGTGCAAGAAGCTATTTGGAACAGATTCAGCATCCTCTCCATAAGTAACTCGGAGTAGAATGCATTTTTAATGTTATGAGTTACTTATACAGCATCAACTTGTTAAGCTGGTCACTTGGTATTGTGCTGCATATGGGGCAGAAAATTGACGCAATTGATTGAAAATTCCGTTGGCTGCTCCTGTCCCAACTATTCAGTGTAAGCCCCATTAAAGGGATCCTGTCATGGGAAAAAAATTTCCTTCAAAATGCATCAGTTAATAGTGCTGTTCCAGAAGAATTCTGCACTCTTTCTCAAAAGAGCAAACAGATTTTTTTATATTTCATTTTGAAATCTGACATGGGGCTAGACATAGTCAATTTCCCAGCTGCCCCAAGTCATGTGACTTGTGCTCTGATAAACTTCAATCACTTTTTACTGCTGTACTGCAAGTTGGAGTGATATCACCCCCTCCCTCCCCCCCCCCAGCAGCCTAACAACAGAACAATGGGAAGGTAACCAGATAACCGCTCCCTAACACAAGATAACAGCTGACTGGTAGATCTAAGAACAGCACTCAGTAGTAAAAACCCATGTACCACTAAGTACTATTCAGTTACATTGCGAAGGAAAAATAACAGCCTGACAGAAAGCAGTTCCTTCCTAAAATGCTGGTACAAGTCACATGACTGGGGGAAGCTGGGAAAGATTTCAAAACTGAATATAAAAAAATCTGTTTGCTCTTTTGAGAAATGGATTTCAGTGCAGAAATCCACTGGAGCAGCACTATTAACTGATGTGTTTTCCCATGACAGAATACCTTTAATATTGGATCATCCCAATTTGTGTTGGTGGCCATGGGGTTAAGATCCACTCATTTGGTGTGCCCTCACCCAATGAGTAGCTCTTAAAGTGCCCAGCATTATTCCGTGCATCCCAGGTATTGTTTATTAGTCATATCAGGCCTGCCACAGTGGGTCTTACAATCTAAGGTCCCTATTATTGGTAGCACAAAACAAGAGGTCAAATTAGTCTGGAGCCAGTAAACCTGCCTGTATGTTATTAGAGAGCAGTAGGAAGATGAGTACCTGGATGAATCCCACACAGACACAAGGAGGACAGCTGATTTGCTTAGTGTAATTGGAATTCTAGTCTAGACCCTAACATGGCAAGTCAGCAGCACTAACTCAGAGTCTCTATATGCAAGCCATTGCCAAATACTTGGATTCTCCATAAATCCAAATCCACTGGCAGTATTTTCATCTTCCTAACCTTAACTTGTTAGATGCACATGGTTCCAATCCACCATTAAAAAAAAAGAAAAATCACATTTCCATATGATATCAAAGAGCGGGAAGGCTTTAAACTGAAAAATAAACATTGAAAGATTTTAAGCCCGAGCAATAATTAATGTCAGATGGCTGCTTCCATTAAATCACCAGAGAAAGTTCTGGGAGAAGTGGTTCAGTTTAAATTGACCCAATTAATATTAGTATGTGTTCTGCATTTATATTGAAAAAGCTACAATTTTGGCTCCTTTAGCCATGTTTTCTAAGCAACCAGACCTGAAAATGTCATACAATTCCTGCAGTATTATTTATCAGTTTAAGCAAAGTTTATGCTTCCATCCCTATACGATATGTCTGTTCATGCAATAAGCTTAACTATAATCAGCAGTCGGTGTATCTGTTCTTGACCACAGAATGGGATTATTGAAGGAAAATGCTCTGTGCCCGTGTTTGGTAAATTCTACTTTTGCTTGCATGGATAGCCAGGTGTAGTCCACATGGTCACCTGAAGTATCCCTGTCAGATTTCAAAGCTCATCATGTATCAGCATTTATTAATATTGCATGAATGTGCACCCTAGGGGCTTACAAAATATGTTGGATGATGCTCCCAGTTTAAATAGAATTGGAATAACACTGCTGATCTTAAGCCAGAGGAACACCGTGGAATTCCATTACCTTCATGTCTTTGTGTTTATTTATTACCATAGTGCAGTGTTCCCCAACCAGTAGCTCGTGAGCAACATGTTGCTCTCCAACCCCTTCCATGTTGCTCCCAGTGGCCTCAAAGCAGGTGCTGATTTTTGAATTACTGGCTTGGAGACAAGTTTTGGTTGTATAAAAACCAAGTGTACTGCCAAACATTCTCTCCTGTAGGCTGCCAGTCCATATAGGGGTTACCAAAAAGCCAATCAGAGCTCTTATTTGACATCCACATGGACTTTTTCATGCTTGTGTTGCTCTACAACTCTTTTTTAAATTTAAATGTGGCTCACGAGCAAAAAAGGTTGTGGACCCCTGCCATAGTGTATATTTCTAGTTGTGTCCATGCCTCTGTATGTTTTGGCCTCTTGTCAATCATGTATTTCCCTTTATAGAATTGATGACCATCTAAAATGATATTTTCCTTTACTAGCCAGCTGTATTCCTAGTCAGATGTGGTCTCCTCTTGAGACATTACTGTCCGGCCCTGCATTGTACCTCTCTAAGATTACAAGGCCCTTTCTGCTTCTTTCTAATTGTATAGTAAATGTCTCTTCTAGACTGTTCCCATTTCCAGACCTTAATAGTAGACATGCTGCTAAGGAGACGCCAACATTCCATTACTTGCCTCCATGCTCTTTAATGCTTGTGAGACTCTCATGCTAAGTAACGTTTCCTAACCTTGTGCCTCCAAAATTAAACTTCATTCAGATCAGTCACCCGCATGCTGCTTATCTTTTCTGTGTGCATAGTTTTTAATTTAGTTATATTTTTATTTTAAAAGCCTTGTGGATGTTAGGGCAATTCTACTTGAAAGATCAAAGCCTGTGCAGCTAAGTGATGTTCAAAACCATTTTTGGCACAGTTTGGGCCACCTGCTGTTGCTATTTTCCCTCCAGCCAGCCACGGAGAACCCCCTGTGCATCTCTGCTCGTAAAACATGATTGAGGAAGTATTTGTCATCTCTTTATGAGCACACGGCAGTGCAAGATGGGAGCAGGCCTCTCTTTAAGCCACAACTATTGACATTTTCCTCATCCCCTTAACTTCTCAGTTTAAATCTGCTGAAGAAAAGCTGAAAATAAATACAAAAGGCAGCTACAAAATTATTTTGGTTTAAAGATTTAAATTAGGGACATAGGCCCAAATTTATTAAAGCGCGAATTTGACAGTGTGACGTCAATTCGTAACTTCGGAAATTCACTAACACCGGCTCTGGTGAATTTTCGCTAGCGAAGTAGATAGACGTGCGAAACTTCTCACCCTTACGCCAGGCGAAGTTGCGCACTGACGAAGGATCGTAATTTCGCGAATTCACTAAGATGAACATTTTCCTGAACATTAGCACTTACGTTAGACTTTACTTCGCCTGGTCAGACCAAGCGACGTTCAATACAATAGATAGGAGGTTGAAAAAAAAAGTCGAACATTTTCTAAGTCCCAAAAAAACGCTGGCGTGTTTTACCATTGGAGGGTGATAGTCTGAAAAAGATCAATATTTGTTTGGGGGGGAGTTACCCTCCTTCCCCCCTACATTTCCTAACATATGGCAACACAACTATACAGGGGGCACATGTTTAGGGCAATAGGACAACTTTATTTAATTTATTAAAGGTTTCCTGGGCTTGTGTAGTGGAATTTAGTGGGTGTAACATATACTTGTATTATACGTTAAAGTTCCCGCTATATGCAAATTAGGCTTCGCTAGCTAACACTAGCGCAACTACACTACCGTTCGCCGACCTGAGCGTAAATTCGTAGCATTGGCGAAAATTTGCCTGCCGAAGTGCGGCGAACGCTAGCGAAGCCAACGATGGCAAATTTCCGGATCTTAGTGAATTTGCCCCATAGTCTCCATTGAAATGCAATACTTTCACAGATAGTTTGCAGTTTCTGCCTTCCAGTATTTACTGACTTTTAACACCAGCTTTGTTAGATAAGCATACCACAAACAGCTACAACGTGTGTTTGTACCATTTCTGCTATTCCTAATTAGGTTGCTATAGGAAATGAAATTTATGGCACTACAGCTTTCTGTCAGCTTAATCATAAGTGACAGGATTAGTAAACGGCAATTAGCAGTGTTTTGAATGGCTTCTAAACCTGTGCACCTCAGACTTTGAACAAATACTGCCAGCAGAATGACTTTTACTCTGTGCTACATGTATATTTGTAGGGTGTGCCCTTACCTTCTATGAGCTTGGGCTAAATACATAACAATTTCACTACAATCATTGTGCTACTGGTTTATTTCTACATTTTACTCTGTGCCATGCCTGAGAAATGCATACTGTTAAATGGAATAGAGATGTGATGGAAACAAACTGAAGCACCTCAGATTTGAGATAAATAAAAAATTATAGAGCATAATTTAACAAGCCACGGTTTTGGTTAAGGTAGGATTTGAATAATTTAGGCTTATTTCGGTTTCCTGGTCTTAAGCAGACGGTTGCCTGGATTGACCACCAAGATGAAGGCCCTAGTTGGACCTGCGCTCCCTATGTTTTGTGCATAATGAAACAAGCCACGGTTGGACTTATGTTCCCAATGTTTTGTGCATTATGAAACAAGCCACGGTTGGACTTCTGTTCTCTATGTTCTGTGCATGATTGAAGCATAGTCTGTAGCCCTTCGTTGAGATTAGGGTTGCCACCTTTTCTTGAAAAAAATACCGGCCTTCCTATATATTTATCTTTTTTCCCTATTAATAACATTGGGATAAACCATCAAAAATACCGGCCAGGCCGGTAAAATACCGGCCAGGTGGCAACCCTAGTTGAGATTCGCAAGCAAATCCCAGCTTGGTTTCTGTCCCAAGAATGGCATGTTCTCTTGCCATTTTAGCAGCTATTAAAGTGCCTTGTCCATGGCATTTACACGTGACACACAACTGCAATGGTAAATGTCTAGATCACTGTCCTAAAAAGGTCCTAAATTTTGGCGACAGATGGGCATGGCTGAAAACACCTCTTGGGCACTGCCAAAGAAAATGATGGTACTGTAGAATTGTTTAATCACACTAGTTTTCCTTTGAAACAGTTATGTTTTCCTCAATTATACTTTGTCCAAAAGCTTGTAGTAGATGGACACTTTGCTTAAATACAGTATAAATACTATAATGAGCATACTATAACCGCACATATCTCTGTTGCCAAAATGTTCATTCTGATTTTGCTGTGATACCTGCATCCATTACTGCTTTCAGACATGCGTTTGTTTTAATCAATTGACAAATCATTCTTTCTTTGTGCTCCATTCATTCCTAGTTTTGATAATCGCTTTTAATTTAAGTACAGCTACACAAAACAGAGGTTCCTCTAAACAGAGCATTAATAAGACTTGTCAATCATCACTAGTAATAAAGTGTAACGGGATGGAACTGTCAGACTGATATTTAATTAGGGAGTTCTGTTTCCCTCTTCTGCCCTGACAGCAAACTGGTACATGAGAGAGAATCCATGGAAATAAAGCATCAAGCGGGTTGGAGTATCGGAATTATTAAAGAAATTGCATAGCATGCGTAGAACTGATTTGGAGTGATTTGAAGAGACTGTGTTGGGGTACACTGGTAATCTCTAGAGGTAACACCACGAATAAGGGGGTTCCAGTATATTTTAATGCCCTATGAATCCCTCATATCCCTGATCTCATTCACTGCCTAATTTAATCTTATAAGCCAGTGATCCCCAATCAGTGCTTCATGAGCAACCATGTAGATGTTGCTGCGAGTGGCCTCAAAGCAGGGTCTTATTTTTGAATTCCAGGCTTGGAAGCAAGTTTTAGTTACATAAAACCAGGTGTTCTGCTAAACAGAGCCTCCTGTAGACTGCCAGTCTGCATAGCCAATATCCATAGCAACCAAATAGCCAATATCCTTCCTTATTTGGCATCCCCTGGAACATTTTTCATGCTATAATGCTCCCCTACCATTTTTCCATTTGAATGTGGCTCACTGGTAAAGAAGGTTGGGGACCCCCCCATTATAAGCTCACAACGTAGACTCTTCCCCAGTGATGTCCCCTCCCGCCCCTCCATTCAAATCCAAAGATCAGCCTCCCCACCTGACAGTTTTGCCCAACTTACCTGCTTCCAAGGTCTTTTTGTGTGCGCTTTAGGCCTTTTTAGTGCTGGTGTGATATCCCAACTGGCAATCTATGAGACAGACTGCTATAAGCTGCCATTGATTGACAATTTATAGTGGGCCTGTGCAGGGCTGCTTAGGCATTTTCGACCAAGAGCCTGTTTGGATTCAACTTTAGACCTGGCATAGGTTAACATTAATTTAAGTGCATATTACAGGGAAGGGTCACTGACTGAATCTCCAGTATTTCCAAAGCAATGGTTTATTTCTGTCTGTGGGGCCCCATGTGACTGCAGAGTCAGAAAAGATCTAAACTTTGCTAAGATGGGCACTACTATTTGCTATTAGCTAGCATTTCACAATCAAATGATTATAATTAAAAAGTGTCTGTATCTGTTCTGCATTTCTAAATATACGGGGGGCGGGGATGAGAAGTAACCTGGTCTATATTTTCTACACATGTTGCTAATTAAAGAATTTCAGATACATTTGGCTGACCTTTAAAGGAAAATAAGCTTGTAAATGCAGCTGTTGTTATGCAAATTTTAGTTTGTTGGAAGAACTTTAATGCATGTATTTTATTTGCACATATATCTTTTGCCCGTATCAGATACTGTAATATCTTTATTATTTTTTAACCGTTTTTCTGAAGCCTTTGAACGCTGATTTTAGCTGAAACATAGCCAGGTCTTTCCTGCAGTTAATGGGTTGCAGTCTGTAGGTGGTGCTGTGGCACGCCTGTAACAAGTCAAGTGCTTGCTGGAAAATTGAAAAAAGAAAAGTAAGTGTTGCTTGGTTTAACCACTTCTGTGCCACAGAAACCAATAACATCTCAATTAGATTGACCCGAATGACTGCTTAACTGTTCTGAATGACAGAATGACATTTCTGCACATTTATGACCCATGTGTGCTAATGATTTCTTGCCTCTTAAAGATGTAAAGTGTATGAGTGCACTGCAATATGCAGCTATGGGTTCCTGAGTTTGGTTCCAAACTGGGAAGTATCTGCAAGGATTAGGACCTGCTTGTTTTCACTTGCTCTGTGTGGGTTTATTCCTACTTTCCAAAAGGTTTACTGGCTTTTTATCCTATTGATTTAAAATAATTTTTTTAAATTAAAATGATTTGCTTAAAATTGAGAGAATATGAGAATATTCAGAGTTTTTTGGAAAAAGTATTATTTATTCACAGGAGCAAAGAGTATTCTGTAAATGATATTGTTACAAACAAAGCTAAGTGATTTCCCATTGTAATAAAGTAATGTATCCATTGTTGTAGAATTCTGAGGATGTTACATGTAACCCAGGTTTTCCATGACCTGGAGCAATAAGCAACTTCTAATTTCCTTATAGTTTACTATAGGGCATACATTATTGCCTATATATATGTTAACATATAATTCAGTTGTGTGGCTGGTGCTCAAACTGGAAGCAGCAAATGTGGGTAGTTTTTTACCACCTCAATTGTGATGATTTGGTGGATTTCAATAAATGATTGATTTAGTACATCCCCAAAACTAATTGTATACTGTGTGTGTTTGTCACACATGTAAAGCAGGCTTTTAATTCCTGGTAAGCGTTTATTATTTCCATCAGTGTGTAATGATAATATATGTTTAACGGGAGTCATTTTCCTGTAGGAACTGTTTTTATGATCCACTGACAGGCACATTGGGTTATACGATGTTCTGCACAAACTCAACCCTTGACAGGATATAAAAAGTTTTGACAAACATACACTTCACATTGAGTGTACACTTTGAAATTATTTAAATAAATGCAAACCACCATCATGGGCAATGCAAACCACCATCATGGGCAATGCAAACCACCATCATGGGCAACACAAACAGCCTGAAAGCAAGTTATCAGAATAATTGTTGCAGTGTTATGAATGGGTAAGGATGAAGAAAATAGGGCATGAATAGCTGATGTTACATATGTCCTTGATTACCTTGCTTTGTGCTTTTATCCTAATAAGTGACATTCTTTGTATTCTCTTGGATGGCGAGACAGTCTGACACTGAAGAGGAATAAATATTGCATGTGCTACACATTAAGCTGTCATCCAAGACAGCATTTAGGGGGAAAACGAAGGGCAAAAAAATAGGTAACGGGAGAATTTCATAGAAAAGATTGTGAAATGTATTGAGGCTTCAGTCGTAATTGCTGGCTTCTGGTTGCATGTTGAAGTCCTCTCCTTGCATTAAGGCTATCCTGGCAGGTAAAACGACCATGCATATAACAAAATCCTGCCTTTATTATTTGGTTTAAAGCACGGATTGGCACATGTAACGGTTCCATTAAAAATGTGATTCTCACTTGCAAAATAAAATGGTTTGAAATAAAATCGACTTTCAGGCATCACAAACATCAAAAGCCATATCTTTTATCCGTCTGCATTAATTGTGCACCTTAGCAAGAAAGGAACATCATCAGAGCAAAAGGTGTTAAATTATTTAAGTTGGTTTAGATTTTGCTCCAAAATCTTTTGTAATGATGAGGAGACTCGTAAAATGCTGCAATTTTTCCTGGCAAAATGTTAACTCCACAATGAAAATGTCACTTATGTCATGATTGTATTTTACAGTTAATACAACAAATTCATAATAATTCAGATAAATTTTGTTGAACTTTTAGCGGCCTAAAGTTTTGGGCATATATATATATATATATATATATATATACTGGCCAGGTGGCAACCTCTGGAATCTGTGCTGGGCACACGTATGGCTTCCTATGTGGCAGATTTTCAGCTACTATAAAGTCTAAGATATGTCTTGTTTCCAAAGACTAGTTATTCTACCCTTCATTCTAACAAAGATGTCCTAAATGCAAACTGGTACAGTTAAGCAGGGCTCTCCAGGGACACGACGTTTTATGTATGGATTTCGTTAAAAATAGTGTGTTTCTTTCACTGTGGTAAAGTTTACGGATTATGGCATATCGATTTCAGTCAAGAAACAAAAGAGAACAGGAACCTGATGTAAAATTAAATAAAGTGTGAAATCTTTGTTTTCTGGACCTCCAACAAAATGGGTCTCTTTAGTGCTCATTAAAATGCATTTATATTGTGAAATTAGGATGTGTTTTGTTCTGAGTTTAAAGATGGAGTGTACCATTTAGTAAGACCCTTATTTAATCTCCATAAAACTTTATCCAAAATGGGTCACTGTTTCATTGGGTTTTTTTTTCATCAGAGAAAATCATGGTCACACCCCTGATAGAAATAATGCTCCCCATGCAGAATAAGCATAACCCTAAGAGCATCATACAAAGATTTGCCTTCATTAGCTCGTATCAGGATTAGTCGCTGGAATGCTGGATTTGGCTTTATGTTATCATTTGCTTCAATGATGCAATTAAGTGTTTTACTTATCCTTTATACTGGTTTTCGCAATTTAGCTGGCACACTTTGTCTGCTGATTGGACCGTCCAAATTGGAATGCATGGACTTCATGTAGAACAATCCCAGTACAAAATACCATAATAGTTTAAAGACTGTAAAAAGGGAATATTTCCCCTTCAATAAGCCAATTCTCCATTGTTCAAGGAAACCCCATGGATTTGCATTTCCTAAATCACTCATGGAATCATCACAGCCGGAGGCCTTTCGCTTGAGCACAGGGAAGGCAGAACATATCAGTGACCTAATTTCTTTGTATTTTATCATTGAATGATTTTTCTATTGGTCAGCAGGAACAGCCCCATTTAGCCACGATATAAGATGAAAATACAGGACACTCCAAACCTCTGTTAACTCTGGATTACTACAGAGCACCAACCATTTGCCCAACTGGTAAATTGATCTGTAAATCCCACTGAGGAAAATTGCTTTCCTGTGCTCCAAACAGCCATTATCTTAGTAATTGCACCTGGATGTGTTTCTGTAGGCTAAAAAAAAAAATGTTTGTTTTTGCACTTGCAAAGTTATTTCTCAATGTTAGGATTTTTCAGTATATAAATAGGCAGTGAGTGTTTCATGGTTAAAACTAATGCCATTGCCGGGTTTTTCCTCCCCAACCCCATGTAAAAATGTTCCGAAAGGTGTGCGGAATGAGAGACTGTACATTCTAAAGTGGAGTTCGCAACAAGAAGCTCATCAGAACAAATTGCCTGGCCCAGCCCCTTCCTCACTCAAAACCTAATGACCCTTTATCATCATGGTTTAGATTGCTGGACACAGATGTGAGAAAATACAAGTAATCGTCAGGTAACCACAGTCGCTGCACTGATGTTCTCTGAGATCTGACTGCTGGGAAGCTGAAAAGCTTCCCACTGAGCCAGTGACTTTCCAGTTGCATAGCACATCATGATCTCATACACCAAGTTGTATTTACACAAGAATCACAATAAGATATATTAGGACTTTCCACAGGGTAAACACAAGTGAACAGCTTATTCCTTTTTAGCTGGTTAGGGTCCTATAAATGAATCCTGTTTATTTTCTGGTACATAGAATGCTTGCTGTATTCCAGTAGCAAGAGGAGGTCTCTCATAGAATGTATATGTCTCATAGAAAAGTGAAACAAACTCATCAGATTCTATATACGGATTTAATTAAATATAATTCACATTTGTCAAGAGACCTTCCCCTGATGGTAAGTGTGGGTTACAGAATTGTAATTTTGATCCCTATGGCAGCTTGCAAGTTCTCTAGACATTAGAAAATAAACAGGATGTATATATTTGGAGTCATTTGTCCCTATCCTAATAGGTCAGAATATGTAAGTTTTCATGATCAATACCTTTGCATAGCCAGAGTTTCAGATGCATTCCTCTTTTAATGTTCCTATTTATTTGTCCAACAGAAATAGCAAGTCTATTTTTACCTTTGGTTTTAATGGAAATCTACCTAACCAAGTTCTGGCTCTTGTTTGCTGGTTAAAGGGGTTGTTCACCTTCCAACACTTTGTTCAGTTCAGTTTAGGCTGACCTTTTTTTTTATATAGTATTAGTGATAACTAAACACAGCTATATAATATTTGTGATATATAAATATATATATATATATATATGTATATATATATATATCTATATATATATATATATATTTATATATATATATATATATATATATAAATCCAGGAAAACTTCATTACTCCTATGCTGATAGGGCTTTGACTCGGTTAATACCAAACAGCAATCATTCAAAAATATTAATCAAAATGCCAAGAACATGTTTTCTGTAATATAAAAAATATATATATTTTAACTTTATTAAAAAAAAAACAGGCCAATGTTTTAAAGTTTTGGGCTTTTTATTTGGCAGCTCTCCAGTTTCCATTTTAAGCAATCGGTTTACTAGGGTCCACATTACCCTAGCAACCATGCATTGATTGGAATAACACTGTCTAGAAAGATGAGTGATAACAGTAAAAACAAAGGAGCTCATACCCCACTATATATAAGGCAATTATACACACAGTTTGCTAATGTTAACCTATGCACTCAGATATGTAAAAAATACTGTTATGTGATCAAAAATTGTATAACTATAAAATATTTTAAAAGTAAAAATAATATTTTTAGAACATTGGATTTCTAGATGGAGTAAGTGACCCAAACTTGAAAGCTCAAAAGAGCTTTATTTAAATAATGAAGATCATTTCAAAGTTGCTTACAAGTGAACAACTTTGTATTTCAACTGTAGAAAAAGAAATAATGAAAACTTAGGATATTTTTTTTTAAATGACAAAATTGCTCAGAAGAGCACTGAGCAAGTTTACTTCAATATTTGGGGACTTACATCACCTTGGAAGAAACAATTTAGTAGGCATGTTTCGATTGCTGAAAGACCATGCCAGACCATAGCTGCTGGGCACCCTAGGAAATCAAGCTGGTTGTGTTGCCTCCCACCCCTGACGTTCATGTAAGTGCACTCGCTTCTGTACGAACAGGTGCCCATCCATGCACAAAGCCTCACTACAGGTCAAGGTAACTGCAAAGGGGGACTAGACTAGGGGTAGCCAGCAAAGATGGTATGTGCCTGGTGCCCCTAAAGCGTTGCGCCCTAGGCATCTGCTGAAAGATACATATACAGATATAGAGATATATATATATATATATATAGTACAATACAACAAATCATTAAATCAAATGTATTCACATGACTGCTGTGAATTGTATGCACTGCCTGATAAAATTGTGGGTTGAGGATTGTTATTGTGAAAATTATTCCAATATCCTTAATAAAAACATTTTGCCTTTATACCAGAAAATAGGAGCAGGGTAAACTGTAGTTCATTGTGTGTTCGTTTTTTCCTTTTTCAACATCATAGGAACTTGTCTGGTGCAAAGTTTACTTTGAACTCTTTAATGTGAGTGAATAACTGAAATAATGACCCTGTCAGCCTTAATCACATTAAAATGTGGTTAACATTGTTTAATTTTTTCACTTAATATGCAGAAATTTCCAGTAGATTTGCACTGAAGGCCATTCCGTTAGAACATGAATAAAAATTTCAGGCATCATTTCTTCAGAAAGGATAAAGGAAAAGGAAAAAGGTCTCACTTGGAAACTGCAGGATACTATGATGGAGCCTTTATGGTAAACTGTGTTGTGCCAAAAAAATCTGCAGAGGCCCAGATTTTGCAGTATCACAATGACATTATGCTGAATGATTTGTCCCTGTGATCAATAGTAATGTTTATATTTAATAATAGAAAAACTGGCATTATAGAGAAGGGTATATTAATAAAATGGGGGCATGGGCTGAACAGACCCAAGCTGACCATGTTTGGTATAGTATGACTGTGTTCCTATAGTTTCCACACAATTGTGAAGCGCTCACCTCTGTTTTAGCTCTCCTTCGAGACCAGGTGCTTAGCAGTCCCTATAGTCCCTATAGTGTTCCTATAGTTTAGCAGGAAGTGAAATGGTGCTGCAATGGCTTTTGTTATTTCCTGGACAATAAGCAAGATAGTTTGTGTAATTAAGCAAATCCTTCTCTCAATATGATGCTTTGAGATGAGTTCACTATACAGAAAGTTTATCTGTGGATTTTGTTTTACTACCTTATTTTCTCCTCCCACAGTTGCCCAAAAAAAAGACAAGAAGTGTGAATGTGAAACTTCCAGTTTTAGCCCCATAGGCTGATGTTCTTTTTAAAGGGTTTGTTCACTTTTAAATTAACTTTTAGTACAAAATAAAAATAAATATTCATTATGAATTATTTAGGTTTTTGTTCAACTCACCAGTTTGCAATTTC
Organism: Xenopus borealis; assembly: GCA_024363595.1. Lineage (NCBI taxonomy): Eukaryota > Metazoa > Chordata > Amphibia > Anura > Pipidae > Xenopus > Xenopus borealis. Next base: position 68,485,208 of record CM044448.1, read on the forward strand.
AACAGTATATCTGGTTGCCAATTTAACCTAGCAACCAGGTAGTGGTTTGACCGAGAAATTGGAATATGAGGAGGACCAAAGATGAGTAATAAAAAGTAATAATAAGAAAAAAATTGTAGCCTCACAGAGGAATAGTATTTTCGGCTGCAGGGGCCAATGACCCCAATTTGAAAGCTGGAAAGAGACAGAGGAAGAATGCAAATTATTCAGAAATTATACAAAATAAATAATGAAGATCAGTTTAAAAGTTTCTAGGAATAGGTAATTCTATAACTTACTAAAAGTTAAAAAGCTGGACCACCTACTGAATAACCTCTGAAGCAATGGAATTCCAGTAGTCCTTGCTTTCTGAATGAAGACCAAATTAGCCTATGTTTGCTCTCATCAGACTGCAAGTGTTCCCCAGTGTGAATAACTACTAGTAGACTGGACTTTGCCTGGTTATTCTGTCTTTAGAAAAGTTATCCACTAATATGACTGGCTGGATGGCTTCATTACCGACTTTACGAAGGTGTGGTTGAGGAGATAGTATCAGCAAAAATAAACTAGAAGGGTTTTGTCCATAGGTATATTGTTCCAATGACCAGACACAGTGAAGGGAGGGCATTGAAGAACATACTTTATATAGTATAATATGGGTGCGTGTTGTTTTGGGGCTTCCACTTTATCAAGTGCCTATGGCAAAGTGTAAGCCAACTGATATCATATCAGAGCAAATCATCTCCATTACTTGTTGTGCAAAGCAGGATTGGGATTCTCTTGTATACAGAATACTATGAGGTTTACGCTAACCTGACAAAGGCATCTCAATACTTGTTTTGTCGGTGAAAAAATAGCAGGTCTGATGTCAGTCACTTCAGACACCTTTACACCTCTGTGCTCATTTACCTCTGCAGTCTCTCAAGATCATCTGTCAACACTTACAGATATTATCCTTTGTTATTAGACTTGTGCTGCTCTACACTGTCAGGCTTTTTTCCCAAATATACTTAAGATACAATAGAGCAGGGCTGTTCTGTTTGCCTGCACTGTTTGTCTCAAATTCAGACTAATCCCCTGTATTGTTCACACCTGTGACCTCCCTGCATTGTTCACACTTGTAACATCTCTATTGTTCACACCCCTAAAGCCCTGCACTGTTCACACCTGAGACCCAGACTGAAACTGCCCACATTGTTCACATGTTCACATTTTATACCAAATGCTAATGGGGCACCAGCACTGTGTGTAGTACATCTTAGACTGGTCCTGATGGGTTTCTCTGTCTCCTGCCCTGTTCTGCCTTCCCTATTCTCCCTGTGTGTGTCATACTCTGCTTGTCTAGAGCTGCTTGAAAAATAATGCACCTTAGTTCCTTAGAATACACAGTATTATTATTATTATTATTATTGTAGAATATAAGAGTTTTAGAAGTCCACTTGAGGTTCCATGACCTGTATAAAAACACTCAGTCTGTGGCCTTCTACGTTTATGCTTATAGTTAAGATAGGGGATACATTTACTCCTATATAGTGAACTGTAACTATTTTTGGAAGAAAAGCCAGTCAGGGAATACATTATGCACAGTGGTGCCCATAGACAATGATGTGTTTCCACATACACAGTTCTATAAAGCCTTTGAAAGGCTTGTCTGTTTCTAACCTGGCTGTGCCCTCTCTAGTTCCTGTATTCTCTATTTAGGTGTTTGTTTTACACATACATGTCCCGCAGACCTATTTTCACACTGCTATATAAGCTCAGTCTTCTTTGGTGGGAGACTCAGTTAACTCTAAACTTTCTGCTTTTCTAAATGCTTTACCAATGACATTCAAATGAATCACATATTAATAGTTAGGTTACATAAGGTGTAACGGATAGGTTTGATCAACTGTCACCTAATATAAATTATTGCAATCCAGCAACGTCTTCATCTTTAGTAATACAATTAGCAATATAGTAATGGTTCAAACTCTCTAAATAACAGATGCCCAGTTGCAGGCCTGTGGTCTGCTTGTGCCCCTCCAAAATATTTTTATGGACCCCCTGTCCATAGACTTCGTTGAATGACATCATCATGTTAATGAAATCTGACTCTCAAACATGAAATGGCAAACAAACAGCCCACTGCACTGAACAACACTGCCCTAGATAGAAGTTAAACATCCCATAGTAATTTGTAATTAATGCAAGGAGTCCCGCAAACTTCTAAAATGATGGAGTGCTTGCAGCCACAATAAAGTGAATAAGTGCTTTTATTGATTCAAGTAGTGCCTTTGGCAAAATACCAGTAAAAACTCGTGTGGCATCAATTATGCGGAGCGCTTTGGACCTGGAAAGTGATATTTCTATCATTTGGATCACCATACCTTAATTCTTTTAAAAACATTTAAATATAAAAACTAATAGGACTGTTTTTCCACCAATATGGATTTATGCAGCTTTGTTATCGTTGCATACAAGGTACTGTTTTAGTATTACAGGTATGGGATCAGTTATCCAGAAACCCGTGATCCAGAAAACAGTGAACTGTTAAATTATCGATAGAAGGGGGGGCCTAAATGCACTAAACCGGAAGCAATCACTGCCTGCAAGTGCCATGACCTTGGAAAGCTATACACAAAGACATGGCATCATAAAACCATGCTGTCCTTATGAATATGTATGCCCTACTTGATAATAATGAATGTGGCACAGTCATGCATGCACTACAGGATAATGTTGTGCCCTTTTTTTGTCTACAGGTTGATAAAAATTAAGGAGTGGGTGGACAAGCATGACCCAGGTGCCTTGGTCATTCCTTTTAGTGGGGCCTTGGAGCTCAAGCTGCAAGACATGAGTGATGAGGAAAAGCAGAAGTATCTGGAAGAGAAAGTGACACACAGGTTAATTAGCATTCATTTTCCCTACACTTTATTATCAACTATTTCCTTGCTGTAATTT
>CM044448.1:68488348-68502628 GCA_024363595.1 Xenopus borealis
TTTTTTTTTTTTTTAAATACGGAAGGGTGTAGTGTTTTGTGTAGTTGTGTTGTGTGAATGTGTTTGGCTGGGAGAGTGAAAGTGGTTCTTAGAGTCTCCATTATTAGAGGGGAACCCTGCTAAATGTACATATTATTACATTGTATAATTGTTAGATATTTTTAACGACAAGAAATAAACTGCACTTCCCAGTACCAAGCACCCAAAGGCAGCTCTTGTTGTACTGCAACTCTCCATCAGCCAAAGGATGTTTTTGGATACTATTTCCTTTTATGTACAGTCTGCTTTTTTTCCCTCCAGGTGGGCCCTTCTTTTCAATCTCATGACCTTGCATAGCCTGTCAAGTTTGGGCTCAAGCAAGAGTTAAAAGGAATTTTAATCTTAAAATGAGTCTTTAGTATAATCTAGATTGTGGGTTTAAAGGACAACTCGTTCTGTAACCGATGGTGCTCTCTGGTTGCTAAGATTCACTCACCCCAGCAACCAAGCAGTGGCCTCAGTATCATATTTTAAATAAACAAGAATGGGACAAATTGAGGGCTATACAGAAATAATAGACTACAAAAAATATTCAGCTTTACAGGAAGCTGCTTTCTGGTTGTCGTGATGACAGGAGCTAGCAACCAAACAGCATTCATAAGAGAGTTGGAAAGGGAGAATAGAATTACAACCTAACGTTTCTGCGATTTACATAATTTGGATCACCATTTAAGTGTACTGCTAAAATCATTTAAACATTAAATAAACTCAACTGGAATGTTTTGCCACCAATATGGATTAATGCAGTTTAGTTACCATCAAGTACAAAGAAGTATTGTATTATTTGCTTTTTGGAGATGGGCTTCAGAGATGCTCACGCATGTAAAGACCCCCTGCTGGAAACCAGTCAAGAACATCATTATTGTCAGAATAAGCATACATGAACAGATGTTGTTGTTTTGAGCCAAACTGACCAGATATCCATGATGGTTTCTAGAACACTCATTAAAATCATATGAAAAAATATCTGTACATGTAAGACCAGCTTTAACCTTTTACACTATATGTAATCTTAACCAATGCAAATTTTTTTATGTATTTTTATTTAATTTTTTCCCCATGGAATACTATATATTATGTAGATTCAAGGTGTAAAATACACAATTTATTCTTTGGCAAGGCCACTTTAAATGGGCTGCGTGACCTCTTTACTCCCCTGTCCATTCTGTGTGTGTAGTGCATATACATTAAAATAATCCTGTACATGGGGAGAAACAAGTTGTTACACCCACCCCCCCAAACTTATGTTGGAGTAGCAGTTGGTAGAAAGTTTCCCCTGAGTTCCCTCTCTCCTTCTGTAAAATGATTCATCTGCTTTGCTGGTTCCAGTGTCTTAGCCAAGATTATTAAAAACGGATACGCTGGACTCCAACTGGAATACTTCTTCACCGCCGGCCCAGATGAAGTACGCGCCTGGACTATAAGGGTAAGGCTTCTTCTGTTCATCATAGGAACCCAGAGTCTCCCCACTACTGAATCCAGATCACTATCAAACCACTTTGTAGTTTGGTCATGCTGGAGGCTTGCTAGTCATTACAGATCAGCTCCTTTCCTTTCTCTGTCCAGGATAACTTTAATTATTTGGAAGCTGCTGAACAGTAAAAGTGAAGGGAAATTGATTGAGGCAGGTAACAATTGATTCAGTCTGTTACATAGTCTCAGTTCTTCATCCTGTGGGATCTGGGTCCCCCCCCTGCAGCCAGAGATAAGAAATACCAGCATTGTACTTGCCTAATCTGTGTGACTGCCGCCTTCTCCACTGAAATTGATCTTCATTCTGCATTCACTAACTTTGTTTTTAGCGTAGGTGTTTCCTGCTTTATTTTTGTTTGCATACTCACTGGTTCTATTGTTCTATCCCCTATAAAAAAGATTTTATATATATATATATATATATCATAATTAGCTTGCAGCTGCTGTTAAGCCACTGCATGTTAATTCATCTCTTTAAGTGGTTTCTAATTTAAGTGATAGACTTTGTTCGTGCAATGCTATGCATCCCATTTAGACACTAATAAAAGGCACAATGATATGGGATTAAAATATTGATATTCACTGATTGTACCAGTGGCGACCGGCTAATTTGTTCCCAGAGGACAAAGGCAAGTGTAATGCTTTGCTTTTAAATGGAAATACTCTCTCTGATAGCTTTCTATTATTCTCACATATACTGAAGCATGCACGGCTACAAATTATGTATTACAAAATATGTAATTATGGCAAGAATATACAAAGGACTTTTGCATTCGTTTGATTTCCATCAGACATACACTTTTTTTTCTGAGGGACATGACATAAAATAAGTAAAATAGTATTAGTGCAGTGGGGGAGGCATTTAAATATTTGCAGACCTTAGAGCATTGAAGGGTTCTAATAAGAGTCAAAAATTGAAAAATTTTCCTTGTCAAAATTAATCCAGGTCTGTGTACTAACGTTATTCCCTTTACTCATTCATCATCTTTCTTGGAGGATGTAACAGGATGCACAATGATACAGCAGTGTTGTTCTGCTTTGTCACGTAGTGGGCTAAGGAGGAACCAATGCGCCCATACATTGTTCACTGATAATACACCCACACACAAGCTTCATTATTGTAAATGGGTCCTCCACCCAAAAACTATTCTTAGCAACTTTCAGTTATACATCCATTGTAAGTTCTGACTGGTTTTAAAGTTTATCAGCTGGCTTTGCAACAATGTTTCAGGAGTTAAAGAGACTGTAAACCAGGGGTGTCCAACCTGCGACCCAGGATGGATATGCATGCAGCCCAGCATGAAACACTTGGTTCCCAAGGAAATGTCATATTGCAAAGTAAAATAGGAGCAGGCAGGAGGGGGGGCTCTGCCCATTGCCCAGTTCGTAGTATTAATTATTATTAATATAATAATCAGTCCATTTAATATCTAGATGTCCCATATGCCAGTGTATTTCTCCATCTGGTTATCCAAATAGTATTGTAGCTCTTTTCTGTGCATTTTCTTTACTTTTCCAATGTGGTCCAGGGATACCAAAAGTTTGGACAACCCTGCTGTAAACTGCCTGCTGTCAGGCAGACAATACTTTTAATAACAATCCCATTTACTTACATTACATTTAATAACGCAAAACATTGTTTTTGGGTGGCGTGCCCGTTCAACTAGTGAGATGGCTATATGTGATGTGTGTATGTGTGAGATCAGCAACACTGAGATTTTTTTGTGATACATCCAGATAAGTGTATTACAAAATGAGAAATGTTGGCAGCTGTTCATGCATTTTTACATACACACTGTTCCAGATATCAAAGAGCATAATGCAATTTCATTGCATTTAATATGGTATTGATGAACTTGTTCTAAGCATTTTCTTGTGTTTTTAGTTTATATTCAGGTTTCTATTTCACGTTTTTTTTTAATTTATTTGCCTCCCCCTACTTGACTGGTTGCTGCGATAATTAACTCCAAGCAACCAAACAAATAAATTCAAAATCTGGGAAACACAGAAGCAAAAAAAACATTATTCAAAAGACACAAAAATGAGTCTTATAATACAACAGTCTACACAATGTTAAAGGTTTGTGTTAAAAGGTTAATTGCAGTGTTTATAGCCAAATATTGCAATATTTAAATGTTGACGTTCAGATATGTGAATAGGCTATATGGTGTAATTGTATTGTGTAATGCTACTCCAGCATTAGCTTCTGATTGCTTGTCCTTCCCAAGATGGATTGTAACTATTTGGGTCTAATGTGCTATGTTATGTGGTCAGGTAAGCATCAGTGAATAGCCATATTACTCCAATACATCTTATATTGGAAAAACTCAGCTTTACCACGTGAGGCTCCTGAGATATCTGCCATGCTTTATTAACCAGCTTACAGTCACTGCTATTGCTCAAAGTCTCCTCTGAGTTGCAATTTGTGTTTAGTATATTATAGCCATATAGCCATGTGCTTTTATTCCTCTGCTGGTGTTTAATGTTTATAGCAAAATAGCTGTTTTTGTAATGGTGTTCCATTTTACACAAAGACCCTTTATCCTGAAAACTCCAGGTCCTGAGTATTCCAGATAGTAAACACAATACTTGAATGATGTGCAAGCATATGTTTTACAGGGATGCATAATATCCACTGTTTTGTAGCCAAATCCCAAATCTTTCATGAAGAAATTTGCCAAATCCAAACCCTAATTTGAATATGCAGATTAGGTCAAGTAAGGGTTAAAAAGTACAAAGGAAAAACTGCAGTTTCCTTGTTTTTATGGCAAAAAAAATTACATGGTTTTAAGGATATGGATATCCTGGTGCATCCCTACTTCTATGCTAATGTATATGAATTAATAGAGAACCGTAATTTAAATACAATCCCAATGAATTTTGTTACGAAAAGTGAGCTTTAAAGGTTGTTCACCTTTGAGATAACTTTTAGTATGATGTAGAGAGAGTGATATTCAGAGACAATTTGTAATTGGTTTTCTTGTGTTATTATTATGATTTTTGAGTTATGTAGCTTTTTATTTAGCAGTTCTCCAGTTTGCTATTTCAGCAGTTTGCTAGGGTGCAAATAACCCTAGTAGCCATGCATTTATTTGAATAAGAGACTGGAATATGAATAGGAGAGAGCCTGAATAGAAAGTAATAAAAAATAGCAATAACAATAAATTTGTAGCCTTACAGAGCATTTGTTTTTAATGGGGCCAGTGATCCTTATTCAAAAGCTGGAAAGAGTCAGACAAAAAAGGCAAACAATTATAAAACTATACAAAATAAACAATGAAGACCTGCTGAAAAGCTGCTTAGAATTAGTTAGATTGAAGGTGAACCAGAACATGATCGATTGTGTTATACTCTTTTGGGTTTCACAAGTAATGTTCATGTAGGGATCTAGTTGTGCATATGAAAGTTGAGGCTGCACGTATACATATATTCACCCACATACCAGGCTGTCAAAAATATAAATAAAGAATAGAGGTCTCATGAGAAAGTAGGGGGGGAAATGGCTGCTGTTTAACGGCACACCCAAAATGGAGTTCAATAACAGCTGGGGGGGGGGGTTGCAGGTTGGTCTGTGGTATGTGACTGATATAAGTAGCAATATTAAATATTAAAAGGCAGGAGTTTGCTTGCAAATGCATTTTTTTAAACACTACATGGTGCTGAGTGTTAGAGTTTGTGTTAGAGTTTAGATCCAGCCTATGACCAATCATTTCAGCCAAGTCCAGGTCCACATACCCTAACAAAACCAGCCCCAGGGAAATCCATCTTCCTTTACATTGCCTTTTTTCTGCTTTACCCCTTTGACAGAAAGGGACGAAGGCATCTCAGGCTGCAGGCAAGATCCACACAGATTTTGAGAAGGGTTTTATTATGGCGGAAGTAATGAAATTTGACGATTTCAAAGAAGAAGGCTCAGAGGCATCTGTCAAGGTGAGTACGCTCAGCTTTATATTGCAAGGCAACTCCTCCCCCCAGGGAGCAGCATTTGCTAACAAGGGAATCTGCCAAACATATCCACGTCTGCCTCTGTACCTTCTCCCAGGGGGCAAGCAGAATTAAAAGAGTCACACCAGCTTGGGGAAACATGCCAAGATAATATCAGATAATAAGTAACCTAAACCAGCTTTCCAATTTCCTCATATATCTACACAATATATTCCCTGATGGAAACTGGTTACACTTTTGTTAAATGTCCATTTATCTATATACTGTATCACAGTCCACATATTTACCCCCATGTGTAATAAAAAAGGCACTAAGCTTGTCCAATAAAAGTGACCAGTAAATCCTAGCTGACAATTGGTTACTATGGGTTATTGCACCTGGGCAAACTTAGTGCCTTTCATTACATAACCCCACATACATAAGTCTGAAGGAGAAATGGCTCATCCTACATAAAAAGAGGGAGAGGAGGAATAGAAATGCACAACCTGAAGGGTTGTATGTGCCCCATCAGTAAGCAGTGTGCGTGAAGTCACTCTGTGGCCAATGCTTGTTTGGCTTGCAGGCATTGTTACATTTAAACAGATTACAGTATTTCTGTCTCTCCCAACTGCCTGAAGGGAAAGGAAAAGCAGGGAACAGAGGGAGGCAGAGAAGAGAATTCTCAGTAGATTTTTACTTAGCTATATATATTGAGTTGTGGGTAATAAATGAATAATATAATACTACTACTGTACTTTTTTAAAACATATTAGAAGCCAAAAGATCTTACGTGACCATATAAAGGCACAAAACCAGAAACCTCAATGACTTCACACCCCTTATAAATTACAGTAAGGTGCACAATATCCACTAAATGTTTGTTCCCAGAGGGTGGCAAATGTAAGACTATTGTTCCCTGTCTATCTAAAGTTCAGTTGGGAACAATGTACAATCTTATGTAAAATATAAGGTGTCACTGAGGAGTTAATGACTGTATAAAAGCATGAGGCCAATGGCTTAATGTATTATATACACAACGTGGCACTGAAGTAATCCAGTATTGGATAGTTGATGGAAATCTGTTTTATTGCTGTTACCTGCATCAGACTTGTCCCAGTTGTGTTCGAGAAACCGCTCCTATCATAACTTTAGCATTTTCTTTTTGGTTATCTAATTTCTGAACACTAGAGGGCAGATGCTGATTAGGTGCTACCAACTAGTAAGTAAGCAATACCTTGAACAAACTCTAAACAAAATCAACAACAACCAAAGTCATGATGTAAGTGTATGCATGAATATATGCAATTTTTCCCATATTTAAAAAGTTCTTATGGACATTTGCATTGTGAAAAAAATGTGCAATTCTGTTTGCACATTAAACACACCACTCTTATTCAGCTTTATAAATACAGGAATGGGACCTGTTCTCCAGAATGCTGGGGACCTGGCGGTTTCCGAATGACTGATCTTTCCATAATTTGGATCTTTATACCTGTAGTCGCCTAGAAAATAATGTAAATATTAAATAAACCCAATAGGCCAGTTATGCTCTCCAATAAGGATTAATTATATCTTAATTTGGATAAAGTGCAAACTACTGTTTCATTATTACAGAGAAAAAGGAAATTGTTTTTAAAGATTTGGATTATGTGTTTATAGTGGAGTCTATGGTTATTTAATGTTTAGACCAGAGATGTGCTCTCAGTGGCCTCAAAGCAGATGCTTATTTTTGAATTCCAGGCTTGGAGGCAAGTTTTGGTTGCATAAAAACCAAATGTGCTGCCAAACAGAGCCTTATGTAGGCTTCCAAGCCACATAGGGGCTACCAATAGCCAATCACAGCCCTTATTTGGCACTATCCAGGAACATTTTTAATGCTTGTGTTGCTCACCAACTCTTTTTACATCTGAATGTTGCTCACTGGTGAAAAAGGTTGGGGACCCCTGTTTTAGACACTGTTTTGTTTACGGTGCATAAAGTATAAAGATCCAGATTACAGATAGGGCCCTTATCCAAAAAAACCCAGGCCCAAATATTCTGGATTACAGGTCCCTTACCTGTAAAACTTTAACATTTTGAACATTTGTAACTAATGCCAGTGGGGTAACTACTCCCTGGTGGGCCCCTGTACAGGATGGCCCCGTCAGGCCCTTACCTCTATAAATCCCATGCTGGAATGTTGATGGCATTTGTGCTGTAAAATTTCCCCCTAGATAACCACCTACCATAACCATTTTCATGGCTCCGATGGGCCCCAAGGGGAGGGGGGCCCTGGTGCAATTGCACCCCCTGCACCCCTCGTAGTAACACAATTGATAGCTGCTCAAAACTATAATTTTTATAATAAATAAAACGTATTTTGTATTTCGTTGAGCCGTTTATGCTTCATGGACCTCACAGAGACCAGGACAGGAGCCTGTGTGTTAAATGACATTATACAGATTAATTTTCCAAGCAGTTTTATTGTTGTAGCACTGGCCAAAACAGTATCATTGGCTTTCCCAATGCCATCATCTCTGCTTTTTCCAGAATGCTCACTTTTCCTGCGCCTGAAACACCAGCGCAGCAGAACTAATTTAATGCTAGCGCCGCGGACTCGGCTCTGAATAGCTCTGTGTGGGCTTTGTAGTCTACAGGGATATTTAATTATTAGCAATCATATCTGCTTAAGCAAAGCTGGATTCTACAGATGGCTGCTTTCAAGTGCAAATGAACTGGTTAGACGCGTCTTGTTTAATGCATACTCAAGATTCACAAATGGGTATTGATTTTTTTTTTTTTTTCAGCCAGTTGTTACAGATAGCAAAGGAAATGGATTAAATGGTCTCCTGAGTATTTAAAGGAACACGATCCCTTTTAATTAATGGCAAAATCTCGTAGAAAGAGACTGATGCTTCAGATTCAGTTCCCCGTATCAGGGAATTAGTTTTTGTTCCATTGTATTATATAAGAAATCTGTCATTTTTTTTTGTTTTGTATTAAGATTTTTTTTTACCAAAATGTCTTAATTAATGTTAATGTCCAGGGGTTGTTGCTTGTTTGCTATAACATTGACTGGATGATGTGTTGTGTTACAGGTTTGAATTAGCATCTTATTGCTGCATTACCAGTGTCAAGTTCATGGTCCGTCACAATGGTGGAGGTTTGGAATGTTGATACAACCTATTCCATGGTATTGTTCTAAAATGGCACTAGATGGCACTTTGGAAATTTTGTAGCTTTTTAAGGGAGCCCTCCCCCCAAAAATGGCTATTTGTAAAATATTTTTTGCACAATGAAAGAAAATATAGTGTACGTCTAAGTAAGAGCCTTTGTTCCTTCGTGTTCTCTGGGCCTGACTTATAAAACAATACAAGATGAATCAGGTTTCCTATAGGTCTGTTAATCAGTTGGCTTGCAACATTGTTTAGGAATCAGAGCAAACAGTTCGACAAATAGCAATTACAAATAGCAAATTCATTTGAAACCATTGGAAACTTGTAATCTATATACTTTGGAGGTCTGGGTACATTTTTCTGTGTAAAAATAATTTTTGTATGAAGCCCTTTTCAGTGCTAGATTGCCTATTGGGTATTGATGCGTTAAAGACTTATAAACTCTGTCCTAGTGAATGGAAGATTTATATTCTTCTCTGGTATATTTTCAGCAATCACTGATTGTCTGTGTTCTATAAATGGCTTTGTTTTGTAAATTATTTCCTAGTTCTTTAGATAGGTGAGTGTAATAAAGGGATTGCTGTTTAGTGCACCTTCCCCTTCCTAACTCCCTAGGGAAAAGCAGTAGGTGGATCTGGGAGGTGGATGACAATGAACACAATGAGATCACATGTGTGCCTGCACTGTATTCTTTTCAATGATAACATTCCAATGCAGCCCATCCTCTGATATCAGTGGCAGTTATATTTAGGGTTCCAGTCCACAGACTGCTCCCCCCTCCCATTCCGTTGTAATGTGGTTTTTTACACAATGGTATATGATAAAAATGTAAACAGCAGGATTATCAGGATATTTATACCGGCAGCAATCTGTACTCCAAAGCTTTTCTTTTTTTAGATCGGGTTTGCAGTATATTGGTTATGTTTAAATGTTGAGGGTGAGACAATTATACAATATAATTCATTTCCCACGTATGTGTACATACTGCAATGGGGTGTACATGGTGAGATGGTGTTATATAACCAACCTATAGCCAATCAGAGCTTTAGAAACAAAAAAAGCACAAATGTATTTAAAAAAGCAGCACAAGTGTGTATTAAACACAATGAAAAGACATTGAGGTTCATTTATCAACACTGGGCAAATTTGCCCATGGGCAGTTACCTATAGCAACCAATCAGTGATTAGCTTTTTTTGAAGCCAGCTGCAAGTTCAACAATGAATGCAGCAATCTGATTGGTTTCCATGGGTTACTGCCCATGGGCAAATTTGCCCAGTGTTGATAAATGACCCCCAATGAATTTTCTAGAGATCTAGCAACACATTGCAACCAATCAGCAGGGAACATTTACATGACCACTAATTAAAAGTTAGCATCTGCTGGATTGCTATGGGTTACCAGACTTGAGCAAACTTCTTCTATTAGATTGCCCAGATTTCTTTTTCTTCTGATCTGTACCTTGATTCACCCAGTGCAGTCCTATACTCTACAATGTTGTTTTTTTTTTTCAAGCGGCCACGAGACACAGGCAAGCAATTCAGGGAGATTAGTCGCCCCAAAGAAGCGCCGATTGGGCGCCAGGCGACAAATCTTCCTGAATCTTCCAGTGTCTAGCCCTTAATCTCTCTATCCATCAAAGCAGTGGATAAAATAATATTGCATAATGTCAAGTGTGTTGGAATTAGTGTGATAAAAGTTCATATGCATTTGGAGCACAGACAGTGTCACATTAAAGGAATTATATATGGTATTACCAGTCCCTATGGGAATATGCTACTCTTCCATTATGGCAGTAGTAGCCGCCATAATGGTTGTTCAAGCAAAATACAATTCAAACAAGGCTGCTGGAAAATACAGACAACAAGGCAGGAATGACACAGTTGAAGACGGAGACATTATCTTCTTTAAATTTAATACACCTCAACAATCAAAAAAGAAATAGTTTTTAACTTTAAATCAGAAGTAGGAAAAAAAAAACTCTACTTCTTTGGTAAATATTTTTTTATTTCAATTTAGACAGAATAATCTGTTTAAAACAGTAACAAGACAGCGAAATTATTCCTCCCCCCCAAGGAAAACGATACAAAATGTTTATATTGCATTTGGAATAAGTCCCCTCCTGCAAGCAATAGCAGCTCAGTCAATGTGCTTTTTAGATGATTAAGACCCTTCTACAAAGCAAAGAAACCTCTCTGCAACCACCCAAGTCTCATGATAGTTCATTAATCTCCATCATGTATGCCAAGGCTGACACATCTGACAGAAAGGACAATGTGTGGCGCTCCATTCGGAATCTACAGATAATGCATGTTTTACAGTACTCCAGATGTCGACACTCAATAAAACATTTGGCAAAACCAGGCTGTGTGTGTTTGGGGATGTCTGTATTGAGTGGCGGTGGTGTGCTCAATGTGATACTGCACCTGCTAGATGCTGATTACAGACATTTTCAGATGTGTGTATGATTCTATAACTGGCAGTAAGGGGCAGCTGCAATTGTATCCAAAAAAGTGAACATTTTTTTTTTATTGGCATTTTTTTTTAAAGGGCAACTGTAATTTATCTTAAACCCTTCAAATGTGTATTTATGTTTAAAGGAGACAGCTTAACAAAGACGTGGAGTAGAAATATTGTACATTATGTTTTGAGCTTCTGTAAAGCCCAATGCAACCACAGTCTTTATACCAGGGAAGATCTGTCTCCAAAGATGCCCCAGTAGCTCCCTGTGTTCTTTCCTGCTGATTCACTGTACATACTGTGCTGCTGTTGGTTATCTTAGCTTTGAGACCAGCTCACAAGTATACATAAAACATAAAAAAACAAGGCCGATTACTAATTCATTCAGATTATTATTACCTTCCAGTTCAGAAACCTGTGCAATTTACAACAGAATTAATAGTCACTCATTTTGCATGAGTTTATATGACAGGTACTTTTCTGCTTGCAGTGGCATAATGAGCCCCCTCAAACCTTCACCTACTGCACAGAGATGTGCCCTATAGTTATGCCAGTGTATGCTTCAGTTATTTGCAACAACCATTAACATTAGTTTCTCAACATGTATCTAGAACACACTGAGCATGTGCATTGATAAAGACAGTCCTAATAAAATCCAGGATTTTTTTTTAAAAGAAAGACTATATATTTCTTAATACTTAACTCCACAGTATAATATTCATATACAAAGTTGCCAGTTCCAGAACATATATATGTGCAAAGCTAGAAACCCTTCTTTAACATGACAAAAGTGTAAGCTTTTTGGGTATAGTCATGTTTTGTATAGAAATATTCAGTGACTGGCTGAGGATCCTGGGGGAAATATCTAGGCATCCAAACCACTGACTACATGTCAGAAGTATATAGTGTATATAACTGTCTTGCTATGAGGATCAGTAAAGCATAAACAGGTATAGGATCTGTAATCTAGAATGCTCAGGACCTGGGGTTTTCCATATAAGGGATCTTTGGGATCTGTAATTTGGATCTTCATACCTTAAATCTACTAATACATCTATTAAACATTAATTAAACCCAATAGGATTGTTTTGCATCCAGTAAGGATTCATTATATCTTAGTTGGGAAGAAGTGCTAGGTATGGTTTCATTATTACAAGGGAAAAAGGAAAAAATATAAAAAAAATTGATTATAATGGAGTCTATGGGAAATGGCCTTTCTGTAATTCAGAGCTTTCTGGATAATGTGTTTCCGGATAACAGATCCTATACCTGTATACAAACATTCACCATTAATATATCAAATGGAAGGAGTGTGGCTGTTAACTACAGCTCCCAGAATCCTCATTTAGTATTTGATTTCCCTATACTTTACCTTGAAGCTTGGCAAGTAAGTGGTGTATGATGAGAGCCTCCTTAGTTATGTGGGGAATTTCACACTCTTCATTGAGTCTCGGTCTGCTAGCTGTTTGCAGAGCAGTAATCAATTAAAATTTCCGTAATCACTTGCTCCCTTGCATCTCTAAGCACTTTGGTAGCCTTTCATGCGGACCCGATTTCTCTCTATTTTTATAATGTGCTCCTTATAACGTGTTATAAAGTGGGAATGATTTGCAGCTCATAAATATTCATGGGGAACTGCTTGAATACAGTTCAGAAAGTCTACGAGGGTTGACTGGGGATAAAGCTCGCTGTTTGCTGTCGTTCTTTTGGGCAATTAGAATAGAAACTGTAAGTCATAGTATTCTATCAATGTAAACTTAATAGGAACCAGTCTTCTCAGATCCCAAATTTTTCCATATAGAGTGACAGTTATAACCTATAGAACATGTTCCCCAACTGGAATATGATTGTAATATATTATTATATTGAATCCTTAAACCACATTTAATCCCCATATAATAAATAAAATACATTTTACTCTGGTAGGATAAGTTGGCCTTTTTAATCATGATAAGATTTGGGCGTGAATATTAATTAGCTGGTCTGGATAATCCTAAAACTACAGCAGTATAACTGGAGTGACAAAATATTGATATTATATTTTTGAGAGCTTTAGACCTGCTAGTGAAGATTTGAGGCCATAATAAAAGCCATCACGTATGTATCAGAAGCACTAGGATTTGGGGTTGGCCACATACTATGGGGCAAATTCACTGAAGAGCTAAAATGCTCTAGCGACAGCTTCGCCGGTGTTCGCCGCACTTTTTTTTTGTGACAAAAAGTCATGTGATTTCTCTCCCTGACCCTAATTTGCATATGTGAATTTGGATGCGGTTCGGCCAGGCAGAAAGATTCGGCGAATCCTGCTGACAAAAAAGGCCTAATCCCGTACCAAATCCTGGATTCGGTGCATCCCTACTTAAAATACTGGGCAGTCATTACTGGTGAAGCAGCTCAGAGCAACACAACCTGCATAACTGCCCTTTATGTGTATAACATGCCAGATACTTTGTCACTTTATTATATGCTCTATTTAACAATTGTGTCGCAGAAGCTTTTCTCATCAATGTTAATGGTGGGCTGGTAAATCTCAATGGAGCTTTCTTTGTGAAGTTCAGGTTTGCAGAACATTACAACCCTCAGCTGAAGGTAGTGCTTAGGATTTCATAAAAACTAATGCAAGCAGTCATGGGTGGGCAAATGCAGATTACCCCTTATGTCCAAGTGACCAACTGTTCATGTATATATGTTATTATTTTTATAGGTTAGTTATGCTTGCAGTGCTGTACAGCAGAACAATAACAGGGGTCAATACAATTATAAATATAAAGTACAGTTAAGAGCTTAGAATCAAAGACACATGAGGAAGGAATAGTGATGGGCGAAACTCCCGCGTTTCGCCGAAAAATTTGCGAAATTCCAGAGAAATTCGCGAAATTCCAGAGAAATTCGCGAAATTCCAGAGAAATTCTCGAAACGCAACGAATTTTTCAGCGCAAATTTTTCCTGCCGTTTCGCGAATTTATCCGCCAGCAGCGAATCGCGGGAATTCGCCCCTGGCGAATAAATTCGCCCATCACTAGGAAGGAAGTATCTGCCATTTAGAGCTTTCAGTCTATGTATTCAGACTAGCACATATACAGCCTAATACTCAAAGCATGTATTCAAACTTGCAAATGGCCTGGTTTGATTTTGTTAAATGTTGTCTGTGCAAGATACTGGAGTCTGGATTCCGAGGGGGAAGAACTTAGAAAGTAACAAAAAGGAGGAACCAGAGAGGTTAAAGGGGTT
>CM044448.1:68503947-68553416 GCA_024363595.1 Xenopus borealis
GGACAACCCCTTTAAGGCTTAAAGGAGCCAAATGCCCTTCAACTATGCAGTAAAATTCTAACACGTCTGGTTCCTCTATCTGGTTCTATCAGTCTCCTCAGAATCCATGTTCCAATATCTTGCTAACTGCAATGGAAGATGTGTGACTCAAAGTCTTAGGCTGTCTGTGCTATTAACATGCCTCCGACCAATGATTACTTCAGTAAGAGTTAACACCTTTTTCTTAATTTATGAGAATGTAAAGGTTTTGCACATGGCTAGAATTAATCTGTTCTTGGCAATTCTGTATTTGCACCTGTCATGGGGGCCTATCGGCTCCCAGTGGGAGTTGGCGGCGTTCGTGACAGTACCCCCCTTCCCAAGGGGGGCCACTGGACCACCAAGTCAGGCTTCTTGGGGAAACAGTGTAAAATTTCCTCACAAGGCGGGGAGCATGGACATCAGAGTGTTTCTCCCAAGAACATTCTTCGGGACCAAATCCTTTCCATTCAATGAGGAATTGTTGAGACCCTCTAGAGAACCTGGAGTCTAGGATTTTTTCTACCTCATACTCCTGTTGACCATCCACAGAGACAAAGGAAAGTGGAGACTGGATTGAAGAAAAGTGATTGGAGACTGTTGGTTTCACCAAGGAGACATGGAATATATTGGGAATCCACATCTCAGGAGGAAGCTGCAGTCGAACAGCCACAGGGTTGACGATCTCAGAGATGGAATAAGGACCAATGACGTTTGGACCCAACTTGGGAGATGGAATCTTCAAAAGAATGTTCCTGGAGGAGAGCCATACTTCCTTCTACAGTCATCAAAATTCTTATGCACCAAAGTGTTTTTTTTCAAGGTTAGCTTTAGTTGCAGCCCAAATAGCAGACATATGGGCCACATGATCATCAGAGGCTGGGACGTCTGACAGTAGGAAATCATGGGGAAATGTCTGCGGATGCTGACCGTACACCGACAAGAAAGGAGATCTTCCAGTGGAAGTGAGACAAGCATTATTATGAGCAAATTCCGTCCATGGGAGGAGATCGGACCAACCATCCTGACAGAGGGAGAAATGATTCCTTAGGAATTGCTCTAGGGCTTGCCTCACTCGTTCCGCTGCCCCATTAGTTTGAGGATGATAGGCAGAGGAGAATTGGAGAGTGATATCCAAGGCTTTGCATTAGGAGTACCAGAACCTTGATACGAACTGGGATCCTCTGTCAGAGACGAGAGGGAATGGGAAGTGGTTGCAATAACCCGCTGTGGTGAGTATAACTAGATTTAGTAGTGGTGCAAACTATACAAGCAGCCACAAAGTCTTTGACATCTTTATGGATAGTTCGGCACCAGACAAGACGTCGTAAAAGGTCAAGAGTCTTTTCAGGACTGGGATGACCAGCCTGTTTGGAGCAATGACTCTGTTGCAGAATGGGGAGACGTAACTCAGAAAGTACAAACGCCATTCCAATAGGAGTGTCAGCAGGAGCAGTAGACTGACTGGACAGGATTTGCTCGGCGAATAGGGGAAGTAAAGAAGCAATGATTCTAGAAGGAGGAATTACTGGATCCTGCTCCTCAGGATGACAATCCACCAGGTTGAAGCTTCAAGATAATGCATCTGCCTTTTGATTCGTGGTCCCAGATCTGTAGGTCAAGAGGAAAATGAAGCGGGAGAAGAACAGAGCCCACCTTGCTTGCCAGTGATTTAATCTCTTAAGAGACTGGATAAATTCTACGTTCTTATTCTAAGTTCCCGATTCCCGATGTTGCAGTTCTGCTCGCAGGTGAAAACTTTTTAGAAAAGTAAGCACATGGATGTAGCTTCCTATCCGAGGAGTGTCTCTGGGAATGGATAGCGCCAGCCCCAACATCAGAAGCATCGACTTCGATGAAGAAGGGCAGATGTGGTTCAGGATGATGGAGTACTGGGGCAGAAATGAAGGCATGCTTCAGGGACTGGAAGGCCTCAAGGGCTGCAGGAGGCCAGGAATTGGGTTTACCTCCTTTACGGATGAGGGAAAGGATGGGTGCAATGCAGGAGGAGAACCCCTTGATAAACTGTCGGTAATAGTTCACAAATCCAATAAATCTCTGGAGCGCTTTGGTGCTTAAAGGAAGAGGCCACTTTTGAATGGCAGAAACTTTGGCTGGATCCATCTCAAACCCTTCAGGGGAAATAATATAACTGAGGAACAGAATCTTAGGTACCTCGTAGATGCACTTCTGAGAGCACTTCCTTCACTTGTGCACAATGACTTTCCAAGTCTTGGTAAAAGATTAGGATGTCGTCCAGGTAAACGACTACTGATTTTCCCAGACGGTCCCGGAAGATATACTGGTTAGATAGCAGCGTAAACTAAATTTTGCACTGATTGAGGAAACCTCTATAAGCCAGTGGATCACCACTGTAGAGAGGAGGAGCCGGGATACATGGCTCGGAGATGTGTGAAGAAGACATCAGAGGTAGAGCCGAAGTGGACGGTGAAGCCGGAGTTGCCGGTGAATGAGTAGACAACTTGCCCAGAATGTCGTAAGAGATAGGCCAAAATTAGTCTGCTGGGCTTCGTAGGATTCCATGCGGCCGGCCAATCGGTGGAGCACTTGTCTGACGTCTGGTGTAGCTTCCTCAGTAGGGTCCATTGTCCAAGTATAATGTCAGGGGGGCCTATTGGCTCACAGCGGGTGTTTGTCAGGACCAAGGAGGAAGCTTTGTGGTTAAAGTCCAGGTACGTGGTACAGTTAAGGGTTCAGGAGAGATGGTAGTCTAAATTTCAGGCAATGTTCAAAAAGGCAGGCAGCAAGAGGCAAGGTCAAAGTTTAGGCAAGAGTCAAAGTCAAATCCAATAATAATAAAGAGCACCCAGGAACATAGAAACTAGAACCTATACTTGGGCGCCATTAAGATGTCCTGGGCGTCTTTTTAAAGGCCTTTTGGCGCCAAAAACAGGGCAGGCGTTGCGACGGACATGCGCAATGCGCGCCGCCATTTTGGGAGTGACGCTGGAGAGGAAAGATGCACTGCCCGGAGCTTCTGGTAATGCTCCGGGCAGCGTTCATGACAGCACCTTGCCCTATAAATGACCACTAATAACTAATGGTAGAGAATCTAAAGCCATAGTTCTCAAAATATGTGGCTAGGCCCCAAGGGTGGAAGCTTTAAGCAGTGCAGCTCACCCTGAAGGCCAGTTTGGGTGAGAAATTAAGAGAATAGTCTTTTGCTGCCCTGGATACACATTGACTGTAACACAGGGTAAGATTTGGGGTGAATATATTAAACTATTTGCTGTCCTTCATATGGATGAATAATATTTGTACCCTTTTCATAACCATAATAGGTGTCTTGACCAAAGGTTTGACTGACATTTAAAGAGGACTTAAACTAAAATATAATTGACATCCACTGATCTGAAGCAGGATGCCATAGGAGTAACAGAATTTACACCTTTGCCGAAGACTTAAAAAAATTAGAGTATTCTTAAGTTTTACTCCAATAGGGTAACCATCTTATTAATCTAGGTTCCAAAATGCTTTCCAGCCTGAAATCTGAGAATATCCACCTACCTTTAGAAATTCCAAGAAATATCACAAAGGCTGCCTTCCTGTCACCCAATACCAAAGCACCTAATTTGTATTAGATATACTCTGACCTTAACTTGAAGGAAAGAGTGTTTCACCATACGTAACAGTTAATCAAATCCATTTTTCTTCAAAAACACCTTTCCTGCAAAAGTCAAGTCAAGCCAAAGGATGAGGCTTATGGTGACACCTTCTTTGATTAAAATGGTACAGCTATATCATTATATCATTTTATGAAGACATATTCACAATGTCCTTTTTCATTTCTATTGACATCAAATTAAAAAAGTATAAGCCAAATGGATACAAAGGGTCATCTCTCCTACTCTGAATTGGAACTACAAATTCAACGGATCCTCTGTGATAATGATCATCAAAACCTTCGGACTAGCTGTAAGCAAAAATTTCCTTTCAAACGAAGCATTGATTGCACCTCTTTTTATAAAGGGGTGTTTCGCAGACCATTTAAAATGCTTTTTTATTCACCTCTAGCCTTTGTTGAAGGAATAAAGGTACTGAGATCTTTTTTTTCCTTATACTTTTACTTGCAAAGCTCCCACTACGAGAATAATATTGTGGAACTACTGTGACAGAATTATTTTCTTTGAGTAAGCTAAACATGTACGAGTTAGTATGAAGCTTTTTATAAGGGTTTCTGCAATAAAAGGCTGGGTAAAGTGCTGAGATAACATAGGAGAACATATTCATCCTACACCTTTAAATAATAATAATAATAATAATAATAAATGCCAAAGTGATGGAAGCCAATAAAGAACATTTGTATGTTGTGGCATCTGAATATTTCAGTCAATCATTCATTGCTCATTTTGTAAAAAGATTTGGGTAGAATGCCACTTTCACCCACTCACCACATCAGGACCTAAAAATCCTTGCACTCAAATGTAGCAAAGTTGTGAGATGATTGTCAGCTCTGCTTCCATGAAACTACAGGGCAAATCTAACCTTTCCTCCAAAATTGTATTTGCCATTGTCGAGATCTGTAGGCTATAATATTGACATTAGTTGGGGGATGGTGAGGATCTGCTACAAAATAGCCTCAAAGGGAACCATGTTTTTGATTACAGTGACCACAGCTAAAACTGCATTTTATTGGAAATTAAACCCAAAAAGGAAAATAATTGAAAAACCCAAAGATTTTAAATGAAAACCAGTTAAAAGTTAAGAATATTAATTCATCTGGTAAAAATGGTACTCCTTCCTAAAATATTATATACAGTAATGCATTCCCTGATATTTGTGACACAACAGTTCTTCAGAACCCTCACATCCCATGTACTTACGCTTTTGTGGAAAGGCTCTAGACCTAGAATTAGATTAGCTCTCCTACAAAACTCAACTGCTAATGCAGGCTTAGCGCTTCCCCATTTTTATCTATATAATATCTCTTAACAAATAATGCAACGTTCGCACTGGTTTCATTTACAAAGCCAAGATAGCGCTGAGAGAATAGGACACATAGGCCCCATTTGATCAGGCATATCCTACCCCAAAGCCCAACAACACATTTATGGTACAAGCTCTACGTAGGGACAATTGAACATTATACACCACTATGGGGAAATAACACATTGCCTGAATGTTGTAAGATGCAAGAGACCACGCTCTGGAAGGAGAAAGGTATATTGTGTCTAGGATAAGGTTTAGACAATGGCAACAGCAAGTCCTTTGAACAACTAAACTAGAATACAGCCTCCCCAATCACTTCTTTTTTAGATACCTACAGCTCCGTCATGCCCTAGCTACACAATACTCTCAGCGGTACCCCACCCTGGAAACCAATGTACATATTCGCTGTATCCGAGATGGATATTCTAAGGGCTTGACATCCAAACTATATGGTATACTATTAAAGGGGTTGTTCACCTTCAAACAACTAGTTGTTTTCAGATAGATCATCAGAAATAACGACTTTATCTATTTTCTATTTGTAACCATTTTTCCAATATAGAAGTGTAAAGTGTTATTTTTCACCTTCTAAAGCAGCTCTGGGAGGGGGGTCGCCAACCCCCCCAACTGTTCTAAACTGATACATTTAATGGATACATTTCATATCTTTGTCCCTGCTGAGCAGAATCTCTGGGTTTCATTACAGGCAGCTGTTAGAATTGATACAATAGTTGCTAATACTCCAGAGATGTTGCTGTGAAATGTATCAATTAAATGTTGCAAAATTGTATCAGTTTAGAGTCTGTACCTGAATTACTGAGCTGCCAGACTCAAACACCAGAGACACCAACATTAGATTTTTGAAAAACAGTAAAGATAAATAATGGAAAGTAATTGAAAAAAAGTCGTTATTTCTGGTGAACAATTTGAAAACAACTGAACAGAAAAAGTGTTTGGAAGGTGAACAACTCCTTTAACACCTGCATCCAAAACACACACCCAATGTTCCAAATCTGCATGGCAAGACAATGTAGTCCAGCTGGATCAAGAAGAGTGGGAAGAGGCCATTGAAGCCCCTAAACACACCTCCCCATTTGTAAATGAATGCACGATAGAAACCTATATTTTGCATAGAGCATACCTTACCCCCTTAACCCACAAACCTACACTGCCCCAAATATGAACGGATATGGAACCCCTGGTTAGAAAGCCGCTAAACTATAATAGACCTAGGTTGAATGATTCCATGACATAGAACAATCAATATGTGCATTTCTGTGTGAGCGTGGTGTCCTGTATCTAGCTTCGGATACTGATGTATAGGATGTTAAAATGTTAACCCAATATGGAAATTGCTGCCCTTTAATCATTCATAACTTGTATTAGAATGTAAGCTATCAGATAAAATGTCTTTGAACCAATTCATGTTTATGCCATCTCAGTGTGTTTGAAACAAAAAAGTTAAGAATATATTAAAGGGGTTGTTCACCTTTGAGTTAACTTTTAGTATAACGTAGAGAGTGATATACTGAGACAATTTGCAATTGGGTTTCATTTTTTATTGTTTGTGGTTTTTTAGTTATTTAGCTTTTTATCCAGCAGCTCTCTAGTTTGCAGTGTCAGCAATTTGGTTTCTAGGGTACAAATTACCCTAGCAACCCTGCATTGATTTGAATAAAACACTGGAATATGAATAGGAGAGGGACTGAATAGAATGATAAGTAATAAAAAGTGGCAGTAACAATACATTTGTTGCCGTTCAGAGCATTTGTTTTTAGATGGTGTCAGTGACCCCCATTTGAAATCTGCAAAGAAACAGAAGAAAATTGCAAATCATTAAAAAACTATGAAAAATAAATAATGAAGACCAATTGAAAAGTTTCTTAGAATTGACCATTCTACAATATACTAAAAGTTAACTTGAAGGTGAACAACCCCTTTAAGGAACAGTAACACAAAAAAATGCAAGGAAAGACCATATAATGTAGCGTTGCCATGCACTGCTAAAACTGGTGTATTTGCTTCAGAAACACAACTTTAGTGTATATAAACAAGCTGCTGTGCACCCATGGGGGCAGCCATTCAATCACAGGACACATAGTAGATAACATTAGTTTGAAAGAATCACATTTTATACTACAAAGCTTATCTGATGTGTATCCTGTGCCTCTTCTCCTTTTGAATGGCTACACAGCAGCTTGTTTTTATAAACTTTGGTTTTGTTTTACAATACATTGTTTTCATTACGTTAGGACACTTAAATTTTTTGTTGTTATAACATACTGTAAGTTAATTTCCACCTTAATGTGGGAATGCCTGTATCACCCCAGGGACCAGATAAACTGGCAGCCAGTGTTGACACTTTTAACGGCATTGCTGGTATGGCAATATTATTTATAGTAAAGAAAGCTAAAAAATATAGGAAGGACTGCATTTTTAGCAGAAAAAGGTGGCAACCCTACCAGCAGCTGGAGGTACATGATTGGGGGAGCTTAGTTTAGTCTGAATAAGGTACTCTACCCAGGCCCGCACTGGAAATCTGTGGGTTCGGCCAAATGCCTGATGGGCCACTTGCATTAAAATGTAAATGGTGTGCTCACCTAAAAATGCTAATTAGGCCTGTCTTTAATATGTAAATGAGCTAATCACTTTAGATATGTAAATGAGCTGTCCATAATTGATAGCCAAAGCATATGGGTGGAATCAGGAATTCTGACCAACTTCAGTTAGTAATATTAGAGTTGCTTGCTATATACCCAAACCCTTATGCTTATGATAGGTATGTTGGCAACAGGAGGATCCATGCTCAGTACAATCACTTCAGCATTTATATGGAACATTGTAATTTGTAGCATTAATTGCATGAGATGGCCTTGGGGTTGGAAATATTTATTATGCTTTGCATGCGTGGGAATAAGTGGGCTGCTTTGATACTTTTACCAGGGCTGCTTTTTCCTCCCATTCTGGCCCTGACTCTACCTGACAAATGACGCCCTTTATTGTTAATGATGTCCATTGAAGCAATCACTGTACAACTGCATAGAGTTGCCCTTTACTACACAAACAATTTACTTTTCAAATAACTGAAAAACCCATCTATTTGTTAGGTTCACTGATCACTGTAACCTTTCCTTCATGAAAGATTCAGAATTCACTCAGATCCCAAAATAGTGGATTTGGTGTTACCTATAAAGTAACGGCTCATTTAAGCAAATATCTTCCAAATTCAAAAGCCTATTCTCGTTCAGTTAGTGCAGGAAACTGCAAAATCAACTTATCTCAAACCAGGGAAATATAGAATTTTAACATGAATATGTCACCTTAGCAAGAACAAATCACATCAGATTTTTTTTTTTGTTTGAAAATTTAAATGAATAGGAGCTTTCAGGGACATGTGTTCATTTTTAAAAGATGTCACCTCATACTGTGTGGGCGAGAAGTAGAATAGTTCTACATGTCCTACATAGCACCCAATGTCATCTCCAGCAGACACACAAGACATCTGTCACACCACCTATCTGCTTATTAGGTTTGTATAAAGTAATGCTTCTGATTAGGTTCATACAAGTGAAATTTAAATGAAAAGAGTTAAGCATTGCACTTGTCTATGTATTTTAACAAGGAATATACATATTCCATCACTTTCTCCAAGAACTGGCACAAGGAGGGTAACCCCCCCTAAGCTCCTTCTGGGCAGAAGGGATGCCCAGTTTGGAAGAAAGTATTTAGGTATAAGATGTAAACATCAAATCTGAAAATAGGTCGATTTACTAAATTCACGTGAATAGATGGAAGTTCGATCAAATTCGATCGAATAACGATGGTAGGATTAATTTGATTGGTCAAATATGCAAATTTGGCTTATTCGATCGTCGAAAAGCGACGATCATTCGATCAT
This sequence comes from Xenopus borealis, assembly GCA_024363595.1. Classification (NCBI taxonomy): domain Eukaryota; kingdom Metazoa; phylum Chordata; class Amphibia; order Anura; family Pipidae; genus Xenopus; species Xenopus borealis. The sequence continues at coordinate 68,512,814 of CM044448.1, forward strand.
CGAAGGATTTAAAATTTTAAAATTATTCGACTGCCTACTGCGCCAGATTGAACCTACCGAATTGTAATAGAAGCCTATGGGAACCCTCCCATAGGCTTCTGAGGCTAAGTCCTGATCGAATAGGATTCGTACGATCGAAGTCTTCGATCGTTCGAACCGTACAAATTATTCAAATGATCGAATAATTCATTTGAATCATCGAATAATGGTTATTCGATCGTCGAATTATCGCATATCGAATAAAAGGGTAGCCTAAAACTATTCGATTAGCATTAGCATTTAGGTGAATAGGTGCCCCATAATGTAATCATTTTAGTCTGTGACAGAAAGGGGATGGAGACAATACATTTAAGAAGCTTGACTTGATTTCTAAGATGCTTGAGCCCTGGGTTCATGTTGACCCTAGCTCCAGCTATCCTTGCACTAATGATAGTCTAGTTAAAGCATAAAAGGGAACTTGGAATTAGGAAATTCAAGTATCAAGCTAAGGTACTGTGGGTTGGAATTACAATATTTACTTGTATTCTGAAATAGGTACAATACAATCTACATGGAGTGCAGTACGCATTTATCAGTAGCTTTTTTGCAATACGTTTGAAGGGACCTTTGACTTAATTTATGAATCACCTCCTTACTACACATCCTTATTGGCAGGCTGCAAGTATGCATGTGACTGCTTCTCAACCCTTAAACATATCCCTTGTGCCATAGGCCTTAGGGCAAAGAACCACCCAAGAATGCTTGCACCCCATTGATTATAATGGGAACTGATTTCCAATGATAATATAGGTGGTTGCTGGCCTGAAAAATGCTTCAGAGACTACTCCTATTGCTTACCTATGCATCTCTGTACAGGGGGCATGCCCATTTGTATTAATGCATAAATTAAATACACGCATATGCTAATTAGGAAATGTATTTTCATACAAGTTCATTTAATTAGGTCTAAACATTGGCGTGAAGACATACTTGCACACAATTATATGTTACATACATCCCCTTTAATGTCTGAAACTGTATAATGTCATTAGTGTGTCAGACAAAATCGCATTAATCCATAGGCTTTGTTATATAAGCAAAGCTTTAATGCAAATGATATAAGATAAGTTAACACACAGGTATTGCACAGCAGCAGGTAAATTGAAGCTAATGATGACAGTTGACTCCTAAGAGAATGGCTGCTGATTTACTGAAAAGGGAGGGCAGTAAAGTCAATGAATTAGCTGGCTGATGTGATGCTCTCATTGCAAAGTTGAATAAACACATAGTCTCTGTAGTACAGGAACACAATTACTGGAAAAGACAACTGTCAAACACTCTAGTCTAGTCTAGCGCTGCAGATGGATGTAAGATGCATAAACATGGCGTTTGTATGTTCTCTCTGTATTTACTGACCTCCCTCTGCATGTTCCACTTTCCTGCCACAGCTCAAAAACACGTAGATAAATTCTGCACTTCCCCACAGCCTGCTTTATCCTTGGTTCAAATATGAGGCTACATGCAGGGTTAAATGTATGGGATACATTATTTGAATGACAGGGGTATGAAGTTTTCCAGCTAAAGAGTCTTTCTGTACCACACAACATAAAAAATGCAAAATCATATTTTGATAGTAGCAGTAGATTTACTGTATTTTGTTAGCATTGTAGCTCAGTGGTTACTACTACCTTGTAGCGCAGGAGTCAGTGGCATGGTGACTAAGCAGTTACTGTAGTTTTGTAATGGTGGCTCAGTGGTTACTGCTGCCTTGTAGAAGGGGGATCAGTAGCATGGTAACCAAGCAGTTACTGGTGCATTGTAGTGCTGGGGTCAATGACATGGTGGTTCAGTGGTTACCTCTGCCTTGTACTGCTGGGATTGGCCCATGGTGGCTCAATGGTAGGGTCAATGGCATAGTGGCTCAGTGGTTACTGTTGCTTATAGTGCTGGGGTTGGCAGCATGGTGGCTCAGGGGTTACTGCTACTTTGTAGTTCTGGAGTCAATGGAACGGTGGCTCAGTGGTTACTGTTGCCTTATAGTGCTGGGGTTGGCAACACGGTGGATCAGTGGTTACTGCTACCTTGTAGTTCTGGAGTCAATGGAATGGTGGCTCAGTGGTTACTGTTGCCTTATAGCCCTGGGTTGCAAGCATGCCCTCTTAGTGGTTACTGCTCTCTTGTACTGCCATATTGGCTCAATAGTTATTGCTGCCTTGTAGTGGTAGGGTTGATGGCACAGTGGTTACTGTTGTGTTGCAGTTCTGGAGAAAGCATCATGGTGGTTCAGTGGTTACTGTTGCCTTGTAACATTACAGGCACAATGACAATTTTTTTAAAAATGAAACCGTGGATATCCAACTAAAACCCAGCCAAGGGAATTTTATGCCCCCTAGTCTGGTCAAAATTAAGTCTTCCAATTACTGGTTAAGACTACTATCCATAATACAACAGGTTCACACACCAAATAGAAATAAAGATATTAAAGTCCGCTTAGATGTTGGTAAGGCTAGAAGATCAAATATCCCATTAAAAGTTACATCAACTTCATGATGCACCATCCCACAAATTCATCCATTTACTTACATGTTGTTTTGCTATTCATACCCCCAATTTCCTTAGACATTTGGTGCATCTTTGCAGTAACTTGTCTTCCTAAGATTATATCTTCCTGTCAATAAACCCCAGGGGTACAATGTGGTTACACTGCTGACATTGGTTGCAGAGTTTTTATTTTGCAGATGTATCTCATATTTTGTCACTGTTCTTAAACCTCGGCAAGTGTCGCATCTTATACAGGAAGCTGTATCTAGTACAGAAGTGGCCAGTGTCTGGCCACAAGCCGGTTTTCATTGCTCTGGTCAAGTAGCACGCTTCCGCCAGCTGTGTTATTGGCAGCAGGTTTAAAAACCCCCACTCCACTTGAGCTGAACACATGGCAGCTGCACCCATATAAGGAGAAAAGAAATCTAGCATCCTAAGATGCAAATGAGATAGGAGTTTCACAGCAGCAGCTTTGCCCTTACTCGTGATAATGTGGCATAACAGCCATCCTACAGTATAAGAAGGGATTACAAACAGGAGAAAGCACGTGATTTCAAAGCATTTCATTGCTGCAAGGCCTGTTAATCTGCATGTACTTGCCAATGAGGTTCTTGCCATTGCTGTGTGTTCAGGGAAATGAGATGACAGCCACTGTATTAACCCTGAAGTATGCTCTGGGGCATTCTACATCAAGTTGCAGTTCATTTAACCAGGCGGTGGCCTACATGAAACAGCTGTTGTCACCTTGCTGTGTCCTATGGATGTGAGTGACGTGTATCTTGATATACCATTAGGGAGCAGAACATTTCTTTCTGCAGAAAATGTTTTTTAGGCTGGTTTGGCATATTTCTCATAATGTAGCTAGTGGGGACAAGATAATGGAGCACTGTTAACATTACAGAAATTGATCACACTCTATTACAAATAAGATGAAAAACAGCATGTATACTTTGTCATAGTGTTATTTCCATACTGGTATTAATGTATAAAATCATAGAACGTGTCCATATCAAGGAGGTGCTGCTCGCTGATAATTTTCCTCTAAAAGCCGCCCCCAAATCTTCGTTAAGACGACCCTTAGAAACTGCTAACGGATCTTCTGCATTGTTTCAGTGACACTGGGCATGGGGCAGCGCAATCCTTCCATAGGCTAATTACAAATGAAAAAAGGACTTCAGCCTATGGAAGGATCGCTCCGCCCCCAGCCCAGCGTCACTGAAACAACGCAGAAGATCTGTTAGCAGTGTCAGAGGGTCAGCTTCACAAAGCTTTGTGGGCTGGGATGGCTTTGAGGGGACTTTAAGATGAAAATATTCAGTGTGCAGCACCTCCTAGATATGGACACGTTCCTATGATTTTTATAAGAACGTGTCATATTGCTTTAAGAGATGATGAAGCTCAAGAAAGCTTGAAACATATAAGTGTGAAATGCACTGCCATATAAATTGATCTGGTTCATACCGTTTCAGGTGACAACTTATTATGAACATGTATTTAGAAAGCATCAACATATTCTGCAGTGCCTTGGGTATATATATTGAACTTACATGCAGATTGCTTATCAGACATTTTTACTTCTCTTTGAAAATGTTTACATGAGGGGACAATATGCCATGACCTGCATTAAGTCACATGACTGGGGCAGCTGGGAAGCAGACAATATGTCTAGCCCCATGTCTCATTTCAAAACTGAACATAAAAAAAATCTGTTTGCTCTTTTGAGAATTGGATTTCAGTGCAGAAGTCTGCTGGAGTAGTAGTCTGATGTGTTTTGAAAATAAAAAACACGTTTTCCCATGACAGTATCCCTTTAATATAAAAAAATAAAACAGTCAGTTATCAGGAAGGCCTGATGTTTTTCCAGAAAAGTATAGTAAACTATACTATATTGAATTATAGTGAAAACTGATGATGAATTTGAAGGGGTGAGAAGCACAGGGGCTCATACACAACTCACGGGTATGGGAGGAATGGCTGGGAGGGGAATTTATTTGCAAGCACAAACATTGGGCTGGAGTCTCATTAGCTAAAACTGCACCAGCCCAGTGTACTTCTGGAGAATCTAAACCGCTACATCTTCTTCCAGCTTTTATTCATTCCAGTCCTAGCAGGGGCAGTACAGTGAAAAGTACTTTACTAAACTGTTTATTTCCTCTACTGTGCATGTGCGTGCCTGAACCCAAAGAAAAGACTAATGCAGTAGAAGATTGCAGAGAATAAGCTGCTACAGAAACACCACAGGCTAGTGCAGTTGAAGTGAATGGGAGCTCCGGCTCAAGGGTGATCACTAAGGGTGATAAGATTTGGCACCACCCAATAACTATTGCTTTCCTTCTCCTTTAATTCATTCTCTAGGACAGGGGTCCCCAACCTTATTTTACCTGTTAGCCAAATTCAAATGTAAAAAGAGTTGGGGAGCAAATAAGGGCTGTGACTGGCTATTTGGTAGCTTCTATGCACATCGGCAGCCTACAGGAGCCTCTGTTTGCCAGTACACTTGGGGGCAGATTTAATAAAATTCGATTTTGAGGGTTAATAAACCTTCGAATTTAAAGGGAGAGTGGTCGAATGTCAAAAACATTCAAATTCGAATGTTTTTAATGCAATTCGACCAATCAAATAATAAAAATTCGATTGATTGATTAAATCGTTCGAATTGAACAATTTAAACCCTTCGATCAAATTTTTTTTTTTATTCGATCACAAAAAACTTTGTGCTTCCCATGGGATTTTAAAGGTATTCGGTAAGTCCAAGCTGGCGAACTAGCATATCGAAATTTTTTTTTTTTGTAATTCGACCATCGAATATTTGAATACAATTGAATTCGAATTATTCAAATCAGTCGAATTTTGAAAATTCGATGGTCGAAGTCACCTCATTTGCATTTTCAAAATTCGAATTCTTCACACGAATTTAGTAAATGGGCCCCTTGGTTTTGGTGCAACCAAAACATGTCTCCATGCCTGCTGGAATTGGAAAATATTCACTTGCTTTGAGGAACGTTCAAGGGGTTGGAGAAAAACATGTTTCTTGTGAGCCACTGGTTGGTAGGTTGCCACCTTTGTTGGAGAAAAATACCGGCCTTCCCATATATTGATATTTTTTCCCCATTAACAACATTGGGATCAACCATCATTTTTATCGGTCTGTAAAATACCGGCAAGGTGGCAACCACTGATCTATGAAGGGCACTGCAAGGTTTGCTCCAATAATTAAATTCAATTGATACAGCGCTTAGGGTTGCCACCTTTTCTTGAAAAAAATACCGGCCTTCCTATATATTTGCCTTTTTTTCCTATTAATAACATTGGGATCAACTATCAAAAATACCGGCCAGGCCGGTAAAATACCGGCCAGGTGGCAGCTCTAACAGCGCTGCATACTTCTCCTTACAGGTCTCCAAATCTGGCCAGTGGCCATTAGGATCCCATCATTGGCCAATGGGCCAAACAAGCCAATCAACCCCATTTGATTTGTGGCCAAATTGGATCTTGCAACTTCACCAAAATAGCAACGTTAACATGTACACGTTGACTTCTTACAACAGGATGCCAACACAAAGAATAAACATATGTACTGAAGTGCTTGTGGTAACATGCAGGGCTATTTACTGAATAACATGCAATTTATATAAAGATATCGCTCCCAACATACGCTAAATTTTTTTAAAGGTGAACCACTTTAACAAAAATATTTTCACCAGTCAAAATAAAATGCCCAACTTGCTAAGGATTCTGGGAGTTATATTTCACGGTTTATCCTTAGAGTAGTATAACGTTGACAATAAAGGATGAGGTACAAGCTTCCCTTAAAATGGGGAATCAGCAGACAAGTTGTATAACAGTAATTAGTTCTGAGACGGTCCACAAACACGTCTGTTATAAAAAAAATTTTATTATGACACGTTTATAAGTTACAGTACAGCCGCCAGCAATGCAGTCGCCATCAGACACCCAAGGCCTGGCTACTACGCTAGCAACCTAGGCCCTCGCTTATTGTCTGCGAGAGTAAACAGAGCGCGCGCACGTCACGCAAACTTCGCAGGAAGCCCGCGTACACTTTAGGGACGGGGTTGAGGGGGGGAAAAAAGTAAGCGGCGTACAACTGAGCCAATCGGTGGTCTATCACGAGACTTCCCCAACCAGTCGCAGCGAAGGAGAAGGGCGGGCAGTCGTGCGTCTGACGTCACGCGTCCCCCGTACTGGATGGAAGCCCCACCCTTTGTGTTTCCCGCACCGTCAATCAAAATAGGGGGAAAAAAAAAATCCCGCGCCTGGTTCTCTCCGTCCGCAGCGCTGCTCGGGATTATTATAGTAACTATGGCCTGCGCCTGAATAAACCGAGCGCGGCCCGCCAGTGTCTGGTTTGGTGCGAACGGGGGTTATTTTTTACAGATCCTGCCACAAACACAATGACCGGTACGTAATCAAGTCCCGCCCGCGGCCAGCGAACAGTGGCCCTAGAGAGCGAGCGTCCAAGCGCTTCAACGACAGGGATTGGGGCACAGGGACGCTGCGGGGTGGGAAAGCAGCAGCTATGACGCTGTCTTAGCCTTCAGTGGTCCGTCATCTCTTGTCTTTGTCCCCCAGCTCCGGAGCAGCCCGTCAAACGAGAGGAAATGGCCGCCCTGGAAGTAGACGGTCAGAGCGAGTATCTGCAGCAACACGGAGGAAGCAACAGTGCCGGCGATGACAGCGACCAAGGCGGAGGCGGCCAGGTAAGAACGGGGCCTCAGGCCGAGGCCTTGCGCGCAATAGGCCGGAATCCTCCATTCCTACGCGCGGGGCTACGCACATCCGTAGCTCAGGCCCAGTCCCTAGTTGGGTGCTAGAAGGGCTCTATAATGAGGCAAAATAGGCACCTCGGAGCCCCAACTTCCTGTGTCAGCTCCGGACTAACGGCCACCCACTTGTTTGTTGCTGAACCCGCCCATTGTGGGTAGTCGCTCCGCCGTCAGCTCTCTCCCTGCGTGGCCTGCTGCTGCCGCGGCTCATCGGCGGTGCTGAGCTCGGTAAGCGCTGGTGGCGGAGCGGTAAGTGATGAGCTTGGGCTGGAGCGGAGACAACCCCCCTAAGGGGAGGGAGGGGAGGACATATGTCCTGCTGTACCCCCCACCTCCTCCGCCGTTCACCCTCCCACTGCTCCTCCTCCCCTGTGGCCGGCGCTGAAGGGTCACCCCTTCCCGTTTATCCCTCTGTGGCTCTAAAAAGACGTATGGGACTGTGCCCTTGAGAGCGCCATTCCACGGAGATACTCAGGCATGCTGGGACCTCAGGTGTCTGAACTTATGAGTCAACTGCGACTACTTCCTTGACCCTATCCTGTGACCTGCTCCCGTGGGGCTGGGAGTTGTAGTTCTAGAACCTCGGTTACACATGGCTGTGTTTGTGCATGGGTGTGTAGGTTGATCTTCTCTGTTCCAGTGATGGCACAATGTTACTGCAGACTGGTATTCAGCATATGCTTCTTGCCATTTACAATCTGGAATTAACAAATTGAGCCTAGCAAGCTGGTATACTGCATCCAGGACTGGACTGGGATTCTAAATGCTGCAAAGAGGCCCAAACAGCCTCACCAGCCCACTTAAAGGAACAGTAACACAAGAAAATGAAAGTCTTAAAGTAATGAAAATATCATGTAGTGGTGCCCTGCACTGTTTGATTCAGAAACACTACTAGAGTTCAAATAAACAAGCTGCTAAGTAGCAATGGTGGAAATTGAAAAAATGGCTATATTGCACAGGATAAGTAATGGATAACAGATAACATTATGTTCTACAGAGCTTATCTGCTGTCTACTGTGTAACTTGAGCCCTTTTTCCTTTGAATGGCTGCTCCCATGGCTACACAAAAGTTGTTATAAAAACAATAGTAGTGTTTCTGAAGTAAACACTGCAGTTTTACCAGTGCAGGGCAAAACTGCATTGTATTTTTTACTTTAAAACAATTAATTTTTTTTTTGTTACTGGTCCTTTATTAGTCATTCTGTGGCAGCTTACAGCAGCCCGTCCGATGCCAGTCTTGGCCTGACTGCAAACCCCTCAATTGATCAGTTCCTCCCCCCCCCCCACCACCAATTATTGATCTGCAACTTCCAGCAGCTGCACTACTTACTTGAGCCATCCTCTGAGGGGTGACTGGCTAAACTCTACTTGCGTGGAGTCATTCAATTACTAGTGAGTTTGTGTTGCACCCCAAGGATTGTTAGAGATTTCTGAATGTTTAATTCCATAATTGTACTAACATAATTCTATTTTTATTTTATACTTGCTGGGGTTTTGGTTCATTTGGGTAGTGTTCATCTTCTAATGATTCCTTTATATAACCTTTAATAGTGCACCTTTGACATTTCTTTGCTGTAAAACCCAACCATGATCTCCGAGGCTGCTGCACTCCTCTTTATTGATTACATTGTTGTTAGGTTGGTAACCTATGAAGCAGCACGTTTATATAAAAATCAACCACACTTTTGAGACATGTTAGCTTATTTATGGCGTAGCTAATAATTAAAAAATGTCAGAAATGTGTTTTAAGCCACAGGAATAATGTAAGTGCTGGTAATACAAGCATTGGCTTTGAGGTCTGCTGCAAGTATAGCCGTACTGTGCATATTAGCTGCCCGTGTTTCATACTTTCCTAAGAAAGCATATCACTGATTCTAGTAGATCAGTATAGATTAACTTAAGAAGGAAACTTCTCAAATAGGTTTAACATGTTCCATAGCCTTCCGACATCTCTGACCATCATGTCATGGTTCCAAGGGTCTGAGATATCAGAGACATTATAACTGCACATGCTGCATGACTGAGCAGTAATTGTTACCTGCATTGGTGCCCAAGCTGTTGGCTTATCTATTTGGTGAGATAATTACTAATAAGCTCTGTAACCTGGATATTTTATATGGTTGAGTCACCAAGAGAATTATTTTCATGGTATTCTATTTGCTTTTCTGTTAGGAGTTATTTTTTGCTAATCACCTGTCCTTTATCACCAAGCAAATAATTGCACATAGTCTTACACAAAGCCATTTATCAAAATATCATATCATGGGAGGTCAATGTAGAAGCTAGCAGGGCTGCAGTTGCTGTATGAATATGATACTAGTCTAAAGGCTAGTGATGCAGGACAAGGCTTAAGTGCTAAATTGCTTTTATGAATTGTTCAGGTTGTTATATTTTTAGTGTACAAACTGATACTGGTTATATGTAATTGATGTATGCTCTGTCAATGTAATTACAGCAATATCTATGTTTGGGTGAGTTGGTTTCCATTGATTTTAAACATCACCTTTCTTAACCCTTTCAGCCTCAGGTTCAAACTCGTTAACCCGAGTGACAGAATGTGAATCTGTTGGCTTCCAGTAAACATTGCTCTTGTTCTGGTGACAAAGGCAGTCAAAGTAACTGCCAATCCTATTGCTCACCCTTACAGTTAACCACCAAGTCTTCACATTTTCTCATTTGGATACAGGACACTCAACATCTGTTTTTCTTCATTCTCTCATTCATTTACAGTTAGATCCAATATATCTTATAGGGGGTTCCTTTTGCCTATAAGATATAGTAAAGCTCACTATTAAAATCAGAAATGCTGTCTCTCTACATGCAGGATTTGTGCAAAAGGCAGTGATTTTGTTTGTACTGGAATCCGTTTACTACATCTGCTAGGAAAGAAAACTGTTGCAAGAATACATAATTAAAGGGATTCTGTCATGGGAAAAACATTTTTTTTTCAAAATGTATCAGTTAAAAGTGCTGCTCCAACAGAATTCTGCACTGAAATCCATTTCTGAAAAGAGCAAACAGATTCTTTTATATCTCATATTGAAATCTGACATGGGGCTAGACATATTGTCCATTTCCCAGCTGCCCCAAGTCATGTGGTGCTCCTATACGAGTGAGCACCATGGATAGATCTACTTCTGTTTTCTTCTGTCTTAGATTTCTCCGTACCAACAAACCAAGTTCGGCTTTTCATCCTACTGTGCATGCGCAGCCGCACAGAGAAAGAAGAAGACGGAAGTAGGAAAACTAGAGGCCATTTATTGCCAATATATTATCTACAGCAGTGCCAGCTCTAACGCTATATTTATTCTGCAGAATGCTTTACCATACCTGAGTAAACTGCTCTAGAAGCTGTTTGTTTAGGATACAGCTGCCATGTTAGATTGGGGTCACATCACTTCATGCCTGACTCTCTCCCTGCACTATTGATGTGCGGGTCGGGATCTTCCTGACCCTAACCTGCCCTCCCACACCTGCATTTCCGGTTCCATTTATAGACCATGCCAATACGTCACAAAAGTAGCAGGGCTAGAGGCACGCGTCTATAAAAACTGAAGTCAGAAGTCGGCATTTGGAAGGCCGTGGGGAGAGACTCTGAAAAGGAGTGGGCAAGATCTTCCCGAACTCGCGGGTATCGGGTCGGCCCGCACATCACTACTGCTCAGTCACAGTTCTGGGGAGAAGGGAGAGAGGAGCAAACGAGCATGCTTATGTTGTGCCCTGGAGGTTAAGCGGAAAACAGAAGTCTGATACAGAAGCCCATGTGTACACAGAGAAGGAAAGAAATGTGGTGCTTGTTTTGACAGAGGACTCGGAACAGTATTACGTTGAGGGTTTACTGGTGTGTTTATATAGACCTTTCTGATAAAGCTTACTTAATATTAGCCTTTCCTTCTCCTTTAAAGGAATTGTTCAATATAAAAGTAAAAACTGGGTAAATAGATAGGCTTTGCAAATTAAAAAAAAGTTTTCAGTATAGTTATAGGCAAAAATGTAATGTATAAAGGCTGGAGTTACTGTAAGTCTGATATAACAGAACACTACTTCTTGCTTTTCATCTTTCTTGGTTTACACTGACTGTTTACCAGGCAGTAACCAATCAGTGACTTGAGGGAGGGCCACATGGGTCATAATCTGACTAACTCAGATTTAGGGAGCTGAAAAGCAGGAAGTTGTGTTGTATTCTGTTATGTTAGGCATCCAGTCATTCCAGCCTTTATACATTTTTGCCTAACTAACTATATTAGAAACATTTTTTATTTTGCACAGCCTATCTATTTACCCAGTTTTTATTTTTACCCTGAACTGTTCCTTTAAGGTATTGTGATCCAAAAGACCCCTTTAGCTAGAAAACCCCAGGTCCCAAACATTCTTGTTAACAGGTTCCATACCTGTACAAACAATTATCTGTCTGCATAATGGAAGGTCATTCTGCTTCTTAAGGTGGCCATACACCGAGAGATCCGCTCGTTTGGCAATGTTGGCAAACGAGAGGATCTCTCCCCGATATGCCCACCTTGAGGTCGGATCGTGGGACCTCATCAACGAACAGATGCCCAATCAACATCTGGCCGACTTTCGGCCAGATATCGATCGGGAAAGCCCGTCGGATGGCCACATACACAGGCAGATAAGCTGCCGACTTGTTTTGTTGGAAGCTTTTATCGGCCCGTGTATGGCCAGCTTTAAGGGAACGCCCTTAAACCTTAGCAAAGAATATTTTCCTCTGTGTTCAGTGTCCATTCATGAAGGTACAGAGCCACAAGAAAAGTGACAAGTGAAATACACATTTGCATTAGTGCAAGGTGGGAAGCATAACATGGCACAATACAGTAAGTGCATGTTGAAATGAGCAACAGATGAATCCAAATTCCAAGATTAGGCTTCAGGCACACGGGCAAATTCAGGGAAATCAGTTGCCCCAGCGACAAATCTCCTCTTCTTCGGGGCGACAATCTCCCCAAACAGCCTTGCTGTTGGCTTGAATGAAACATGGCCAACGAGATGGTACCTGTGGCGCTATGTTTTCCGAAGTTGCCCCATGTTTCCTTGTGAGGCATGTTCGGGCAACTTCAGAACACAAAGCTCCTTGTGTGCCCCGCTGGGCCGACTAATCTCCCTGAATCGGTCCGTGTGCCCCAACCCTTAGTACAACTTTCCCTAGTAGCCAATTTCCACTGGCATATTCAGGCAGTTCATATTGGAACGGCAAACGGAGTGCATGTTGAAATGCCCAAAGGTGCTTACCCATAGGACACAGCATGCAAGTAAACGATGTGTTGAAATGATTATAATGAATCGGTTGTCTTTTTTTTTTTTTTGTTTGTTTTTTTTTTAAAGCTTGAGTTGCACGTGTCTCTATAATAGAAGACGTGCGGCTGTTATAACTTATACAATAGTTACTAACAATAGATACTGCTGAAAAATATATAAATTGGCATCTTACCTTTTGTAACAATTGAGATTCTGCATATGGATCACTGAGCTGCCATGACTGAAATACCAAAGACCGGAACATTAATCTTTAGACTTCAATTTTGGAAAAACAGTAAAAAAATAGTCGTTTTTTCAATTGCTTTCTATTTTTTATTTCTTATGAACAATCTGAAAACAAATTAACTGAAAAAGTTTTTGAAAGGTGAACACCCCCTTTGTCTATTTTGTGATATATTTTTCTTTGTAAAAATAAAGCTGTATCATGTATTTTATTGTAACTAAGCTGCATGACACCATATTGATGACAACACACTCTTGTTCATTTAATGAAAGTGAATTAGTTTAATGTAAGCTAAAATAGCAATTTTTGTTAGGAAATAGGAACATTTTGTTCTGTTTCTAAAATATTCAAAATACTCTAGCTTACTCCCCTCTCAACACTTTCTTCATACTAATTTTTAATATATTAATTAATATATAATATATAGAGCTTGGCTCAGTTTTAGACCAGCCCCTATTTCTGATTTTCTCAGATTTCTTTCATCTGGTATGGTACCTATGGATTGGAGAAAAGCTGATGTAATTCCAATATTTAAAAAGGGATTACAATCTCCACCTGGCAATTATAGGCCAGTAAATTTGACTTCTGTGGTGGGCAAATAATTTGAAGGCTTGTTCAGGGATCACATTCAAAATGTTATCCTAGTGATTGGCATTATTAAGGTTAGTTCCAAAGAAGCACTGGCACTTTCAAGCAGGGTAAAACCTTGCATGTTTATTTGCAACAGATGCAATGTTTCGGGTATGTACCCCTTTGTCAAGTCATGCACCTGGGATGTAAAAATATCCAAGTCACTTATATTCTTAATGGGACTGCACTAGGCAGTGACCCCAATTTTAAAGCTAGAAAGTGATAGAAGAGGAAAGCAAATAACCCAGAAACTACAAAGTATAAATAATGAAGACCTTTTGCAAAGTTACCATGAATAGGACATTCTATAACATACTTAAAGCTACGTTAAAGGTGAACCACCCCTTGATAATAGGGTCTAGTGCATCCTTAATGGGGGCCCCATTTCCTAGCAGACATGTTTAGAGCTAAATAAAATAACCACATCAAAAACAGAATCTAACATTAACAGATTCCTGCACAAATCCTGCATGTAGAGAGGCAGTCTATTTGGTCAATTTGAAAAAAAGCCTTTATACATATACAGTGGAAAAAATAAATATTTAACATGTGAAGTTTTTCTCAAATATATTTGTAATGGGTCTAATGACATGACATTTTCATCAGATGTCTGTAACAAGCCACGTAATCCACAAGTACAAAGAACTAAAAAAATAAAATAATGTATGTATATTTTTATTTGTACAGCTCTCCTTCAGGGCAAAGCACTGTAAACAAGTCCATAAATGACACAGGGAATAACTATTGAATAAGAAAAGGAGCTGCAAAAAAGCATGGAAAGCCAAGAAACCTGCTCAGCTTCTGATTGTTCCAGTGAGCACTTTGTTGAAGCTTGTTAAATGTTGCTGCATTTGGACAAGCCAATACAATTCTGGGAGAATATAGTCTGGTCAGATGAGACCAAAATTGAACTCTTTGGATGTTATTGCACACACCATGTTTGGAGGAGAAATTACACTGCACATCACCCCAAAACACCATACCAACAGTGAAGTTTGGAGGTGGGAACATCATGGTGTGGGGCTGTTTTTCAGCATATGGTCCTGACAGATATTATCACAATAGTCTTCCTGGTACCACTATAAAGACACGAGCTTCACATCCCCTTTAATTGTACTTAGCTCCACACATTCACAGCATATGCTCACTGGTACTTAATAGTGGCTCAGGGGCATATGCCCCGAGCCCCGCTCCTAATGTTTCCACAATTCAATCAGTTTAAATCTTGCGTTTCTTTGAAGTACAAATGCTGGGACTGGCTTACCCTTTTCTTGGCGTGACCTGGGTGCTACCACCCCGAGTCAATCGCTAAGAAGACCAAATCTCACTATACATCAAGTTGCGGCGGTGCACTTCCTGGGTCCTGTAGTCGCTTCAGTCCAAACTGGTTAAAAAATGCCTTTATTGTTCATTTTCTAAAAAATAGATCACATCAGCTCCTGGTCTGACTTGATTGTATGTAGATACAAAATGCGCCAGACCAGGAGCTTATGTGATCAATTTTTTATAAAATGAACAATAAAGGGGCTTTTTAACCAGTTTTGGACTGAAGCGACTACATGACCCAGGAAGTGCACCTCCGCAACTTGATGTATAGTATGGTCCCGACAGACTTCATATAATCAAAGCAAGGATGAATGGAGAAATGTACTTGGACTTTCTTGATCAGAATCTGCTGCCATCTACCAGAATGCTTAAGATGAAACAACGGTGGACATTTCAGCAAGACAATGATACCAAACACACAGCCAAGGAAACTCTGAATTGGTTTCCGAGAATGAAAATAAAGCTGCTAGAATGTGCCAACTTGAATCCAATTGAAAATCTGTGGAAAGAACTGAAGTTCAGAGTTTTAGAAGAGGCTCCCAAAACCTTCAAGATTTGAAGACCGTTTTAGTGGAAGAATGGACCAAAATCCCACATGAGCGATGCATGTGACTATTTTCTCCATACAGAAGGCGTCTTGAAGCTGTCATTACCAACAAATACTTCAATACATTTCTGTTAGTGTGTTCAATACTTCTTTCCTGTGTCATTCCAGGGTTCTGTTTTTTGCTTCCGCACTTCTTTTTATAGTTAGAGCTGTAGTATTTCTGGTGAAGTGATCTGAGGCAGCACAGAGACCATCATGGAATGGTGGTTCAAAGCAAAACATATAAAAGGGCAATAATTACTTAAATACACATGCCAGATTGGCGGGATTCTTTAATATGCCACTTAGTTTATATCAAATGATCTGTTCCTTAAGTATTCAATTTTGGGAGTATAGCATTCCTTTAAGGCAGTGATCCTCAAACTTGGCCCTCCAGCTGTTAAGGAACTACAAGTCCCACAATGCATTTGCCTGACTGTGGCTGTCAGACTCCTTCATTGCATTGTGGCACTTGTAGTTCCTTAACAGCTGGAGGGCCAAGTTTGAGGATCACTGCTTTAAGGTATGATCCAAATTACATAAATATCCCATGTCTTAAAACTCCCCAGGTACAAGCATTCCAGATAGTAGATCCCATAACTGTAAGTTATTTACTCTATCTCTGTGTAAAATGAGAAAAGGGGCCCTTTCCTTAGCTGCAAACATTAACGTTTTACCTTTCCTCGTGTTTTTGGCTAGCTGTACTGAAATTCTTTGCATATCCATATCTGCTTGGCCACATCACTAAAAGTTTAGTTGATTTTAGAAACTGAAGGTATGCTTAAAGGTGTCATTTGACAAGTTTGTCTTTTTTCTTTTTCTCATGGTCATAGATGACTTTTGTCTGTGTTGAGTGGTATCCTTGACCAAAAAGATATGTATTGCTTCAGACGGATATTGACCGGTAATTCTGAGAGACAGCCTGAAGCACTAATAAGATTTTGAAAAGATGCAAGCATTATAGGCTGTCCCATCATTTGTGTAAAGGAACAGTAACACCAAAAAATAAGTATAAATAAGCTGCTGTGTAGCCACGGGGAATGCCATTCAAAGCTGAAAAAGGAGAAAAGGCACAGGATACATAGTCATTAACAGATCAGCTCTGTAGTATACAATGGGATTCTTCAGAATTTATCTATCTACCTTGAATTCTGTGTTTGAATGGCTGTCCCCATGGCTACACAGCATCTTGTTAATATAAAACATGGTAGTGTTTCTAAAGCAAACGCCTCTTTTTCCAGTAAAGCTTAACCGTACATTCCTTTAACGCACAATTTTTTGTTGTTGTTACTGTTCCTTTAATTTGTCTTTAGCAAGTCCCTGTTGCAAAATATTATTTTGACACAGATTTTTTTAACTGCTTTTTACTTTTGTTCAGCGATGTTACCATTTACCCAGACTTAAGCTGGCCATAGACTCAAAGATCTGAATCCTCGATTCATACGATTTTTGGATTGGATTGAGTGTCCCGACATTTGTTGTGACATGCCAATTGGTCGTTGAGTCGATCAGACAGGGTAAAAGATTTCTGTCAGCTGCCAATCATATCTCTGCATGTATTGCCCATCTGATGATTTTCAGTGGGAGAGTCACTGTCGGCTTTGTCGGACATAAACTTTCCTACGATTGCTGTGGGGCAGAACATCGGCTGATCTGTTCTTTTACTACTTGGTTTGATCTGAATGGTTAATGGCAGGTCGGGAGATGAGGATGTACAATCGTTCGTCCGATATTGCAGGGAAATCTTTGCGTCCATTGCCAACTTTAGGTCTTCTTCTGTCTGTGTGCAGAAGATGATTGTCAACCATCAGCATCAGCAGTCACAGTTTTGCACATGCTCTGTCCCTTGCATGTCCTGATTTGCCCTGCCAGTCAGTACACCTTGTGCTATGCTAATTAGTAAAGAGCAAGTACCACTCGTCCTGCACTAAGCTTTTGGAATGAAAACCACTATTGGACTTTCATAAGGGAAGACTTGTTAATCAAAAGGTGGTCATTTGCCACTCATTTTGGGTGCATTGCCTCTCCCACCAATGCACGACTACACCATAGGTTTGTTGCAATGAGTAGAAACTCCTCTGATTACACTGTAGAGTCCACTTTCCAACTGATAATGATGGTAGTGAATGCAATTTCAGCGTAGTCTGTGAGCTCTTGTGCATGATTTTATGTCGCCCGTTACGCCATCTCCACATGCATTTATATTGTACATATTCAAGAGGAGCCTTAGCATTTCTCATGTGCTCTAGTTCCGACTGAGCCAGCAGCATTTTACTTAATCTTCCTGTTCTGTCACAGTGAATTATATGGGTTTGACATTGCATGAACTCTATTGAATTTGTGTAACACCATAGCTGGTGTTTAACGGAAACGAACATTGATTGGTCTTAGGCTTTATTAAATTCTGCATTTGATGTTTCTGCAGTTTTGTCAGTGTTTCTGAAATGACTCCAAAGATAGGTTGCAGATGAAGACGCTCCTCAGCAGATAGTGTTGCAGTTGATAAAGAAGGATGAGTAATGGTGCAAATGACTGGACAAACTATAAATATACACGTGTTTTTTTAAGCACTTGTTCAGCCTGGAATTAAAGAACTATATATAGCCACTTATAAATACACATCTTTTGGTTAAATATAAGTAATTTATATTTAAACTTTGTTGCCTCATAACATTGTTTATTTTTGTTTCCAGACAGAGGATTTGGCATCAGTGCAGATTTCAGGTGGCCCAAATAGATGGGAAGTGTTGACTCCTGCACAGGCTGCTTTAAAAGATGAAGCTGGAAACATTGTACAGATTCCAGGTGGTGCTACAGTAACATCAAGTGGACAGTATGTGTTGCCAATTCAGACTCTGCAAAACCAGCATTTATTTTCTGTAGCACCAGGATCAGACACTGCTAATGGTACTTTGTCTAATGTCCAATATCAAGTAATACCACAGCTACAGACATCTGATGGACAACAAGTCCAGCTTGGCTTCACCACTTCCTCAGATAATGGAGGCCTGGACCAGGATGGTGGTCAAATTCAGATAATCCCTGGAAACCATTCAGGGAGTCTTTTGTCCTCAAGCCCAAACATATTAACACAAGCTGGTCAAATTCAGCAGATTCAGGGGGTAACCATTGGTGGTACATCCTATGCTGGCCAAACACAGGTCGTTGCTAACGTTCCTCTTGGACTACCTGGTAACATCACATTTGTTCCCATAAATAGTGTTGACCTTGATTCTTTAGGTCTGACAGGCAGCACTGAAGCCATGACCGCAGGCATTACTGCAGATGGACATTTGATAAGTGGGCACGGTATAGAAAACTCTGATAATTCAGGAAGGACTGCAGAACATGAACATGTTTCTCCTGATGGGGGTGATACCAACTCCGATACAGATTTGTTTGTGCCAACATCGTCTTCATCTCAGCTTCCTGTTACTATAGATGGGGCTGGAATGCTTCAGCAAAATGCAAACAGTTTGACTGACGGAGCAAGTGGGCATGTGCAAACATCTGATCTCCATGGAAATTACATCCAGACATCAATGACTGATGAGTCACAGAATATTCAGGTTTCCACCTCACAGCCAATGGTACAGCATATTCAACTTCATGATAGTCAGCCTACCAGTCAAGCCCAGCTTGTGCAGAGCATTGCACAGCAGGCAATCCAAGCTGTCCAGGGTGGAGCTCAAGGTTTATCTTCCCAAGCTTTGCAAAACCTCCAGTTGCAGCTTAACCCAGGAACATTCTTAATTCAGGCGCAAACAGTGACTCCTTCTGGCCAGATTGCCTGGCAGACATTTCAAGTTCAAGGTGTGCAGAATTTGCAAAATTTGCAGATTCCAAATTCTCCTGCACAACAGATAACCTTGACACCTGTGCAAACTCTCACACTCGGCCAAGTTGCAGGAGGGGGAACTCCTGTTGGTTTGAATGCCGGCCAGTTGCCAAATCTACAGACTGTAACAGTTAACTCTGTTGATGCAGCTGGAATCCATTTGCACCATGGTGAAAACTCTGACAGCCCTACGGGTGAGTTTAATTTCATCATATCTATTTTAATAACAATGTTTTTGTCACCAGATTTTAAGCCTAAATAGTCCCTGGTGGCATTCTTTGGCTATAATGGTAAAAGTAGTTGGGCATGGTGCAACTTTATTTTTATTTTTTACATGTTTATAAAAACCCATGCACAGCTACATATTAACTCTTTGTTTTAGATAGTTTGGAACTCCTACAAAAAATGTAAGCATCATCTTTCATCTTAGAAGCAAACACAATTTCCATGTTTGATTTATGATCTGTTTTGGGGACCACAGGCCTGATGCAAGTTCATTTATACTGAATAGTAAACAGATAGACACCACTAAAAATTGACTTTTTGAAGTTGTAAACCTGTATTTTTTGTCCTTTGACATTTGGTTGTGCAAGGTTAAAAATGGATGTGACTATTTATTTACATGTGGTGTTATAGCTCTGAGGCAAAGCAAACGGTTACTCTTATTGATTTATGCTGAAATATTGTGGTAGCTCTGAAACTTTTCACATGCAATTTCACATGTGGGAACACTCTGCTCCAATAGAGAAAAAAGGTAGTATAGTATTTTATTATAAATTTGCCTTGAGCCAGACAAGCCTGAGGTATACTATCATTCCTTGAAAAATATATTCCTGCTTTGCTTACGTGTGGACCTGGTTTAGGTCATATTTCAACTGCCGAATTTTGGAAGATGGATATTGGCCTTAAGCTTGCGGGGTTAATTTTACATGTAGTCATTGTGTCCTTTTAGATATCAACCAATTCTTATTTCTTTTGTGAGATTTGGTAGGAACAAGCCAGCTTCCCTCAGCATAGCTAAAGTTGTGTACCATGGCCTGTACACTCCATTAAGGTTTAACTTGTTGAGCCTATCCAAGAACAGAAAACTTTCAAGTTTGTCTTAACTAGGGACAGGAGCACACCATGCTCGGAAGTTAAGAAGCCTCTTATATATTTATCCCTAGGCTGCTGACCTTACAGAGCACCCCAGGCTTTGCAAAGGGTGCAGGGCTAAATAAAGTTATGTTCCCCACTGAAATAAAGTACTGGGCAGTGTCCATACCTCTACCTTCACTAATAATCTTGAAATGAGAGCAATACTAACTTTGTATCTTGATGCTGCTTGGAGAATGGGAAGCAATTGGTCTGTGATTTTTACTGTACACTGCTGCTTGCTTTTCTCCACTATGCAATACTGTACATCTATAACAATATTCCTGATTTTAGGCACTTCAGTGTGCTTGATACAGGATTGGAAGTCAGGGGAGAGGGGGAAAAACCGTTAAACTTGAGCATTACAAATTAATTGGATTATATTTGCAGAATACTTTTTTTTTTTTTTATATGCCATGAGCCACATAAATAGGGATTGCTTTGCAAGTGTTTAGAGTATTATTTAAATTTTTTTTTTTTTAATCCAATGTTTTCTTTAACACGTCCACTTGTCATCTGCTGCATGTCTGAGGTTTATGGATAAGGAAGTGCAGGGGATTTGACTACATTGATAGATCTATTAGTATGCAGAGTACATTTTCAACACAAGCCTTCGTTGTTGTTTTCATGTTTAAGACCAAGGTGTCTTGCTCCATTAAACATTCTTTTCCCCTTCCCTGTGTAGTCAGAAGGGGGGAGACCCTTTAAATTCTCCACATGTAGTTCTTTAATAAAAGTCACAAGTTGTATCATAGACAGCCCCACTGATTATTAATTATAAAATATCAACCTGGATGGCACACACATACGATGATTAATGTTTGAAATACAAATAAAAAATACTTAAATAAAAAAAAAAATATCAAGTCTTTAATAAAAGACCAATGGTGGTCTGATACGTTGCCGATTTGTCTGGGTCGGAACCCATGGCTTAATAAAGGTAAGGCTTTAAGGGTAAGGCCACACGGGAAGATTTCGGGGAGATTTGTCGCCTGGCGACTAATCGCTGCGACTAATCTCCCCGAATGGCTTGCTAGTCTCTTGCACTAAAGTCGCCTGCGCCTATTCACACGTGGCGATGTGATTTTCAAAGTCGCTCAAAATTGCCTCACGAGGCAATTAAGAGCGATTTTTTTTAAAAAAACGCATCGCCGCGTGTGAATAGGCGCCGGCGACTTTAGCGCTTTCGGGTTCAAGATACTCGCAAGCCATTCGGGGAGATTAGTCTCGGCGATTAGTCACCAGTCCCCGAAATCTTCCCATGTGGCCTTACCCTTAAAGAAGAGCAAAACTGTGTGTGGTGCTGTCTATGATACAAGTTGTGGTTAACAAATTTAAGGTGGAAAGCTGTTGGACTATCACCAGATTTAAGCAATCTAAAGAAAGGTATTTGTGCTGACTGAATTACTCTACTTTAGCAAATGTCTACAGGTGCATTTCCTTGTCAGGTGAGTATTACTTGTAGATGTAGCCAACACAAGAAATGGATGAGAACCTACAGCCCTGGGTTAATGGTACTTTTTAAGATGGTAGCTGCAGTCATATATTCTGTGGCATTGAAATACTTAAAGCCATAGCTTACTGTTTGCAAGCATCTGTTCTACTGTATTCATCACTTTAGAATGGCAAAAGTGATGATTAATCTTACCAAGTGGCCTAAGCAAAAGGTTTTTGTTTTGTTCTCAGCTATAAGGATTAAAGAGGAAGAACCTGATCCAGACGAATGGCAACTTCTTGGTGACTCTACTGTGAATACCAATGATTTAACACATTTGAGAGTACAGGTTGTTGATGATGAACTGGACCAACCAAACCAGGAGGGAAAAAGACTGAGAAGAGTAGCTTGCACTTGCCCTAACTGCAAAGATGGTGCTGGAAGGTATGAACAAATTGCAAATGTTCTGTATTGCCCAGGCAGTTTAAACCTTTGCAGCAGTGCAACTTTAGATTGTATTTACAAGTGATATTATCTCATTTGGTTGATTTGACAATTACTAAAGGTAGCTATACATAGATAGATGAGTTTTCTGCCCCTTAACACAGACATATTGTTGCTCTGTGATAGGCTTCTGAACATTTGGCGAAATATAGATCTTCAATGAGGGCTTCCTGGGATATTTATGTCCTTTTTGGGTGGGTCTACATAAGCTCCCTGTATAATCTGACTATTGGTCTAGCTTGTGGGTGACCAAATTGGGAAAATAGCTGAAGATGCACTTTACTTGCAGGATATGTGGCTGTGTGTTTTCAATTGTCATTCTCTGGTTTTGAGTTCAGCTAATTCTATCCATCCCTTTATCTAAACCCAAATTCCTGATGGCATCAGCACAGAGGCACTATTATTTTTAGATTAAGCTGAAATTACTGCTTTGCATAACTGTGATGATTAACATTGGAAGCCCATTTATCCTGAAAAAATGTTGTGTGTATATATAATGTACAGGTAGGGGACCTGTTATCCAGAATGCTCACAACCTGGAGCTTTCCAGATAAGCAGTCATTACACCGAGAATTGTAGGGCAGGAAGGTCAAGGAATTTTGCATTTCCATTGCGTTATTTTTTTGGTGTCCTACAATAACTGCAAGTAGAACAGTTGAGTGAGTTCTAAGTTGTAGGGTGCCTCTCCTCGCAAACATAGGTTGGGTGAGCGAATGTTAGGAAAAGCAAAGTCTCTAAGAATTGCAGGACTTTAACTTTACCTCAGAAACTTTGAAAAACCATGAAAGAAGGGAGCCTTTGATATCTGTACATTTAGGTCTTTTGTTTGATATGATGGTGTATCTTTTGTCCACCATATGGGATTCAGTGCTCCCTATTCAGAAATTTCATTTGAATAGTCTTTCATTAAGATGGACTGTTTTGCAATGGCTTCAGACCACTTCTCCTCATCCAAATCTTGTCTTTCTGCCACTTAAAGGGGTTGTTCACCTTCCAAACACTTTTTTCTGTTCAGTGGTTTTCAGATTGTTCTCCATAAATAAAGCCTTTTTTCAGTTACTTTCCATTATTTATTTTTTTAGTTTTTCCAAAATCTAAGTTTAAAGTTGAATGTTGGTGTCTCTGGGGTTTCTCAGCAACATCTCAGGAGTATTAGCAACTATTGTATCACTTCTAACAGCTGCCTGTAATGAAACCCAGAGATTCTGCTCAGCAGGGACAAAGATAAGAAATGTATCCATTAAATGTATCAGTTTAGAACAGTTGGGGGGAGTCGTGACCCCCCCTCCCAGAGCTGCTTTAGGCTGGGGACAGACAGGGAGATTCTGTCGCCTGGCGTTTAATAGCAGGTGACAATCTCCCCGAATTTCCTTCTCCCTGGTATTAATGACCCAGCGCCTGTGCACACACAGCGCGGCGATTTCCGGAATCGCCCGAAGATACTTCGTGAGGAAACTTCGGGCGATTCCAGAAATCGCCGCGCCGCGTGTGCACAGGCGCTGGCGCTTTGTCGTTTATACTAGCGGTAGACAGGGAGAAGGAAATTCGGGGAGATTGTCGCCTGCTATTAAACGCCAGGCGACAGAATCTCCCCGAATCTCCCTGTCTGTCCCCAGCCTAAGAAGGTGAAAAATTACACTTTATACTTCAATATAAGAAAAACTTTACAAATAGAAAATAGACAGTAATTGGAAAAAGTCATTATTTCTGGTGATCTATCTGAAAACAACTAGTTGTCTGAAGGTGGAGAACCCCTTAATTAAGCTGGCAACTATAAGATCTACTTGTTTGGTGAGGTTGCAGGAATACAGCCCATCAATGCAAGAACTGCATCAACCGGCCAATGCAGTCCCTAATCCAATGCGACAATCTAGCATGCCTGATCAAAATGTGAATTATTTTCCACCAGATATTGGTCCTGGGAGACCCATACGTAGTCAAGTAAGCTGCAGAATTCGTCTAAAGGGCCAGAATCAGCAGATTAACCTGCTTGTTGTGTATGGCCACCTTTAGGTACCATCTTTGTACCTGTTTGTAAAACCTGTACAGTCTGCGAGATGCCTAATGTTTGCTAAGTTGTTCTTGTAAAGTAATACAGTGGTTGTAAAGAGATTTAAAAAATTACCACTTAGCAGTTTGTCATCATCATTCAGCTTCTGGAAGCCACATTTTGCTATTATCTTTATGGATCTATAAAGGTATTTGGCAATGCAACAATATTGGCAGCATCCATTCATTGAATGTGCAAATCCTCATGTGGCGTTACCCTACACCAGTATAATTATCCTGACCATTTTGTATTCCCTGTTGTCAAGGCAAACCTATCACCATCTATCACCTTCTTCTTAGGGGCACCAACCTTGGAAAAAAGAAACAGCACATTTGTCACATCCCAGGATGTGGAAAAGTTTATGGAAAAACTTCACATCTGAGAGCCCATCTGCGCTGGCATTCCGGGGAACGTCCTTTTGTTTGTACTTGGATGTTTTGTGGTAAGCGGTTTACTCGAAGCGATGAGTTACAGCGGCATAGAAGAACACATACTGGTGAGAATTGTTTTTGTGATTTTGTTTAAATTTTATTAAATGAATATCATTGTTCAACTTGATTAACATTTTAACATGTTTATAAAATTTAAGATACCCCCTGCTTAGATCATTCTATGTTGAATATTTGTTGAGTCAACATGTAGTTTTATAGATGAAAGGAAGCCCGTTTAATACTCCACCTACCAATTACACCTACTGGTAACGCAGTAGGTGGTGTATAAAAGTTTCTCTCTAGATTCTAAAGGCCCTCCAGAAAAGAATGTTGTTGCTAGTTTATCCTAGATAATTGTAAGACTTGTTTAGTTCTGCATTTCTTTATTGACTACAGCATAGCCAGGTACTGGTATACATTAAAGCTTTATGCCAGTGCTTTTGCGTGTAAACTGGCCAGAACACCAGTATGGTGCCATTCTAGTACAACTGGTCATACTATAAAACACAGAAACTTGTCAAAGTAATGGATGTGTGTGTCTGTCCCATTCTCTCCAGCAAGGTCATGTGCATGGCAATGGGTACACCTGCAACATATACAGAAAGAAATTTGTTGATAGCAAAAACAAATGCTCAACAGGTTTCAGAATGACATGCAATAATTCTACATTCTATAAGTCAATAATATGATAAATACATAATATAAACATATTGTTATCTCTGCAGGTGAAAAGAAGTTTGTCTGCCCTGAGTGTTCCAAACGTTTTATGAGAAGTGACCACCTTGCCAAACACATTAAGACACATCAAAATAAGAAAGGCATTCATGCCAGCAGTACAGTTCTGGCATCGATAGAGGCAAAGCCTGAGGATACCTTGATAACTACAGAAGGAACAACCTTAATCCTTGCAAACATTCAGCAGGGTTCCATATCCGGCATAGGAACTGTAAATACTGGCATCAGCAGTCAAGATCTCCTTTCCAATTCCGAGATCCCTTTACAACTTGTTGCCGTTTCTGGAAATGACACAATTGAGTAATGATCACACAACACCTATTAATGTTGGTTATTTTTATACATTAGTGGATAAAAAACGAAACCTTGTTCTTGAGTTCTTAGATATCTTTTTATTGATGTGCAAACTTTTTTGGATTGACAGTAACTTGGTTATATATGACACTGAAATGCCTTACTTTGTATGCTATTCCACAAGTTTGATCTAATGGTAAAATGTGCATGGCTTTTGTAGGTACTTTTGGAATCTAGTACAGATGATATAATTTTACCATGATACATACAAGTATAAATAATGTTGACAGATGGAAATGGTAGTCTAACCAAACGCATCAATCCAGTGTGGTTTAGTGTAAAAAAAAAAAAAAACCCAAAAATTAAAAAAAATACAAATTAAAAAAAAAAAAAACAGAAAAAAAAATTAAGAACATGTTGGTATTTATCTATTGTAAGATAACAAAGTTGATGGGTGAAAAAGATGTTATGATAAATGAAATTTTGTAATTTTCTCGATGACTGGAATTTTTTAAGTATGCATAACTGACAAATCACGTTTCCCAGCAAATACTATGTAGACTTGGCTTTATCTTCCTTCACCAACGTATCAGTTAACAGTCAAAATATTTTTTTTTTCTTTTTTAAATTAGGTTAAAAACTGTACACCATTTTAAGCATTTCTCTTGTAAAAATATACAACAAGGTTTTAACATGGAACTGTAGGCAACGGCTGCTGTCTAAGAATGTTTTGAAAAGCCATGTGCAAGATTTAATTTGCCAAAACATGATCTTGTTCAAATTGTTTGTCCCGACTGCAACATATGACCATCGTTGAAAGACTCTGTAGGTTAAAAGCATTTCAAGTGGTTTAATGTTACGATTTAAGCACCCACTTTATTAAACACTGGTGGACCAAAAATGATTGTGAACTGTGTTTAGCAAATCTTCCTTTCAGTCTTGTGTGCATCCAACAGCTTCAAACCCATCATTGTAAATGAACAAGTAAAGCGTTTGCAAACATGATTTTTATCTTTCCATAGTCAAACCACAAGGCATACAAATCCTAGTCCCGGTTATTGGGGGAGATATACATGGGTGTTTATTTTATTTTCCTTTCATTTAGTTTTGTGAATCAGCATTTAAACACCTTTTCTTTATCCTATTTTTCTGTTTTGTTTTGTTGCTTCTACCCATTAAAAATTGTATGTATCGAATACATTTACCTGATAAATATGTATATTTTTTTTTTATTACGTGGCTGTATTTTCGTTTTATTTTTTAATTGTTTATATTTGCAACAATAGAAAAGTGTAAAAAAATTTTTACAAAGTTACATTGCAGGAATGTAAGTGCTATACCATTTTTCTAAGACGTAGTACAAATAAAATAATAAAATAAACTGCAGCTCCTCCAACAGTTCACCTAGTTGCAGGCTTTGTTTGGGTCTCTTATTCCTACCACCTTAGATTAAAAGGAAAAAAAAGCTACCTTAAAGTGTATGTTCCAAATGTATTATAACAGTGTGGTAGTTAAATAAAACACTATTTTCTTTCTTTTGACTTTGCTGTATTGCTATTCATTATCAGATAAAGAGAGATGCTCCCTTCCCTTGCAAAGTTAGACAGGTAATTAATGTATATATTCATGAGCAACATTTATGGAGGGGACCCCCCCCCCCACATATATTTTAATCATTTTAAGTGCAGCTGCATCGTCACAATCACATATAAACAAATAAAAAAATCTTGCATTTTTATCAATATATATATATATCTTTGAGCAGGAATCACTCAAGGGCCTCAAATCAACAAAAGTCGCTAATAAATTTTTGTGTTTACTGTAAATATCTACAAGCTAAATATAAAGTATTTGACCACTTGTCTCTCTTTACCAACATTTATGCTTGGGAGATGAATACTGTATCATAGATGCGTTGCTTATATGGTTACAATTCTTGTTTTATGTCCATTTCATAGCCAAGATGAAAGACTGATGAGATTTTTTCTTTTTAAAAGCCATTTAAAAGAATTTGTAATGTTTTTTTGTCACTTGTAGATGATTTTATTGCATAGATTGAAGAAAGTGTTTTGTGTTCTATGTTTGTTTATTCTTCAGTATGGTTCTTGAGCATAGATGGCTGTATTTTAAGCATGTGACTATAACAAGCTCACCTAAAATGTTCATTGTTTCTTGGGCCACTTTGGTATCACAAATGCAACGTTAAATGTTTTTTTCACTTATCGGGCACTTCCTACCCTGGTGTTCACATTTCCTATATAATACAACAATGATAAAGATTGTCTGTTAATGTCCAACCTAGTTTTTTGAAAGCCAGATTTTTAGTTACCTCTCTTAGGTTTATCAGCTTTCTGGGTCTTTTTATGAAGAACATCATTTCAACAGGAATCTACAACTTTTGATATTATGCAGCCCTATTGCAGGCAAGCACCTTACCATATATATCTGTAACTGCAACAACCATTGTACAGTTGTATGTAATATTAAATGTTACGGCTTGTTCACAAAGCATTATAAACTTTGTTTATGTGTTTTATATCATACACTCAATACATGTTTATTATGTTAAATATTTTCTTATATAATCTGCCAGGTCTATAGGCATAGAAAGATATTTCCAAAAATGTTTTTTTTTTTTTTCTAAATACTTGCCTTCTGAATATGGTACATTTCTGTAAAATGCATATAGTTGGATTTTTTTTTCTGCTTAGGTAGATGTAAAATAAAGAGCATAACCTTTAAAGCTGTATAAATCTGTAAACTTTTTATTTTGCTCAAATTACCTATTTGGTTGACTATTTCCAGGTCATGGTATATCTAATATAAGTAATTCTAAAACAACTGGACTTGCTGAGTAATCATTGAAGATGTTTCACTACTCATCTGAGCAGCTTCTTCAGTCTGCTACATACAATGCTGTTCTGACATCTGTACCCCGGTGGTTTCAGAACTCTTCACACATCCATTCATGCAACTCTCACAAGTAACACCTGTGTCTAGGTGTTGCATGACACACTGGTAATCCCATCACAGTAACTACACAGAGTCAACACCTCTGTGCATATCAGATGTCACCTCTTTGAAGGTTTACAATGTACCATTGCAATTGGATTAGTGGAAGAGTCTATATGAAGAGAACTCCCCACACCAGTCAGTTGAACTGGAGAAGCTGCTCAGATGAATAGTGAAACGTCTTCAGTGTTGACTCAGCAAGTCCAGTTGTTTTAGAATTACTTATATTGCTGCACTCTGCATTGTTGGCAATATTCAACAGGGCACACAGAGCAAAGCTTAGCATCCATTGATAGGTTGCACGTACAGGGCTCTGTTGCTCTTTGTGCCCATTTACACTCTCTTGATTGCTTACTAAATGACCATGCAAGCTAGGGGGCATTGAAAGAACTCCCAGACCACCAATGTCCATTATCAGACAGCCCACATTGTAATTTGTGGGCTTCCTATGTAAATGTATAGGAAGTGTTCCATGGTGGGAAACCCATCTTAAGCTAGCCATAGACATACAGATATAGTTGATATTCAGACCATTTGTGGACTTAGAATAATCATCCCGACTAGAACAATCCTCCAGACAATTTTCATACGATGGGGATCAATCATTTAGTTGATTTGGGCAGGTTAGAAAATTTTTGTCAAATAACAATAATATCCATGGTAGACTGCCACTAGAGTTTCTGGTGCATAACTTTCATATTATTGCTGTCTGTCAATTAATGGTCAAAACATTGATTTATTTTTGTAATTTAATTCTATAATTTAAATCTGAATGGTTAGTTTTAGCTTGCTGCAATTGAATGAATCGCTATCCAAACATTTGTTTTACAAAGAGTAAAATCTGAACATCTATGGCCAGCTTTAGTCCTGACCTATTGGGACCCTTCCCTCCTTTAGTTGTATTTTTCTTTGTATTCTTGTGCTCTCAGACCTTTAGACAGTCTTTGTTGTCTTTAATCATTTTTCCATTGTTCTTATCAACAGCAAATACATTGTATCATTTGCATCAGTGTTTAAAGTTGTTTTAATCTTGGTGACATCATGACAAACAAAGATGCCAGCCAAGCTGAAGGAAAATTATACCCCCAACATGTATACTTAAGGGGATACTTTTTTTTTTCAAAATGCATCCGTTAATAGTGCTGCTCCAGTAGACTACGCTGAAATCTATTTCTCAAAATAGCAGACAGATTTTTTTTATATTCAGTTTTGAATATGGAGCTACACATATTGTCAATTTCCCAGCTGCCCACAGTCATGTGAATTGTGCCTGCACTTAAGGATGGAACAATTTTTTTACTTAATGTAACTGAATAAGTGTCTGTGGGACTTGGCTTTTACTATTGAGGGCTCTTGTATTTACCAGGGAACTGTTACCTTGTGTTAAGGAGCTGCTATCTGGTTACCTTCCCATTGTTTTTTTCTTAGGCTGCTGGGGGTGACATCACTCCAACTTGCAGTACAGCAGTAAAGAGTGTTTATCACAGCACAAGTCACATGATTGGGGGCAGCTGGGAAATTGGCAAAATGTCTAGCCCCATGTTAGATTTCAAAATGTAATATTAAAAATCTGTTTGCTCTTTTGAAAACTGGATTTCAGTGCAGAATTTTGCTGAAACGGCACTTTTAAATGATGCGTTTTGAAATGGCTATCCCTTTAAGCAACTTTAGTGGCATATTAAAGAATCTTACAAAACTGGTATATATTTAAGTAAATATCCTTTTACATCTCTTGCCTTGATCTGCCATTTTGTGATCACCTGACCAGAAACACCACAATTTAACTGTACCAGGATGAAGTGTGGAAGCTGTATTTAAATGATCAATAGATTTTAGTTGGAATTGTATTTGTTTATGCAATATTATAAACCACCCATACCAATGTCATACCAAGCAAGATGGATGCGTGCATAACTCCAACAATAGACCAATTTTTATCCTGATTCATACCCTTGCTTTAAAGTTTTCCTACAGAATAAATATTAATCCCTTTTTAATTTTTTGGATAGGTAGATCTACTAACTAACACATTGCCTTAAAGTTGTTTTTTTTTTCTTCATTAAGTGAATTGGGCAAGGGTAGCTGGCTACAGAATAGTTTTTGTAATAAGACACAAGTTATCTTATAGACACAAAATATTTAATATTACTCAACCTTTGAAGACTGTTGGAAAAACTTGATTTTATGTAAATGTTTAATTTTTAAGGTATATTTCAGTCTCCATTTTTAAAGCTTAAAACACTGTCTTTAATTATAAATGTCTTTATAATTAAAAGAAATATTTGTAACAAGGTTCTAGTTGGTGAGGATTTCAAGGAGATCTAAACCCTAAAAATGAATGGCTAAAAATGCCATATTTTATATACTGAACTTATTGCACCAGCCTAAAGTTTGAGCTTGTCAATAGCAGCAATGATCCAGGACTTGTCACAGGGGGGTCACCATCTTGGAAAGTGTTGAGAAGCTGACCTTGGGGGTTGTTGCAAATTATCATGATGAAAATGAAGTTTGTCATATAAGTTGATGCTACAGGGCTGATTATTAAATTCTGATGCTAGTTGCACTGTGTCTGTGCTGCCATGTAGTAATTATCAGTATACATTACTAGCCTTATATTGTGACATTTATATTCTATGTGTCCTGTATATTGTGAGTGGGTCCCTAAACTCAGTAAGTGACATCAGCACAGAGCATGTGAATCAGTGAATCAGCAGAAAAGAAGATGTGGAGCTACTGGGGCATCTTTGTAGGCACAGATCTTCACTGCTAAAGGGCTGTTGTTGCCTTGGGGTAACATCTATCCCCCCCATCTTAAGATGACCATGGATGCAAATATACAGTCAATTCATACGATTTTCTGGATTGTTCCAAAAACATTGGTGGGCAGGGTCCTCCATAAAAGTTTCTAAAAAAAAAAATTAAACCTTCGTGGTCAGACGTAAAAAATAATTGTGTTTGGTGGAACTTAAGTTTCATTCTCTTCTTCAGCTTGATTTGGCTGCATTCAGCAGCTTTCGGCTCCTTGTAGTAACTTTGGCTTTGGTTCCGTTAGTCTGTGTTCTGCTCATTTCAACAGCTTTCGGTGACTCAATGGGGGCCCAGTGCAGCACGGCATGGCCCCAAAGCTCTAAGGCTCTACCCCACAGATACCTGCCAGTAGGCAAATGGAACCAAGGGGTTTTTCCAAGGCTAGAGAACACATCTGCTACACTCACCATTCAACCACACCATTAAAGGAACAGTTCAGGGTAAAAATAAAAACTGGGTAAATAGATAGGCTATGCAAAATAAAAAATGTTTCTAATATAGTTAGTTAGCCAAAAATGTAATATATAAAAGCTGGAATGAGTGGATGTCTCACATAACAGAATACAACACAACATCCTGCTTTTCAGCTCTCTAAATCTGAGTAAGTCAGCGACTTGAGGGGGGGCCACATGGGACATAACTGTTCAGTGAGTTTGCAATTGATCCTCAGCATTCAGCTCAGATTCAAAAGCAACAGTTATGACCTATCTGGCCCTCCCTCAAGTCATTGATTGGTTACTGCCTGGTAACCAGGGTAACCAGTCAGTGTAAACAAAAGAGAGCTGAAAGAAAGAAGTAGTGGTTCTGTTCTGTTAGGTTAGACTTGCAGTCACTCCAGTCTTTATACATTACATTTTTGCCTAACTAACTATATTGAAAACATGTTTTATTTTGCACAGCCTATCTGTTTACCCAGTTTTTACTTTTATACTGAACAATTCCTTTAATAATGAGTATTGATAGGCAAATCTGCCCCATTTTGCAGGCAAAAATGGCAAAACAGCAAATATTTGCCAAATGCATTGAAGTCCATGGTTATTTTTTATTGCAACTCTTTTCAAACTACACAGCTTTTTTCATAAGGTTGATAGTTTGCTATAGACAAAAAGTTAGGTGGTGCAAGGCTGCAGCTTGTTTTAATACACCACACTATACAAATTAAATTCTTGAGGTAAGGCTTTGTTCTTTTTACAATACCTTAATTATTCCAAAACAAATTTTGGAATTAATGATTCCAAATAAAAATACTTCCTGGCCAGCCTTTGCTAACCTTAGCAGGCTACCCTACCATATGGCAGGTTCTAAACGACCTTATATACAAGGAGAAAAACACAGAGGTGCAGAAAGTTACTGAAATTCTTCATGGAATAAAAGTAGCTATTGCCCTAGTTTTATGGAAGTGATGAGCAAAGTGGATGATGGTATGGTGTGAAATATATTGATCATATTGGCAGCAACTGAAAAACCGCTAAGCAGCAAACTGAGTATATCAAAAGAGCAGCAGTGATAGTTCATTATAATTAAAAAGGTTTTATTATGCTGGGCCCTGACTTCTGGTGTAGAATGGACAGAAAAGCAGAGGATAAGCAATATCTCATGATCTTTCTTTTTGGTGTAGCCCTCTCTGAGGCACTGGATATTGAATTGTATCTTAGGCCACTAAAATTTAAGAAAAATGGACACTCACTCCAGGAGCCAGAAGATGCAGATAAAAAGTCTTTAAATACTTTTTATAGTCATCTTCTGGCTCCTGGAGTGCGTGTCCATTTTTCTGCAATTGGTTGATACTTACTCCCCAAGCTACGGGTTTGGGGCGCTGCACCCGAGCCACTGAATGCCATCGGTGAGTGTGGTTAATTTGCTGCAATAACTTTTATGCTGTGATCTTTATTCTCTGAAGTTGATGAAGCACGGCATCACCTTATGTGACAGACCTGGAGTTTTCACACCCAGGTCCAACTTTGTATAGGGTGAGCCGTTTTGAAATTCGTATTAATAAGCAATTAGTTAAAAGGACTGAGCCTCCATAAGGACTTTTTGGTTTCTGTGTGTATCACAAACATTTTACATTGCTCACCTGGAGGAATCCAACATGCCAGATATTGAGAGCTTTCTGATATGGACACATTCCAAGTATTGCTTCCCTCGACGCATAATCTTCTCATTGATCGTGTATGAAGCATCTTCAGCTGCATGGTTCTAGTTCTCTTACTTCTATTTCCCCCTATACCTCCCTGATTTATAAATAATTTTTTTCTGGCACCTTGTGAATCCACTGCTACTCCTTGCTTTAAGGTTCTAAACTACCTTATATGAGGAGATCTTCAAAATGGAGGCGGAAGAAGGACTACGAAAGGTACATCAAACAATCCAAATGTATAAATATTTTAAGGTCTTTTCTTTATACAAAGTGGAGATTTCCCAGACTTCTGCAAATAATGATAGCATAAAAAACCTGGGACTTCCCATCACCTTGTCTTTTTACAATCTGAGGGTATTTTGGAATGATTAACCTATACTGAGGTAAGGCTTTGTTCTTTTTACCATGCCTTAATAACTGCATTTGCATGTATCAATGGAAATTAATGGCTATATATTGTGACAGTTCTTGGATTCAATATTGTTATCCAAATAGATTTGATAAGTCCACCTTATCATATTAGAAGGTTTTAGATACTAATGGAACTAATACTTACTGCACTGAACTAATATTGTACTGATCAAGCAACACGAAGTGCAGTTAAAGGGCAAGGAAAGTGTAAAATAGAATAAGGCTAGAAATGCTGTATTTTGTATACTAAACATAAACATGAACTGCACGACAAGCCTAATCAAACAAATGATTTATGCTCTCAAAGTTGGCCACAGGGGGCTGTCATCTTGTAACTTTGTTATACATCTTTGCCTGACACTGGCACTGCACATGCTCAGTATGGTCTGTGCTGCTTAGGGATCATCATAAATGATCAAAAAACAAAGCTGTTTGAGTTCTGCATGGCTGGTAAGTAAGGCAGGGGCTCCCCCTGCTGTTCATACGTATGATTTTTTCCCTGCCAGAAGCAAGGGCCGTCTGACAATTCATCTGAATAAAGGGAGAATTTCACTGCATACAGTCAGGTTTCTTATAAAAAGGTACACATTTTTAAGTTAAAGTATATTGGAGATAGATTTATTTTTCATTAAAGAAAGTAAAAATGGTATTTTATCTTTGCCTTTCCTTGCCCTTTAATGGATAGTCTTCTTAACCCCCTTTTTTCTACTTTTTTTTTTCTTTTTCTTCCTATAATATTTCCTTGTGTTTTTTCTTTATTAAAATGTCATTACTTATTTGCAACTGCATCCCCCTTATTTGTTATACGGTTATGTACAATATGTTATGTGAAATTCCTACATCTCATAGGACTCGGGTAACTGGAATAACGAGTAAAACAATAGTAACATATGATATGTATGTTTGATATACGTGATACAAAATAATAGCAATAAAATAAAAAATATTGAAATTTGTGACATTGGGGGAGACTTAGCAACAGCTTTAAAGGGGATGTAAACACTCACCCATAATGTACTCTAATATTTCTGGACTACTACTTACACATTCCTCGTTTATACCCTTTAAACAACACTGATTTCACGTATTTTTCTGAATTCTTAAAAGTAAGGACAAGGTAGAATTACTGGGGGTGCCCCAGCTACCTCTGTGATTTATTATTTATTATAGGAATACCACAGATGCCTGGGCACTGGAAGGGTATGATGCTACTGAGAAGAAAAGTACCCCCGCCAGTGTATTTTTGGAAGAAGTGGTGCAACAGCCTGGGGTCTGATGTATGCAACAACTTGAAACACCCTCCTGCTCCTTTAAAGATAACTGGCCCAAGGGATTCAAGAAGATCATCTAATGCATTGTCTCCACCCTTCATTGTCGGACTGGGGGAGTCCAGGTTTACTGGGGTTGCAGTATTGGGGTTCACCCCCCATCCTCAACCCTTCTCTGCCCCTTTACCCCCACCATCGTGTACTTCTTTTACCTTCTCTTTATCATTGGGGCAGGGGGGGGGGAGCAGTGATTGGGTGCAGGGAGTGCACAATCTAATGTGCTCATGGGGAGTGTGGCAGAAATGTTATAGAAGGTTCATGCCACTTTAGTTATAAATGCCTCCTGGCATTATACTGGTCTATGCTAATCACACAGTACAGTGTAAAATAAACAGCACAATATAACAGAATATGTGTTATTTTTTTTGACTGAACTAAGGTTCTGTAAGGCTTTGCTTGAGCTGTTATTTTTTTATTGACAGGTTTATCAGAACACTGCCTCTAAAACCTAGGTTGACATTGCGCTTTTGCTGCATATTCATACACAGTCTTTCACACCCATTGAATATTCATTTATGAAAATAGTGGCATCTCTAACTGTGCTAATGGTGCTTAAGCATGTCTATTAAGCTAGCAGCATCAGCTAGAAATGATGGAGCACCAGGGCACTTTAGTAATTATTGTTGCGAATGAGGCTGATTTTATAGCTGTGAAAGTTGGGAACCATCGGGGGAGATTGAGGTCAATGGGATTGATTTGGTGGAGACTAAAGCTGTGGGCCATTATCAGCCTCCTTAAGAGATGAGATGATATTTTACATATACTTTGGGAACAATTGTAAATAACATTCTTCTTGGGAATATGCACCAAGCTTAGATGCAAATGATAGCTCTGGCCTGCATTGAATTGTGTTAAGAGTTTCATATTTCCATTTTTTACATTGTTTTATAATTATTAGAAAATTATAGAATTTGTATAATGCCTTGTCTATCCATAAAAACAACTTAAGAGGGCTTGCTAGTTGTAACATCAGTAATTAGTGTATTTAGACTCTGTTCTTGTACAAACAAATTCCTTCAAAAAGTTTCCTCTTTCCACCTTCCTTCATGGTTTAAATGAGCTGGTGGGCATCAGAGGATAAAAACAATTGGCTGCTAAGGAGAATTATCATTTGATAATTATCTTACATTTATAATTATGTATTTGGCCATCTAGTTTAGAGAGCTAGAGTTGCGGTGTGTTTGTTTTATGGATCAGCGGTTCCCAAACTGAAGTACTGGTCCCCCTTGGGATGGGGGGGGGAAGTGGAGGTTGGAGCAGTGTAGTGGCAGGGTCAGCTCAGTCTGTAGGAATGTTAGGGTAAGATTTTGGTAGAATAAGTATTTCCAAGATATTCTTGAAACTTTGACTGATGAGTAATACATCAATATTTTCATGTGCATAGTTCATGAAGGAAGAAGGGCCATGCCCCTGACAAAAATGATGGACTTCTAATTGGGACTCTGCAAAAGGTAGGAGTGAAAAAAAATGACAACCACTGACTTTTCTCTTTATTAATCAATAATGATTTAACATTGATATTGCTGATCTACAGCTCCCAGCATGTTTTCATGCAGTTTTCTGGCCTGGATTGGTGGAAAGGCCACAAAGGCCAAGGCCTGGGAAGGCACAATTTCAGGTACAGCATCTAGATGTATATACTCCCTACTGAGGGCTCTGTGGGAGATTTTGACAGTAGTTCTAATCTACTGCATGAGAAGTCCCAGTAGAGGCAAATGAAGTGTTGCATCACGTGCATTCGAGAGAAGCAGGAGTTTCAGTTCCTAAAAGGGGGGTCTGTGGATGTTGCCTTTGCCCAGTGGGTACATTGGCCAGTGTAACGTGGTGTTTCTACACTAAAAGAAAAACTCCTACTGACTTCAAAGCGAATTGTGTGGAAATGCAAGAGTGATCCCTTTTCTCACCAAAATATTTACCAATGAATTTTGAAGGGGAAAAGTGCTCACGCTATTACTTCCATGTAGTTCTTGTTGAAGTCAATAGGAGCTGCAGGCGGAAGAGGTGGTAATTCTCCACATCTGAAAAACGCTCACCCTGTGTAACATTGATCATAATTTGTTGTGCATGCAAGAGTTAGCAATTGGTCACAGCGATGAAAAGTGATTCAAGAACTATCTTTACCGGGTAATTATGTTGCAATGCAGGAGTTAAACATCAAAAGTTCCAAAGGCCTAGGGGCATAGGGGACTCATATCGGTGTACTAATCACTGTACCTGATCAAACAATACAGAATAGGGCAGCAATGATGGTGGACCTGGTCTCTGAGATGGCCCAAAGCTGTCTTCAATTGCACGTGGACCATGTGTGCAACATCTTGTATTGAAACAAAGTGAAAGCCTCTGTATGCATTTTATTGGAAGACTCTCTTACATAAATTGAGCTTTTAGCCCTAGAATGTGTATGATAATTGTTATTGAGTAATAAAAATCCATTGCATGATTTGTCCTGTGTTACATCTCCCATCATGCTTTAACCCTCATAAATATGTAGGACCATGCTGGGTTTTGTAGTCAACTGGTATATGTCCCCTCACACAGAGATCCAAACCTTCCCTAAACTCTCTTATTGGATGTAGGCAACATTTAGCAACTGGAAAATGGACAGCTATTCTTCCCAATTATCTTTCTTCATTGTCTTTGCCCAGACTGGCCCAAAAGATGGCTCTACAAAAATATTAAAGGACGTATATACCTTCCTTAGCAAGAAATGCCAAAGCCAACAACAACTTCCAACATTCCCCAATATATTGTCAATGGTTAATACATGATGAAAGCTGCCCTTAGAACACTCCACTGTTTGTGGCCCAGCTATTGAAATGATATTGTCCAATGAAAGTTCTGTGTTCCTTATGCCAAAGGAATTAAATACATTTTTTTTCTGGACACCTAAATCTGCCCTTCTGCTACTTGATTGCAGTGCATTGAATGTCTGCACATGAGTAAGCTTAGGGGAAGATAAATGTCCCATTTAAAGTAGCAGTAAGGTGTGGTAATTAAACCTTATCATTCTTATATAAATTCTGTGGATATAATTATACCCTCTATATACAGTATAAATAAATGTATGTCTGGTACAACAGTCAAATCCACCATCTAATCCACTTTGTTTCTTTACCAGGTCTTTTTTTCAAAAAAGAAAATTTCCATATGAATAAAGTTAAGAAAATATTTTCATATGAATAATAAACATGAAATATTCAACAAATAGATTGACATGTTATTATCTCAATTTAAAGCACTTTTAAATAACACATTTAATAAATGAAATAAAATTCTCCCTATACATCCGAAATTACTACCACAGTAAAAATTAGACACTGTAAGGTTACCCAATTTATTCATAAGCATGCATCTTGCCCCATAAGTCTAAGAATAAATTTCCTTCTTCCAGCATCTAAAGATGTAATATACAGGGACCACCTACTTTTAATTTTATTTCTCTGAAGAGAGTCATCCATTCTAAATCTTATTACCTCTTGAGTACATAAATTATATAAATATGAGAGCACATCTTTCATGGTCGGGGGGTTCTCCCTAATCCAGCACCAAAATATAGATTTTCTCGTAGCTGCCATAACCAACCAACAAAAAAGAGTCACCTTTCTTGCATTGTAGATGCTACCAAACGCTATATGATAATTCAGTGTTATTTAATTATACTGGGAAGAGCTTTGCATTGTAAAGGAAGCCACTTGGGATATAAAAGGCTTAACTTTTATGGACTAAACAATGCAAAGAGTTGAATAGTTTTCTGAAACTCTGAAAGGATGCAGAGGACATGGTAAACTACAATGTCAACATAATCAAAGTTCCTTGCTAAGGAAAAAAAGGAACATAAAGGAAATGAAAAGGATGACAGCAGGAGAAATTACTGTTAGGGACAACTACCCACTGAGTGGAAAACAGTTTTACCAGCAGCTCTGCAAGAAAACAGGAATGATAGGACAAGAAACATTTTAAAATTATAATTAAATTGTAGATGGAAAGGCAGCTATCCAGGTGGTATGACCAGAATGCTTGCCATGTTTATGATGAGGACCCAGTTCATGGGGCTTCCCATGCTATCACTGTTACGCTTATGTAAAAGGTAACTAACCTTTTGCTTGGAAAGGGGGCACCAGAAACAAAGTGGAAAAATGATTGCAGCAATCACTGGAGAATTATTAGGTTGCACCCACCAATTCTACTGCCAGTCATTTGGGCAGAATTATGAACATTTAAAAAAAAAATGGCCAATAGGTGGTTGTTATATGGGTTAGTTCCGTGGCAACGTCATCCACTTTAGAATGTCCTGTTGATATTACATTAGGAGACAAGAGTGATATAATATTTTGTCACTCCCACACAGTGAGAATGATTTAACACAAAAGACTACCACAATGGAGATATCCATGGACATAAGTGGGAAAATACAGATGTAAATAATAATCGGTTGGTTTAGACTTGCAAGAGGCGACAACTCTGACTTTTCAAAAAGAGTTTTTGCTGTTTTAAAGGAATTGAGGTACAATACTTTGGAAATACACTTCAATTAGTAAGAAATCGCCATGAGCTAAAAATAAAACAGGATGAACTGTATCTTCCTTCTTCCTTGGGAAGGTCAGAGCCTGAAGGTCAGTTAAGGTGATAATTGAGAAGAATGCCCAGCTCATCTAGATACAGCTGAAAATCCATTTTACAGGTCATTTGGGGGTATCCTAGATATTGTTGGAACTATGGCTGAATTATGTGTTAATTTTCTATATTTGTACTCATGTAATGAGCTAAGACAGGGCTGTCCAACTGGCGGCCCATGGGCCAACCCTCCCTTCTGTGGGCCCCCTTGCTCACCATGTGTAAACTTTATGGTATCACTACACAGATTAACTGGCCCCTGCATTGTGTAAACCTCAAAATCAGACTAATCCCCTGTATCGTTCACACCTATAATCCCCCTGCATTGTTCACACTTGTAACATCTCTATTGTTCACATCCTAAGGGCCAGTCCAGACGAGAAGATTTGCGGGTGACAAGTCTCCCACGTTTTGCAACAGCGAGTAGCGGCGACTGGTCACTCGTTATGTCTCAGCATAGGGAATAGCCAGGTATCTGTCACACACAGCTATTCAAAAGCACTAGTCGCCTGAAAACGCACAGAGA
>CM044448.1:68554958-68568576 GCA_024363595.1 Xenopus borealis
TTTTTCTGGATAATTGCGAAGTTCTCCATATAAAACCTGAAACTGTCCATTCTTTAGCCGTTGATTTGTCAAGAGATGGACCCAATATTTTCTAGCAGCATCTGTTTCTTGTTTTTCTTTCTCTAGCAAATAATAATACAAATATATCAGAAAAAAGATAACAGCCCATTCTTTTTCCATTTTGAAAAAG
Source organism: Xenopus borealis (assembly GCA_024363595.1). Taxonomy (NCBI): domain Eukaryota; kingdom Metazoa; phylum Chordata; class Amphibia; order Anura; family Pipidae; genus Xenopus; species Xenopus borealis. The sequence goes on from CM044448.1 coordinate 68,555,149, forward strand.
ATGTTGAGACAACTTGCTGAGGAAACACGCCGAAACAATGCGCTCAGTATGAATACTACTTCCATCTTCTACCCATAGTACACTGTGGTTCTGGCTGTAGGTGGAGATAGTTCTGAAATGCATGATGGGATAAATTGTTGCTTATGGGCGAAATTGCTTGGGGTGTTTAATCATGTGCTGGGGTGCTGTATTATGCACAGTGATATGTGATATCCCTGCAGTGAGAACCAACCATTTGGGTTTTTTTTGCTGTGCTACCACAATTATTTTGGGCATGGTCTTGTTGTAACAGGGGTGTATTTTACACAGGGAGTCGTCAACACTGGCTTCCATTACCACCCATCCACTATGCAGGCCAGAAAAATTTCGGCCCTCGGTAACACAGAAGTTGGACAGCCCTGGGGATTTCTCATAAAAGGTTGGCCAAGCTCTGGCCAAATTGCATGGGGCCTTTTGTTTCTGAGGGGTTTTTGTTCTCCTTTAAAGTTCCACTATGGGGCAGCGTTTGCAGGACCCCCCTTAAAAACAAATGCACAAGCTAACCTTATAATGGATTTGTGGGTGGCCATAGGAGTAAATTCACTATTTACAGAAAGATCATGGGCAAAATATGTATCTAGTTATTATTAGAAGACATTTGCATAGAATATACAGCCCTTACTAGGAAAGGGCCATCGTTTTCATGTAAAATATAGCAAAATGTGTGTAAAATTAAGGGAAAGCATAAAATGATTAAACCACGAAAAAAAAATGCAAGCAAAGAAATTGAGGTTTGTTCTCTCCATTTCTATAGATGAAATACCTGAAATACAAAATAACTTGAATGTTGAAAATACACCTACTATTGAAGCTCTACAAGTTTAGTTGCCAGATTTTTTATTTGAAGTTTAAAGATTCGCTTTATATATCTCAAAAATTATTTGTTATAATTTTCAGCGATTTTCAATCAAGGAAAAAACTTAACCTCAGTTTTTAATATGTTTGCCTCTTATTGACAAAATTTAAAAAAAAATTGTCTTTTACCTCATGAATCTGAAATAAAACAAAAATCTTTTGTCTAAACAGTTTGCACATAAGTCAGAAGTTAACAGACCATTAGGTTGCTCCCTAGGAGAGCCTAAAGAACTAGAAGTGTGGGGGTAGCTGGCCCCCCAATCAGAGTGAGATTTGGGGTGAATACAAACAGTGTTTGTCATAACAGAATCCTGGACATATTAGAAAATGAGTCTTAGATCAATGTGCAACTCTGATATTTGTGGCTGAACAAATCATGAAAGACAAAGGTGCAGATTGACTAAAGGGTGAAGTGGCTAATGCTAGTGACTTTTCTCCAGCGTTAGCATCCGCAGGGACATCACCAGTTCACTAACAGGCTCAGGCGCCAATCTGCTAACAAAAGAGACTGTCGCTAGCGTTCGTTCGCACTCTATCGTCAGGCAACTTTTCACTCTGATGAACAATCATTACACCCCAAATTCACTGAAGTGTAGATTTTACTGAACGTTACCTCTTTCGCCAGAGTTGACTTTGGCACATCAGACCAGGCGAAGCGCTAAAAAGAAGCTAGATCTTCTTCGGTCTTCTGTCGCTTACATCATATCCTGTCTGCCGAAAATGCTTTAAAGTTGAAAAAACTCTGGTGACTTTTCCTTTTTTTTAAGCGGGATTGTCTGCAAATGAGGTAAATGTTTTTATCCAGACATTTCATAACATATGGAACATTCATTTTACAGTGGGCTCATGTGTAGGGCATTATATGATATCTATTGTCTTTATTAAGGTTCCCTGGACATGTGTAGTAAAAGTGGTAACTTAAACCATTTGCACCAACCCGGGACAAACTTTGCATTTTAGTGAACTAGCGTATTCAGATCACATTTGTGCCTGGTGAAGTGGTGGGAGGGGTGCGAAACTGACGCTGGCAAAAATTTGCCCGTTAGTGAATCTGCCCCAAAGTGTGAAGCCCACAAACTTCAATCATAGTTGCCTTAAAGGAGAAGTCAACCTAAAATGCTTACGGGGGGAGGGGGCATGGGGTTTAGCACATTATAGGCTGACCTCCTTTAAACAACTTTTTATCTCAATTCAATGGTTGCTCAGCAAAAGCCCTGGTACCCTCATTGTTTATTCTGTAGAGCAGTGATCCCCAAACAGTAGCTCATGAGCAACATTTTGCTCTCCAACCCCTTGGATGTTGCTCTTAGAGACCTCAAAGCAGGTGCTTATTTTTGAATTTCAAGCTTGAAAGCAATTATTAATTGCATGAAAAATAAATATAGTGCCAAGTAGAGCCTTTTGTGTGCTGCCAGTTCACACAGAGGCTACCAATTAACCAATCACTACCCTTATTTGGCACCCCAAGGAACTTTTTCATGCTTGTGTTGCTCTCCAACTCTTTGCACATTTGAATGTGGCTCACTGTTAAAAAAAAAGGTTGGGGGCCGCTGCTGTAGGGTCAGTAATACTTAAGAATATTGTATTGCTCTGTGTAATGTACTGTAAGCTACACCAGTAAAGTCCTTCATGTAAGGTTTTAGCAGTGGGTTTGAACTATTTACTTACCCATGGCAAAATAAAATTGCAAGAAGCGATTATCTCCTGATCACAGGACAATGAACTGATTGTCACGAAGCAGTTTAGTGAGAGACACAAGTGGGACCCACAACCCATTCAAAGCTTTCAGCAATCTGCTCAATCTCATCACTAACAAAGAACATGCAATCATAAGAGACTTATAAAATAGGCTGGCTGCTCATTGACTGTGTTTTATCTGCATATTATGCTGGCACAATAGTTTAATAATAACTATAATGTGTCTTCATTGCTACTGGATAAATAGGCTCTTTCCAAGTGCTTGAAATCGTATCTACGCAAGAGTCAAGCCGTTTGTATTGAGCTCCGATGAAGGCTGCCTCACATTTGGGTGAAGTGCTTCAGATTCATATTTCTGTAAGTGCTGCTGAGCATGTTTGTTCATAAACTACCAAGCAATGCCAGCCATTTTCCCTGGGAGGAGGGTATGGAAATAAATAGATACATATGTTCTGCCGTGAAATATCTTTCAAATATTAGATCTGACTTGAGATACCTCCAGTGATGAGCTGATAATACTGTGTAGGGTCTGTAACTCAACTACTGTTACCCATGGTATGCTCAGACATTATATATATATGTATATATATATATATATATATATCCTCCAATTTATTCTGAAACCCTTGCCCTGCTGATATAGAAATATAATGCAGACACTAAAAATCTATGTAGCCTTTATTAAAACTCAAACATTCATACAATAGACTATTAGTTTTCTTTACTCCGAACATCTTCTCATATCCATATATGCAGGGAGTTTCACTTCACAATAGAGCCACAAAATTTCTGTTTCAAATGATCACAGATTTTGTTCAGCTCCTTCAGCCTGACAGCTCATCTCACCCTTGGGAACTGATGGTAAGAGAAAATGTATTTTTAAAAGACTGTCTCTGGATAGCACACAAGTTTCGTCAAAGATTATGTATAAATTGAGATTCACCTTTGTACCACACAGGATTTTAGCACTTTGCATCCTGCGTGGGATTTTGACAACGGAGAAAAAAAATAGATTTTAAAACAGCTTATTATAATTCTTATATATGGGGACATTAGCCTCCAGCTGTGTGCTTTCCTAATATGCGCTTAACCCCAGCCCCAGTGAATACTTTCAGTATAGCCCCATGATCCTCTCAGCTTCTGTAACAATATCCTGATTCCAATTAGTATTGAGAGACACCTTTATAAAGGGAAATATTCCACCCTAGGATGGCACAGCAGGCCAATATGGTCAAAATTCTCTGTTATGAAGACAACTAAATGTTAAGTCATGAAGCAGAACACAACTGTTGAAAAGGAGTAACCCTTACCCATTTGATTATACTGCCCTGTGCATATACTGAAGCGCCAATATATTTTCTATTCCAATTCAATTTTTCTTTGATGAACATTATAGAGTTTACTATATCCCTATGGCTTTAAATCCCTACACTTCCTTATATCCCTAATTGCTGGGTAGATGCTCATGTATCTAGTTACTTCATTTACATTTTGGCCTACTGGTCTATGACCACTTCCTTCCACACTTTATTATAGTGCCTGGTTAGGGGTGGATTTTCCTCTTTGGCTTCTGTTTTCTGATCCAGCTGGATCTGTTCCAGAGAGCCCTGGTACAGCAAGGCCCAGTGAAGCTGTTCTGCCCTAGAGGGGCCAGTGCTTCTATTGATATGTCTGGGAAAAGGGACCCCATGAATGAGGCTTAGCTAGAGACAGGTTAATTCGTTAATAGTACTCTATAGGAGAGTAAGATAGAGTGGTTAATTAGCATGAGCAGCCTGTGCTCCAACTAGTACTGTGGTGGGGAGTAGCTCACCCCTAGGCACTGAGTTTGCCTAAAGTGAAAGAACCACAGCTGGATAAGGAATCAGGCTTTAGATTTACTCTCCCTGATCATTCCACTGTATGGGATTCGGACCTCGCCTAGCCATTTAGTCCTATATGTGTACCTTACTATCCTCACTGCATCTGCATAGTGTCACAGTGTATTGCTGTTCTGTCCTACCTGTCCTGGCATTTTAACATCTTGTCATCCATTGCCTTTGTGGATTTAGTGAGTATACTCTGTGGATCTATTGTCTTGGACAATAAAAGTTGTTTTGATTGTTTGCTGCAAGAACCTTCCAGCATCCTTTATTTTTAAGCATAGTAGCCTATGCAAGTTCACCTACACCTTTCCACATAGCAAAGGCACTGCCTTGTATGTTAGAGTCAAGTGTAACCTTTGCTCCACTGTTGGATGTAGCCTATTTTAGCCCTAAATAGAGTTTACATGTAGACTAAGGAAAACAATAGTTAAAATTTTTTTAAACACATCAATCTGAGGTATTATTATTAACATGTATTTATACAGTGCTTTCTTTCGCATACAGATATCTTTTGCAGCGCAGGTAAAGACAAAGGAATCCCAAACTCATGCTCATTATTTTCTCTTGTATTCTGACCTCTACTGTAATTTATTTTTTAGGGAAAGGAATGCACAATAATGATACATTGTTTAATGAGATGTTGTAAAAGTTGGGTTAGTATACAATTTATTGTCTGTATTGTTAATCCATTGGTTGAGAGAAAACAGGGGCATAGAATTTTTGCCACGATTCATTTGTTTTCCCACAAAAACTCACATATTCGAATTATATTTTCAAAAACTTGAATGTCTGGTATTTGCCAAGCACAAAAAACTTGAATTAAAAATTTGGCATCTAAAAGCTTGTGAGTTCATATAGAACTCAATGGGAGTTGTCGTAGATCTAATTCAAACCATTTTTTTTTTTTTTTAATTCAAGATTTTCGAGTTTTTATGAGCTTGCAAGCTCACAAATTCGAGGTATTCACGTTTTTTTCCACGATTGTATTCAATCGATTATTTTATACTCTGATTTTTACATAAATAAGCAAACATTTGAGGTTTTTTTTAATTGAAGTAGAAAAAACCTTTTTTATGAATAAGCCCATTAATGTTATATTATAAAAAAAAAAGAAACAGAATTGTTTTTCTTTTACACTTTATACCTCCCCTGTAAATAGCTGGGTTAGTTTAAAAAGAGAAAATGAGATTTATGTAAACAATTCCTGGCTTATTACTTATTTTGTAACTGTTTTGGCTTAAAGGAACAGTAACACCAAAAAAGTGTTTTAAAATAATGAAAATATCATGTAGCACTGTTTAAACTGATCTGTTTGCTTCAGAAACACTACTATAGTTCATATAAACAAGCGGCTGAGTAGCAATGGCGGAAATTGAAAAACAGCTATATGGCACAGGATAAGTAATGGATAACAGATAACATTATGTTCTACAGAGCTTATCTGCTATCTGCTGTGTAAATTGAGCCTTTTCTCCTTTGACTAGTTGCCCCCATGGCTACACAACAGCTTATTTATAGAAACAATAATCATGTTTCTGAAGCAAACACTGCAGTTTTAGCGGTGCAGGGCAACAATGCATTATGTTTTTATTACTTTAAAACAATTTAATTATTTGATGTTACTGGCCCTTTAAAGATAAGCAGAAGCCCATTATCAAAGGGTTGTGTGCTCTGGTAACCTGAATGTCTACTTAAAGGAACAGTAACACTAAAAAAAAAATCTTAAACTAATGAAAATATAATATACTGATGTACTGCACTGGTAAAACCAGTGTGTTTATTTCAGAAACTCTACTATATGAGGGCAGCCATTTAAACTAGAAAAGGAGAAAAGGCACAGGATACACAGCAGATAACAGATAAACTTTGTACTATACAATGGGATTCTTTAGCACTTATCTGTCTTCTGCTGTGCACCTGTGCTTCAAAAGCTGCCCTTTTCTAAACTTGTGTTCTGAAGCAAACACCCCAGTTTTACCAGTGCAGGGCAACAGTACATTATATTGTGATTTCTTTAAAACAAATAAATTTTTTGGTCTTACTGTTTCTTTAACAAAAGCATAGACATTGGAAACGGGCACAAGCCAATATTTAAACCCCCATAATGGCAGCTTGCATACATCAGATGCCCTTGTTATTCTCAAGGTCTTATACATCACTAAATTGCAAATTTTTGCCAGTGAACGATCCAGTAACTAAAGAACCTAGTAACCTAACTAGTTGGTTCTTCAAGTCACCAAAGTACTTAAAAAAAAAATTTTTTTGTACACAACTAGCGTTCAATGAAACAGCACTTTTTTTGCTTTGCCAAAAAAAATTGTGCAATTTTGCTAAATGTATAAAGGTCAATGAGCAGTTTTTCACTTAGTTTTTTTCTTGCTCCAAATACATTCAATGAATGTTTTTTTTTCTCCATGTGTGTTTTTCCTCACACCATGGGGCACATTTACGCAGGGTCGAAGTGAATTTTCGAATATAATTAGAATTTCAAAGATAATGTTGGGATTCTTCGACTATCGAATAGCCCCAAATTTGATTCGAATTGAAAAAAAATCAAATTTGAAGTACTGGCCCTTTTAAAAATTCAAATTCAAATTTGCCACCTTAAAGCAGCCAAATTGCCATTGTAGCCTATGGAGGACCTCCTGGAAGCTTTCCTGAAAATTTTTGTAAGTCCTGGAAGATCTAAAAAAAAATTTAAATTGTTTGATTTGAGCGATTTTAATTCGATCAAAAATTAAGACGGTCAAATTTCTAATTTTTTTTATTCAAAATTCGACCATTAGTAAATCTGCCCCCAAATGTAGTCAATGGACATATTGTGCAAAAAAACTACACAGTTTCTTTGGCGAATCAAACCTCTTGACAAAATTCTACAGTAGATTCATGAATAATTTTGCCTTTGGTGAAAACATGAATTTCACAGACAAAATAAGGTTTCTTTTATCAAAACATTCAAAAAACTTTCTTGTGCTGGAAAAGAATTGATAAAATCAGGAAAAAATTAAAATCGAGTGATTTTTTTGGGATTTGAGGACAGAAACCTGTGACTTTTTCAGATTTGACACCCAAACCCACAGAATCTTCAGATAATTGAACAAAACACAGTGCAGATCTTCAAAATGTCAATGGGAGATCTGCAATTGACTTCTACATGAATAAAGGAGGTCTGCGTTGTAGTAATTTTTTATTCTGACTTTTAACACCACCGGGGTCTAATTTTTTTAATTTTTAATTCCTATGAAAAATTTTAGTTTTTTCCCTTTAAAAGTTAGACCAGAAACAATCAGACTTTAATTAATAACCTCTAACAGGCAGATTTACTAAGGGTCTTAGTGAATATTTGAATATAATTCGAATTTTAAATATTCAGATTTCGAAGTAATTTTGGGCAACTTCGACTATCGAATAGCCCAAAATTTGATTTTGAAAATTTGCATTTTGAAGTCTCTTTAAAAAACTTCGAATTCGACACTTCGCTACCTAAATTTGCCAAATTGCCATTTTAACCTATGGGGGAACTCCTAGAACCTTTACAAAGATTTTTTCTAAGTTCTGGAAAATCAAAGGATTTTTTTGGAAATCATTCGAATCCTTCGAATCGAATGATGCGTTAGAACAATTAGATTTTTATTCGATTGAAAAAATGTACCTATTCGGTCCATTTTTGTTTGAAAATGGCCTTTAAAAAAAATTCAGTGGTCGTATTTCAATGTTTTTTTAACTTCGAAATTCGACCCTTAGTAAATCTGCCCCTAAATGTCACAGAATTTTTACATTTACAATACTCCATAATATTATAGAACAAGCAAAAACCCAAAAGGTAAACCTTTACTTAAATATGTTTGCACTTTAGGTCTAATTGCAAGGCTTATAAGCACCACTAGTATTGTTATGGTTGTGTTCGCTCGCTTACTAAGTAAGCAAAATGTTTTGCAGAACAACCAACAACAACTGTTACAAGCAGATCCCATTTCAGACAAATGGAAGGCAAATATTCTCTTCAGCACTTGATTGATAACAGAGACATCACTTAAAAAAGCCCTTTGTTTGACGTTGAGCTTGTCTTTAATGGAGGTGAAATGACTTTTAAACCTTCTTTGGAATCTAAAATCAGCGATAATTTCTCTATGATATTTAAACAAAAAACATAAAAAAATCACGAGTTTGGGTTTTCATAAGAATAACAACTTTTGTAAGTTTGGGCTTTTCTAAGGATAACTTTCATTTACCGTAGATATAGCCTAGAAACAGAAATAACTGCAAAATTCTTGTATACAGAGAAAGACTTGGAGAACTATTTTCCCATTTCTGGGAAATCAGTCAGAAGACCTAGACTACAAAAAAGTAAATACAGGAAAAGGCCAATAGTTAGGCTTTTTTATGATGGAGTTACAAATTGTCTAACAAAAAAATTGTGGGCAGATCAATCACTACCAGAAAACCATGCAAAATTCAACTCTTAGACTAGAAGCCATAACTAAACTTTAAAAATCAGTTGTAGTGCTAAATAGTGTCATGATGACATCATTCCATTTGGCCTTGGCATAATGAAGTAGTGAAAGGATGTTATAATTGCCAAGTAAATATGGCACTATGATATCATCACTAATATGTCATGTTACGTGGGGACCAGTGTCCCTGTAGGCTGCAGGATAAGAAATTAACTAACTCATTGTCCATCATGTTGTTACATCAACATCAGATCAAGTACAGTTAATTCACCAGATCTTAGTTATATCTTACATACAATTAATTTTTATAATTCATCCCGTTTTAAAAAGACATATTCAGTGTGTTCCTCCTCTCTGTCTTTGTGGAAAGTTTTGATAAAAGCTTTTTTTTTAGGCAGGTAAACTATGAAGAACATGGATATCTAAATCATCTTGGCTGAGTAAACCACAAGGAATTACAAAATGTCAGTACAACTCCAGGTTATGAGGTTCTGGTACTGATTAATATGGGATCTTGTATGCTTTTTATCTTATGTTGACAAATTATAGTGTGCAAAGTGGCATAACTGGGGAATATTTTGTACCGAGAACCAGTAGGACCAGGTTTTCCTTGTTACTACTTAGTGAGATGACCTTGGATGGAAGAGGTGATGTGTTATAGTTAGAAAAGCATTCCCAGAGGTTTTGGTGGCTTGGGTTCCTGTGAAGAAGTATACTTGTCTTCAAACACAGACTGGACAGTTATTCTGGGTTTTGCACTTTCCTAAAGACCAGAGTGGGCAGGAATATTAGTAGGAGGCTTTTTTGTTTTAGGTTGAATTGCATCACAACACTGCACTGAATGCCAATATATCCAGAATACTATCATTCAGCTCACTATGACCACGTTATTCCATACTGCTTAGGGCTGAACACACAGGCACTGTATATTACAAAGGAGATCATTTTTCTGAAAATCCATTTGTGTTTGTTTATATTCTTTACTGTGCAAATAATCATCGCTCTTAACTACAACTACATTTTATTTCCCGTATCCAGCAAGATGTTGATGAGACGAAGTTGAGGGAAATTCACAGGGAAATAAGGGTGCATTCGACCATTGTTAATGTGATAGTGTATCAGAGACACTTTGAAGTACAGCTATTTGTGAATGGATGATAAAGCGGAGTTCATGAAGCAGTTTCTTCTGTATGGTCCATTTCTTAACACAAAAGAAATGGAATTGTATGCAGATTATGAGCTGCAAAAATGTATGCCACAGTTAGAACACTTCAAGAAGCAAGTAAGAAGGGGAAAGAAATAGCTCAATTTGAACTGTCACCCACTGCAAAATATTACAGCTTCTTGCATAGACGCACTACTAATAAAGGCCATGTAGCTGAACATCATCTTTCTGCTCTTGCTTTAAAACCATCACATACCAAAATGTATATAACCTCTGTTCCTCTCAGTAAATGGGATTCAGTGAAGATGAACTTTGTAAGGAACTGGAGGAAGACATAGGCGACAACAGTCTTGTTCCATGTAGATCCTAATGAAATAAAATTCCCAGAATTTTCAGCATGTTAATACATATTACAACATGATGAGACCTGTAGTCCAGCAGCCTGAGAAATGGATTATTAAAGCAATACTGCAAAATCAAAATTGTTATCCAAGTCCTCCAGATATCAATCAAAATTGTCACTATTTCTAGTCATCCTCGGTTTTTCCTCTCTTCTTGGTTTATATGATCATTGCTGAAGTCATTGAATCATTTTTTCCTCTAGGTCTGAATAGGTGGACAACACTAGATCCTTCCACTTACATATAACAGTGTAAAGCAAGATAAGCTGTAAAGTGTGTAAGGATGATTCTCATTGAAGAACTCTTTTGAATTTAGAAATGTTCCCTATAAACGGGATATAAAGCTTTCCTAAATCAGACTCTTTTATTTTATTGTTGGTGGACAAAATTACATATTGCTACATCTTGTTGAGATCTGTTGTCCAACAAGGACCCAGAGTTGTATTGTAAAGCTATATTGTTCAGTTAATCATTTCCCTAGCTCTCCTAGGATTCCTCCAATGAGAATCTCACCTGATCTGAGTAAATGTTACTTTGTATTTTTTATTCCTGCAACTGAACCTGAAGTTTTAGTTTTTCTACAATAAAATAGATTAACAGATGCCCAGCAGTGGTGAAATGGAGGCACCTTTGTTGACATTCAAACTGTCACGAACTGCTGAAAGTAGCCTAGGTGCTGGATAACTAAAGCAGTTTATTGAACAAAAAACAAAAAATGCCTTTGCAGGAGAACACAAAAACCAAGTCCAGGAACAGGCACAAATTCAAAGGCAGGCAGCAGACAAACGGAATCAGATTCGGGCAGAAAGGTCAAGAAGGGCAGAGTTCATGCAAAATCCAAAATACAGACCAAGGTCAGAACCGGGAGATCATGTACAAAATAGGATCAGGGACAAGGCAAGGTTAACTGGATAACAGGATACAAGGATTATGAGGCTAAAAATCCAGCAAAGGGGGTTGGGGAAACAGGCTTATGTAGTGCTTTGATGATAAATTGCCCTCAGCTGGATTGGGGGCGTGCACTACAGGCTGACCTGGAGATAGCAAGAGCATAGTCAACATAAAGCAAAGCCAGTACCATACCACCTCCTGTGGCTCAAACAGGAGGAGCAGTGTCTAGAACCCAACAAGTCCCTGGTTCAAAACCAGGGAGTTCCTTATACAAACTATGTGGGCAAGTTCATTTGGCATAATTTCTACAAACTACCCACAGTAATATTAGCTTTAGGAGTTTATTCTGCCTTGCCTTTATATACCTGTGTGGTGCCCATGTATTACAATACTGTGACCAGAGAAATGCAAAGATTCATCTATCTGTTTTCTTCAAGATCAATGCTTATGACTTGCTATACAAAGAAGTAGGAACGTTTGCAATAGAGAAGACATTTAATGGTTGGCTTCTAGTGGACATGGAACCATTTAAATTGTCATTGATGAATGAAGTCAAGAAGTGGAGCTGGATGTTTAAGGAACATTTATTAAACCATGTGACAACCAGGTTAATGTTATGTTTCTGGATGATCTATGTTGATGTACAGTATATGATTCTTGCCTATGAAACAGAAGAATTAATCTTCATTAAATAGATCAGGGATGATTGCATAGATCTTACATCTATTGTGCTTCTGAATACCTATAACACCTGTCAACATCTACAATAAATACTTCAATTGCTATTTTAAAGCTTTCTCCAGAAATGCTATTTCAGTGCAACATTACTATCTAGATAACATTTACAGGATTCATGTATCTCACCTAATTTTTCATGATCAGATATGCTGTTTGACATAGTAACGATCAGTGTTGTGCACATTCTTTTGTTGTTATATTAGAGGTATACAATATTGGGTTCATATTTCTTCGACAACTACATAGTCTGTACTGTTCACTTTAATATTTAAACAACATTCCTAAGAAGGAAGTAACATTGTCCCACTATCACTCTATATTATTGCTAATCTGCTGAATTTAAAAAGCCTGCATATTGTGCGCTGCCTGCTCTACGTGTTTTGTGGCTTCCCGCCACTTCTTCAGAAATAACAGAGCTTTTGAAGAAATGGTGGGAAGCCACAAAAAGCGTAGAGCAGGCAGCCCACAATATGCAGGGGCACGCTGTGATGTGATTTTATTAATGACAAATAAACTTCTACTTTTTTAAATGTGGATGTCAGTCCCTCTAGTGCTCCATATCTCTACCCTGCCAAATCTACTCTAAGATAGCTGTAAGAGCAAGGTTTATTATGGTATAAGAAAGGAAGCACATTAATATTTTGTATAGTGTCTGAGCTAGACTTTGGGAACAATGTCCTCAAAATTTCTGAGCTATATGATGCTAAATATGTAAAACAGGACATTAAGACACTACAGAAATCTTCACAATTGCAGCCACTTCTATATCACAAAAAAATTGGAATTGTAGTTATTTTATTTTGAACAATGCTATTAAAATTCTTAACTTTGCTGCAGTGACGAAAATTTTAAAGTAATTATGCATTGAGCAGAAATTTGCATTTTCTCTTATTTTCTCTGTGCAAAAGTTTCTTTCCTGTACAGATTGTACCCAAAACCTCAGTAATTGCCATTATATAACAGCCTTTAACACTTGATAATACTGAATGTCAACAAACCTAAAAAAGTTTTTTGACAGATTATTGCAAAATTCTTCAGTAACCAATAATTTGTACACAGTTGTTTGTGGAACATTTATAAAGATTTCACTGTTCATTTTACACCAAATAGAAAGAACAAAACATATTTGTGAAGAGTTGTGTCAAATTATACTTGTTTGGGGAATGTTAAGGTTTTACAAGAATGCGTGCATTATGTACCTGCATGTGACTAGGTCAGATCAGGGGAAGAAATCACTAATCTTATGTCAAACATAATAAGTAAACCAGTGGAATTGAACATTGCTATAAGCCCTGTGTGGTGTTTATACAAATGGCCTGCAG
>CM044448.1:68579305-68609557 GCA_024363595.1 Xenopus borealis
GACAAACAAGGAAGATATTTAATGCTAACGGGATTGCTACAAAACTCTTTTTTCAAAAAATGTTCACACTACTAGAGAAACATCAGATAGGCCAACTCATACTAGGTGGGGAACCCCATAATGGATAGACAGGGTCCCCCCCTCATACATCCGAAATGGTGCTTTCGTTACCTCTCCATAATACTTCAAAATCACTCCCTGGTGAATGCATGGCGGGAGGCACATCCGTTTAAAAGGGACTTTACATTCTTTTCCCAACCACATAAATCTTACTCCAGATTGGACATGTTCTTCCTTAACAAAACACTAGCCTTGACCATAGATTATGCCTCAATACATGTCTGCCCCTGGTCTGACCACTCTATTGGCAATTTCAAGTCAGAAACATTACACCTCGACCACAAGAATACATTTGGAGATTAAAAGACACTCTCCTGTCCCACGTGCAAACTGCTGACCACATTGGAATACTGTATAAATTTAGATATATTTCCAATAGAATAAAAACTGCTGATGTAAAAAACTCTTCCCTTTGGGCAGCACATAAGGCTTTTATCTGAGGACTGCTAATCCAAGCCCAAGCAAGGCGAAGAAAGGCCAACAGAGATAAAATATTGTCACTGACATCTCAACTTTCACAACTAGAGGCAGCAAATAAAACCAGGACTACCACCATGCTAAGGCATGCAATAAAAAAAATAAGAACTGATCTGAACTTGTTAATGAGTGAGCAGGAACTTAAAAACTGCAATGGGTGAAACAAAAGTATTTTCAGAAGGCTAACAAGGCAGACACAATGCTGGCAAGAAAACTAAGTAACAGTTTTTTTAATACCCCTTTTTACACAAATCAGACTAGCGAGGGGGCCTTAACAGCTAACCCAATTAAGATAGCAGCTGAATTTACCCAATTTTATAAGGTCTCTTCTTAAAAGTCCAATGAAGAGTCTGTTATCAGGAGAAAATGTGTCCTTTTTAAGGTGAGATCGGTTCTGCACAGTGAAGCAAATAATTTTTTCTCTTTTTTTTCGATAACAAGCTGAAGCTAACCTTCAATGAACTGAGAAATTGTAAACTCTAAAGATAACAATTTAATGTTTCTTGGTAATGTACTTAGGATAAATCTGATTATTTAAAGCCCACGTTGCAAAAGCTATAGTAAAAGGCCTGTGTATTTTTTATCTTCAATCATGTCTATCTTCTCCCAGCTCAAACACTGGGCATCACCCAGATCAAATAACAGATTTTTACATTTTCTCTGCTGATCTGTTTGCATCACCTTTGAGTTCAACACCATGTTAATATAATTCGTTTTGTGCAGAAAAGGGAGAAAGATTAAAAAAATTTACAGGATGCCACAATATTAATGAATTTCAGAGAAAAGGAGTTGGCTCATGTTTATGAATTTTGTGTCTACTTCTTTTCTCTTCTTTTAGGTGAAGCAGCATGAATTCGGTAGTCGATGAAAAATGAAATGATTTTTAATTTTGATGCAGATGGGCCCTACAAACACCTGGATAAGGAAAATCAAAGTGTTCTGTAACATTATTGTGTTTGAATGGTAGCAGGAAATCTTTTCATCTGTTTTCTTGCGCAGCATAGTTAACATGAACAAGTCTGATATAAATGTAACTTCAAGAAGGACTATCACTTTCTACACAAGCATATAAGTTTACCAATGATTTTTTTTTATAATTGAAATGTACTTTAAAAATAAATGTGTTAAAAATGCAAAGATACTGCCAATACAAATAGTACACAGATCCTGCTTTGCACCAGTACAGAGACATAAAATAGGAAGAAAAGAGAATGATAGTTGTACATGTGGTTTGTCAGGAGGATATCCAGTTTGGTGCAGAGATAACTCACATCCCTTTCTAAGGCTTTCCAGAGTGGATGATTTTTGTAAAAATAACAGAAAATACCTGAATAAATAACCTGCAGAAAAATGTGGAGAATTATTTGCAGTCTGGGCAGGACATATACTAACCCTGCCAGAACAGGAAAATCCTCTGTTATCCTGCTATTAAGATTATAGATTTTGACAAAAAAATACTGACAAGTCTGTGGTCAGGTGAATAAAAGGCTTTGGTCACTGGGGACATTAATTCACTTTAGAACGTCATCTATAGTGCAACATAAACTGTAATAGGTAAACATTTTATATTATGTCTTAGATCAGTGATCCCCAACCAGTAGCTCATAAGCAACATGTTTCTCTCCAACCCCTTGGATGTTGCTCCCAGTGGCCTCAAAGCAGGTGCTTATTTTTGAATTACTGGCTTAGAGACAAGTTTTGGTTGCATAAAAAACAGATGTACTGCCAAACATTCTCTCCTGTAGGCTGACAGTTCATATAGGGGTTACCAAAAAGCCAATCAGAGCTCTTATTTGACATCCACATGGACTTTTTCATGCTTGTGTTGCTCTCCAACTCTTTTTAAATGTGGCTCATGAGCAAAAAATGTTGGGGACCCCTGTCTTAGATCAAGGTTTCCAATTGGAGGCCAAGGGACAAGACTTTCTTGTGGCATCTACATTGAACTACGTTGAAATACATTGATATATTTGGAAGACCAACATTTCATTATGATGTAGTACCTCTACATACAGGATAGTACATAATTGACCAGCTATATGAATAAAGTTAGATTGCAGTGTACTAGACCTACCTCATTCCCACTATAAAGCTATAAAGAACAGGCAATGGTTTGTAAATGGTTTGTCAAGTTGTGTCACTTTCTTTTATCTTAACAGTACAGTATATAAGAACTATTGCTAAATGTTTTCTAAGAATAAAGTGCCAAAAGAAACAACTTCTTTTTTCTTTTTTTTATTTATGAATATGGGTAGTTTTCAATAAATTCCACATTTCAAATATTCCTCTGAACTGACCAATTATTTTGACACTGTCATCAGAATTAAAGTATTTTCATTTTAAAACAATGAATAAGAAGTAAATTCTGTACAGTCTTGTTGTATGGAAGGGATTGTACAGATCAGGATAAGAGCCAGTGTCCTGCAGAAAGAAAAAAACGGAATCAATTACCGTCTGTCTGGAAGGTTCATTAACATTTGCTGCTCTGCTGCTTGGAGATACCTAAGGCTGAGAAAGAGATAATAAAGCTTAGCTGAAACAGAATAAACAGACGCTTCACACCAAAACTATAGAAAACTAAGAAATGTGGAACTCTAATGTGACAGAAAAATTGTAATGTAAAAATGTAAGGTGCTGTGTAACTTGCTGGTGATGATAAATATGAAAACCCACTCTATTAAGGGCTATGGCACCCCTGCAGTACTTTGCTGCTATTTATTCATTTGAATGAGGCCTACTACTGGTTTCCAACCCACTTTTTACTGTCCACTGAGCTTCTCCTTCCCCACACTAGGGTAATTTCCTTTTTCCAAGCAGCACTTTTGTCTTGGGGAATTTTTTTTTCAAACCAATGCTAGCAGCAGACTGTAGTGTCAGGTAGTAATCACAACTCATAGGCAGGCAGTAAGGACAGGGCATAGCAAACAATCTTCCTATTTCACCCAGCCTCTCCAAAAATGTAATTCCTGGTGTTGGCACCTCTCCCATTCCTGAAAGACATTTACCAATCACAATAGACAGGTGTAGTGGATATCTCCCCTCTACACCTGCCTAAAGTGTTTGGTAAATTTCATGCAAGTTAGAGGGGAGGAAGGGAAAGGACTATGGTTCTCCCCCAACCCTCTTGGATAGAGGGGCCCTGAAATGGAGCTGTGGCTGTTCCGCAACTGCAGAAGGTGTGTGCAAAGTGCAAATAAATGATTGCAGATTTTTTTTGCACTTTGCACATTGCCTTCTGTAATGTACAATGAACCTTATTTTTACTGTATATTGCAACAATGAATGGCTAGTTTTGGTGTATAACTGGCCCATTATTTCTTAGACCCCAGTCCATGACAGGGTAACTCTATAAGCATCATGTAGTGCCCATGTACTGTATGGTAAATATACATTCAGTTTTTATGAGACTTTTCATATACTGTATCTCACTGCAGACCCACAAGAACTTATCGAGACTTGAGGGTGAAATGAAGGCACTGTAGGAGAAAGCAGACCTGTTTGAAGTGTACATGCTGGAATACAAACAGCTCCAGCATTGCTGTGTTGACATCATTTTCCTCAAGTCAGTTTGGGACATGGTGATATTTATTCCGATAATAAATTTCATAAATCATTTTACAAAATCATTTTCTTCTCTCAGTATGCCATGTACCCTCTTCATCCAACCTGTATTTGCTCAGCTTCTATACTTTGGGGCAAATTTAAGGGTCGAAGTGAAAATTCTAATTAAAAAAATTAATTAATTAATTAATTAATTTAGGGGTAGTTTGACTATTGAATATGCCAAAATTCGATTTGAATTGAAAAAATTTTACTATTCGAATATCAAAGTACTGTCGCTTTAAAAACTTCTACTATTTCGCCACCTTAAACCTGCTGAATTGCTTTTTTCACCTACAGAACTCCTCTAGCCTATATGGAGTCTTTTGGCTAAGTTTGAGAAGTCATAGTTTTTTTCGGAGAAATCCTTTGATTCAAACAATTCGAATTACAATGGACCTTTTCGATCGAAAACAGTCCATTTTCGTTCCAAAAAAAAAACTTTGACTGGTCGAATTATTTTCACTCGAAATTTGACCTTTGATAAATCTGCCCCATAGTGTATATGTTAATATGTAAATGTTAATGTTCTTTTTTAAAGAGGATTTATACCATCAAATGTTTAAGCAGTGATTAGTTTAAGGAAATACTCTGGCATAGACATATGAGGGTCCAGTGTGCAAAGTGCAATCTTGGACACAATTGCTCTGTTTTTATTTACCCACAATGTGGTATTTTTCCCACAGAGTTGCAGCAGCATTGCAGTCACGGGGGGAGTTGTGCCTGACCAAATTGCTTTTGCACTTCACCTCACATTCAGTTGGCATCATTGCAGGTGCTTGCCTTCAAAATGATGTCAGCTGATTCTTTAAGTGCAAGTCTGCTGTGTCTATTGACAAAACCCATTCTGAGAACCCTGGAGCTTCCTCCAATTACCCCAATGGCATCTATCCATATAATGAGAGGCAGGGAGCTGTTTCTGGCATGAAGAATTCCATTTAGGTCCTATTCAGCTGGCTGGGATCCCATTGACATACCCATGATTCACAGAGGGTTGTGAACACAATAGGAATCCATTACACTGTTGCAATTATTACAAGAGTAATGGCAATAGTCTACTTTCACTTTTATCTTCCTAAAATGTTCCTTTCCTTAGCCTGAATATTTCTTCAGCCCCCTTCTCTCATGATGGTGGTGAAACACCGGGAGGTTAGTCACAACTAATCTCCCCAAAATGCCTTCCTACACGCAAGAAAATTAATCGCTGGTGTGATGGCATGTGCGTTGCTTTGTTTTTCGGAATTGCCCTAAGTTGCCTCACAAGGAAACTTAAGTCAATTCTGGAAAACTGAATCAACACATATGCCATCTGACCATCCTCTCCATACCTCTTTTATAGGCACATGCTTAATTAAGGGAAAGGGGCAGCCTTTTTGTCTTGGGAACCCAATTGGCATGGCTCAGCACTGCTCAGCACCTGCATTAAAAAATTTACTGCATAAGCATGTATCTAATCACATCCAAATTAATAAAAAACATAGGAACAGGATCTCTGCTAAATTAGTGCGCATTAATGTGAAATGGTCAATTAAACACTGACATTGATAAGTCTGTCTATTTACAGTTCATCATTTCATTATTTGCAAAGTCATTCGTTTTATGTAGAATTACATTGTTATTTACAGCGGCGGCTCACCCTCTTTTTATGTTGTGGACCATATGAATAATGAATGAGCACTGACTGCATCCCCAAATATATTCTTCTGTATTCACCACTACAAAGCATCTTGTCTTACAAAACCCCTGTTACCTATTAAAATCTGATTTTGGGATGATTTTGGAGATTTATAAAACTAAAACACTTATGAGTGACAGTTTTATAGCAGCAAAAGAAATAAAAATGTATAAGGAAGGTGAAACAGGATTAACTCAAGCTGCTAGTGATGCACAAGCACAGTTTAATCTAATGTACCCCTAGAGTGTATATTCTGTTATAGCATTACTTGGTATTTGCTTGATTGATACAAAGGGTTACAGTTTGCTCTTTCCTTGTAGACAAGCTTTATAGAATAGATGAAAACTCCATGGAAACAGATAAATGTTGAGCAAATGGATATGGAACTCGGAAGATTTGTCAAGGTAAACTATTAACCTGGTCAACGCTGTAAAAGTGAATTTACAAAGCTGAAGATCGCTGAGGTTCTCTCCCCATTGCCATTAAGGGAAGTAGCTTTGGAAATGCACAAATAATTTTGGAAATTAATTTGTAGCCTGGAAATGCTTTGTTTGCTTCCTAGGAATGTGCCTCTGCTGTCTATCTTTGTTTTACTACATGTCTGTGTCACAGTTGAGTGTAGGTTGGCGTCATAACAGACTTACTCAAGAAATACAGGAAGATGAGGGTAGCCAGCCACAGTTCTGCCTTTGCACAAGAAAATATATAGTGCAGTCATACCTGACAGCTGTATGACTAAAGCTTATTGGCTGGTATCTTCATCTGTTGTACGTATTCACCCAGCCTGTTATGAGAATCCAGGAATTACCGCCATGTCTAGGGTGGTTGTGGTTCTAAGGTCCCCAACATCAATAGTTTCAAGGATTAGGTAGGGGGTGCTGTGGAGGCTGATGAGGGAAAGGCGAGTCCTTAAGGCAGTGGCTGGCTGTTCCCACAAAATACAGAGGAAAAGGCAGGAACAGGGAGACATGAGTGTAGTCAGACTGGAACAGGAGCAGAGTGTAGCAGGACGGAGAGGGCGAAGGTCAGGACAGGAACAGACTGGATTGGACAGGATGATGAGGGCGCAGAACGGGGGCAGACTAAGAGGTTGAGACAGGACGGTACGGGCGTAGATCTGGGGGACAAGACAGTGGAAGGACAGGATACAGAAGAACAATGGAGCAGAAGGAGACTGATAGCAAGATAACAAGAGAGGACTGGATAGCAGGAGAGTAGGGGAGGAGGAGCAGATAGCAGGAGAGGGAAAAAAAAAACAGCAAGTGGTGGTGGGCGGTAACAAAAGCTCTGGGCAGTGATGCAAAGGGGCGGATCATAGAAAAGTGACACAAAAGGGGCAGGGCTGTGACACGAAAGGGGTGGAGCCACAACAGCATTGGGGGGGAAAGAGATGTTTAAAGTGAAGGGCTGAGGGCTTTTGTTAGGGGTATTGCCGGTAAATTTGTAATACCGGCCGGGTAAAATATCGGCTGGGTGACAACCCTAGGTACAAGTCAGAACAGGATGCAGGAACAGGCAATTCAAGGTCAGGTCAAGGTCAAGGCAAACAAAGAAGGGTTAAAGCAAAGAAAGATAAAGGTTTAAAGCAGGAGCAGAGCAGAACTGGAAGGAAAGGCAGATCAAGACAAGGTTCAGAGCCAGGCAGGACAAGGCAAGGAAGGAAGGACAAGGCAAGACAAGGTAAAGTAAGGCAGAATAGAAAGGAGACCTGAATGGGAACCCATAGCTAGGGACAATGCCGCACTACTAGGATGGGAACCAATGCTCCAGCACGGAGTGCTTGGAGGGCTGGCATTAAATAGGACAGAGTCAGCCCTGATTGGCTGATGCTTGGCACAAATAATCGGAAGTGCAAGGAGCAAATGCAGACACAAGCATTTTTAATGAAAGTCAATACTCCCAACAAGAAGTTGTGCATTCACCAGTGATATCAGTCATTCAATGATGGAGTCATGATACTAGTCTTAAAGAAAAGGAGCTAAATCAGAAAGAAAATCCGTTAAAAAGGACCACTGCCCATAGGATCCATTTCAGGGCCTAGTCACAATTCCAAATCCACACAGAAGAAACGTTCGAGAATATTCTTTGCAGTTCAGGAATTGAAAGTCCCACACATGTGGATAAACTTGATTGATCCAGGCACTGCTCAAAAGCCTGCCAATAGCCTTTCTACCTTTCTAGAGACTATTACAAGTCTGCCTTACTATAGCTAAACCTCATTCATGGGGTTGCCTGGTCCCCAACTTTACTGGACCCATGCCCTGGTTCATCGCACACATCCACCCTGCTCCTCAGGTGGAAGGTAAAGAGGAAGCTGCCACTCCTTTACCAGCACTATACCAGGTTGAGACAGGATGTGGTAACAGCGCCACCTGGCCAATAGCAGGGGATATGCAAATAGGAATTAGATACATAGGCTTCTGCCTAGTAACTAGGGAGAAGGAAAAAGGGTAGGACCTTAAAGCCATAGGGGCAGATTAACCCCTGTAGATTCCTACAAACCCATATGTACAGTAAGAAGGTAACAGAAGAAGGGTATGCAAACTCTTACATAGAGAAAATTGACTGTTGAGAAAAGTGGAGGATTTAGCACTGCTTAGCTGCCATTGTAATAATTGAGAGAATTGAGAGAAAACAGTGAATAAAGTCATCAGTGATACAGAAAGGCATTGCATACATGCAGGGTCTTTATCTGCTCTGGCTTGTGATATAGAATCATCATATCATTCTCTCCCCTGCATGTTATCTAGTCACTCCACTAACTGGTTCAAAGAAGTGGCACTTAACAATTAAGTGAAGGAATCCACTTATATAACTCTTCTCCTATGAGTGGTTAATTACTTGATAATTGTTTGTAGCTTTTCAAGTACAGATCTCAAAGATTAAATTAAAGAAACAAGCAAAGCTCTGTCTACACAAGAATATCTATCTTTCAAATGCATCCAAATTCTAAGTGTAAGGGTAAATATCCCATGTATTTCTTAGAGATGAAGGATCCTTATCACATGATAAACTATGGTAAAATAGTTCTTAATATCAACTGTAAGGTGAATGAAACAGAAGAAGCATCACAGTTACTGCACTGTAATTTGTAAGATGTCCCAGGATGGCCCTTTGCTTTGAAGCCCTGCTGAGCCCCCAATGCTCCAGTCCAACTCTGACTCCATGTATACAGTATATGTATATATAGTAGATGAGAGGGAAACGATTGCGATTGTGTGGGTATTTGGTCAGTGTTGAACGATAAACAATGAACTCCAGGGAAATATGTATAGCTTTACAGCAAGTGTGGCTGTATTTGTGGACTGTCTCAAGAAAAGCCAGAAAAATGGGTCCCTGGAGTGGATGTAGGAGAGCAGGGTGGGCCTTCCATTCCATACCCCATTGAGTGTTTTCAGCTTCCCAGCTACAGCTAGCTATGTTATTAGGCTGCAGGTGAGCTGCAGATAAAAAGAGGTGTGGGACGACACACCAGGGCTCCCCCAGAGATCTCCTTGTGCTGGAGGAGGGTGAGTGGCCCATGGACAACTCTTGTGTGCTGGAAGGAGGTGTGTGCGTGCATGTCGGTGGGAAGGAAATGGTATTCAAGTCTGCATTGAGAATTAAAATAGGCCCTGGCATTTCAGGTACACAGTGACCCAATCAGCCCACACCAGTCCACTAAATACTGACTTTCTATGGCACCTTATAGCATCCCCTCTGGCATTTGCCAGAACCCACAGATTGCCATTCTCCAAGCGTTGGAAAGAGCTCCAAGTGTCTAGAGAGAGGAGCAATCTGTATGGGTATTGTGAGTCTAACAAAGGATTCTGGGACTTGTGACGTCCAAGGCTGTAAGAGCTGGAAATATTGTGTTTCTGTGAACACCAAGGTGGGTGTTAAAGTGGGGCTGCTATTCTTATGTGAATAATCTTGTGTTGAATATGTGACTCTGTTCACAATAAAAGCCAGCAAAGCTGCACTGGCCTCAGACTCAGTTCATGCACTTAAACTATGTTGTGGCTATGCTTACCTGAATGTCACTCTATACATATATATATATATATATATATTTACAGTCATAGATACTACAGATGGAGCAAACATTATTTTTGAGCCTAAAGCACAGAAATATTCTGCCAATGTGTGTCAGACACTGCAGTTAAGCCTGCCCACTTTCATGGGCCTAAGCACAGAGTCATGCATGAGATT
This sequence comes from Xenopus borealis, assembly GCA_024363595.1. Classification (NCBI taxonomy): domain Eukaryota; kingdom Metazoa; phylum Chordata; class Amphibia; order Anura; family Pipidae; genus Xenopus; species Xenopus borealis. Next base: position 68,589,369 of record CM044448.1, read on the forward strand.
GTTTCCATATTTGCAGGATATGAATACACTAGATAAAGAGGTGTGGGCCTGGCATGTCCAGTTAGGCTTGTCTATTGAGAAAAGATTTGGTTGCTGAAACTGCATTAAACAATTGGTTCATGTAGTAGTAACAGAAATAAAGACAAATCCAGATGTTTAACATATTTATAATATTGATCATGGGCACGAGGATGAGGGAATGTAAAACTTTGTTCTGCAGTTGGGGCAGTGAATGTGTAATGTTGGGGCAGTTCAAGATTAAGGAGGCTTACCTTTATACTGAATGTTCTGGAAAACATTTTTAATTACACTGCACATTTTTCTGCCTATTATTCCCCATAAAAAGTGTTTCTCCGTTTCAGTAGAAAACCAGTGTATTGTACATTTTTTCTTTGTATCAGGTAAGGTTTTTTTAATGAATGAAGAGGCTGTCCCTGGAGACCTACTAGTTCTTATGCTTCACAGAGTTGAGGATGAACTAAAGAACATTGTGGATAAGGCAGTGAAAGAAATGGCCATAGAAAAAGTTAGCCAGTCAGTATTTTCTTCCTAACTTTACTTCACTGTAACTGTTATATATGTGTTAGTGCAGTAGTCCCATGAACATAGATAATAAGTCAGACAAGACAAAAAGAACCACTACAAATAAATCTAGAATTAGGGGCTATAAAACACAAAATTAGATTAGATCATGGTTGTTCAGTAGCCCCTATATATTGGGCCATGGTGGATGAAATAACTAGAAGCACCCATTGTATGTTTCCCCCTAAATGTGTAGTTTACATAGATTATAGTTTTGTGTGTTACGTCTATGATAAGGGAAAAATTTAAGAAAAACAACAAAAAATATTGTGTGGTAGACACAAAAAGTCACAACAGACAAAAAAGTCGCCCATAGACTCTAATGTGTCGCAAATTGTTCGGTACAGATTCACTCTTCACTACTGATGGGGTCAACAAAAGAAAAACCAATTTGTAGCTATGTTGAAGGTACAGACTAAACTATGCACTATTTACTTTCCTCTTTATAAGTCTGGGTATGGGGTAATCAATTTATATACCTTCCATGCTGTTCGCTCAGGGCAGTACACCAGCCCCCCATTATATACATTTACAGTTTGTTCCATAGAATATAGCTGTATGGTAACCGTGCTGAAGGCATACACTCAAGAATATTTGGTAAAACCTCAATTTTACAGAACCTGAGTTTAGGTTTCCTTCCATTTTACACTGTTTTTGTGAACCCACAAAAATAATACTTAACTAATTTCCCTGGTTTTATAATTTCCTGGATTTGATACCATGTTTTTCTGGTTTCCTGAAAAATCAGATTTCTTTTTTTAATACACAAGATCCTCGCTGTAAATCCCCTGCTGCTGAGGGAAGTGGTTTATTCACTGCACTCTGGGTTACAAGTGGTGACTATTTATTAAACTGCTACAATTAAGCTCTTGTTTGTCAGGTTTATTATACAGAAATGGATGTAAAAGCATAAAAGTAAGAATATATTCTATGTGTCTGATAATAAAAACTAGCACAGCAGTGATCCCTTGCTGGAGAGCGTCTGCACTTTCATGCACAATTTTTAATCTATGTACACATTCTGAGCTGTCCAAAAGACCAACATGGGTTTTACTATATATATATATATATATTCACATTCACAGGACAGGGATGTGATTTTGGAGGTCAGAAGGGTGCCCCCGGTGACAGGAGGGCCCTGTGCTTTGAGCCCCCAAAGCTCCAGTATAACCCTGACTTCATGTATACAGTATATAAATATATATATATATGTATATATATATATTTATATCTGAAATATTTCCCATATTTCTATTTTTTTGTGCTGTAAACAAATTGTTGTATCCCATACAGTGACACAAATAAGGCTGATTGTATTGTAATTACTTTAACAAACGGTTTAAATGGCTTGAATTAACCTAAATGTCTCTATGGAGAGCTTGATTCAATAAGGTGTGCTAGGTTCTCAGTGAAAGAAACATTTTCCACAAACTTTACTATTAACATGGTAGATATTTTATTGCCACTGTAAATAACAGACATATTATAGCTGAACAGCGAAAGTATGATTAGCAACCAAAGTCCCTCATGAAATGTGAATGTGGATGCAATGACCTAAAATGTGAATGACCTAGAAATTGAATGTAATTTTATGTAATTTAATGATGTACCTCCTGTTGGACATACTTTCCTTTTTAATAGAATGGAAAGTAGTGTTACTTGGACAGGTCACGACCAGATGGGAAGGGATCACAGACAATTTGCTACAATTTCACACTGTTACTCAGGCTAAAGCTGATATTGTCTGTTGGCTTGACCAGTCTAAGGTGGCAAAGGGTCTAATTTGAAAGAGATTGTACTTCAAATGGTTGAATTTTTTCAATTCAAATTGAATTTTGGCCTATTTGATAGTAAAAGTACCCGAAAATTACTAAGAATGTTCTCTTCGGCCGTTGATAAATCTGCCCCTAATTGTAAAGGAAAGATCTACTGTCCACTAAACCAAGGTGTTCCCTTTTTGGTAAAGCATTTCAGATACAGGAGGAATCTTGTTAAACTTAGTTTAACCAATGAAATTCAACATGTTATTTATTTTGATGTCTTAAGTTTAGGATAGCACCAGTCTTAACTAGACTCTAGTGATGAAGCTACTGTACCTGCGCTGATTGTCATGTGTCTAATACTGTCTAATAGTGTACTAAAAGAAAAACTGGCCAAGCTTTTCTGCAATTGTTTCTTTGAATGACTGTGACAGGAAAAGTAAAGTTTTAGAAGAAAGAGAGGTGACTCTGTAGGGTTCAATCCATAAAAACATTGTAATTTGATGGAGGCAGCTGTGTGGCACGACAACACACACGAAGGGCTAGGACATTTATAGGAAAGTGCTGCCCCGCAGTGCCATATTTTATAAGTATGTCCAGCTGCTTCTGCTCCTGTTTTCTTTGAATAAAGAATCGAGAAGCATAGTAAAGTTGCTCTGCTGATGGCTTTCTCTTGAATATGGCCATCAATTCCATTGTAAATAGCCGCTTTGAGCAAATTAGTGTATTTTTATCTAGCCCTTTTCACTTGTTTGTGGGTTTCTTTGCAGTGCCCAATTTCTTTCTTTTGATTGCTACATTATTCATAAATTTGCAGTGGCAAAGAAAGGCCCTTCCGTGATCAGCAATTCAATAGTCTCTGCATTAAAACAGTAGTGTGTCCTTATTCTGGTTTCATTTGCATCAGTGGGAGGCATCTTGTTGACTGAAAGTCATTCAGGAAAGTTTTTCATCTTCACTACTTCCCAGGTCTGAATTAACACCATATTGCATTTGAAATAAGGGACTTCTTGGTAGAATATATTTGTAGGAGCTTAACATTTAATATTTGCAGTTGATAAGTGGCTTCTTTAATTCTTTAGTTTCTTTCTCTAAATAATGATATTTAAGTAATAGTGATTAAACTATGGCACTCATAGTCTTGGGTCATTGGTGCAATTCAATGAACATGCCACAAAATCATGGGATCCAATATATGGCCATCTCTGCATTCTTAAATACAATCAAAAACTTTAGCACCGGAGGCAAGAGCGACTGTCCCACAGGAGATAATGGCAACTGTGACTTATTCGGCAAAGATGGCTGTGGCTGGCAGTCAGATCTGATGGGTTACCAATGTGGAAAATGTCTTTGAGGGATTTGAAACTGCTCTAAAGGATTACTGTATAACTGCAAACAGGTACAGTAATGCATCTTTCATCTTTTAGCAATGAAGGATGTTAATTTTTCAGTGAGAACTGACTAAATACAAACCAGTCCAGGAATCAAATTTATTAAAATTTGAGATTCTGTTTTTCAACAATGTGCCCATATTTTCAAATTTGATCATACCAGACCAGATTTTTTTTAGCTTTATCAGACAAAAAAATCTTAAAAATCTGATTGAAAGAATTCAGCTACTAAGATGTACTTTAAACATTCAACCTATATCATACCTCCCAACTGTACCTTTTTCAGAGGGACAGTCCCTCTTTTGACAGCTCAACCTGCAGTTCCTCATTTGTACTGGAAAGTCCCTCTTTTCTCTGCACTGAACAGACAGAAAAAGAAACAAAGTTTCTAACTTAACTGACTTTTGGCAGAGAGCACAGAACAGCTAACAGGTGCAAATAAAATGCTTTGTAACAATTTTGAGATAAGCAAATAGGTAATTGTAACAATTTAGATGAGGAGGTCCCTTGGATAAAGCTAAAAGCTTAAAGTGGAATTCAGCTTCATTAGGAAAACTGTAATAACTGAAAAAGAATTTTTTTTTCAAATTTTCATAACCTGCAAAAGGAACATGGTTATTAGGGGGTGTGACCACAAAAATGGGTGTGGTCTACAAAATTTGCCGCGCTGTGCGCAAATTTACTAATGGTCCAAGTAAAAATCCGAATTTCGAAGTAATTTTTGGCTACTTCGACTATCGAATAGCCCAAAATTCGATTCAAAATGGAAAAATTCGAAAATTTGATTTTTGAAGTGCCACCTTAAAGCTGCCAAATTGCTACTTTATCCTATGGGTTACCTCCTGGGACCTTTAAGGAGTGTTTTTGAAAGTTTTTGAAATTAGAAGGATTTTCTTCAACAATTGATTAGAATTGATTAGATCGAAAACGGACCTATTCGATCCATTTTCGAGCAAAAATGCCCTTTAAAAAAATTTGATGGTTGAATTTTTTTATTTTTTAAATTCAAAATTGACCCTTAGCAAATCTGCCCCTCTGTTTGGAAATTAATTTCTTTAAATAAAAAGAATTTGGTCATACCCCCTTTATTTTTTAAAGCTAAATGATTACATTTCCTCCTTTACTTAGCCACAGTTCAACATCCCTTGTGAACATCATTATAAACATGCTGCTTGGGAAGCACACCCCCGGTGATCATCAGAAGATCATGACAATATGCACAATTGATGTGCATGCTCGAAATGTGGTCGCCAAGCTGATCGCAAAGAAGGTAATTTGATACAGAGCAATTACCCTAATGCATTTTTTAAAAGCAGAAAATAAAGAATCATTTCATTTTTTATAAGGATCAGCCATGCCTGCATGGAAAACTTGACAGAATGTTTTGATGGGGTAATTCCTGTGGGACGCTTATGATCACATGTAGACAGGTATACTCAGGAGTTAAAGGATTTCCCACTTTTCTCATATAGAACATTGTCTAAATGTTTAAGGTTTATGCTGGTAATTGCTTTGGGAAGCTTGAATGTGACATCCACTCCTTTTGTTGTGCAAAAGTCCTTCTCCACATACAATTTCTCTATATTCTTAATGCACTTTTAACCTTAAAGGAACAGTTCAGGGTAAAATGTAAAACTGGGTGAATAGATAGACTAGACTGTGCAAAATAAAAAATGTTTCTAATAGAGTTAATTAGCCAAAAATGTAATGTAATGTATAAAGGCTGGAGTGACTGGATGTGTAACATAACAGAATACAACACAACTTCCTGATTTTCAGCTCTCTAAATCTGAGTTAGTCAGCGACTTGAAGGGGGGCCACATGGGACATAACTGTTCAGTGAGTTTGCCATTGATCCTTAGCATTCATCTCCGATTCAAAAGCAACAGTTATGGCCTGTGTGGCCCTCCCTCAAGCCACTGATTGGTTACTGCCTGGGAACCAGGGTAACCAGTCAGTGTACACAAAGAGAGCTGAAAAGCAAGAAGTAGGGTTCTGTTCTGTTAGGTTAGATTTACAGTCATTCCAGCCTTTATACATTACATTTTTGCCTAACTAACTATATCAAAAACATTTTTTATTTTGCGCAGCCTATCTATTTACCTAGTTTTTATTTTTATACCGAACAATTCCTTTAAAGGAAAACTATGTCCCCAAACAATGTACTGTTCGTCTCTATAAAAATGTATTGCATAAAACCGCTCATAAGTAAAACACTGTTTCCATGTGAATAAACAATTTTCATAATAATATTCTTTTTTAATAGTATGTGCCATTGTGTAATCACTAAATAGAAAATTGACATTTTAAAAATTAAGGACCATCCCCGCGGATCCTATGATTCATGGCCCACACAAACAAACCATACTTGTTAGGTCACATAACAAAGTTCTTCATGTTGCCAGTAGAGCTGCAGTATTTCTAGTCAGATGACCTCTGAGGCAGCACAAAATAATGGGGGCTGCAATATTTACTTAAATATATATTCCAGTTTGGTAAGATTCTTTAATATGCCTCAACTAGGATGTAAACTATCTTTAAATATTATTTAAATAGGATGTAAACTACTTGTTGCTTAAGTATTCATTATGGGTTATAGTTTATAGTCAAGTCTTATTAATATAAATAAAAGTTTTAATTGAAGGTGTGTATACGATTTCCCTCAAACTCCTAACAATCTTAAACGAGACGAGTGAAATGGGGCCTTGATAATGTAAGTTTGCGGTGTTCTGTATCAATAACAACACCCCATAAGTTATGACTGTTTGGAAATATACATGTATATGGGATATGTGCAGATGTTAAGGATCATATTGCCCCAAAGTGGTGAAGGTGACAAGCCACTGCAATTAAAGCCCTGGCATTTTTATACTGTTTATGTAGACTTAAGATAAGGCAATTTAAGAACTTTGGCTTTCTTTCGAGGGGGTTAAGTTAGAATTCGATACCATTCAATAATAGTTACATCCTCAAGGAATTAGCAACATAAGTAACCCTTAGAACTATCGTAATGGAATACAAAAAGGAGATATGAGTAACTTTGTGCCTTTGTTTTAAACTTGTTTTTAATTTATTGACGAGTTTTGGGGTCAAACTGATTACAGAAGGGTTCATGGCGGCCTCGAAGCAGGCCGAAATGTTAGGCTGTAAGCTCTGCAATAAAAACTATTATTTATATTAATAAGACCTGAGAGTGCAGATCTTCCTGGACTTTTGGTGGAAAATACTTTGGATACTGCACCCAGGCAGATTAACTTTTTATTTGAGAGTGCTGACTTTCCATGATATTCTATATATATATATATATATATATATATATAACAATCCAAGTGGTGCCAGCACTCACGAAAAAAATTAAATAAGTTGCCTGGGTGCACGGCCAACTTAGCTCCCCCTGGACTTACTGTTATATGGCTCTATTTAAGCACATTGGGGCACAATTATGATATTTTTATTGGTTTTTTAACAATATGAGGGTGTTGATCACATTAAATTTAGTGTTATAACAGTGATAACAGTAGTGATACTTGCAAGTTTAGTAGTAGGGAGGTCAGTGCGATAATATTTTAACTATGGGTATTATAAGTTCCATTCAAACAAGTAAGTACATGATAGCAGGTATGATAGCAGTAGAAATCAGAGGATTTATACTGAGGGGCAGGTCTTTTCATCTTTCTCAGTTACACATACAGTATGTGACTCTGGCAACTGTATTGGCTATCTTTTCTATACAATGTTTCCATAATGCTGCCTTAGAATGAATTGTTACATATTGTTTTGTTTTTAATCTTTTTTATTATTGTGATACATATTGGGAAATGTACCTAGTGAATTAAGTATGGGCATAGCTTAAACTCATTTAATTGGGACTATAGTGGGATCAGGTGTTATCTATCTAGTGATGCAGCATAGATGTAATGTTTGCTGTTTTTTTTCCTGCCAGTTTTTGTATTTAAGCTTTCTCTCTTTACTGATTATGTACTTTGAGAAAGGCCCCGAGGGGCCGAAACGTCAATCCATAGTTCCTAAATAAATTTTATTTTTAATTATTTTAAGTCCTGAGAGTGCTGACTTTTTCTTGGTTTGTAACACATAATTATTGGCCGTGCACCCAGGCAACTTATTTTATTTTTTTCGTGAGTGCTGGCACCGCTTGGATTGTTGTATACAGATTTAATGCCATGCACCCGTGTATTTTTATAAAATTTTTGGATTTTAGGGCCCTTACACATGGGCATTTTTACCTGCGCTCCCCTGCGTTCCGTTTTGCTGCGTTCAGCCGCAGGGGAGCGCAGGTATAGACGCACTCAATTATTTTCAATGGGTCTGTACTCACACGAATGCATGTAGGCGCCAAACGCAGGAAAAATGCAGCATGTTGCGTCTGAATCTGCACTTACACGCGTCTTGTGGGTACAACCTCATTGAACAAAATGAGGTGCGTCTAGACCTGCGCTCCCCTGCGGCTGAGCGCAGCCAAACGCAACGCAGGGGAGCGCAGGTCCAAAACGCCCGTGTGTACCGGCCCTAAAGAAGTCTAAATAGAACGCTGAAAATACCACTGGTGTTGAAAAAATATACTGTATACAAAGGCTTATGCCAGACAGGCCAGACACTTGGGGATGTATTGATGAATTTAACCACAATTCAGTGGAAGTAATTTCAGTGATGGCAAACAGGCTGGGATTTGTGGAAAGGCCACTAAGGCCCGGGCCTAGGGTGGCAGGATTTTAGGGGTCAGTATGCTGCCCAACCACACCCACATTGGTTCAGAAACACTGGGAATGCACAAGAGATAAAATAGTTTTTTAAATTTCCCATGCTCCAGTCCCCATTTCTCCAGTCCCGATGATGAAAATTCATGCAAATAAAAGCAGACCTAGGGGTGCCCACTATGTAAATCCAGTCCACAAGAAAAAGAGGTAATTAAATGAACAGTTGATTTGGGGTTTTTTTATGCTTAAAAAAAGCATGTTGATGTAATAAAAATGCCACCATGCTGGTCATGCTGGTCAAAATTGTTGTTACATGAACAAATGCATCTGCTGCAATAGATTTCCCCTATAAGAACTGACCCAGCCCAGGGTCTGAGTTGGGGGAACCACAGCAGAGTCTGACAATGGCAGAACCAGGCAGTCTTTACCTAGAGCTGACATCAGTTGTGAAAAATTGGAAATGCAGTAGGTAATTAGGAGCCCACACATGTAGGGGCAGATTTACAAAATTTGTGTGAATAATTCGAAGTTTGATCGAATTCCGATCGTACGATTTTATAGAATATTCGAATATGCAAATTTGGTCACTTCAATCATCGAATATGCAAAATCGAATAGATCGAATGATCGAATATCCGATGATCAAAGTACTTCAACTTTAAAATTTTATATACTGCCTATTTCGCCAGATTGAACCTACCGAATAGCAATAGAAGCCTATGGGAATCCCCCCCATGGGCTTTTTTTTTCTATTACCTGCTTGAATACCATTTGTACAATCAAACGCCTCGATCGTTCGAATCGTACAAATATTTCAAACGAGTGAAGGAAATTTCAAGTTTTTTCGTGAAATCGAACAATGTTCGATCGTACAACATTTTGGCGAAATCGAATAGCGCTAAAAAAATAGCCTAAAAGTATTCGATTTCCATTCGACAGTCAAATTTCTGCTGAATTAGAGGGCTAAAAGCCACCATGTTCTTATATATCTAGCATATGTCATTATTGGGTTGGTTATGCCAAATATAATCCCTAATCGGTATCTTGCAGCCCATGTGCTATGGTGATTCCAGACTTTGAACTATGTGAAACAATGCTGGTGGCAGAGGGATATATGGATGCAAGGATGCTTGCAAGAAAGTTCATCAGTCTGTATACTTTGTGCCGTCAGCTGTTTTCTAAACAGGTAAAAATACGAAGTTTATGAAAAAAAATGAATCCTCTAATATATTACCCAGAGATTATATTGCAGCTTGGTTAAGCCTATGTTACTGATTATCAGTTTTATTATGACATGTTCATCATCCCAGGTCATCCTCTCAACAGACACTGTCAACAGACAGTGAAAAGTGCATTCATTTATACAGTAAATAAAATATCAGCTTTAGGGTGCCATCTTAAATTGTATGAAATGCAGACATGATATTTCAAAGGGAACAGGAGGGCAAAATTAGATAATTTGCTTTATATTGTCAGGATATGTACCTGAATGGGGTTTGTTAATAAAAAAGGAAAAGTGTGAGTGGAGTATAATTTGATTACTGTTCAGGTATGTGCAACTGAATGCTCATTGGCTGAATGAGGCACTCCAAGGTATTTTTTACAACCCACTACCTGCCTGTGGGCTCCATAAACTGTTGTGTAAATGAATTCATAATTTTCATATAACCTGTCCAACAAACATGGTATGTAAGCTAATTAAAGGGGTTGTTCACCTTTGAGTTAACTTTTAGTATAATGTAGAGAGTGATATTCTGAGACAATTTGCAATTGGTTTTCATTTTTTATTGTTTGTGGAATATGAATGGAGATGGACTGAATAGAATGATAAGTAATAATAAGTGGCAATAACAATACATTTGTAGCCTTACAGAGCATTTGTTTTTAGATGGTGTCAGTGACCCCCATTTGAAAGCTGCAAAGAAACAGAAGAAAATTGCAAATCATTAAAAAACTATGAAAAATAAATAATGAAGACCAATTTAAAAGTTTCTTAGAATTGGCCTTTCTACAATATACTAAAAGTTAACTTGAAGGTGAACCACCCCTTTAATGAAAAGACCATATTTTTTGAGTGAAAGTCAAATAGGTGCACGCCTATGGGGGTCCGTGATAATGTAAAATTACTTTGTACAATAGAATAGAGAATCTATATTGTGGTACATACCCACTTTTAAACCAATGTTTTAGGTGCATACCTGATTCCACAATTTAATTTGGGACCCCTGAGTTCAGAAATAGTGTTTTAAATAAATCAAAAAAGGACTATAACTTACCCTGTGCATTTTGCAGGATCATTATGACTGGGGTCTGAGGGGGCAATAAAGTACTAGTAGTAGCTGGGACCTTGAAGAGAGAAACTCCTTTGAATGCAGCACCAGTTCTTTGTTTTAAATGACTTCGATAAAAGACTGGTTTTAAAAGATATAAGCCTCGCTGGTTCTCCGTTCAAACGAGTTTGTTTGGATACAGTTTGCCCTCCAGGAAATGGGCAGTACATTGCAGCACGGTGAGAGATCTGGTGGTGCTCCTCATATGCTGTTTTTTGTTCCTTGAAGAGAGAAGCAAGCCTAAGGCTCTGGTAAGTTAAAGCTATCTGTTATATGCATAACTAGACACTTGGGTAAGGAGAGTTGTTCATGTGAGACAAAGTGAGAACTGCAAATTCAGCTCAATTACTGCAAACAGCACAATTGATGTAGCCCCCTCTCAGCCTGCCTTGAGCACAAAAGAGCTACAGTCCTGGAATTGCCCCTGAAAGCACCCGTTAGTGTAGACCTAAACAGATGATTTCTGTGCGTTTCTGATCGATCTAACGCTCAGCGACAAAACGCACATGTCAAGTCGGATGCGACAGAAAACAAGTTAAAGGGGTGATTCACCTTCAAGTTAACTTTTTGTATATTGTAGAAGGGCCAATTCTAAGAAACTTTTCAATTGGTCTTCATTATTTATTTTTCATAGTTTTTTGATGATTTGCAATTTTCTTCTGTTTCTTTGCAGCTTTCAAATGGGGGTCACTGACACCATCTAAAAACAAATGCTCTGTAAGGCTACAAATGTATTGTTATTGCCACTTATTATTACTTATCATTCTATTCAGTCCCTATTCATAATCCAGTCTCTTATTCAAATCAATGCAGGGTTGCTAGGGTAATTTATACCTTAGAAACCAAATTGCTGACACTGCAAACTATAGAGTTGCTGAATAAAAAGCTAAATAACTCAAAAACCACAAACAATAAGAAATGAAAACCAATCGCAAATTGTCTCAGAATATCACTGTCTGCATCATACTAAAAGTTAACTCAAAGGTGAACAACCCCTTTAAGTAATAGTAATGTCCGATGTTGTTGCAGTGTTCATCCGACACGACTGTCGGAAGCAAATGCTGCAAGCTGTGTCTGCATCCAACAGTTGTGTCCCATTCACCCTCCGTCTCCCTCACAGTCCCGCCTCCACTCCCTCATCTCCCCTTCTTCCTCTGTCTACCTCCCTATGTCCCCTCTCACCCCTCCATCCCCATGTGCATCCCCCTCCCATTCTGCATCACGCCCTGCCCCTCTCTGTTTCAGTGCACACATGAGTGAGTGCAGGGGGCAGTTGACTGGCTGGCAGGCTTGCCTAGGGCGCCTGGTAGTCCAGACCTGGTGTTGTGTTGGATGAATGGTGTGACACCATCTGACATTACTATTACTTACCTTGTTTTCCATCACACTGCCAACTTGACACATGCGTCTTATCGCTCAGCGTCAGATATGCCGTACACGCACGGAAATCATCCGTTGTAGTTCTACCCTACAGTTATTGCACGTGTTTGGGGAGGCAATAAATTAGCCACTTTGTTACATTGCTAATTATAAATTCACTGAGATAGTGCAGACTGCACTATTTAAACACTGCATTTGTAATAACAAGGCATTCCTTTAACAAGGTATAATTCTTACTTGATATGATGGCCTGGAACTTCTTCAGTACAACATACTGTCTTTAAAATATATATATAATTTTGCTATAAAACTCCCACACTGACTCATGTTGAATTTTTGCAAGATTTTTTTTCTTTTCTCACCTATATCTGCTCATAAGCTGAATGCCTTGATAGTTTCTTACACATAATCATTACAAAGTATCTTATTTTGCACCTGTTCTGGGCTCTCTGCCAAAAGCCAATTATGTTAGAAACTTTGTTTCTTTTTCTGGCTGTTCAGTGCAGAGAAAAGAGGGACGTTTCAGTACAACAGAGGGACTGCCGGTTGAGCTGTCAAAAGAGGGACTGTCCCTCCAAAAACAGTTGGGAGGTATGTAATATTTAACAATATTATATTTGCTTAAGTGAACATACATCTGTTAAATAATCAAGGTAGGTAGTTTGTAAGTAGAATGACTAGATGTAGATTTCACCCTGCCAGTAAATGTCTGCATTGCACTAGCACAAACAAACCAGATAGGGAGCGATGAAAATTAAACCTGTAAATGATGGCAGGGCAGGCTGGAATATAAAATGAAATAATTGCAGGGGGTAATGTAAGAAATGAGTTGCATACAGCAACAATGAATGGCATGGTTTGTAATAACTACAAAAAACCCATATATATATATATCCAGTCCTGCAATGTATACTGTATTTCAGTTAGGTGGGGGTTCTGTCTGCAAACATCAAAGTTGTATTTGCAAAAAATATATATACAGTATATTTCAGTTGTGACAATTTGATCAGCTATTATATGGGTATCTATATAATATGGAAATAAAAGGAATCTGTTGATAATATAAGATGACAGCTCAGTATACCTAATAAGCATTTCATCAATAAAATGTAGATGCCAGTCCACTCCCCCACCACCAACACCACAAACAGCAATAAAACCAAATGTAATTTGACATTAAATCAGCCTAATAATTCGGGGGAATTTTCCTTCTAATTGTTCCAATACTTCTCTGTTGACAACACAAACTAACTGTAACGTAATCCAGCGTGAGAAGGAAACAGATTGAGTTTAACAAGCCATATGGGTTATAATTGTTTCAGTACGACTTTCTCATAATGTTTGCTAATTTTATGCTTTTACGGTTTGTTATTATTATATATAATGATGGCATTGTTCCTCCTTTTTAGGTTTTGACGAGGGCCTTAAGGGGCTTTAATCTTCCTAAGATAGTAACTAATGATGTGGCAGTATTTCAGGGGCTCCTCAATGACTTGTTTCCTATTTTGGAAGTTCCATGGAAGAGAGAAGTGAAGTTGGAACAGATGGCCCACCAGTCCAATGCTGAGCTCCACTTGCAGCCAGAGGAGAACTTCATTCTGAAGGTGGGAATTATGGCTTTCTGCTTAGTTTATTGGAACTGCTAAATGTGCAGACTGCAGACTATAATAATGGCTGTTGTTGAATGCTTCAGGCATCAAACATCTGGTTGATACACATCTTCATGTATCTTCCTAATATTTTTGGTAGATATTAAATATTGATATCATTTTCTGCACTGAAGAGCAGGCTGGGTTGGAGGTATTATCTAAATGTAATATATGAAGATTTATTTAAATGTAATGTAAGAAGAAACATCAAAAAAGACATGCTAATTTCAGTTCTGGACATCTATAATGTTATCCATTTGTGTTAAGCGTAAAGCAGATACATTTAGTCTTTTGCAATTAGTGTGATTCATGTGTATCATTATTTCAAATCCACTATAATGTTGGGAGAGAGGGAAATCACTGAATTTTTCGGTCCTTGCAGGTCAGGAAACTGACAAAATAAGGAACTATTATGAATCTTAATCAGCCTTTACCAAGAAATCACGTTGCTTCAAATGAAAGTTCTTTTCCTCTAGTCCAGTGATCCCCAACCAGTAGCTCGTGAGCAACATGTTGTTCTCCAGCCCCTTGGATGTTGCTCCCAGTGGCCTCAAAGCAGGTGCTTATTTTTAAATTACAGACTTGGAGGCAAGTTTTGGTTGTATAAAAACCAGGTGCACTGCCAAACAGAGCCTCAATATAGGTTGACAATGCCCATAGGGCTACTAAATGGCCAATCACAGCTCAAGAAAATGTTTTGTGCTAATGTTGCTCCCCAACTACTTTTACTTCTGAATGTTGCTCATGGGTTCAAAAGTTTGGGGATCCCTGCTCTAGTCTGAAGGGGTGGCTTCTGGTGTGGTGATCCTCTTTATGGGTAAAAAGGCCCCCTGTGTTTTGTCTATAATGTCCTTGAATGTACTTTATAACTTGCATTTCTGTTCTCCAATTTAGTCAATTGCTCTTCAAAGTGGCAGCATCCTGCTTGCAGTTTAGTAGCATCAGCAAAAATATAAACTGTAATTGCCTGGGGCCAAGGATGGCCCTTGTGGTACTCCAGTAATAGTAGACTTGAGATTATTGTAAACCATTTCTGTTAACAAGATTGACTAGGCCTACCATTTCAGTCTTAGGATGACTAGCTGCAGAACTCTATTTAGAAGAGCAAACAAGAGACAATTAAGTTCCTTGAGTTCTACTGTATGAAAACTAATATATATTATATCACCCCAAGTGCACTTAATAATTTAAAAGGGGGAAAGGAATTTATTGTAGCTAAATAGCAGTAAGTGTACTGCAACTGAGAGGGCCCTCTGATAGTAATAACAACAAATAACATTTAGTACTTCTGTTCTGTTTAACGTGCAACCAGTGGCTGCTGGAAGCTGAAGTTACAGTGCTTAACTTGCCTATCCATGTGCTAATCAGAGTATTCCAATATTACTGTCCAAAGCCTCTGTTTTGGACTAGTGTAACAAACCATAAAAGTAATTTCTACTAAAATAACAAAAAAATGCATTTGTACAGTTGATGGCTGTCAAACCAGCATAACAGCATTTGCCACTGAATTACAAATTACAAATTTCCGAGGCCTTTGCCTTTAATTTAATAATTTTTGTATTTTTTCAGATCACCCAGTTGCAGAAATTACTTGCCATGCATCATTCTGTTTGTGGGAACTGGTAAAAGCACGGTAAATTCTGGTTACAACTTCTGCCTTAGGCTTGCTATTTGTATTCTATCCATACTGTTTCAAGTTTGGATGCTTGTCTCATGGGAATGATATTTTATCAAAAATCTTAAATCCTTTTTCAAAATCCTAAAAAATCTTACTATTTTCTGAAAAATGTTTTGTTCAGGAAGAAAAGTGTAAAAATCAGAATCATTGTATTTTTTTTGGATTTTGTCATCAAACACTGCAATTTTTTTGGATTTGATGCCCAGAAACCACAAAATCTTTGGATTATTGAACAATACCCAGTACAGATAAGGATATCAATGGGACATCTGCCATGGACATCTACATGAACATGGGGCTAATTACTAAGGTATTTGCTAAATTGTAGCAGTGTGCAAAGCAACCAAACACATCTTTGCTTTAATTTTCTAACTGGTAATAGACAATGAGAACTAATTGCTGATTGGTGGTTATGGGCTTCTGTACTTGTGGTATTTAGCACCAATGAGCCCTACTATCTTTAATTACGTCCCACTTGATGTGCAACATCTACAGGTTGAATTCAACTAATTCTTTAATTTTCAACATAACTTTTTGCAGTTATTGCATTAGCCTATATCAGTGCAAACAGCATGGTCATTGGCAAATATCACATGGAAAGAGTTGATTAATTTTTGGAGTTATAAACTCACACTTAATAATGCCACTGGCCTTTAGCTCTAGATGCTCTAAATGCTATTTTATCTGCAAAATTTGTAAAATACAAAGCATAAAATACTTTACAAAAAATACAAACAACCAAAGCACCTGTACTTGTGCGGCAGGACAAGTAACTAGAATATGATACTTTACCCTTGCAGTATTTATGTTAAAGTCATTTATCACCACACTAAATGGCATGATATTACAAATAATGCTTGTAAAATCTTTATTATTAAAAAAAAATAGTAGTGGATTAGGAAAGGACATTTATTTGCCTAAAAAGTCAACTTAATTTCTAATTTCACAGATTTAGATTTTTCTATAGCATGCTCTGAATCCATAGATAGTTGTTACAGGAACTATTATTATATTCTGCAACATTTTTTACCTTTTGCAGTTTTTGCTTTGTGTTTCTTCTTACTCTTCAGGATATTGATTCAAATGTGGATGCTATTAAAGTAAGATGTTTCTATGATTGCTTCTCTGTCTCTTTCACTTATACAGGTTCTGACCTTAGCCAGCAATGAGTGAATTTCATCCTGTATGAGACCGCTTTTTGAAATCAGTCATCTCCAGGCAGCAAATTCAGCAACAGAGCTGGGATCCTTTATGTCAACACAAAAGACCTTGGATGTAGTCCACAAGTATAGGATATTAATATGATACATTACCCTTGCAGTATTTATATTAAAGTAATTTACCAGTACCCTGAATGTCATAATATTACAAATAATGCTTGTAAAATTCACTTTTACTTAGCCTGCTCACATAACAGTGTCCATTAAAGCTGACCTTGACATTTGCTTGGTTAAACCACATGAGCTGAAAAGGATAACTGCTTCACCCTGGTAACTGCTTGATTCATCAGCTTCTTTATTATTCAAAAAAATATTATTGGATTAAGAAAAGACATTTATTGGCATTTGCCTAAAAAGTCAACTTAATTTCTAATTTCAAAGATTTTTACTTTTCTCTAGCATGCCCTGAATCCATTGATAGTTGTTACAGAAACTATTATTATATTCTGCAACATTTGTTACCTTTTGCAGTTTTGTGTTTCTTCTTACTCTTGTTGATATTGATTCAAATGTGGATGCTATTAAAGTAAGATGTTACTGCAGAAAGAGTGTGTTTTCTTCTCTGTCTCTTTCACTTATACAGGTTCTGACCTTAGCCAGCAATGAGTGAATTTCATCCTCTATTTGACTGCTTTTTGAAATCAGTCATCTCCAAGCAGCAAATTCAGCAACAGAGCTGGGATCCTTTATGTCAACACACAATACCTTGGATGGAGTCCATAAGTATAGGATATTTATATCTAGCTAACATGGTTAAGGTGATAGCAGCAGAAATCTACAAAACTTCTTCATATTCTTAAAGCCAAACTATTATAAAGGGAGTCCGGAAAAAAAAAAAACTACTTTGTGCCCCTAGATCTGCAAAGCAGACCTGTCAGCTAACTGTGTACCCAGTGAGGTTGCAATACAGATTTAAATAGAGTGGCACACAAGCTATTTGATGCATTCATTTAAAGTACCAACATTTCTCTTAATATTGAGGAGAACCCATTGTACAACTGTGTACAGAAGAATCACTTAATGGTTTTACCCCTTAGGGTAAGGCCACACGTAGAGATTTCAGGGAGATCTGTCGCCTGGCGACTAATCGCCGCGATGAATCTCCCCGAATTGCTTGGTAGCGGTGTAAGCAAGAAGGAGAGACTGGGGAAAATAGGAATCATTTTCATACATAAGAAAGAAACATGTCGGTTAGCTTTATAAAATAATGTTTCAGCATCTACATGTTTGTGGTTTTTAACCACTAAGGGTAATTTTTGACAATTTGTGTAGATTCAGCCCGTAATTGCTCCTTTTATACTCAAAACAAGAGTATTTAAGTCATGTTTGGAACTAACACTTAAGAATTTCCTATGATTTTGCACAATAAAGAACCACCCCACTAACAAGTGGCATGAGGGTTCCAAGGTAAAAACATTGCTCCCTTAATAATGAGGAATACCTGTTGTGTGACTAAACCTGTGTACAAAACAGTGGCTTAATGACTTTACCCTTTAGATTTTGTTCTTTAACTTACATTCTAGATATCTATGAATAAAAATGACTTTAACTTTAAAGTTTGAGTATGTGTGATTATGGTTATTATTTTTAACAGAACTTGGCTTGGGGTAAGGGACATTTTTTTAAGTAAAAAAATTATATAGAGATGGGATGTATTTTTATATTTTATCTCATGTGATAAATAACCACCTCTTTTCGCTTCTTATTTTTTAGGGCAGTGTCACACACGGTATATTGATTGGCACTACTTTCACAGGGAAAATTGCAGTGATCAGAATGCTCGTAATTGCAGCTGATCGCTTTTGTTGACAATGGGAAGTGTGTGGTTTCTGTCCTTTGCCCATTGCCCTCAGGTTGAATGTCCTTTTTTGTACGGTAAACTGTATGTTTTTCTGTTATGAGAATTGCTTGAAATAATGGTAAAATATTTATTTACTGAAAAATTTACTGTTATATATATATATATATATATATATATATATATATATATAATTATTACAGTGAAAATTCGACAAATGCTCATAGTCTACACCCAATTCTTGCTAATTCTTATATTTTAAACTCTTATCGAAATAATGTGCTATTAGCTTGCCTGCACGAAAAGTGTGCAGAGGGAGCTCTGTACTAACTGCCTGTGGACTCCACTTCTGCATGCAACACCTTGGCATGGGAAGATCTACCAAGTTGAAAGATGTGTAATGGGGAGAAAGGGGGTAACAGGACAGAGTAGATTGAGGGGGCCATGCACCTTGAGTCATATATTCACATAAATAGGCACAATTGGCACAAGAAACATTTAGACATAAGTGCTTGGCATTTTGGGTGCATACATTTGTTTGTGCATACTTTTAAAAATACTTTTAAGATCTAAAAATACTTTAAGATCTAAAGCATAAAATATGCCTCCCCCCGAAACAATTGATGCACAGGTGGTCCTAAAAAAATGATTAAGCTTCCTTTCTGCATGTTATGCAGAGTGGTGTGGCTCATTTAGTAACCTTTGTTACAATATATGATGTATGGCCTTTCATGTAGTCTGCACCACTATTTAAGGTGTGTAGATTGAAGTTTGTAGACTGCACATCCTTGTTGGCCTTAAGGCATTTAGTTCCTTAGAAAAACCAGCAGCACACAGGACTATGTGAAAACTTCCAAAATTTAGCATGCTTGACAAAGGGGTTTTCCCGAAACGTTGCAGTGCACAATATCAAAGTTTTGACAAAGTCCTGTGTGCTACTGGTTTTTTAAAGGAACTGGATTTGGGAGGTCGACATGCCTTCACCGGTGAGCACCAGGCTTATTTCTATTGACTTTGCTGTAGGGTGTGCTAATCCACATAATTTTCTCTGGTCTCACACGTGACAGGTAATTTACCCATCTGGGTATTTGCTGCACTCTGAACCTTAGTGCAGACCATGTTACTGGTGGACACAAGTCAACCCTGTCCTTACCACCTGCCTGGGAGAATATTGTTGGCCAAAATGCAACTTGTGCCATAGGCCTAAAATTATTTGACAAAAGTTATAAACAATAGGTGAACAGTAATTGCTGTGTCTCTGGTATACTAGAGAGCAGTTTAGTATCACAAACTCCTTCTATGACCCCCCCCCCCATTGTTTGCTCTGATGATAGGTATCTCTCTGCCAATTTTTAAAATGTTTTTTTTTTTACATTTTTTATAAAGATTTTTTTTGTGAAACCCTGTGCAGCACATTTACAGTTTACTTTCCACTCGTATTTATTGCCATTGTGTTTGCTTTAGATTTAGAAGTATACCTTCAAGGTTGACGAGGACTGGGACTGACAGAACTATGGCTCTTTTAAGTCCCTGTTGTCAATTTAAATTTTAATGTTTCTACCATTTGTTCTTCAGTGTGAATTAACAACCCTACCAGTGTGTTGGGTTCCTGTTCTGAAGTCAAGACTTAAAAATTAATTCAATCGCTCAGATTTACAGCTCTTCTATATTTCACAAGGCAGAATC
>CM044448.1:68610543-68638659 GCA_024363595.1 Xenopus borealis
AGGCCGGTAAAATACCGGCCAGGTGGCAACCATAGATAAAGCTAAGTTAGATTGTGACATGAAAGAGTAGCCTTGTTGTGTAATTCTTATTAGAAATTAGAACCAATAATCATTGTTTAGCTACACCCCATTATGGAATACGGTATTATATGCACTCTCAAGGTTAATGGGCTTAATTGCTGGGGCGTCCTCTGCCAGCTGCACTATAACAAAATAGCCATATCTGCTGGCTTTTTTTCCCAGGCAAAAAATTCTCATGGAAAAGTCGTTAGTGAGCTTTGTTCACCATGGATGTAGATCATAGACTTAGCACTTTTGCAGGTAATGCAAGGAGGTGCATATTCTTAAAGGAAAACTATACCCCTGGAACAATGTAGGTCTCTATAAAAATATATTGCATAAACCAAGTCATATGTAAAACCCTGCTTCATGTAAATAAACTATTTTCATAATAATATACATTTTTAGTAGCATGTGCCATTGGGTAATCATAAATAGAAAATTCCCATTTTAAAAAATAAGGACAGCCTCCTGGGATCCTAGGATTCAACGGTGCACACAAACATACCAAACAAACTATAAAGTTAGGTCACATGATCCAATTACCAGACTTGTGTCTTTTGCTTCCACACTTCTTCCTGTTACAGTTAGAGTTGAAATATTTCTGGTCAGGTGATCTCGTAGGCAACACACAGACCACCACAAAATGGTGGTTTAAGGCAAGAGATGTAAAAGGGCAATAATTACTTAAATATATATACCAGGTAGGTAAGATTCTTTAATAAGTCATGTAATTTGATATAAACTATCTGTTGCTCAAGTATTCATTTTGGGGATATAGTTTTCCTTTAATAGTCTTAATGCCTATTACACAGCTCCAGCATCTCTTGCCTCCATACTTCACAATCCAAATAGCCTTTTAGACCAAAGCCACAAAATTCAGTCCAAAGGTTCTCTTAGTCCAAAGGAGCAGACACTGCCCATCTCCAGTAATACAGAGCCTGAATCCCCAATCAAAGCCCATTGTAAAGTCGTTGAGGCTCTGGAACTCTCCAGGTTTTAAAAAAACTTTCACCGGTAGAAGTCGTAAACTTACAGTAAAAATATCTTGAACAATATGTTACTTACGAATGGCAATTAACTTAAAACTGCCTAATCTACATCTTACCCTTATGGATACAAGACTTCTTTTTCAAGAAATTACATGGCTTTTTTAACTAGGGCAGGTTAATCTATACCTGCATAAAACTGAGACAATATATAAAAATATTACCTACAACATATCTTTTACATATCATTCTTTTTATTCCAGATTGCCTCATTTTGTAGTAGTAATCTGGTAGTCTCTTTTTGGTTATTGGTTTGCAACATCCAACACCACAGCTGTGATTGGTTGTGGTTAAATATATTAAAATGTCTGTACCGGTGTATGACAAGCATGTGCTCATTACAAATTTCTAATGTCTCCCTTATTCTCCTTAATTAAGACAAAAAGTGATTTAAATCTGTCCAATGAAAAACTGAAGCACCAATAAGACACAACTGCAGAGCTCTGCCTCTGTATGTTGATTCTCTTCCGTCTTGATTAATAATTAATTGATTAATAAATAATTGATTAGTAAACCAGTCAAAGTAAAATCCCAATTTTTGTCCAGTTTGATTTTTTATTTTCTTTTGCATCATCCACATTACAGGCTATTGGTGGATCAGAAAGCAGAGATGCAGTTAGCTCCAAAACAGCCTAACAAAATCTGCGTGAGAAAGATTAATGGAAAGGGGTACCAAACAATTGTTATGATTACACAGATTAATATCTCTAAAGGTTTAGAATTAAGTACAAAACTATAGCTGATTCTTGAATACAAATTATGTATTTCTGAATAGAACATGTAATCAGACTTCCTGTTGGTTGAAATCCCCCTAGGAATCTACTAATCAGTCTCACCTAAAGGGGCAATTCCTTTTTAAATTGACTTTTTTTTATTATGATGTAGAATGTGTTGTTGCAAATTGTATTTAACTTTTTTGTTCTACAGCTTACCAGTTAGGAAACTCAACTGCTTTCTGGTTGCAATTATTTTGAATACAATTGCTCAGTTTAATAATTTTTTAAAACTAATTTTACAAAAAAGACATTAAATTACTCAAAAGCAAGTTCATATTTTTGAATTACTGGCTTAAAGGCAAGCTGTAGTTACATGAACACCATGGGGCAGATTTACTAAGGGTCGAATTTCGAAATGAAAAACTTCGAAATTTGACACATTTTTTTAAAGGCATTTTCGATTGAAAATGGGTCAAACAGGTACATTTTCGATCAAATTGAAATAGTTTGAATCGTTCGAATGCATCCTTCGATTCAAATGATTGGAACGATTTTCAGAAAAATCCTTTGAATTTCAGGACAGGCTCTAGGAGGTCCCCCACAAGCTAAAATGGCAATTCGCCAGCTTTAAGGTGGCAAAGTGTCGAATTTGAAGGATTTTAAAGAGACAGTACTTTGAAATTCAAATCAAATTTTGGGCTATTCAAAGTAGCCCAAAATTACTTAGAAATTCTAATTAAAATTTTTTTAATTTTATTCGAAAATTCACTTCGACCCCCATGTGTACTGCCAAATAGAGCCTCTATAAACAGTCCACATACCAATAGCCACAGCTAATGTTCGCACCCCAGGAACATTTTGCATGCTTATGCTGCTCTTCTTTTACATTTGAATGTGGCTCATGGATAGTGATGTGCAGTAACATTACTAGGTGGGGGTTGGCCCGGGCGCGGGCCATGCAGCCGGGTCCCCTCATGCAAATTTTTTTGGTGCCTGCAGCCAACTGAAGCCGGGTGCAATGAGGTGCAATCTGCTAGGCCAGCCCTGCACCCCGGTAGTTACGGCACTGGTGATGTGCAAAATTTTTCACCAGTTTTCACCTCAAAAAGACATATTTGCCCATTACAACAAAGGTTATAAATGTTGGGGCCTCCTGCCTTAGATACATTTTCTCTTTTCAAGGTTATGTTCCCTGCCATTTCATTTCTACTGCATAAATCAACAAAATATAAAAATTTGTGTGAAATCTACTGCGAGATGTTGACCTTACGTATCTTAATCCCCATTGTGGAATGGTCTTTGCTTTGACTGACTTGGCATTGCAGATTACTGTCTTTCTTTATGTATGTTTAGTATCGTAGCTTATAAAAGTTTGATGTGATTCTTTTGCTTGGATTCTTGGAAAGAATGCTGACAGAAATGTTACTGGGCTGCTTACTATATGAAGGTGGTGCCTCAAAAACAAAATATAATGAAAAATAAAATAAAAATATGCCAAAGATTAGTCCAGCAAGCAAAGACAGAATAAGCAGAAACCCAACTGGTCTTATTTGGGGACATGGAGAGAATTATTATTCCAAGGAATGGCAGACTATAATGAACAAAGTGATCTCCACCAGGCAGGTCATGGGTCAATTATAATCAGGGGCCTGAAAATAAGTGGTTGACCTGAATCTCAAGCTGTCAAGGGCAAGGGTGATAAATCAGGGTGTGTTTGGACAGAATGGGAAATGCTCTGGGTGAAAAAGGTATTATTTTCGCCATACTACTTAGGTGCCAGCACCCACCACTCAATAGGAACTTTCAGAAAGGCTAAGAAGCTAGGCCGCTCTAGAATGGGAAGCCAGATTAGTAATATGGAACCCTACAAATTGTATTGGTGGTCTTGATGGGCATTCATTTCTCTGTATGCAGTATAATAAACTTCATAAAGATCAGACTGAGCATCTTATAAATGGTAACCTCTCAGTTCTCTGAATTTCAGTCACATTGATTTAGGCAGGAAAACCTCACAGGTAGTTGTCATCAGGATTCAACCGGAAAAACGTGTAGACCTCATCTAAACTGTGTATTAAAAGCCCTTAGCTCTTAATCATTGATTTATATATTGTTACTGTACAACTTCATTATTACTATACCCCTGTTTGTGCTCACATCTTGAAAAGTACTAAGGACAATTGTGGCTCTATATAAATAAATACATTCATACATACATAATCCTTGGTCTCATGATCACTTATCATGGAGATGGTGAAGTGGAAAATATCTGGTTTGGAAGACTGAAGCTAAATAGAAAATAAAATATTGAACATAAAGTAATAGAACAAGTACTGTGCATTATATCTTTTATTGTAATGGTAACATTCTACTTTATCTACCAATCTGCCCTTATGGATGCCACTGTGCTTTAGGGAATAAAAAATCATAAAGGTTTTGACGGCCATCCCAGCATTTCATGACATAATTGTCCCTGCATTTCATGATATAGTAGCCCCAGCAATACATGAGATTTTGGTCTCAAAATTTCATGACACAATATCCTAGCATTAAATGACACTTTGGGTACCAGCATTTTATGTAGGTAGCAGCACAGTAACTCAGCAATACATATTATACAGCAACCTAGCAGTTCATGGCACAATCACTGAAGCATTTCAGGAGACAATGCCCCCAGTACAGTTACTCCAGAATTTTATAATTCAGTGTGTCTTTGGCATTGTATGACAATGGTTCCAGCATTTTTTGAAACGCAGTCACCCCCTATATGGCACAATAGAAACAAAACAGTTTTTAGCTTAAATATATACTTAATTAGAGGAAGATGGGCTACACATATTCAACACAACCTTGTAGAAAATCAAAATTATGTCTAACATATGTAGACATATTATACAAAGCACAATTAATGAGCAAAATTTAAGAGCTCTAGTGACTCCTTTACAGTTCATCGGGTCATGGCACTTCACTCACATTTCACTGATAACAGAGCACACTCCAACCACAAGGTAATACCCAAAGAATTTCTAATAGAAGATTATACCACAGCTAGAGTTAGGCAGAAGAGGCACCTGCCTAGGGTGGAACGATAAGGGGTAGCTTTGCAGGTACCTATTAAGCCTCTTCTGCCTATCCCTAGTCCATGTTTGATGTCCTCTGCAGCTCTCCTCTTCCTCTCTCCGTCACTCCCCTCCTTCACTCCCCCCTCCCCTCATTCACCCTCCCCTCTGCTACACACAGGGGGTAGCGGGCTGGCCTGTCAGATTACCTAGGGTGCCTGGTTGGCTTGGACTGGCCCTTGATTATACCACAACTGACAAAAGGGTTTTGTTAACAGAAATAAGTTTGTCAAGAAAATGGCTTTAAGAAGACAGTGACAAAAGTAAGGGCAGTATTTGTAACGGTAAGATCATCAAATGTCCTATACAAAAGAAAAATGATACAGGTAGGGGACCAGTTATCTAGAATGCTCAGGACCTGGTGTTTTCCGGATAATAGATCTTTACCTATGAGAAAATCTTCTTTTTAAAATAAAAAAGTCTGACCAAACTAGAATTCATGATGGATTGTAACCTTATTTGTTATAAAAAAAAAGTAAATTCAATCAGATTGGGGACAAACTCGATACAATCCTACGAATCCTACAATTTTTTTCTGGCCCTTTCCCTGAAATGCCCAAATTTTGCGGATTTTTGCCAGAAATAGACTGATTTTCTTTGTTGGTCAGACTTGATGATGGTAAGATCCCTGTTTGATCTTTATCTTGTGAAACCAAACTTAACAGAGGTCAGTAGAAGATATTGTGAAAAACAGTAATGTTTCATTCTGCTGAGCAGTGTGGCCTGCTCTGCTCTACAATTTCAGCCTTATCTTTTTTTAAACCGAAAGCTGGGATTTTATACAATCA
The DNA here is from genome assembly GCA_024363595.1 of Xenopus borealis. Lineage (NCBI taxonomy): Eukaryota > Metazoa > Chordata > Amphibia > Anura > Pipidae > Xenopus > Xenopus borealis. Next base: position 68,616,273 of record CM044448.1, read on the forward strand.
AAAACCTTCTGAGTGGCTATGTACAGCTGACTAGAGATAGCAGATGGTTGCAAAGCTGCAACAATAATGATGTTTTTAGATAGATAATACAGACAGAAACGAAGTTAGGCATAATTAACTTGGAATAATGTTTGCTTCATTTTCCATTGTTGTTTAGAATCACAATTTCCATCCTTTTCATTGGGATGTGACCTCAAGCAGACAAACATACATTTTCTAGAACGCCAAAGAAAAGTAGGAGGAAGTGTATAAACGTTCACAATAATGTATATAGCAATCGATTATGGAATTAGTCTATATACCCCTTTTTAACTGAAGTTATATTTACCAAATAATTACAATTAAGAATGGAGTAAAAATAAAAATAAAAGCTAGACTATTAAAAGGCAGAAGCCAAGTAGCCATACCTGAAATCTATTGGCTCAATTCTCCCTATAATCTAGAAGATTTGGTCATTCCCCAATACAAATGCTATTGCATGTGGGTAGATGGCAGAAGCAATGATTTCTCTATGTTCTATACTGCTATATGGTTGGTAGAGCACCTAAAAGATACAACGCTAGCTTGATAACAGCTTAGTTTACAAAAGGGATATTTAATTAAAGCTTAAAGTTTCAATTTCCTTGCATCACAGATATATGCTATGAAAGTATTCTTTGTTTTTTTCTACTCAGCACTGATGCAGGCCCAGTCATCTAGATGGTGTCAGTGGCACAAATATAATCTCATCTAATAACTGATAAGGTTGGAAGTGGCTAACGTTGGCGAAAGTTCGCCAGCGTGATGTCATTTTGCAACTTCACCAATTTACTAACAGTGTCCCTGGCGAAAATTCGCTAACGAAGTAGATAGACTAGCGCAACTTTGCACCCTTACACCAGGCAAAGTTGCGCACTGACTAAGGGACGTAACTACACTAATTCACTAAGATATCCATTTTACTGAACGTTACCTTTTTGCTAGACTTTACTTTGCCAGCTCAGACCTGGTGGAGTTCAATACAACAGATAGGAGTTTGGAAAAAAAAATTTTTTCTAAGTCCCAAAAAAATGCTGGCGTTTTTTACTTTTTTTAGGGTGATAGTTTGAAAAATAGCAATTTTTGGGGGGTTACTCTCCTTCCCCCCTACATTTCATAACATATGGCAACTCAGCTATACAGTGGGCACATGTTTAGGGCAATAGAAAAACTGTATTTATTCCTGGGCTTGTGTAGTTTAATGTAGTGGCTGCAACATTTAACATATACTTCTATTATACTTTTAAAGTGGACCCAGACACAAATATCTGTATAATAAAAGTCCTTTTCAAATTAAACATGAAATCAAATTTCATTCAAAGCTGTTGTAAGCTCATTTAAAAATATCAGCTGTCAGTCAATATTGTCTTCCCCTCCGCTATACCAATGGCATAGAGGCAGGGCAGACAATTACTTTCACTTTCTATTCAGCACTTCCTAGTTGTCACTGTTCTCCACACATTCCCCCATTTTCTTCACTGTTTAATTGTGTAGCCAGGACATGGGGATGGACATTGGGTTCCCCATTCTGGTGCACAAACAAGATTCTAAGATGATTTAATGCTTGCCTTAATAAAAGTGTCCTCCACAAAATGGCTCCTGCCTGTTTGCTATAATTTTGAATTCCCAGGCTGAAGGAATCAAGAATCAAATTATTTATATAGTGTAAATAAAGTTCATTTTGCTTGACTAATGTGATAAAATAGGATTCTGAATATTTCTTTTGCGTGACAGGTCCCCTTTAACTTCATGCGTATGCAAATTAGGCATCACTAGTGTAAATTCGCTTTGCCTGATGAAGTAATGGTAGTGCAACTTTGCTACTTTTCGCCTCCCTGAGCACAAATTCGCATTTTAGCGAATTAGCGCCTCCCTGGCAAAAATTCGCCTGGCAAAGTGTGGCAAATTGCAACAAAGGTGTTGCTAGCCCATTTTCAGTGTTTAGTGAATTTTCCCCATTGTGCCATCAAGGTAGGCATGTTGGGGAAATATCCACTCACTTGGCAACCTCACCAAATACTGTAAATCGATCTTAAAGCTTCTTCAACTGGTTGCATCTAAATGCATTTACATCCACAACCACTGTGTGCAACGTGCAATTCCTGCTCATTATAAGCATTAAATGGGTTGATAATCTTGTACAAACATTTCTTCTTTTCAGTAAGACCATTGCAAAATGCTGTCTGTAAGTTTCTAGCAAGCCATATGCATAACAGGCAAACAATCCGTACTCTAGCAACATCACTCACAACTGATTTCCATGACAGCTCTGTCCTTTAGTAGAACATATCTGAAGCAATCAAAATAATTTCTGCCCAGGTCATCATAGACTGAGTATTCTAAATGTCATATGCCCATTTCTTCTTCATTTTCTTTTTAAACAAAACAGAGAATGTATAAAATCGTTCTGCCTTTGTATGCCTTTTAACGGCTACATTTTGTGTGTCTGCTGGACGTTTTTATCTGATATTTCTAAATCACTCAACATATTAGCCCATTGCAGAGTTTATTAGGAATCGATCATGCATTCATGCCTTCTTCCATTCCAAGAGTGCTTTTTAATATTAGGCCCTGCTGTAATCAAGTTGAACATGATAATGTGAACATGTTCACATTGTTAAAGTAAATGACCCAGTGCACTTGGAGTGAAGACACATTTGAGCTACAATTTGTGGTGCTCATAGCAGTATTGCTATAGCAATAGCCTGGGAGGAAAGTTAAATGTTATATTGTAGGGGGAGTTTTGTATTGTGACCTTTTCAGATCATCTAGTTCCACTGTCAAGCTCCAACACAGGGTTATAGTCTAGACAAGTTTTAAGTGAGCCTGCCATGCCTGTATGATTGACAAAGGATACATTATATAGATAACCTTGTCAGCATGTATTTCCTAGTACATAAAAAAGGGAATAATTAGATATTACCTGACCTTCTCTGTCTGTATCCTAGCTGTGAGAGTAACCATGCTACTATTACTCACATTTATATGTAAAAGCAGCTCTAATAAACAGCACATGATTGCCTTTTACTAAAAATGTAGTTTACTGTGTCTGCAGCTGTGAGGCTAACATACTGTAGGGGTTATGTAATATCATGAGCAATGTTTGCTATACTTCTTATTAGGGATGCACCGAATCAGGATTCGGTTATGGATTCGGCCAGGATTCGGCCTTTTTCAGCAGGATTCGGATTCGGCCGAATCCTTCTGCCTAGCCGAACCAAATCTGAATCCTAATTTGCATATGCAAATTAGGGCCAGGGAGGGAAATCGCATGACTTTTTGGCACAAAACAAGGAAATAAAAAATGTTTTCGCCTTCCCACCCATAATTTGCTTATGCAAATTAGGGTTCGGTATTCGGCTGAATCTTTCATGAAGGGTTCGGGAGTTACAGTTATTGGGCAAACAATGTGCCTTTTATTACATTTGGGGGCATTTCAACCCTTACAGTGAATTAGACTACAAGTAATGGATTAATTAAGGGACCTTTGATTAATAGCCTAGAATGCAGTTGTCCAAATTAAGTGAAGGTGTTTACCTCCTAGGTAACTTGTATAGTTCCAAATCATTGTTATCCTGATTGTTCATTATCTAAGATGCTGGTGGTGGCTTCCCATAGGCTTCCCATAGGTTTCTATTGCAATTCGGTAGGTTCGATCTGCCGAATTGGGCAGTCGAATATGTTTAGCTTATGCCAAAATTCGACGATCGAATGAACAAATATTCGATCATTCTAATGTATTCGATCATTTGATCGTTTACTATTTGATGATCGAATAAGCCTAATTTGCATATTCAAATTATCACTATCACTTCTGCAAGATCAAAGTATTAAAGGGCAAGGAAAGGCAAAGAAATAAAATCCCATTTTTACTTTCTTTAATGAAAAAGAAAGCCATCTCCAATATACTTTAATTTAAAAATGTGTACCTTTTTATAAGAAACCTGACTGTATGCAGTGAAATTCTCCCTTCATTTAGTGCTGTGGATAGGAATTGTCAGACGGTCCCTAACTTCTGGAAGGGAAACAATCATACTTATGAACAGCAGGGGGAGCCCCTGCCTTACTTACCAGCCATGCAGAACTCAAACAGCTTTGTTTTTTTGATCATTTATGACAATCCCTAAGCAGCACAGACCATACTGAGCATGTGCAGTGCCAGTGTCAGACAAAGATGTATAACAAAGTTACAAGATGACAGCCCCCTGTGGCCAACTTTGAAAGCATAAATCATTTGTTTGATTAGGCTTGTGGTGCAGTAAGTTCATGTTTATGTTTAGTATACAAAACAGTGGGATCTCCCTAGAAGGTAAATTGTATGCCCCCCTCACTCCTCCCCCAAAACTCTTTACTAATCCAATTGCCCATTCTACCCTAGCTTCCCCATAATATTCTGGTTCACCCCCGCCTAGTTTAAATACTCCTCAACCTCTTAGCCATTCTTTCCCCTAGCACAACAGACCACCCCCTTCCATTGATGTACAATCTGTGATGACTAAATAGATTGTACCTCAAGGAAAAATCAGCACAGCGCTCTAGGAACCCAAACACCAAAATTTTAGCCATTCATTTAGAGCCCTAAGCTCCCACTATCTTCCTAAAGTTGTTAGTGGCACATGTAAATTTCCAAACAAAATGACATTGGAAGACCTTCCCTTAATCTTTGAGCCTAGATCCCTAAACACATTCTACCATTAATTTTGTCGTTAGTACCCCACCCAATAATTTGTCTACTCAATCAACCACTTGCCAAATCCTGGCACCAGGAAGACAATAAATTTGATTGTTGTGGTATGAATGACAAATTACCGTATCCACTTTCCTAATAATTGAATCCCCTATAACCATAATCTGTTTTGGCCTAGCTCTGCTTTCCTCCCACCACTACTAGAGAAGCTGGTATCCCTGCTGTTAGATCAACCTCATCTAGAACTGCCAATCCAGACTTCACACTCCCATCTTCTTCACACAATCTGGTGAATCTGTTGGGATGTATAAACCCATTATAAATCTATTTTCCTTTTTGCTTTCTGTCACCCCGCTAGATCCTGCTCAGAAAGCAAGAGACTCTGTTCAATTGACCACTGTGTTGCAATTTGTTGCTTTAGTGCTCTAACACAAGTCTCTAAATGTGGCAATTTCCTCACAACTGCCACAGAGGTAAGCAGTTTCAAAATCTTGTTGAAACTGTCTGCATACAAATGGCTGACTGTGCGCTGGTCAGACCTTCAATCTTGCTAGTACTCATTATCCTAGTTACAGATCAACAAACAGGAACCAAATAAAAATTAGAATATGTATCACACTTTTTCCCTTATTTTAACTCTTAGTTTGAAACTCCTGTGAACTCCATTTACAGAGCAACTATCCACTAGAGTAAGCTCCACTGGGATTCTAGGGGTACTATTTATACAGTCTGTTCAGGTGCACTAATCCCCACAACCAAACCCAACCTACCTCAAACTGAGGGAAATCTAACTGCAAAGTAAAGCAGCTTTTGGCAAACTTGCTGTAAACACAAAAGCACAAAGCTTTGTCATTTAGCACCTAAGACTGAAACAAGTTATCAAAAATTAAACTAAAGTAGTCAACTATACAAGCCTTTATCCAAAATAACAGTTAATAAACAATACCTTTTTTTTCGTTCTTGTTGATGTAATTGCTCAGTTGCTTTTCCCAGTCACCAGCCTTCTAGTAAGTGGCAGAACTTATGAAGAACACAGCGTGTAACCACATCTCTTGCAAAACAGTAAAAGAAAAGCAATGTATTGGAACTGTTGGGCCAATGTATGATCACTGCAGGTATGACAGACAGAAACTGATTGCAAAAGACATACATAATTGCCATTATATAACATGCATTAAGCCCGCTTGGAAGCTTCTCCGTCAATCCTCATCTTCAGGTATTTTTGCACCCCTATTTTTTCATCTGTTTTGCATATAATGGAACTAGGTTAAGAAACCACACTTATTTATTTACACATTAGAAAGTTACACTGTGCTTTACATTGTAAAGTGGAAGTGATATAGTCCATGTCTTCCAGTAAAAGAAATTGTGCACAAAGAAAAAATGGTAAAATTGTATATGCTACGATTCCCCACAAAAGTCTCCAAAAATGCACCAATACAATGAATTGGGTTGGGGAATCTTCTGTTGGGAAATCATGTTGTAATATTATCTGTTTGGTCTGTGATAAATACACCCCTATATTCATTTTTTTTAACTGTTTTGTCAAAATAACATGGTTCACTCTCGCGTCTAGAGATAATTTTTTCATTTCCTTTCTGAGGCATTTCTCCATGTTTGCAGTACATTTCCCTGGTGCTAATGCATTAAATACCATTTACAACAATATCATTAGCACACATTTCCAGCACGGTGGGTTCAATTATAGCGTCATCAAAGCTGCACCTACCTTAATACAAGCGGCAAATTGCCATCAGAAAATGACCGAGAATTCTCTCCCAATTGCTATCAGGTTTCATTATATTTTCAACTTTCCATATTTAACACCTGTATTTCAGGTAAATTTAGTTTTATCAGGTAAATGTTGTTTTATTTTTAAATAAGCTTAAATGAGTTAACAAATTAATATGAAACGTCTTATGGGAAAGTCTTTAGGTTGTTTATCTTTACGAGTGTATACCGCTAGAGCCCTGTGACCTCACAGATCATTAAGTCCTCTCTCTGGCTATAGCCCTTTCCAACTATTCATTTATCAGTAGTTGTTTAGATTGCTCATGAGAGTATACACCATTAAAGATAAAGTAACAAACATACAACATTTATTTAATCTTTGTTCTCCTCCAGGGAATGCTTTTTGCTTCTCCCGAGTGCATTTGATTCTCTAGTGATCTTGTGCAGTTATGGCTTCATGAATTGTCTAGAGTGTACTCTGACAAAGATATGGAAGAAAAAGCTAATGAACAATTAAAAAAAATCCTTATTGATACATCTAAAATATATTATATAAAATGTATAACTTTAGGTCTTTGGTGGTAGATCAAAAACAGTAGCCTAACCTTGGTCTTGGTCTTATTATTGAAAATATCAATGTACATCAAAAGTTACCTATAGCTCATGTTGGTCATTTTTCACTGATAAAACTGTTTTTGTAAATAATTGTTACTTGAAGTTCAGAAACCTGACTGTTTTGCCAGCCTGACTGCTTCTTCTCAACGTGTCAGTTAGGCTTTCTAATGCTAACAGACTACTGAAGATCAAATATGACAGCACTCTCTTAGAGGAACATGGGGGATCATAATGTTAATGTTAAAGAATTTGCAAATACGTTTTGTGGCAAAATTATAGATAGCATGCAAAGACATTTTTTATGATAAATAGTTAAATTGGGTTGAAAAAAGACAAAGTCCATCAAGTTCAACCCCTCCAAATTAAAACCCAGCATACACACACACATATCTCCACTCTTTCACACAAACCATGTATGCCCATAGCTATACTAACTGTAGAGTTTAGTATCAAAATAGCCTTTGATATTATGCCTGTCCAAAAAATAATCCAAGCCCCTTTTAAAAGCATCAACAGAATCAGCCATCACAACCCGCAGTGCATTCCACAACCTCACTGTCCTCACTGTGAAGAACCACCTATAGTGATGGGCGAATCTATCCGGATTTGCTTCGCCGAAAAATTCGCGAAACGACATGCGTATCGTTTTTGACGCACGTCGCATCGTTTTAGATGCACGTCCCGTCATATTCATCGCGTTGCATCGTTTTCTACGTGCGCCGCATTATTTTCCTCACGCGTCTAGTTTTTGCCGAATTTTTACCAGGCAAATTTTTGCGGGCGTTTCGCAAATTTAAGCGTCGTCGGCGAATCTTGGGAATTCGCCGCCCATCTCTAACCACCTACACTGCTTCAAATGAAAGTCCTTTTCTTCTAGTCTGAAGGGGTGGCCTCTGGTGTGGTGATCCTCTTTATGGGTAAAAAGGTTCCCTGATATTTGTCTATAATGTCCTCTAATGTATTTGTAAAGTGTAATCATGTCCCCTCGAAAGCGCCTTTTTTCCAGAGAAAACAACCCCAACCTGGACAGTCTCCCCTCATAATTTAAGCCTTCCATCCCTCTAACCAGTTGTTAAAAATTATTTCAGTTTTGGTGTCAGTATCTATTTAAAAGTTCTTGAATATGCCAGGACCTATCTCCTGCATGTGATTCATTCACTGTTTAAAGGACACGAAATTGACAAATATCAATTGCATCAGGTTAGCCTGCAGTTGGTTTTGTAGTTATTTTTATTATTCTTATTATGTATTGTTAGAACCCCAGCATATTCCACAACTCTATAACCTGTAACCAAAAGAATGGTAGAAAGGGCCCTGCCCAAAGGAGCTTACAATCTAATATATGAATATATCACCCAGCATGCGATCCACGCACTGTATCGGAGCTAAAGGGCATAAAACTGACAAATATCAATTGGATCAGGTTAGCCGGCAGTTGGTTTTGTAGTTTTTCACTCTGTTCACATTGGGAGCTCAAGCATTACGTTCCCACTAACCCTGGCTGCTCAAGCATGCCTATACATCCTGAGGTGGACTTTTGTAGATTTTATTTATAAACCTACTTTCCTGCCCTGAGGAAGGCCTGTGCAGACCTGATACATGAACTATGTAAAATGTCCCCTTTTTGGGCAATCAGCAAAACAGGTAGAAAATAGAGAGATGACTTGCTGCTGTGCTTAGTTCACTTGAAGTTTTTCAGCTTAGGAAGGGTTATGGCATCAATGTTCTCAGGGTAAGATGGATGTTTTCAAGCTGTGATTTGTAAATGCATTCAGTATTACAACAAAGTAATGTATTGATAAATCAATGGATTGGGGGGGCAATTATAGTAAGCTTAGGGGGTGAATTTGTATTTAATATCTAAATCTAGGCATAAATTATTTGAAAGCCAAAAATCTCAAGGTCAATGGTCAAATGAGAGGATAACTGGACAATAAGGTCTTTAGGTAACATACCTGAACCAACAATGGCGCACAACAACCCAGAAAGACCAGATTAAAAGGAAGATCTGTGCAGAATGTTAAAGTTGTATACGCTTAATAAGTTATTTAGCATCTTACAAGCACTTTGGTGCATCTCGACCAGTTCTTTGTATCTGTAGCGAATGCCATTTCCTTTGTATTGTCACTTTGTGCCATACAAACAATGCACTTTTTGTTACATCAACACAATTAAAAAGTAACAGAGATATGAATTCCCTTGGTAAATAATGTCTGAGAATCACCCTTTGCTTAATTACCCATTTGCAAATAGCATTTTGCAAAAACACTTTTCAGGTCACTGCAGAAACAGGCTGTGTCACAATTAAAGAAAACAAACCAATTTCTTCACTCGTCCTTAATTACAATGACAGTTTTGTGTAGCTGAAAGGCAGAACATAACCGTTGCCATGGTTTCTAACTTCACATTTTGCTGCAACTTTGTTTTAGTGATTGTAAACGCGCAAAGGGGCAGTCAGGGGATTTGGATTTTGGAATTGTGTACTAGAGAACTAATTTGTCACTGTCTTGCATTTCACTGATATAAAAGATTTGCAGAATTTGACAGCACACAATAAACCTAGGGCAAAAATGAATCCTGTGGAGTCCTATGAGCAAATATAAATGCTTTCTCTCTGCAATAATAATGAATAATATATATATAATATAATAGTAATTACAACATGATGGCAGTGTGCAAAGTGCAAAGATGGGTACAATCTGCAATTCTTTTTATACAAGTCACTGCTTCCTGTATAAAGGCACAGAGACCTACAGCCACCCCATGAAGTCTGCTCTTCATGCATTCAGCAGCACTGTATTCATTAAATGTAGACAGAGGCACGACCCATAAGGAGTACACTTTAATAGGCTTCAACTATCTTGTACTTTTGCTAGGTGAAATCATTAATAACCTCCTGTGTCTTGTACTTCATGATAATTAAGCTACTAAAAATTCATGTCATGTCAGTCCTACGGGGTTTGTTTGTGTTTTAGTAGACTTAAGGCCCCAGTTCCCAAGCACTCCAGATGATTTTTCTGACTCTTCTTTAGGTACTTTTTGGTGAATAATGTAATATAAATATGATTTACAATGTTGATATCTTATCCTTTCATAGAGTGATATTGCTACACTGTATTTCAAAGTGGGAGTGAAGAACATTGGAACAGATGCCCAGATACCTGATGACAGGTTCCTAATCAGTGACATGCTGGCATCAGGTAAGATATTGAAGATGTTCTATATTTTGTAACAACATTATATTAATGTTCACAGTCACTAACAGTTTGTTAAACCACCTCTCATGATACATCTATGGTTAAACCCTGGCTCCTGTGGCACACAGACTCCCTTACACAGCAGTAGGGATGGGCGAATTTGACCCATTTCGCTTTGCCAAAAATGCCAAAATGATGCATGGTTCACACATAATGATATTCAAAAGAGACTCGAACATGTTAAGATAAACAAATGTCCAGGGTAAGATGGTATTCATCCCAGGGTACTTAATGAGCTTAGCTCTTTGATTGCCAAACCTCTTTACTTAATTTTTCAGGGTTCATTGAGGTCTGGCATGGTGCCGATGATTGGTGCCGCTATTCAAAAATGGATCCTGTTTTCAGCCTCAAAACTATAGACCATTTAGTCTGACATCAATGGTAGGAAAGCTTTTCGAATGGTTAATAAATGATAAAATACTGGACTTCATAGAAAATCATAATACTATCAGTTTGTGCCAGCATGGTTTTGTGAGTAATAGATCTTGCCAAACTTAATTTCTTTTTATGAGAAGGTGAGTAGGGACCTCGATTCTGGGATGGCAGTGGATGTTATTTACTTAGACTTTGCTAAAGCATTTGATACAGTGCCACACAGAAAGTTACTGGTTATATTAAGGAATGTTGGCCTGGAACATAGTATGTGTATCTGGAGAACTGGCTAAAAAATACACTACTAAGAGTGGTGGTAAACGGAACATTTTATAATTGAACCAGTGTTGTTAGTGGTTTACTGCAGGGCTTTGTACTGGGCCCTTACTTTTCAACTCATTTATTAATGACCTGGAGATGGGCATTGAAAGAACTGTTTCAATTTTTGCAGATGATACTAAATTGTGCAGAACTATAGGTTCCATGCAGGATGCTGCCACTTTGCAGAGTGATTTGTCTAAGTTGGGAAACTGGGCAGCAAACTGGTAAATGAAGTTCAATGTTGATAAATGCAAGGTTATGCACTTTGGCAAAAATAATCAAATGCAAGTTATACACTAAAAGACAGTGTGTTGGGAGTTTCCTTAAATGAGAAGGATCTAGGGTTTTTTGGAGCTAACAAGTTGTCTCATTCTGGGCAGTGTCATTCTGTGGCTACTAATTGTCTTGCATAAAAAAGGGCACTAACTCAAGGGATGAAAACATAATGATGACTCTTTTTAGGTCCCCAGTAAGGCCTCACCTGGAGTACAGTTTTGGACTCCAGTACTTAGGAGGTATATAAATGAGCTGGAGAAAGTGCAGCAATGTGCAATTAAACTGGTTAGAGGGATGGAAGACTTAAATTATGAGGGTAGACTGTCCAGGTTGGGGTTGTTGTCTCTGGAAAAAGGGTGCTTGTGAGGGGACATGATTTTACTTTACAAGGACATTGTAGACAAATATCAGGGGACCTTTTTACCCATAAAGAGGATCACCACACCAGAGGCCACCCCTTCAGACTCGAAAAAAGGACTTTCATTTAATGCAACATAGGTGATTCTTCACAGTGAGGAAAGTGAGGATGTGGAATGCACTGCCAGGTGATGTTGTGATGGTTGATTCTGTCAATGCCTTTAAGAGGGGTTTGGATGATTTCTTGGACAGACTTAGGGGCATGTTTACTAACATTGGAGATAAATATCTGGAGAGATTTCTGGAGATGTTGCCTATAGCAACCAATCAGATCTTTGCTTTTGTTTTCTAACTTATATGTGGCTATTTAAATCTAATTGCTGATTGGGTGCCATGGCCAACATCTCCAGAAATCTCTCTAGATATTTATCTCCAGTGTTAGTAAACATGCCCCATAGTATCAAAGGCTATTGTGATACTAAACTCTATAGTTAGTATAGATATGGGTATACTATATTTAATTTATGTGAAAGCATTTAGGGGAGTGTGTATGGCTGCTGGGTTTTCATTTGGAGGGGTTGAACTTGATGGAATTTGTCTTTTTTCAACCTGATTTAACTATGTAACCTGTTTTTTGCACTTTGGGTACATAACATATATAATAACATTACTTACATAACACATGAACCTCAATGTCTCCTTCAGTATTTCTTTAAATGCTGTGGCACTCCATGAAAAGTAACAAGTCCAGTTTCCAGTGGTGCACATACATAGTCATGTATCAAAAACCTTATCAGCATTTATGGATTCAATTATAACTATGAAAAGTAAATTCAAATAAAATCTTTTTAAGATGTAGATTTCATATAGTCGAATAGACTGCATTTGCATCTGCAGCTTTAAATAACACTGATCCCAGATAAAGGAAATATGACGGAGGAAAAAAATTCCCCCAACCTTTCTGCAAATGCGTTCATGATCAAAACAGTTCAGAAATATAACATTTTAAATGAACACAGGGCACTGGGGTTTGAATAGGCTTCATCAGCAGATGTGAGAGGTCATCTCTGGAGATCTGTAATAAGAGCTGTCAAGTCACCTTCGTGACACAAAGGAAACATGCTGCTTAATATAATGAGTTGCAATCAGCAATAATTTGCTTTATTATGAACTTATTTTTTTAAAATAGGTTTTCATCTGCGCTTGTTTCTCCGTGATCAGTTATCTGTCACAGGAAATTAAAATAGACAAATATAAAATTAAGGGTACTGTGTTCTGTCAATTCTTAACTAGCAGACTGTGTTACTAACTAGTCTTCTTATTTTTATATACTGTAGTTAAGGGGCAGATACACTATTAGCATCTCCTGAACCAAGATATGCATAGCAAAGCAAAGGATTTGAGTCCTCAGGGAATCACAGTCTGCAAATTCAAGTTAGTCTTTTCACTAATTAAGGGGCCAAACACTGTTACTCTTAGTAGAAGAAGGACAACTAATAGGTTCCAGTGTTCAATCACTGCAGTAGCACAGATTGAGTCAACTATATTGCAGTTTAGTAGTTTAGCCAGAAGAAGCTCATTGACAAGACCACAAACATATCAGAATGATCTGACATGGGTTTCATGTGGTTTGCTCCAAGCAAAATATTCTATACAGTATTTGCATCCCATCAGCAAGAGGCTGGCAAAAATATGTGAAATTATATAACATGTCATTGAAGATAATTGTCCAGTTAGGTTCCTGTTAGGAAAACAAGCCTCGTCTTTTGGGTGATTGGATGATTGCAGTAGGATATGCAAACTAAATTCATGTTTACAACCATTTTCTGCCTCTTGCAGCCACCTTCTTATTTATGATACCATTCTCAGAATAGTTATTGCATATTCTTTATACAGTATTCCCCAACTAGAACTAGCTGCAACAGTCTTAGCTGAGGGAGCAGATGTACTAGCTGGAGAATGGGTTCTGAGGCCCTAGATTTGCTATGCAATAATCAAGTTCATATGCTGGAGTGCAGTTATTTGCTTTCCTTTTATGTTGTTTGCCTTTTGGTGCTAACCATTTATTTTCCGGGTTATTTTTTGAAAACGAAACATAAAAGGGGTTATTTATGACCACAAGTGCAGTGAGCAAAGTACAGTTTTCCCCATAATGCATAATGTTTTCCAAGAATTTCAGCATTGTAGTGGTCACGGCAGTTGCACACAGTGGATTAATAGTAGGATAATTTTGTTGAAAAATATTTAAACCATGTTGCTATAATTTGGCATATGATTTACAAGCGATGTGCCAATTGACACAGGAGGCTGTGTGGACACTGAAGCTACTGCCGGCTTGCAGTTGGTCGGTAGCTCCAGGTTTCCACTGCATCAGTAGGTGCAACTGGAGTTGAGTTGGAATAGGAGGCAGGAAGAACTAAGGTAGTGCAAAGTGTGCCTTTTGATGCAAGTATCTAATTAATTAATTGTATATGTGGCAGAACTCACTGGCACAATTTCTGGGACTGCAACTGCACTAGAGGTTGTGAATGATTTTAATTAAAAGTAAAGTCTATGGTTGCAAATTCATTGTTAACGGGGAACTATCCTGAAAATGTTATTTGCTATTCATGCATTTTTTTAAAAGAAATATGTTTATTGAATTTAAATTCTGGACCACTTCCTCAACCACTTTCAGCCCTCCCCCTTCAGAGCAGGGTTATTCCTCTGCTCTAAGGTTAGGGCCACACAACATGGATTCTCCTCCTGCAGAGAATCCACTGCCCCACTGCTCCTCTTCTCTTGTGGGACAGTGAATTATCTGACTGCATTTCTCCGCAATTCAATCTGGCCCATAGTTCCCCTTTAAGATCAGTTAAGCCTTGTTACAGTAAAGGAATTGTTCAGTATAAAAACTGTCTGTACAAAATAAAAAAGGTTTCTAATATAAATAGTTAGCTAAAAATATCTATAAAGGTTGGAGTGACTGGATGTCTAACATAATATCCAGAACTTGCTGCTTTGTTTTTTCGGAAACACTGATTAGTTACCAGGCAGTAACTAGCGACTTGAGGGTGGCCATAACTGTTCTTCGTTTGAATCTGAGCTGAATGCTGAGGATCAATTGCAAACTCACTCAACAGGTATGTCCCATGTGGCCGCCCTTAGCTGAGAGCTGAAAAGCAGGAAGTTGGGTTTTGGCTATTAGGTTAGAGATCTGGTCACCCCAGCCTTTATAGATTACATTTTTGGATAACTAACTATATTAGAAATAATTTTTATTTTGCACATACATTCTATTTACCCAGTTTTTATTTTTTACTTTGATAAAAGAAAGAAAGGAAGCTGCACAATATAGCAAGTCCCTGCTGCTTATATAAGAAGAGAAACGCATATTCCTACTGGCTGACTGCCACTTGCCTTTGAAATTGTGATGATTCCTTATTTTTACAATGCTGGAACTGGCATTATCACAGGTTTATTCTGCAGGTCACAAAAAAGATCATCAGCCTGGGACTATCCTTTAGAAAGACTCTGTAGATTTATGGACGCTGTTTCACTTTGACTGCTGACTGAGACTGAGTGATGAGAGGGGGTGTTTTGTGGCTTAAAGAGCCGTAATGCTCCCTAAAATAAATATCGAAGTGTCCATCTGTTTCCATTCATACTTCCAAAACTATAAAATCTGTTAAGCTATAATTTACCCACAGTTTTCTTCAAAGGTCACAGTGACATTTATTCACAGTCAATATGCAGGTACCATAGGATGATAAACAGCATAAAAGTATTTTTAGTTCTGCGAAAATATGCAGTGTGAATTCAGTGAAAGACAAAAATCCAGTGTTTAGCGTGGTCACTGCTTGTACACTAAATTGCATTGACTATGTGGGCACCTGCCTGTCCAACATTTGATTCCTAACTGAAGGTTATAAATATAAAATTGGCAGGCATCCTCCATCTTTCAAGATATTACTTGTGCAGTGTAGAACTACAACACGATTACAGGAGCAGCAGTTCCATCATAGTGGAATACGGGGGTTCTCGAGAGTTTACATTCAAATTATGGAAGGAATCCTTATCTAGTAATCCACTGGCCCAAGCATTCTTGATAATAGGTTTCATACCTGTACTAAATGCTTTAGGTAAATGGGAAAATGTTACCAATGACACTAGCCTTCTACCGCAGACCAGTAGATCTTTTGATTGACTGACAAATTTAGAAGGTGCAGACAATGAAAAATAGAAATGTTTGACTTTGAACAGTGCAATGTAATCAAATGGTAACGTCTCTTTTAACTCGCTTATAAACAGCAGTACTGTCATGCTTTATGGTTGAGACGCCAATCGTATTGTGTTTATAACAGTCCTCCACAAGGGGAACTCTACATCTTTGTTTTCATTTGTACTGGATTTTATAGGAACATATCTATTAAATAGCAAACCAGGATCTTATATGAAACCCTGTCTACATTAATGTAAAATTCAGGAGCCCTTAATAGAAGAACTTGGCAGAGTGATTGACATAATTAAGTTCAGCAAGTCAAAGGGAATGACTCCATGGATGTTGAAAGTTATGTAGATATGTATATATTAAGCAATAAAAAAAACAGTAGTAATTAGAAGCATGAAAAAGTCAACTTTTTGAATAGTTTTTTTGCATTTAAACCAGAAAAACTAACTAGACTTTTCTATATAAGTTTGCGAGAAATACAGACATCACATGGCTCACACATTACTGCACTGGTGCCATAGAGTTTATATCCACTTTATATTTTGTGTACTGGAATCAGAACTGAAGGGGTTAAATCATCCTAATAAATTCCTCAGATGTTTTACAAGCCAGAAATGACCTGGAGAGAAGTACCCCAAGCTTGTACTTAATAATATAGGGTATAAGAGTGTGGAAGCAAGTTGAGCGGAACCCATTAATGTCACAGTGATCAGCAACCAATGGGAATAAATAATTCATGATGAAGGGAATTAGTCTAATTAGCAGGCTGTTTGAGTCCTTTGATAAAACCCAGCTCTAATTCCGTGAAGGGCAGGAAGTACTGTCATCAGTCAGCCCTGAAAAGATTAGCATCTATTATGAATGAGGTTAGACACCCTTGTGAAGTCATGTGCGTCCTGGAGACAAACGTAATATGTTCCAGAATGGACCACTGTTTGTCTCTCCAGCAGATCAGGGTTCCTGCTGGGCTATTGTATGTAACGACAAGCAGAGATCACTGCAGCTATCATTCTCCTCTCGTCCATCATCCTGACAACTGTACAAATACATTTGCTATGCAAAGCGGGGAAGCAGCAGATAAATGTTATTACAACATACTGTATATAGAGAAGAACCCTTGGCTGTGCAGGACATAGTATTCCAGGATTACAAGGGCTTGGTAACAGTATTCCAGGAATGTTGTCTTACTGCTGATAACATAACATTATCTTAAATACGTCTAGTCAGTAGAGAGTAAAAATACAGCAAAACAGTTGATGATTCCCATTGAAATCAGTGGCAATTTGGAGCATTTTATATTGGAAAAACCAAAATGACCTAAATGGAAGTATTCTGGAAGTCTTCTGCATGAAGTGCAGTACAGAGTTTCAAGTCATATACAGCAGGGGTCCCAAACCGGGACCCAGACCGGAGCCGCTAAGCCTACAATTAATGAGGCACACCGAATTAGATGCTGGCACACCCTAATTTAACGCTGAACCCCTCCTGACCCCGCCGACTCCCCACCTCCCTGGCCCTTGAAAAATGTTTTGCCTCAACACTGGTCCCTGAACCAAAAAAGGTTGGGGACCCCTGATATACAGTATGTCATCCATAATTTAGTCATGGAGATATTAAATAGTTACAGCATCCATATGCACACTTACTGAAACTATACATATACCAATATCTATATTAATTGTTGACTATAGCCTTTGATATTATACTTATCCAAGAAATCATCCAAGTCCCTCTTAACAAAATCAGCCCGCCCTGCAAATCATCATCCAGCAGAGCATTCCACAACATCACTGTCCTCCATTGCTGCAAATAAAATGTATTTTCCTAAAGGGCCTTTGGTCCGATTATTAGTGATGGGCGAAACGGCCGCGTTTCGCTTCGCCGAAAAATTTGCGAATTTCCAGAGAAATTCGCGAATTTTTCGCCATTTGGCGAAACGAGTCGCGCGTCGTGTCGTTTTTGACGAGCGTTGCGTCGTTTTTGACGCACGTCGCATCGATTACGACGCGCGTCGCGTCGTTTTCGGCGCGTCGCGTCGAAAACGACACGCAACTCGTTTTTGCGCGGCGAATTTTTGGCGGCGAATTTTTCTGGTCGTTTCACGAATTTATTCGCCAGCGGTGAATCGCAGGAATTCGCCGCGAATTCGCCCCTGGCGAATAAATTCGCCCATCACTACCGATTATCCATTTTATGGAAAAATAGATCTCCCACTAGCGGTCTATAATTTCTTCTAATGTTCATTTAGTGTGCAAGTCTTTTCTTTAGAAATAGCAACACAATCTACCCATATAATTAAATCTTCCGTCACCCTTAACCCGTTTAGTTGCATGTCTCTGCACTCTCTCCGGCTTATTGATATCTTTCTTGAGTACTGGAGCCCAAAACTTCAACACATACTCCAGATGAGACCTAGAAAGAGGCAAAATTATGTTTTCATCCTTTGAGTTAAAAATACAATAATTTTTTTAAATTTCCCATGCACCAATCTCCATTGCTATGGTCCACTCCTGATGATGAAAATTTGCATGAATAAAGGGAGGGGACAGGGGTGACTAATGGCAGTGGGCCCAGTGGTGCCCCCTATGTAAATCCAGCCCTGCATGAGGGTATCCAATCCATGCTAGAGGGCAACATGCAATTGTGTGCAGCATGAGCAGAAGTCCAGTTCCCCTTGGCAGCCTTAATGACACTGGAATAATGTGGTGGTGGGGGGGGGGGGAAACATGATGAATTGTATCCAAAATGTAACTTTCCACATTGTGATTCAGTAAGTAAATCCTTCTACATTCTTTCCATGTTTATCTAGGTACTCTGGTTCTCTACTGATGAATTTGACTCTTGTGTTCAGGAATTAGTTTTCTTCAGTGGTGAAGCTAGCCCCAACAGTGTGAAGACCAATGTGAATCGAAGCATGTTCGGGCACTGAACCTGCTGAAACCTAGTAAACATATAACGCTAATTTGGTTACTGTCTCTTTAAATAGCAATTAATCATTGGCAATCCAGGGCCCTGAGTCCATTTTGTGTATGAAAAGTACTGGGAACTGGGATTTACAGTACAGTGCCTCCACCTAGGAAAAATAACACACACAGTTTGCAAATTAAACAAATATAAACAGCAGTGAAAGAACTTGGTAAATCTAATACACAATGCACTCCTGCACTGGAGACACATGGGTGTTTCTCCAACACAGTCCTTTTTATTATCAAAGTCCCAATTCTCTGGAAGGGGTTAATAACCACACAGTTCAGTTCAAATGGAATGTCCTTTTACAAGAGCTGCAAAATTTCCTTTATTTGACACTCATTTGGGTGCCAAATAAAGGAAATTTTGCAGCAAAGTACTGTGTAAGTACTGTGTGAACCTGATCTGTTCCACCCTACACATTTATACTGATGATACTGTACATTGGACGGGGTAAAGACACCCCATCCAGTGGAAACAAAGTGACAAAGTGACTTTCCAAAGAGCTCTTATACCCCAGGTAGCACTACATTTCCCAAAAGTACCTGTCCCTTTGAGACTTGGCAGCCACTCCCACAGAGCAGATAAATGCACAGGACCTGTCCTCAAACTAGGGTCCCACACTTGTATCCATGCCAGTATCCTCCCTTGGGTGGCTCACTCACCTGGGTGCTCTCTAGGGTTGCCACGCGGCCGGTATTTTACCGGCCTAGACGGTAAAACACCCGCCAAGGCCGGTATTACAAATTTACCGGCAATGTAGCTGCCGGTAAATTTGGAATACCCTTAAAAAAGACTCATCGGCCAGCCCCCAATCCCCTGAATACTTACTTTTCCTCCCCTTGTTGAACGCGCAGCGTCATGGCCACGCCCCCAAAACGTCACAGGCCCGCCCCTTTTGACGCAATGCGTTTTCTGTGGTAGGGAAATTAGATTGTAAGCCCCAATAATGAAGGGACCAATGTGTATCAGAGTATGTTAAAGTCATTGCTCTAACGAACATTTTCATTTTTATTTTTCCAAGAACAAGCCCATCTCCAACTTTATTATCACTCTGTATGCATAGGTATTGTCTTTGTAAGCCCTGGTCTTCATCCCACCTAAAATTAGTTCTTAAGCAACAGATAGTTTAAATCATATTAAATAATCTTACCAAGCTGGTAGATATATACAAGTAAATATTGCCCTTTTACATCTCTTACCTTGAACCACTATTTTGTGATGGTCTCTGTGCTGCCTCAGAGATCACCTGACCAGAAATACTTCAACTCTAACTGTAAAAGGAAGATGTGTGGAAGCAAAAGACAGATTATTGTGAAAATGGTTTATTTACATTAAGCAGGGTTTTACATATGAGTTGCTACATATAATATATTTTTATAGAGACCTACATTGTTCGGGGGTTATAGTTTTCCTTTAAAGCCCTGTGGAATACTTAAGCACTTTCCACTTAACAATTTATACAAAGTATTGTATTAGTCTCCTTCTTGCCGTCAAAGAGCACCCAATTCTCGGAAGACCCGGTATATTGCAAGACCATATATGTTATGGAAAATAAACTGGAAAATCTTATTGCAGTGCTTGAATATGGTCAGAAAGAACTGCCCAAGAGAACTTTGTTTATAACATTAAGTATGTAGACATAATTCTGTGTATTTCAGAAGAGGAACAATGAAGTCACTTGATAAAATATTTCTAAAATACAAGTGGCTCAGCAGCTCAATGCTTGTGTCAAAACACCCAGCAAATGGTAACAATAAGTTGTTAATGATGTCTTCAGATGAGCTTATAGTGATTTCTAGCTATACACACTGAGTGCAAAAGACTGAATACACTCAACACAATAAGTGATTTCTTTTAAGAAATGAATAATGGAGTACAGCAAAAGAGCAACTCAACATATTAAGTAGCAGGAAACAATGTCACCCTAATACTGTACAGGGTGCCACAGCACAGAGCTATGAATAGCTTAAAGAGTGTTTGGCAATTTATATTTCTTAATTATATTGCATCATGAAACTTGATTTTACCTACCTGCATATTTTTCTATAAAATAATCTTTTTCAAGAAGAATCTGGGTAAGGTCTGGGAAGGGTCAGTTTTTTCACTAAAGAATAGTGGTGATGTTATATTTAATGTTAAAGCAGCAGCAGCATAGTAACACTATGCCAGCAAAGAACGTTTGAAAGGGCCCGGCATGGACTGCAACTCTCTCCCCTCCTGCCTGCTAAAGTGCATGCACGTCTGCATGGAATCAACCTCTGTGGCTCTTCCCTCCCCCTCAGCTCAAGCAGGGCCGGCTTTACACAGTAGGTGCCCCTAGACTCGCTGTCATTCGTCAACCTGTCTCCTCCCCATTATTCATCAAATCATCATCAGGACCAGAGCAATGGAGATTGACATACAGACATATCTCCTGCACCTCTGCAGTGTTTCTGTACCAATGTTGGGCAGCATTCTGGCCCATAAAATCCTGCCACCCTAGGCCCGGACCTTGGTGGCATCTCCACAAATTGCAGGCAGTGTGTGGTGTTTATACAAATGGCCTGCAGGTGTCACTGTGCACATTACTACTACTATCCATATACACATTGATACACTTGATACAGGTGCAGCTGTTTCTATACTACCAAAGGATATGTTCTTGAAATACTTTGCAAAAGATACACTTGTTGCACCTGCCCTGAGACTGCTCAGTTACTTAAAGGATCCAATCGCTGTGCTTGGTTGCTTACCATTGACTATACAATTTGAATCAAATACTGCAAAATGTGACTTTTACATTGGGAATAAGGGTACTGATATACTTGGAAGGGATCAATTAGTTGATGGTATCATTACTACAGCACTAGTGCCTGCCTCACCACAAAGTGACACTTCATTGGGTTGTGCAAAGAACTTTATACACAAAGTTAAGCTGAGACCAGATGTAAAACCAGTGCACCAAAAATTGAGGCCTAAATAAGCCAAATGCAAGGCTTGTACTGACAGAAAACGTGGTGCAAGAGAAGTGCACTTTCAGCCTGGATCTTTAGTCAGAATTAAGAAACCAGGAATACTGAAACAAGGACAATCTAAATTTACTACATCACTTAAAGTGAGATGCCAGCCATACACATATGAGCTGTCTGATGGATGCATATAGAATGCAAGTCGTCTTGCTCCTGCTACATATGACTTTGGAGAAGCTCCATTTGATAAAGGACATTTTGTTACTCCTGATGCCAACTGCAATAGGCCTGAAGAAAGTGAATATATAAGGCATACTGAGAGAATCGGAAAACTACCTGCATGGAGCCAGGACTATGCGATGTGAAGAATGTATATGATTGCTTTAAGATACATACTGTTTAATTGTTACTGTTTAATATATTTGTCCAAAGGCTTTCCTACTATAGGGGGAATGTGGTGTTAGAGTTGGAAGTTACTGTTGTGTAATGGCTGCATGAACCTGCTAATAAAACTGTTATACTCTGCTCATCCGCGGCTATCAAAATACAACACAGTGGGTGCACAATTTTCAGTGAACAGCTATAGAGGAAGCTGAGCCCAGGGTCCAGGCCCCCTTTTCCCTGG
>CM044448.1:68643966-68658623 GCA_024363595.1 Xenopus borealis
AATGAACCCTTAGAAGATGAAAGGATGTTCTATTCTACTGTTCTATTTAAAGTGGCTTGGTTGAATTTAAAACCAAGCCTAAACTCTATTGTGAACTTAAACTCTACAGTTAAATAGTACAGTGAATAAGCATCAGTATATACAGTTTTTATATTTGAGTATATAAATAGGTCTGTATATGTATATGTATGTGTTTGTACACTGGGGTTTATTTGGAATGGTTGAATTTACTGGTCTTATTTCAACCCAAGTTAACTATGTATGTTAATATGCAATGTATCTGTTAATCAGCAGTAGCTATTATCATTCTTTGAGATTGTGAAGTACAATACAATACACATAAAACCATCAGGTCATCTGTGCAGAGAAATAATGTTGATTTTGGCACTTTGTAATATTTTACTGAGTATCTAAATTCTTATGCAAATAATCTAACATTTCCCTTTAAAGAAAATCACTTTAAACAAAATAAACTTCCAAGATGCAAACCATTAACCAGAAAGTCTCTCTTTCTTTTTGCTGCCTTCAAGCCAGCATTTGATAAATATATAATTACACATCCTCTAGAGGAACAAAATAATTATACATGTTTACAGTGGTGCCCAAGGCATAGTTTCAACTTTAAACTAAGTAATTTTGATATAATTGAAAAAAAATGTCTTAAATATTAATTAACAAGATCCCTGTTGTATTAAACCAGGTGGAGGATCTGAAGTCAAAACTCATCAAAAAAACAGGGGAATGGAGGCCAAAGTGGGGCAACTAATGGAAAAACTGAATCAAGAAAAAAAATGTGGCTGATACAGAAGAGAGTAAAGTATGATCAACCACTCAGGGGAAAAAATAATGTTTTGCATATTCAGGGGATTCACTTGTCATAAATAGTGAATAGAAGTCATGGGCTAAACACCTCCGAGTTGTCCATGCTTAAAGCATGTTTTTTGTTTTTTTTAAATCACTGTCATATTTATACCTACGTTAACCTGTGGAGTAAATAGGCATGGGACACTGAATATTCATTTTACAAAGAGGACTCACCAGAGACCAGAAACAAATGTGTTTCAGAATGGGAAATCCATTACTGTGCCATAAGTTATAAGTTACCATCCATTTGTATACTGGAGAGCTGATTAGATTCCCAAATGCACATTGGCTTTTACCCTTACTGAGTCTAATTAGTGCAATGCAGGATCTTTTAATCAGCATGTATAGATGGACAATGAGTATTCTCATGTGGCACAGGATTGTGCTTTTTACAATGAAAGGCATCTACAGTATTTGTCACCTATTTTAATTAATTTCGAATGATTCTGTTATTATGGCCAGTATTAGGAGGGGACATGAAACTGAATATAGGAGTGTAATTGACAGTTTTGTGGTGTTCTGTTTACACTTAAATGTGGATTTTAGAATCTTGAGAACTGATGTGCAACCAGTTTATATAAATGGGGTTGGTGTAGATATAGTGGAGGAATATAAATACCTACACTATATCTGAAAGATTGATAGTTATTCTGTCCTTCCACTACTGTCCCCTTTGTATTGTTTTGCACATCCAGGGCAACAGTATCATGCAAGCTGCCTAAACAACAAACCATCTAATATCTAGTACATATTGTAAGTATCAGTCATTACACCCCTGGAACAATTTTCATGCTTGCGTTGCTCCCCAACTCTTTCTACATCTGAATCCTGCTCATGGGTAAAAAAACTTGGGGACCCTTGTTTTAGCATATCAGTGGTATTACCTCTAACAGAGTATTTTATGCTTTTACTCCCTTTACTCATCATTTAATTACCTTAGCTTGTCCCTTATTAGTTGTCATTAGCTAGATTCTTCCTTATTCTCCCTGCTAAATGTAACAGAACCACAAGTTATTTCTTCCCACTGATTTGAGGCAAGTGGGAACTCAAACTTAGGAGCGACAAAAGTATGTGATTAAAGGCTTTGTTCATGGGCCTATGTCAATCTATTAACACATCGTTAATTCAAACGGTGGCAAGATGAATATATCAGAATTAGCACATTCATCACAAGCAGGTATAAAACTTAGACTGAGAAGTGCGTCCTCATTATTCCTGAGAGGGGCTATTCATCTTAATGTGGCTTAATTAATGTGAGCTGAAATCTCTAATTTTTCACTATTTGCAATGATGAATATTTTGCTTTTCTTCTGTTATTTATCAATCCACTTTCACATCTCCTGGATTCTTCAAAAAGATGTATGTAAGTACTTGGCAAGATCCGTGTTCAGATATGTGTGTGCATTGCATGAAACATTCTTATTTCATGTTTTTTCTTTGTTTGGGATGTTTTAAAACATGCTGTGCTTTTTTTTAAAGCAGTATGAAAATAAGAGATTTTTAATTATATAGTAAAATTCTCTGGTACGGGTTTAATCAGAACCTCTCCTATTCATGTTTCACTCTGCCATTTAACTCATTGCCTGGTTATTAGTAAGGCAGTAAGTCAGACCTTTGGGTAGGTGGGACCCTAGGCAACCAGATAGCAGGTTATATTTGAAACTACAAAACTGCAGAATTCAAAGTTGACAATAGCAAATAAACCACAAACAATACCAAATAAAGATGCATTTCAACATAGCTTGTGTTCTGTAGTTTAAAATTCCCTATATTTCCATTGTCTCAGCAAGCCAACTTGTTGCCTATTATGGCTGTTATGGGGATACCTATGATAGCTTTTGAATAAATGAAATTTATGTATTCAGTGGTTCCTAGTTTAAACTGAGTTTTAACTGTAATGTCTCCTTACTATACAGAGCATAACAGAGCTGACTTAGTGGAGACTCTCCTTTAATTTTAAAAATATAACAACGTTGATCTGAACTACATTGCATTGTGAAGTTTTACCTGGATTTTTGTGTGATCCCCCACCCACTATACCACTGGTTGTTAAAGGACCAGTAACATCAAAAAATGAAATTGTTTTAAAGTAATAAAAATATAATGCAGTGTTGCCCTGCACTGGTAAAACTGATGTGTTTGCTTCAGAAGCACTACTGTTTATATAAATAAGATGCTGTGTAGCAATGAGGGCGGCAATTCAAAGGAGAAAAGTCTCAAGTTACACAGCAGATAGCAGATAAGCTCTGTAGAACATAATGTTATCTGTTATCCATTACTTATCCTGTGCCATATAGCCGTTTTTCAATTTCTGCCATTGCTACTTAGCAGCTTGTTTATATGAAATATAATAGTGTTTCTGAAGCAAACAGATCAGTTTTAACAGTGCAGGGCAACACTACATGATATTTTCTTTACTTTAAAACACTTTAAGGGCTAGGCCACACGGGAAGATTTCAGGGAGATTAGTCGCCTGGCGACTAATCGCCACGTCTTTGAGGCGACCAATCTCCCTGAATGGCTTGCCACCTGCCAGCGCTAAAGTTGCCTGCGCCTATTCACACGGGGCGACGCCTCGTGAGGCAATTTTGAGCGACTTTGAAAAATGTATCGCCGCATGTGAATAGGCGCAGGCGACTTTAGCGCTGGCGGGTGACAAGCCATTCAGGGAGATTAGACACGCCGATTAGTCGCCATGCGACTAATCTCCCTGAAATCTTCCTGTTACTATTGCTTTAAACATTTTCAGTTCAAGTTCATTGAAGAACCCCCTTAGTACATGAAATAGATGCACATATAGCAAAATATTGGAGTATCAGTCATTCAGCCATATAAAATCTAGGACATATATAATTGCCCCAAATCTCTTCTTAACTGGCATTCAAGATGGGGTTTCAGGTGTATCTATAAGAGCCAATTGCAATTCCTTCTAATGCTCACCTTCAGTTTAAGAATAGCTATAACAGACAAAAGGGTACAGTACTGGTTGACATTCCTATAGAGGTTTTCATTCCTATCTAGACATAAGGCTTTTTGGATCATTATGCTGAACAGTAGAATACCAAAGGCTTTAATTATCAGTGGGATGTAACACATTATGTTGACTGAGTTTGCATTTTATTGATTGAGAGTGCTATAATTATATGGAATTTTATGCTCACTGTGCATACTGATATTTCATAGATTTCTAATGGTTTTTGTCTTTTTTTTTTTGTATAGAAAATAATTTCTACAATTTTTTAATAGAACTATGATATGCCAATATTATACATTGATAAAATAATTAAAAGCTAAACCACCTTTAATATTTGTTTCTTGGGTAAACAGTGCTTCACTGATACCAGAATCACTATGACATTTAGAATATTTATAATTTAATCATAAAACTGTTTTAAAAAATCATCCTTAGCTAAGCCATATTGCAAAGAGCACTTAAGCTCCTGCACTGCCTGCTCTGATGACCTATGTGCAGGTGGCAAATTACTTCCACCCTGGACATGGCAGTAGGTCTGAGATTCCAATGGCAGTTTGCATCAATAGCCACTACTAACAAATGCGCCAAGTGAGTCACACGCTGCCATTATTTACAATGGCATAAGTGACTGCAACTCTGCTCTGAAAATCTTAAGAAGCACCTGTTACAAGACAAACCGATGGAAAGAAAATCCTGCCTTGTAGAGCTTAGAATCTATGTAACTTACAGAGGTAGGATACTCATTTAGAGGTTCTTTGTCCCTTTTTTTTTTACTTTTTATTATCATTATGCTTTGGAAAAAGTAGGAATAAAAGCTAAACCATCTTTAAACTGATCTTTGTGTTTTTAGGTATACTGTGAAGTTGATAGTAAACAGTAGGCACTGTCCCAAACACAGACCTTGTTATTGCAGCTGAAAAAAAAGCTGGAATTCAGTGTCAATCATGTGTCATTTTGCATTAAAACTTTCTGTCTATAGACAAACTCATGATCCCTTTAGTGAGCAAGAGTTGACCCACTGGTACTAGTTTAAATTAGAGGTACAAAGGGTCAAATCATAGACCTTGCACTTTACTGAATAAGAGATATGGAACAACACAGAGATTCTGCAGAATATTTAGCATTTTAATTGCTATCAAACTCATTAACACATTAGCGGGCAAATTCCTAAATTTAAGTGTGTCTCCTTGGTGAAGCAATTTATTCAAACACTGAATTTTATTTGAATGTGAACGATGAAATAAGTTTTGAAAGGAAACTGATGAAGAAGAAATGCAGCGGGCATTTAATAAGTAGAACAACGGCAAGATAATTAATGGGCATGCATAAAGATTCATGCTTTATACCAAAATTTTAATTTTGCACATAAATATGCCTGATGTAGGCAGCATTTAATCACCTAGCTGACAGGAGTAACTACTTTCATTTAACCTTGACTGAAGATCATGAATTCTAACAGGTTTAATTGGGTACATCATTGAACAGAATGAACAGAGCAAATTTTTCTCAATTCATGGGCTGTGATTGACATGCACCAGCAATGCTGCTTTGCACAATTAAAGCTGATCTGCATTCCAGGTCTGGGCAGAGATTTTCATAGCAATGTGACACTGTTTGTTTGATCATGGTAGCAAGAAAAAAATGCACTCTGTTTCGAAAAGGGGAGATATTTAAAGACTGGAGATTAATAGGCAGGGTTTTTATGCACAAAGTAGAGAGGAAGAGGATGATTTATTATTATTAGACAAAACTTGAATAGTCTGCTATCAGTAACCTCTGTGTAACAGAACAGATTTAAAAAAGCACATGGGGGAAATACTAAGATGCGAAAATTCGCTAGCGTTGGCTTCGCTAACGTTCGCTGCACTTCACCAGGTGAATTTTCGCCAGCACTACGCAAATTCACTAAGATGCAAATTTGCGCTTAGGTCGGGAAATGTTAGGGAAGTAGCGCTACCGTTAATTCGCCAGGCAAAGCGCAATTACGC
Source organism: Xenopus borealis (assembly GCA_024363595.1). Classification (NCBI taxonomy): domain Eukaryota; kingdom Metazoa; phylum Chordata; class Amphibia; order Anura; family Pipidae; genus Xenopus; species Xenopus borealis. The sequence goes on from CM044448.1 coordinate 68,649,793, forward strand.
TAGCGATGTCTAATTTGCATACGGCGGGAACTTAAGCATATAATATACTGTAAGTATATGTTACAGCCACTACATTCCACTACACAAGCCCAGGAAACCTTTAATAAATTAAATAAAGTTGTCCTATTGCCCTACATGTGCCCCCTGTATAGTAGTGTTGCCATATGTTAGGAAATGTAGGGGGGAAGGAGGGTAACCCCCCCAAAAAAAACAATCTTTTTCAGACCATCACCCTAGAATGGTAAAACATGCCAGCGTTTTTTTTGGGCCTTGGAAAAATTTTCCAATTTTTTTTTCAAATTCTATTGAACTTCTGGTCTGACCAGGCAAAGTAAATCTAGTGTAAGTGGTAACATTCAGGAAAATGTTGATCTTAGTGAATTTGCTGAGTCGGTGTAAGTGAATTTGCGAAGTTGCAAAATGACGTCATGCTGGCGAATTAGCGCTAGAGTTAGACGCTTCGCGCTTTAGTGAATTTCCCCCATAATGTCACACTGTCCAACAAGAGTACCAGAAATATGGTGAACTCAGTCTCACTCAACTATTTGGCTTGCTATGACATACAGTATATTATATATAGAAGTCTCCCCAACTCCTACTAGTAACACTGGTTTTATAGGCAATATGAAGTATGAAGTGTGTTCATTTTACAATCAAACTTTCTTTTTAAAATCTATTATGATATTTTTCTCTGAAACCTTTTTGTTCACTTTGTAGGCAAAAACTGTGATTGTGTATTTTTTAAAAGCTGAAAGCAATATTTTTAATATTTTCCTATCACTAAAAACCATGCAGGAGCCAACATACTTTACCTTTCCATATAGATTTCATTGTTTTATGAATCTTTATGGTAAAACAGTATATCCAAGTATGGTGCTCCCATTCTGTGTGTGTTGGGATTAAAATCATGGGTTTTACCCTTTGATAACTTTTCTTTTGGGTGATACCAAAACTGTTTTCCATTTAAAGGCATTAGACACAAACCTCGCTGCTTCAACAACTGATTTCGAAAGAGCCATGGCTGAGAAAATGTACTGTCAAGAAGAAGTGAATAGAACTGATGAGACTATTGCACTGGCTAACAGATTAGTGAAAGGTCTAGAGGTGAGGTCCTACAGAGCAAGCTGCAACGAGCAATTCTTATCTATACACTACTGATCTGGCAATAACACAGGCACTTAGCAAAGAACCTGATGAGCTGAACAAAATGATGTCATTATCATGCATTTATTTTCATGGTAGAAATGAATTTTTGACCTTTACGTTCTCAACATTTCCTTACATTTTTTTCATGGAGCTCAGGGAAAGAGTGTGAAACAACTACCCTTGTGTATTTAGTAAGTATTATGTATATCCTATAAATATGATTCATTAAAACACAAAGATTGGTCATAATAGTAAAACAGCATTAATGGTTTCTCACTGCAAAAGACTGAAATTTATGAGATTGGGCTAGTTCTGAAACTTCTCAGGCACATCATCACCCCGACACATTTATCATAAAGCAGCCTGGTACTCATGGGGTTAATAATCAGTTTATTGTGTTAGTTAACTCAGTTCACTTTATATTAAATCAGCCTCCTTTGTGGTTCTTTGTTGCTCCATGAGGGATAACCCAGTCTACTTCTCTTCTAATCCAGTCACTAAATCATGCATATTTCAACAATGTCCATTGGAAGATTAATTTAGAGAATATTCCTTTACGCTTGGCTGTGTTCAATGTGTTATTGCATTGTAACAGGCTGTGATTGAACTTCAATTGAATAACCAAATAAATGGGAGGTAAAAGAAGACCCATGTCTAAAGATTTGTCTGGATTTATATATTGCCTATGGATTTTGTTGCATATCTCATTCCCAAAACACCTTTTATAGTCTACCAAGATGTTTTTCATACATAGGACTCAATGCACTAAATGTGCGATAAAGAAAAGATCTGTTTACATGCAATAGTGTACCTAATTCAATTCATTACGGTATGTGATTTAGTGAATGTGAGAACAGTAGCAGTACGGGTATGGGATCCCTTATCCGGAAACCCGTTATCCACAAAGCTCTGAATTACAGAAAAGCTGTCTCCCATAGACTCCATTATAATGAAATAATCCACATTTTTTTAAATGTAATATAATTAAGATATAATTAATGTTTATTGGAAGCAAAACCAGCCTATTGAGTTTATTTATTGTTTACATAATTTTCTAGTAGACTTAAGGTATGAAGATCCAAATTACAGCAAGATCCGTTATCCAGAAAACCCCAGGTCCCGAGCATTCTGCATAATAGGTCCCATACCTGTATTGTGTTATTACATTTTCCGTTATTGACTCCTGTCTTGTGCAGAAACAGTTATCACTCTTTTCTTTTTTGCAAATCATGCCGCACCTTAACACACAAAATTCTACCTCCAGCTACAGCTGCATAAATACAACAAATGTCAAGTTCATAACGTTTTAAATTTTTCATGCTGAAAACAATTTCCTGTTAACATGTAAAGCTCTCCATTGCCTAAGCTTTCTATTGACATCTTCTGTTGGCTCATCACAACCACTCAATGGTTATTACTTGTTTTGAAAAAGTCATGGGACTACCTTTGCCCTCCATGCTGCAGGTATTTGCATGCTTCAAGTCTGCTAGTCCAGGTACGTTTGGTCTTGCAAACCATACACCGATTTACATTGTAACAATCTATAAGACATGATCAACCACGATTACTACACCGTGTACATATAAGCATGAAAAAAGTTCCTGGGGGTCACTACTGCAGCCTACAAGAGGCTCTGTTTGCCAGAATTCATGGTTCTTGTGCAAAAAAACTTGCCTTCAAGGCAAAAGTATGTATCTGCTTTAAGGCCAGTGGGAGCAACATCCAATGGGTTGGTGAGCAACACATTGCTCATAAGCCACTGGTTGGGGATCACTAGGTTAGAGTGTCAACTAATTTGCCCCTAATGGACACCTTTTGAAAGATTCATCTTTCATCCTCTTGCTAACGGGCCTTATATGATTGTTTCATAGGAACATATCTCATAAACACGAAAAGAGACTATACACTAAGAATAGGCTTTGACTAAGAATGACTTATAATAGTTTGTGTTAATTAACAATTGTTTGGCACTCTTTAAACAACATTTATATGTAATAAGAGTTCTAAGCTGTTTTCTAAACTATGCTAACATATTTAGTATTATTTGGAAAGTTTAAACAATACTTACTTAAAGGCCAACCACCCCCTTAATTGACCAGATTCCAAATGCATGTAGACTAAAGAATTGTGCAGAATATAAGAATTGTGTGTGCTTCCAGGAAAGGTGGCAAAAAAATTCATCAAAATGTATTAACACCACAAATGATCTGAATGTTGATTAAATGAAATAGCTTTATGTTGCAGAAAATGTTCTCCTGACCACGAGGGGGACAATAAAGCCACATAAGTACAATCTATTGCACTGATGGCAGACTTCCTTGAACATAAACGTTCCTATTCACTTTCAGCCACTCCTGTTTGGTGTTGGTAAAATTGATGAATAAATTACATCTTTTTTTAGAGCTTGTAGAACTTGAGTTAGTGCCTGAGAGAACATTGATTGAGACAGTCCACTGACAAGAGCTTTTGATGACTGAAAGCTGCCAGATGCCAAAAAATTACAGGGTGGCAATAACTTGGTGAAGGCCAGAACTGCCCTATGTGTAGGTGCCAGAGGATATATATATATATATATATATATATATATATATATATATAAAATAATAATTTTTGTTAAGCTCATAGAGATCCATGAGACACTGGTTATTAAGTCAATATGAAAATGTAAATGTCATGATACAGGCCTGTAAGAGTCAATAAAACAGTCCAAGCATCATGGAAAAATATTTCTGCATCAAAATCAGATAAGTAACAAGCCTTTCTTCAATAAGGTCAGGAATCAGTCGTGTATAAAGGGGCTCAAAGCCTGTGATGCCCTGCTCCAAGCCCTGGCTGAAAAGAGCCATTCCATGTGGAGGGGTGAAAGCCCATGGAGAGGGAACTTCAAGCTCACAGTGAAGGTCATACTATAACCTATATTGAGACATATTTATCATACCACAATCCATACCTACCCTATAGTAGGGTAGTAGGGTAGTTCAGTATTGATATTTGGTATCTATGGACCCTGTAGGAAGTATTATTACCATTATATTTTATATAATTTCTATATGATTTGTCCAGTTCCTACTCAAAGGAGGTCATGAAAAACACAATCTATGTCCTGCTAGGACAGACACCTTGCATTCCTGCAGGAGGGCAAGTGTTCACTTATCTGATACCCTGATAAATAGTCGGCTCTTCTGCCTAAACCTTAGAGGACCCTTTTCTGTTGTGGTTTATGTTGTTTTTTCCCCCTTGCTTCCATGACCAGGAATTTCTTTATTTGGAGCTAAGTATGGGTTTTCTGTTTTATCCCTATTATTTTATAAACTGTTTGTATTTTTAATGTATGTCTTTTGTTAATTTGGACTGTTATACCTTTTATAATATTAAATATAAAATTTAATAAGTTTGTCTTTGATGCTCTGAATAACCATAGCCCAGAATTGTGTACCTGTGAGCCATAACCCTCTGCATGCTGGTAGGAAGAGTGTGTGTTCCAATTATCTTAACTCTTATCTACTACAGTGATTGGCATCTTTCATTTCTGAAGAAGTTTAAAAGTGGTGGCAGCAAGTTTTGTATGAGTTTTGTTGGGTGCTAACCTGTGTGCAAGGTGTGTGAGAGTTAGTGATTCCTGATAGCCACACCTTAAGTCCTTGATAAACAGTATTTAGGATGGGATGCCCACCAGCACTGTAGTAAGAAATCTATTTTGCAGTGCTGGGGTCCTTAGTTCAATTTTGGCCTGTGTAGTATTAGCACAGAGTTTGCATATTTACTCCAACTCTGCTTGGGTTTCCTCCCAAAACATATAGTCAAGGCAATGGCCTCAAAATGTACAAATGGACGCTAGTGAATTGGCGATGTCCCTGCGGGTGGCAACGCTGGTAAAAAGTCGCTAATGTTAGCCACTTCGCCCTTTAGTGAATCTGCCCCCTTGTTGGACCCAGAAAGCTGCTCAGTAAAATAATTTGCCACTATATTTCTCTCCTAGAGCAACTATTACACAAACTTATGCTGCTAAATAAACTTTCCCTAGCCAGGGTCTGTCATCACTCAGCAGTGTTGGACTTGCCTACTGGGATACCAGGAAAACTCCTGGTGCACCAGGTGTCAGTGAGCCCTCCTGCTTCTAACCATTTAGCATATTACAAGCTAATTATATTATGTATTTCATTCCCTATTTCTTTATGGGAAACAATATGTAATAATGGAAGAATATAGTAAGTAGATATAAAAGACTAGGAGAATAAAGAGGCTGAGTGAGGAGAGGAGGAATAATAGTTTGGAAAGTGGGCCCATGGTCTAAGGTTTTCTGGTGGGCCCCTGCTGCTCCGACCTTCACCTGTACCCACCTCCCTGCACTTTTACAAACTTCCACCTAGTGAACAACAATCAATCCAGTAAAAGTGACACAACTGCCTGTTTAAACCAGAGGTGTCCAAATACAAGGGAAACATACCTAAATATCAGAGTTTCTCATATATTGTAGATGGGGGGGTCTCTAATGTAAATAAGCCATATTTTATGCATGAGTTCTTAAATAAACAGCATCTGCTGAATAATAGGATGCTATATTTTACTTGTACTCTAGGCCATAACATCAGCCTACCACTTTTTGGTTGATGGTGAATACTGATCACCGTATCAAATCAGCTATATTCAAACATCAGTCATGATAACATTATTTTCTGTTGGATTATCCAATCCCAAAGACAGAAGGACTTGATGTTAACGGACAATACTACTATTGCAAAATTGAATAATTAGGGATTGCATAGTGATTCAATGTCCATTCAGAATGACACATTACTTACAAACTGTATGGCCTTCAGATGACTGACCCTCAACTTCAAGGAAACAAATGTCTTAAAAGTAGATTTGGTTCCACATTAAAGGTAATACTTTTGGATCAAAAAGGGTAAGATAATTAAGATAATTTATGAATATGAATATTCTGCTTTCAAAATATATGAATTTATAACATCTAGTAGCAACTTCACATTTTTACTGTTTGCAGCCATTCCAATGATTTGGTGCTACTTTGGCCATAGAACATTCAGTAAACCATTCAATTGTGTTAACTGTACTGGATTACTGAATAGGTCATGGATGTTCAACAAAAGTTTCTACAATCCTTGCTGAATTACAGTTCCCAGTCTAGAAGCTGAATTTAATCAGTCTTTAATTATGTATAGGCACCATAAACCTGCCCCATTAAACACTAAAAACAGGTGCCCCAAAGTACTGTATATAACAGAAAGAGGGCTCTCTAATATGCAGCTTGCTTACCAGCACTATGTGAGATGTCTTACTGATATCCCCCTGTAATCAAACATTACAGAGGGGGACATGATGCTGTTTAGGTGTTCAGTGATTCCATCTCTGATCAAGAACAGGGTGTTTAATGTGTGTGGAGCTGACATTATTTGTAATCCCTCTTAATTGGATTGCATGCTCTGGAAAACTGGTGGAAAGTATCATTAGACAACATTGCTCTAGTTGTGCTGTATAAAGAGGGATTGCTGGCCCACAATCAGGAAAACATCAGATGTTAGTTTTTGCATATTAGATGACAAAAAATATTTTAAAGTCATACTGGCACAATCTGGGATGTGTCCCTATCATAATTTTAACAAACAGGTGGTGCCAATTTGCTAAGCACCTCCCACTGAATATAATTAATAATTTTGGACCCCAAGCAGTGATCCTCATGCTGAAAAATGCAATAAGCTGATGTACATTGTATGTGAGTTATTTGCCATGATGAATTGATAAGAACCACCAATGATGGGTACATTGTCTGTATAAAGGGACAAGTCAAATAATATAAAATGATAATGGCAATCCCCAAATTCTTTCCCTAAATACGTATAGACAAAACCTAAGCCAGATGGGTGCATGAGGATTTAATTGCGGCCCCTATAAAGCCATATCAAATTATGTTCACATAATGCCAATGCCCTGCAGCCAAAGCATAAAGGATTAATATCAGTTTGGAACACAAGATAGAATTTTAGCTATAGAACTGCAAGTACATATCCTGGCTATATTTGTGCAAAGTTTTCCAGTAATACTTGCACCTGCTCAGATGTGAATACTTTTTTGACCATGCATGGCAATTCAGTGTACATGTTCCTTACAGTGCATGCTCTGTAAAATGTATATAAACTTGGTAAAGTGGGCATGGCATTTGAAGCTCTCTGTGCCATGCTAAGTGTGACATTGTGACAAGCTTCCCAAGATTCCAATGCCTTGTCTAATAAATAAATCAGTTATTTTGAAGAACCTTCTTTGTCTTGGAGTCTTGTAAATAATAAGCTTCTGGTAAGCAAATTACCAACAGCCACCATTAATCATAAATGTTCCATGGGTTATCTCATAGAAGTAACCACAAGTTGTTGAGTTTGTCAATGTGGGGTGCCTGATAAATTGTCCCACTAAATATGACTTTCTTTAGCTTTTAAGCAACTGCATTTACATCCTCTTTAATAATGACAGTTCCCAGCAAACTGGCAGACACTGTAGGCTTTCAGGTGGGTGCTCGGTGCTGATATTATCAACAGGCCAGTAGATATATGTTTCAATTTTGGACCTAATTAACAAGTTTTCATAAACATAAATCCCTTCATTCGTGTTCTAATAATATTCCCACAGTACTAAAATCTTAATTTCAACATAAGTGTTTTTTTCAAGACCAGAGTGCCCTCTGTGTTTGCAGTTTAAAGTTTATGCTAATATACTGTATGTTGAATGATAAATCTGTGACAAATAAGTAACATTACTTTATTTAATCACGGAGAAATTTCCAGTTGAGCCAACAGATAATAGCTAAAAAATGAACTATTAACTTTGTTTTATTTCAATGCATTTTCTTTAAATCCATTAATATTAGCAACAGTGTTAATTAAACCCATGCGTCTCTAATTGCAGTGTCCTCTTTACTTTATCTTTTACAAGACACAGAATGCCTATTTTTTTGTAACAAATATTCTGTAATTCATCAGTGATTAGGGTCAGTTTAATATCCCTTCTGTCAAATTAAGCTTATCAATTACAGTAATTCATTTCAGGCTTTGCTAACAACTAGTCCAGACAGTTTTCATTTCAATTACTTTCCAATATATTATTGCCTGTAGTGTTATCCACATTTTAGTTTTCAGCTGAGGCATTTGAAATGTTTGGCATCCTTGAACAAATTCCTTATGAGACACCCTTAGTTTATAGTTGTAGATAAGGCTGTCCCCATACTGAGTATTGATCAGTTTGACTACAAATAACCCAACTTTGCACAGCACTGAAAGGTATCTTTAATTTCTCACTACCTTGGAGGTATTTGATACAAGGAGTGATGGGGATTTGAGTCAGAACATGACTGCTGCTTATTACACTACACGCAGTGATTCTGAATTTCAGTGACTGATGACTTCAAAACAATATTTCAACAACTAGAGGTGATAGAAGAAAAATGTGAATGTTCACACAGGGCACAGAAAGAGTTTTTTTTTTTACTAAATATGACATAGCATTTTTTGTAATTAAAGGGATAATGAAAGTGTTTTCAAAATATATAAAGGGATACTGAAAGTATTTTCAAAAATGTTTTAAAATTTTCAACTCTCATATTATACCCAAGCCCTTTCCTTCAAAACATATTTTTGACTATAGAGACACCTAGGGGCAAATTTACTATTATTCCC
>CM044448.1:68663065-68686912 GCA_024363595.1 Xenopus borealis
CCATCATGAAATGGTGGTTCAAGGCAAGAGATGTAAAAGGGCAATGTTTACTTCAATATATATTCCTGTTTGATAAGATTCTTTAATATGTCACTTGATTTGATATAAACTGTTGCTCAAAAATTCATTTTCGGGGTATAACTTTCCTTTAACAGGAGTCATTTGTATTCTGAGATTTGGTTGCTAGAATTGCTCACACACTATCTGGATTAAGATTCCATCTGGAATGCCAGATGATTTAGTTTTTCCAAAATCATTTTCCCAAAACTCACAATGTTCATCCAAAAAGCTTCCAGCAATAATACCTTGGATGTAATACAAACCCTAGAGGTCACATTATTTTTCACTAGCTAGAGATCATTACAGATTAATATTAGGCCTTATTTACTGGGGTAATTTTCAAAATTATTCCTTAATTTAAAAAAGAGAATTGTGTTCCACTAGACAATTTTGCAAAGATATTAATGAAAATTTTAATTTTAAAGTTATGTGTCAATACAATTACAATTGAAAAAGTGTTTGTCCTTTTCTGTTTTCTGGTTCTGACTCTTCTGAGTGTAGCTCTTCAGGTCTGTTGATCAAGATGCTTCTACTACATTGCTTCACATGCACGTGAACTTCCGGCAGGCCCAGAGGGGGTGTGGGCCCTGGTGCAGTCGCAACCCTGGTAGTTCCGCCACTGGTTATGTGATCATATTGGGTGAGTTATTACCCATACAAGACTTTTAATGGAAATCTCAATAGAAGAGACAACTTCTAAATCTGCTTTTGAACTGTACAAAAAAATACAATAATTTTTAACCCCATTTAGTGAGATCAGTTCTTCAAGAACCTTTGTAGGTATAGAAAGTATAGCCTAGTTCAGGTTGCACTGCAATAAATAATAGCATTAGCACAAAAGTTTGAAACATAAGCCAATATTATTTTTGTCAAGAGGTTGTATGAATGAAGTTAGAAACAGCATATAGGACAATTTTTTCTATCTCAGATTCTGACTGGTTATTAAAAGCTCTTTCTCTAGGAACATATTTTACTGTTTGTTATTGCTTTACATAGTACTTTTGTACCACAAATATTTGGTGTATCAGACATAAGCTGACCTAGTGATAAGCTTGAAGCTAAACCTCACAGAACAATTTTGTCCCTTGTAACTACCTGGCTCATTCTGTTATTGATGCTCGCAGGTTTCATGCCAGACTTGTGTATCCAATGTGTTGCTCATGCTGCTTCAATCTACCACCTATTACGCTTAAATATAAACATGAGTAACTTGCTGGCAAAATAAAGATTGAGCACTGGATCCCATAAACTTAATCCCCAGATCATCATATTGAAAACTGACTTTCAAAGCAAGAAAGTATAGTCCAGTGAGGGTTGCACTGCAATAAATAATAGCATTAGCACAAATGTTTGAAACATAAGCCCATATTATTTTTGTCAAGAGGTTGTATGAACGAAGTTAGAAACAAAATATAGGACAATTTTTTCTATCTCAGATTCTGACTGGTTATTAAAAGCTCTTTCTCTAGGAACATATTTTACTCTTTGTTATTGCTTTACATACTGGATACATACTTATTCCCCAGATCATCATATTGAGAACTGACTTTCAAAGCAAGAAATGTGATATTGATTTTGTTTGTGGGTTTGCAAATGGTTCTCCTCCTCCTGAAATTGTTCTGCTAAGCCACACCTCAACACTGCTTAAACAGCCTCCACAAAGAGGCCTTCTGCAAAACTTTTAACATATTAATGTATATTTTTATTTAAATACATTTATATAAATATGCATTCTCAATGTTGCATATGTGTATTCATATTATCTCTGTTTGCAGAATGTACAGTACTGACATTTTGGTGTAATAAGTTCTGTACAACCTATAATTATGCAGAAACTTTGTTGGTGAAAAACTTGGCACCAAATACATGGAGACAAGCAAGGCAGAATTTTCCAAGTAATTTCAGGAGAGTGGTCCTGGTACGGCAATATTTTTCATTCTCTCCCCTGGAGTGGATCCACTAAAAGATGCTGAGTCATTAGGTAGGAACTGCACATTATTTCATTCAGCCCTGAGTTATGGGCATTTACATTAGTGATCTAAGTTTCTTATATTTTTAGATTTAAATCATTCTGTAGTTTATTGTCTGTGCTTTGGATAAGATTTGTTAATTCTCCCCACCGTTATATGGAATTACAGACATGCTTCGCCACATATCCCAGTAAAAACCCATAAGTTATTCAGATAAAGAGTCTTTAATCTTAGAGACATTTGTTCTGATTCCATGTTTATATCTAGAATGCCTGGCAAGACAAATATTTTAATTAATTTTCAACCCGCGTAACCCACCTCCTACTGTGCTTCAAACAAGGAATATTAGGACATCCTCACCCCTTGTTTGAACAGACACAGACAAGGGCCCAACTGGATCTATGAGGAGTGAAACCTTTTTCATATATGATATATTATTGCCTAAAGGATTAGGGGGATTTTCACTTATGCTATGTCTTCTTTAATGAGTTTGCCTCCCAAGTAGGAATATATCTTACGTCCAATTATATCCAATAATATATATTATATATCAAGATAAGTACTGCCTATTTATAAAACTTAAAAACTTTTCTTCCATTTAATGGGTAAGTGAAAATAGTTGAGGCTGAGTCAAAATAATACAAGGTTACTAAACTCGAACGAATATTACTGACCCGAAAACTTGAATCCAATTTTGAATTCGAATTTGACCAAACTCGAAACGAGTTTTTTCTCCGAAAAAACTTGAATGACAGGAAGGTTAGTAACATCTTCAAATTGGTCACTGGACCTCTCCCATTGACTGGTACATGAACTCAGCAGGGTTTTAAGTGGCGAGTACTCAAAATTAAAGTTTTTCAAGGGGCAAGGTTTGATAAATCTCAAAATTTTAATTCAAATTAAAATTCCAATTGAGTTTGTATTATTCACAATTGGAATTTGAGAGTTTTGACCATAAAAAATGTTATAAATCTGCCACGTAATGTGAATACAATATATGTGCTTGCATTTGTGCCACTTAAATCATAGGCAACTGAAGGGTGTGTCCCAGCCCATGAGCCAGCCCTTTCCTGTGATGTCAATGATCTCATTGGTGCACTCATTTATTTACACATTTCACTGATTTAGTAAGTATAGGGTAGTCCACTGTGTAATATATAGTCTTTTTAACAGATTCTTCTACACACAGAGAAATATGTCTTTTCAGATTGCTGCTTCTTGTTGTTGTTGGGTAAACTAGAACCACAATCAATAGCCAAACTTCAATTTGTTTACTGTTCAGCAATAGAATGAGATCATTTTCTCCGTTCATTGTTCCCATTCCCTTTCCCAGCTCTCATTTGTGAATGTTTTGATTTATATTGTTGACTGTTCTCTTTAGGAGATAAACTTAGCTTTATCATTGACTCAGGAAAATTTCACAATATCTCTATGGGTCAAGGGCAGGAAGTTATTGTAGTAATAGTGATGGAGAAGGAATCAAAAGAAGGCCACTGGGTTATACTTCAAGTAAGCTGATGGTATTCATTATATGAGTGCTTCAGCACCAGGCTAAGAAACCGGAGAGAATAATTTTGTCCCTCCTGTACAGAATGTGCTTGCAGAATCAAATTGGCTGTGCATCCAAACAGTTTTACAAGGACAAAAGCGATTTCACCTTGTCTAGACTTGGCACAGTATTTCCCCTCTATTGGAAGATACTTGATCTCAACAGATGCAGTGTCAACTTGCTCAGTTTACAGGCAGCATGATACAGTTTGCTGGGTTATATTTACTAAGGCAGTGTAGACACAACTGTGCAATTGATTAATTTATTTGTTGGGGGTCATTTTATGATTTTATTTATCACTGTTAAACTTAATTGTTATGTTGAGAATTTTCATTGAAAGCAGATCCACCAAGGGGCTGTATATTTCATGAAGGAGGACTGTTCTTCATAGTCCTAGTTTCTGCCTTTAATCTCCATAATAAAAAATAGGAACCTTGTATTTATCTAAAATATTTCATATCACATGATGCCAGGTTCTCAAATAAATTCCCCCCTGCTGTCAAGGATATTACTCAGGGATGGTAGTTTGGAGCCACTGTTGATGGCCACCTATAATAATGCCTTCCTACCACACTAGCAATAAATGAAAGAGTGTGGTGGTAAATAAGATCAACAGTAGCGCAGAACCGAATTTCGAACGTAGGATTTATTCGTTTGGTCGAATATGCAAATTTTGGCATATTCGATCATCGAATAGCGAATGTTCGAAAGATCGAATACATTCGAATAGAGTCGAATGAACGAATATTCAATCTTACGATCATTGGATCAGCAAAGGATTTAATTTTTTAAGTTTATTCGATTGCCTACTTCGGCAGATTGGACCTACCGAATTGCAATAGAAGCTTATGGGAGCACTCCCATAGGCTTCTGAGGCTAAGTCCTGATCGAATAGGATTCGTACGATCGAAGATTGTTCGAATCGTACGAATCATTTGAATGATCAAATGATTTATTCGAGTGATCGAATAAATTATTCGGCTGATCGAATAAATTTGTATTCGATTGTCGAATGATCGAATATCGAATAAAAGGTAGCCTAAAACTATTCATTTAGCATTCGACGATCGAATGCTAATCGAATATCGAATTTGGTCAAACTATTTTTGGGGAATAATAGTAAATTTGCCCCATAATGTTAGTTTGTTAATTTAATTCATTAAACTCATCTGTGAGAGCAAAGAGAAAGTAATTTAGTCACACTTTTACCCATAGTTCCTTTTCATGAATAATAAGCTTATCTTGTTTTATCAGTGGTGCATCCATAGATCTATTACACAAACTCACTGGGTGTATAAGAAGCAGTCTGGTATTTTACATTTAACTGGGGGGCATACAATAAATAAGCATTTACTGTATCAAACTAAATAGTATCTATTTCCTGAGCAACAACATTTGGAATCCTAATAACCCATAACTGTAAAGCACTGTGCATGCTCTGAAACAGTCCAACAGTAGCTCTTTGAAAATTGTGATTGATTTTTACTTTGTGTACAGGTATTTATAGATTGTACTATTGATTTGTAAACACAACAGAGTAACTCGACAAAAGGAGAATATCCCAATGTTTAAAGATAATGATGATGTTAAGAGTATAGAGGTGTTAGAAAAGTAGCTGACTTTAGAATTTACAAGGAAATTGAAGTCTGGTTGTGCCTTTGTACACTAACAATACTGATTTTATTTTTCTGCAGAACATACTTGATCAATGCACCCAAGAGCAGGAGTTTAAGAGCATCTCGGTGTCTTTGTGCTATTTCCATGCTTGTTTTGCAGAGCGCTGAAAGTTTGGACCCCAAGGGTGGAACAGGAAATACCCCTTTAGTATTGGCAACCTCACAATAGCTGTCATTATTCTGAGGCAAATGCCCAGGTACCAATCTTCCATTCACATAATTAAATATGAATATTCCATTATGACTGCCATTACTATACACAATATTGCAAAAGATCTGTTGATATGTTTAAATGATTCCCATGATTTTCTACCAATTGTTAGTGTCTGCAAATATTCTTTGCCTTTGTTTCTCCCTAAATGCTGCAATTTCCTACTTCAATTAGAGACGTAACAATCACAGGCTGAGAAGGAAACATACACACACAGCTCAGACATGATAGTACATAAGGCAGTTTTTATGCTACAAAAAAATCAAAAATCTGGTGTACAAGATATGTCTGATACTTATATATGCAGGGTTATCCAGCCCTCCAGCTGTCATTGCTTTTTAACCCAACAGAGCTGAAGTTCAGCTGAAGGGCTTAATATCCCTGAATTGTGCCATGTTTTCCTTCCTCAGCTGGAGGCTCTTCATAAGCTGCATTGCCCTCTGACCACCAACCAGGGCAAATGCCCCAAATGTCTGCTTTTAAACCAGAGCTCTGATTCCCCCATATTGCAGTTATCACCAATTATTCGTCATATACAGAGCACAAGAAACAGGTATTTGCCATTACCCAAAAGACTTGCAGTTAAAGTCTATACGCACCCGCATCAGTATGCAGTTGCTAAGCTGGTGTCGCAAGAGCTTGCACTCTAAAGGACCAGACATAGGCCCAAAGAAACGTTATAGAAAATCAGCAATGTTAGCCATATACTAAAAATCTTTTGATCGACAGTACAGCGAAGATATCCTGTAATACACTACATTCTGAGTTAGTTTCCATAATACAGATATAGAACCTTGAATGTATTACATTGCACAAATATGCACATAATAAAATATACAACACCATTTATAACACTGTTTTGCAAATTGCAGGTTACATTTAGGAGAAGCCTCATATCCTCAAGTGTAGTTCATTAGTTGCAATATATATTTATCTTCAGATAGAAATGTTGTTGTTTTTTTAATTTTTCGACCATTAGTGAGAATTGCAAAAGATTTCTACAAATACTGTATATATTTTTTTTTTATATAAGAACAATCTTGGTGATAGTTGGAAATATCATTTAATTCTGTGTTCTTTCATTTAATTCTGTGTTCTTTCTCTGATTCTCTGGCAGGTGCCGTGGGAAAATCTGCTTTACTTGCTTTGGGAGATTATATACAGCGGTCATATAAGTGACTGGGACTGGGACAGGTGACTGTGCTGTACATATTTGGAAGAATACATGCAGCCAAATTAGGTATTCACACTAA
The DNA here is from genome assembly GCA_024363595.1 of Xenopus borealis. Taxonomy (NCBI): domain Eukaryota; kingdom Metazoa; phylum Chordata; class Amphibia; order Anura; family Pipidae; genus Xenopus; species Xenopus borealis. The sequence continues at coordinate 68,669,785 of CM044448.1, forward strand.
ACAAGCACGTTTCCAGCCCTACAGCGCTCTCTACTGGGTTTTCAAATATAATCACTCAATTTTTAAGGCACAGACCTGTATTATGTTACCCACATATTTTTTGTTACTCCTGTACATACTTCAGAGCACAGTACACATTTGTTACCCACATACATGGTATTGCATAATGCCAGACAAGAATCAAATCTAAATGGAGTGTATTTCATTGTCACTTTATTTAATCTAGAAACATAGACAAGCACCTGCTTCTTTACATATTAAAACAGCTACAGTATTTTGGACACTGAAATTGTTTTCATGACGACATTATATTATCAAAGCAATTGGTTTATTATTTTTATGAACTTTTTTGATATAAATGCAATGTTACATTTTGATTGCATTTCTTATAGAATTTACCCACCTTGTTGAGAATATCTGATTGCTTAGATTGTCTTCAGGTGGATTCTAACCCTGTACACATCAAAGCTGTTTGCACACAGTTAGGATAGGCAAAGAGGAACATAATGAATAAAAATAGAAGCACAAATATGGATGAAATGTATCAGGCATTATTTAGTTGGCAGTTTATCATATGAGGATATTTACAGATAAGATCTCTTATCTAGAGAACGTGTTGTAACAAATCATGGGAAGCCCATCTCCCATAGAATCCAATATAGGTAAATACAGATGCAGCCACTTGGATTTGTGTGTTAAATGCGTTGTGACTCAGGGTTAATTGAAGAAACTGTGTTATCTAAAGTTATCTTAACTCATTTAATGCATTTAACCTTTTCATTAGCATACCAAAGCACCATTGTTTTCAATAATGAACTCTTTAATTGAATGGGAGGCTGTCACACAATATTCTGTGTTATGTGGGCTAATTGGGAAATCTGTGTTTAGTTATTCTGTGTAAAACCCACATTCCAAAGTGGCTTCATCTGTAATAAAATTTTTTTTAGAATTTCCTTTTTTCTCTGTAGTAATAAATCAGTACCTTGTACTTGATGGTAACTAGGCTGCAAAAATCCATAGTGGTGGTAAAGCAATCCTATTGGGCTTATTTAATCTTTAAATGATTTTAGCAGTCTTAGGACCAAACCAAAGAGATCCCTTATCTGGAAAAAGGCAGGTCCCAACCATTGCAGAAATGCACCATTCAATAGAAATGCACCAAATAAGTCTAAACCTGGTGGCACAAATCAGAACCTAACCAGTATTGAAGAGGTGAGATGGTGTCCAAAGTTACTTCTACATTGCCTTAGACAATTAGAGGGGAATTCCCTCCTAGAAATGCAATTGAATATGCTGCCTTTTACTAATTTAAGCATCCCAAATAGCATCTGAGGAGAACAGGTTTTAGCAGTTATGTCACTTTAAAAAATATGTTTTCCCTTATTTAATTATTTCATAAGGAATCAATAAATAGTAGCAATGCTTCATAACCAACCTGCTGCCAATCCAACAGACTGTACATTATTATATAGAAGTGTTTGATTAAAGATGGCCCCATGCATTCGAAGATATGATGCCACCCTTCATTTCAAGTCTTGAAATGTTTCACCCTAAATATTTATTCATGCTGTAAGTTAGTCCAACTTGCCACATGGAGCACAAACACCAGCACGCTTTGAAACAGACTTCCTTTTGATCTTTTGTAACACAGCCTGAAAAGAATTGCTAGGACAAGAGAATTAACAATGGAGATCCTGCTGGTGCATGCACAAGAAACTTAGATCTTAAGATAAGAAACCCTGCCTGGAAGGATTATTTCTGTTTTCTGTTAAATTCAATGAGACTCATTTTGGCTCATCTTAAGAATCCATAGCAAACAAAGAGAAGAGAGAAAAGGAAAAACAATAACAAGAAAAAGAGCCACCAGAGACATTTGATGCCAATCAAATCTTTCAGTTATGTTGCCTTCACTTTTGTCCATTTAATGTTAATTTGGATTTTTTTTATAAATTAATAAAATTTCCTACGAGTTCTTTATTGTGACTCAATATATATATATTTGTTCCTAGGGTATCTAGAATTAAGTCACGGCTTCCCAGGACTTCCCTGAAGATCATGTCCCAGGGGGTCACATCCCAGTTAGAAATGGATGCAAATAAATGAAGACCTACTTCCAAGAATCAATGAGATGTTATTAGCATTGCACGATATGTTTAAGATCTTCCTATGAAAGATAGAGACAAGCCAGATGCACATATTGTATCCAATGTTTACATTATACTTTAGTTATGTAGCTCTGCTACATTAATGCTTCTTAAGGTACATACAGTAATATATTTATTTGACTGATTAGACCAGGACTGGACTGAGAATCAAAATAGGCCCTGGCATTTCAGGTACACAGAGGCCCAATAAGCTCACATAGAGGCCCAAACAGTCCCCACCAGCCCACTAAATACTGACTTTCAATGGGACCTTATAGCAGCCCATCTGGCATTTGCCCTAACCCACATATTGCCAGTCCGGGCCTGGATTAGACCCATAATCCCATATACACTCCCCTAACAGGAGTGGAGCTAATAATAAAACAGGTCTTTTTATGTTGTGTTAAGTTCATTTTTACTCACTTGCAGATATACATGTACACTGTACCCAGACACTGTTGGAACTGTGAGCACCAGCAAAAACATATGGGAGGTTGGTATGTAATTTAGCATGCTTATCCTTTTTTCTGATTTATGCTTGAGGTTGTTATCACGTGGCAGTCCCAACCCATGTCCATTTTTTTCCTGTGTGCACTGGAACTGGTTTCCATACTGATGTTATCATCAAAATCAACAAAACAAATGGGAACTCTTAAGGGACTTTATTGCTTCATTCTATTTTTTGTCCACGTTCTTTTCAATAACAAGGCCAAGATTTTTTCAAATGAATTGATTTTGCTATTGTCGCACTTAAGTCTAAGGGCAAGTTCTGCTTTGAGGCAACAGATCACAGAAAGCAGCAAATCAGCGGAGTAACTAGATGATACTGGACCCCACAGCAAATTAATTTTAGGACCCCCATCACATCCAGAGGTTTTCCTGTTTTGCTAATATATTTTGAAATTGCTCTTTAATTAGTGCCTTGTGGGGCCCCCTATCCCTCCTGACCCCCCTGCAGCCACAGGGTCTGCTTCTTCTGTAGTTACGGTCCTGCAGCAAACCAAAACTACCACACATGAAACTTACAAGTCCTGTTTATTGAAACATTCATAGCCTTAGGGGATATGGGGAAGATAGCCTGTAAGGGAGTTAATCAAGTGTTTGAGTGATGTATAATAGTTGATTCAAATGTTTGTGTGTGTTAAAAGAAAAGTGCATGTAATGTGGGTACTAGGCCACCTGGTGGCATACAAGTGTAAAACAGGTGTAAGTATTCTCCCATGCCTTTAGAGGGAGTTGCTGTGTGGTATGGTGGTATAAAAGGGCAGCCCCACCCATGGTAAGTGTCTTCGATTGGTTGGAAGTGGTCTGAAGTGGAGGTCTTTGAGGGGGGCCAAACAACAGAAAAAGGAAGGTAACAACTAGAATAGTAGCTTTAAGTGAGCAGGCACTAGGTGTCTGAGACAGGCAATTAGTACGGACAGTCTTTGGCCCCAACAAGAAGTTTAGTGGAAACAGTTCCCGGGGAAGATAGGGACTCAGTGGTTAGGTGCTAGGCAAGATAGGGTGAAGAAGGGGACTTCTGGTCGAAAGGCTGCCTGTGAACCTGTTCAGAGTAACCAAGGGGTTGAGGTGGGTGGCTCGGTGGAGTGGTAAGGGGTGTATCGGTACACCAGATTACCGAGCCAAGTCAAGGTGGACCAGAACCATAAGTAATAACCTATTTCAAGCTACTGGGTATTGCCCTAGAACCCGTTGTGCACAAAAAGGGGCAATGTGAGAACGAAACGATTTTGGTCAAATGCTCGTATTTGAAAAGTGTTGTGTGGTGTGCCTGGTGAAACAATGCATATGGTGAAACAACGGCCCAAAATAAAGAAAAGTTTTATTTAAGAAAATTACGGCTCTGATTATTGTGCAAGGAATTTCCCCTACAAGCCTTTGTGTTCTTCAATAAATTAGATTAAAAAATGTTGAAACAATATTTACCATTTGCAACAAAAAAAAAGGAAATCTATAACAGATTAACCCCGACTTAGTAGGTATAACACAAACAAGTGTATAAACAATTTAATGAACGCTCCTGTGCTTGAGGTTTGCACTTCCTAATAATCCTAAAGCTCCCCATAGACGCACCGATCTTTCCCCGCAGAACGACCGATCGTAGGGAAGTCCGACCAATCTGTTAAATTATCGTGCGGTTAGTGGGATATAAACGATTGTTCATCTTACGATTTTTCATCCGACATCGGTCTGATGATTGATCGGCCAGGTTAGAAAATCTTTATCGGCCCCCATGCAATCTACCTATGTTTGCAGGGCAAGCAGGCTGTGATCCTTCAATTTTGCTGGCAATATCGCCTGAAATGGTCTTTTTAGTTGATGGACACATCAGGCATTTAAACGATCGTTTTGAGACAATCATGGTCTCACGATAACAATTGGATCTTTCAAAAATCTTTACGTCTATGGCCAGCTTTAGATCAAAATCATGATCTTCATTAAACTTTCACGTATAATGAGTTCCTTTAAGTAGTGGACTCAGCTATTTAATCCTTTAGGAGTACAAGTTAAAAACTACATACGTCAATCAGAAACATGATTACCAAGGAAATTTACATTATAAAGGCATTTCCTGACCCAGTCTTGCTCTGGAGCGAAACAAACAGACTAAAACAAAATTGGTTACTGAAGGTATACGTCTCCTTGCCAGAGATGCATACAGAAATCATACATTAATGCAAGACTGAACGAGGATTGGTCCATCCCCCCCCATACACCCTTCTCTGACTGTGCAAGTGAAGGAGTTTTGTAATTGTACTGTTCAAATAAGGTTATGGGAACTGCACAGCCAAATAAATTTTGCTTACAATAGTTATTTAGCTTTTAGATATACAGTATCCACCCTTTATATGAGCAATAACAGAATATTACCTTCTAGCTAGAATAATCTGTCTTTGATACCTCTCTTTCTTACTTTACTTTCTTTCTACTCTCATTTCATGTTATTTTTTTATATAATCTAACTTTGATAAAGGAGTTTTATTCACCATATATATATATATATTTTAGCTTATGTTTTTCTAACATAAATATCAAGAAGTGAATGTAATGGAAATTCATTTTCTTTTTTTTAATGTTAAAGATGGTATGACAGTTAAGTTTGCAGGTTCAGCCTTGTCAAAGCTGCTATTGTTCCTCAGGCAGTTTAAAGCTGAGCATCTTTATCACTTACAATAAGGGGCAGAAATTCACATGAATAGATTCGATCAAATTCAGTCGAATTACGATCGTACGATTTAATCGGATGATCGAATATGCAAATTTGGCCACTTCAATCATACCGCAAATTCGAATGATCAAATAGATCAAATGATTGGATATTCGATAATTCGACCATTCGATGATCGAAGGACTTTAACTTTAAAATTTTCTTTGACTGCCTACTTCGCCAGATTGAACCTACCGAATTGCAATAGAAGCCTATGGGAATCCCCCATAGGCTTTTTTTTTCAGACACCTGCTCGAATACCATTCATACGATCGAACGCTTCGATAGTTCGAATGTACGACTTTTTCAAGCAATCGGAGGAAATAGTACGATTTTTTCGTGATCGGTATTCGATAATACGATTTCATCAAGGAATCAAATATCTAGGAAAAAATAGCCTAAAACTCTTCCATAAACATTAAATAGTTGAATGCTGATCGAATTTCGAATGAATTAGAGGATTTTTTAGGGAATAGTAAATCTGCCCCTAAAAGTCCTACTGGTTTAATCATTTCACAAGAAGCCATAAGGAGAACAGGCTATTAATGCATGATGATAGTTTTGCTACCAGGCTCATAAAAGCTTTACATACTGTATATGAGTTAGATGGAGTTATAATGAACCAAGGCCATTTTCATTTGAACTCTCAATTCTCTTTATGAACTTTTCAGTGTCATGCTTGTTTCAATGCATATTATGTTTTACCTTCCTACTGTGCTTTATAGAATAGTTCCATGAAAATGTAACCTTTTCTTTTTGTACATTTTCATTACTTCTTTGTTACTTTTTTTTTAAGGTCAAAACTCTTTTGGATGATATTTTAGAGAAACTCCCAGAAGGATAACATGTCAGATACAGTACAACATCAAAAAAACTTATACCAAGGTTGGGGATGCATATTAGTAGGCCTTATTATCTGGGAGCCCTCATAGCAGTGTAAAGGTCTCAAATACACAAACAGTATTAAGAGTTTAGGTACAGTAAATACTGCAGATTGTGAATTAATAGGTTTTGACAACATACCAAAAAAGACAGATATTGACCTTTTTTTTCTAATTCAGAAGCCATGTATCTTTGTGTCCTGAAAGAGTTAGTGAATGCATCAGGAACAATATACCCCTACTGTAAAACATAACATTTTTGAAATCACCATGGAATTAAATATAAGTCGTGTAACCTCCAATATCCCACATTAGCTGTTATAATACACAAGACTATTGTGATCAATAAACACTGACTATAACCGATTATGCCATTAAGCACTCTCTGTAAGGATATGTATTCTAGTTTTACATATGGTTCAATGTTCAATGATGATCTTCCAGCAGCTTTTTCAAATTGATATCCACTCTAGATTAGTTTGCTGTCTCTGAGTAGGCTTACTCAAAGACTAACTCTAATATAGTGGGTGGTAGCCCCTCACAAATATGACCTTAGAAATACAAGTTGATTGCTGTGTTTTAGGAAGGGTTTTATAAAGTTATTTAGCATTATTTTAGTGAAGAGCAAATGAATTTGTATGCAAATCATCCCATAAAATTACTTATCTAAGCTTGTGACTGGGGCTGTTTTTTTAATTGAATGTATTTTTTTGTCCATTGAATTTGTTTTTTTTTGTTTTTTAAAAAAGGTTTTTCTTTTCCCTTTTTTTCTTCTAAAAATCATAACTGCTTTTAGGTGGCAGGCTTTTTTTTTCATATTTTAGGACTTTTTAGGAAAAATAACCCAGTCGGTGGCAAAAATGGCAATTGTGATAAAGAACCTGGTTGCGGTCAAATGGCCCAATCCCAGCCCTGTCCTTGATTATAGATAGATTAGCCCAGAGAAATGAAAATGAATTTCAAAAGTAATACACACAAGCTTGGCTTCCTCTGATCTTTACTTGGTTTACTGTATTCATTTTCAGTCTGAAGTTACAAATTATTTTACATTACATTATTTTCTGATAGATAATATCTTGTTGAGTATATTACTTCTCCAATTTCTCCACCACAGCAATCACACGAAGGACAGCAAAATGATCATTCTTTGTGCAATCTAGGTGCCTATAAAATGTGACATTTTCCAGCTATTTAGAAAAAGATTGCCATTTCCTCCAAGTATTGATATAAAAAGCTGCCTCTTCATATATGTATTGTAAATTGCACTTTTTGCACTGTAAAAGAGAAAACCTAGCTAAATATGGAGGGGCAAATTTACTATTATTCCCCAAAATTAGTTCGACCAAATTCGATATTCGATTAGCATTCGATCGTCGAATGCTAAACGAATAGTTTTAGTGTTAGTGAATTTGTGAAGTTGCGAAATTACATCACGCTGGCGAATTAGCGCTAGCGTTAGACGCTTTAGTGAATCTGCCCAATAGTTTCAAACTACTTTGTGCGACATCAATTTAGTAGAAGATAAACTGTATAGTGTAATTAGCCTTTATTTTTAGCACAACCCTGGAACCAAATTACCTATAAGATTGGTGGGCAGTCTCTGTCTATGAATACCATTTTGGCCTTGATTTTTGCAGAGAGGAAATTCTTAGCACTGTGATTGTACAGTGATATCTAAATGAGTCCCATAGAGACAATGCTAGCCTTTCAACCCTGGATGTGGTCCTTCTGGGATCAGTGCTAACTTCTGGCATATTGATAGACAAGTGTAGAGACTTGGGGGCAGAAAATTCGCCAGAAACAGCTTCGCAGCCATCACAACACTTCACCAGGCGATAATTAACAGCACAAATTTACTAAAATGCAATGTTTTGTCCTGACTGATGGACAGTGGCAAATTTTCTCTAGCGTTACTTCCACAAAGCGAAGATGTGCCAACGTTCAATTCTGCCTAGAACAACTTCGTTAGAAGTCTTGCACTCAGGCTACTTTGCATACGGTGGGAAATTTAATATTGAATGCCCTACACATGAGCCTGCTATTAAATAATGTTCCCATATGTTATAAAAAGTTTGGGGGAAACCGGTTACACAAAAACAAAAAAAGACTTTTGCAGCCTATCGACCCTGAAAAAAGGAAAAGATGCCAGTGTTTTTTTAATGTAGAGGTTTCTCCATGAAGTAGGTAACTGAATATTGAGGATATTCTATGCACTTTGTCAGGTCAGAGCTGGCGGAGGCAAATCTGGTGAAAGAGGTAACATTCAGAAAAATCCGCATCTTAGTGAATTTGTGGAGTAATGTCTATTCACCAAATTGCCGCTAGTGTCTGTCTGCTTCACTACACCCTCTTTGTAATCTGCACTAATCCACAAACATCATTTTCAACACCTCCAAGGTGTCCAATTCCCTCTCCCTTTTCAGTGTATAACAAGATACATTACAAATAGTGATGTGCGACCTAACTGGACACTGGAGAACCTGAACCGAACACTAAACAGTCGCACTCTCCTATTTATATACCTGCGCCTCCCTGCTGTGATGTCACAAAAGGGGCATGGCTATTAAGCACAAGTAAATTAAAAAGCATACATCTGGATGGAAGTGGGGCCCTAGAAAGTCACAAACATGCAGAAGTCTGTCCGAACCTGCCCAATGAGCGGCTAAGCCCAAGAGTCCTGCAGGCTTCGGGTCAGCCTGTACATCAGTACCACAAAAGATTTTAGCTAGCAATTTGGAATTCTGTGCAGTGGCAGATTAACATAAAGGCATGAAATCTATGTGATCCCGCAGAGCCCTTAATTTTAGTGCTGGGAAAACACGGTGGGGCTGGCAGAATATAGGTGGAGCTGGGGCCAAATAAATAGTAATTCTACCCCTGGATTCTGCACATACTGAATCCTACTTAAAAAACATTAAGGTCAAATCTGTAATTCCAGCTACTCTCTTCTTGCCCTATCATGATGTTTTCTCTTCCATCAATTAATTCTTTCACTGATCATAACTATTAACCAAGAATTTTTCTACATATTTACATATTTGTTGCTACTGGTAGTGGAAATAAGGTTACAGTCATATAAGTTATTAGTAGATTTTGTTCAGACTGTATGACACACACAAGCAGAATTATTTTAGTTATTTAATATTCATTTTAGGAGACATGGTGTATGACTTGTGAAAGCCCAAGAGTCTGCTTTGTTCAAACGTCAACATTCAGCACCTTGTATATTTCCGTGAGAAGAAAAATGTGCTCTTTGGCATTTATCATGTCATCTAATCTCAGGCACTATCTGAAAAGCAAATAGAGCACTAATGTTTCTCTTTTGTTAGGGTGAGTTGGCAATCTCCTCAGAAATGGAACAACTGCAGTCAGCCCTTTTTTTAAATAATTTCCCAGACACTTGGACAAAGCTGGATTGAATCCTTCAATGTGCAGCCTTGCTCATTGGTAAGTGCTGAAAATTTGGCAACATTTTATAGGCAGAGGGGAAAAAACACTGACCCCAGTTTGCATCTTTGGAAGAGTACAGCTCCAGGATTATACTTTCAAGCCTTTCTGCACCAGAATGATTGCACATAGCTATATTAACCTAGGGCAGGATAAAAAAAAGATCTACAAGTTTATTATTAAATTGTAGCTTGAAGGGGAAGTAAAATCCAAAATAGAGTAACGGTAGATATGCTGTATTTTGTATAGTAAACATAGAAATTAACTTAAAATAGCAATCAGGTGTGAGCTCTGCGCAAAGTCCAATCACAAAGGTGATTAGCAGTACCAAAGGAAAATGTGAACCCACTCGTCCACTGAATAAACAAAAGTAATTTCGGGGTTGGGTGCGCTGATAACTGATTAGTGAATTCCCAAGTATCTAAATAGAAAATACAGTATATAGTGTATTACACTTCTTTCAGGGGTAATATAGAAACACCGGATCAACTCACAAAGTGATCTCTTGGCTGTGCGCCTATCACAGAGGTAAATGCCGCATATCATGGAGGAAAAAAGCCATTATTTTGTGAATCTAGAATAGAAGCTTTAATAGTGAGGTATTGCTGGAACTTAGAGTAGGCCCAGCGGGCCGTTACACTTGCCGAGCCCTATAAACAAGAAGAGCCTTGTTTGTATAGCTGTTATCTTTCCTCGTTTCTCTCCAGAAATTTTATTTGCCGGTTTTTGCTGGTCAGAGGGGATCACATCGAGGTTTTTAAATGTTAAAATTACTTTTATAAAAATGAACTTACTGCACCAGAAGCCTAATAAAACAAATGATTTATGCTTTCAACATTGGCCAAAGGGGGGCATCATCTTGTAACTATGTTACAACAGCTTTGTAAGACCAGGGGGCAGATTATCAAGGGTCGAATTGAAAATTATAATTTTAAAATTTGAATTTCGAATTATTTTTACTGTACTTAGACTAGGGAATTTAAAAAATGTGAATATTCGAATATCGAAATTTATCATGTACTGTCTCTTTAAAAATTCAAATTAGACCATTCGCCATCTAAAATCTGTTACATTGCTGTTTTGGCCTATGGGGGACCTCCTAGACCCTATATGGAGGTCATTTGGTGGACTTTGAAAAATTAAAATTTTTGGGGGCCAATCATTCGATTCAAATTTTATTGAATGCATAAAAATTTTGAATCGATTGATTCCCCCCTCAATTTTAAAATTCTGTTTTTTAAATAAATTTCAATTGGTCTTTTTTAATTTGAATTTCGAGTTGATGGGAGTTTAAATTTGCCCCTTGATAAATTTGCCCCTTGATAAATTTGCCCCTTGATAAATTTGCCCCAAGACTACGCACATGCTTAGAGTTGTCTGGGCTGCTGTTGGGAGGCTAAACTTAGGGATCATCATAAATGATCAAAAGAGCACAAGTCAAATAATATCTGCCATAATAGCTGATACAGCAAGACTGATTAATAATCAGAATATACTGACTGCACTGGGTCTACAGATATGAATCTCTACACAGTCGCTTTTCATTAAGGTATATTAGAGATAGTTTCTTTTTCATTAAAGAAAGTAAAAATGGGATTTTGTTTTTTTTTCTCTCCTTTACAACCCTTTTAAAGTTTTAATTTTACAGATAGTGGTTTTAGTTCTTGGATAAAAAAATATTCTTCAACTTCATTTTTGTTTATGAATAAGCTGTGGCATATTTGGGGGAACTGTCACGAAAATGTAATATAAACCTCATCTTATGAAAAAATATAAAACAGCCTAAATGTATTAGAAATCCTGTATCACTTCTGAGATAATTAAGTTCCCTAAGCATTCTGACTCTCTTCACATGCAGGAGTTGGGAGTCAATTTGAATTGACAGTTAGGTCTAATACATCCTTTGGGAGAGGGTCTACTTTTGGCTAGAAGGTGTATTAGAGTTACCACTTTCAAATCTCTTACAAAAAAACCATCTCCATTAGCTTTAGTTTATGCTAGAGTTGGTTACATGAGTTAGTTCCTAAAAGATGTATTACATCTGTCATTCAAAATCTGAAAGAATGAAGAGAGACAGATTGCTGAGAAGAGGATACTGAAGCATTGAAGATGAAGTGTATTTAAAATTTCATTTTCTGAAAATCTGTTTTAATAAACTGGCAGGAAAAAATAAATAAAATTGCTTGAATCTTCAGAGACTATTCCAATTGAAATCATCAGCTTTTAGTTTAGTTTTTACATGCAAATGTTTGGCTCTGCACATTTTCTTGAATTTGTATTAATCTGTCCCATAATGTTTTTTTCCTTTTTTCTTCTTTTAGAACTTTTATTTTCCAGCATTAGAAATAATATATTTTATAAATTATATTCAAAGAAACACAAAAATGGGGGTTTACACTTGATGATTATGTGTCCTTGCAATTCTCAGAATTGCAGACAGCCAAATGTATGATCAGAAGAGAAAATGCAAAATTGTAATGCTATAATTATACATGAGGCTGACTGTCTGGTTTCTTATTCTTTTCCAATTAATGCCCTTTGAATTGGTATTAGACAAAAGATAGTTGCACAGTAAAAGTCTACACCACAATTGAATGTGTTTGTTCAAAAGAAAGGAAGTTGAATTTGGGAAGCGAAGTTAAATGTTGTATTACTAGTAGTTTTCAAGGAAGGCAACACAATAGAGTATTTGTATCTGCAGGACTAATACATTTAGTTAAAGCTACTGCTGACTGAGGTTTTGGTCACCAATATTAGTGAATATGTTGTTGCACAATTGTATATAAAAATCTTGTACATAATTTGTATTTGATGATGTTGGGTCCCAAGGGATAACAATATCTCTCAAGGATTTTTGTAGCGCATTTATTTTATTGCGCAGATCGGTTTATTGGGCAGATGTGCTTGATGATTTTATTGCTTCATTTTTCTCTTGGTTAGTGAGAGTAAAGTAGCCCAATAAACATGCATAAACCCAGACAAGGTCATCACTTCAGGTGCAATCTTACTATCAGTAAGTACTATTTATTTGTGGGCCATGATAAAACTTAAACATTATAATATAACACACCTAGAATACAAATATATATCATTAAAACAAATAAACCTCATAAGAACAAAACCAACATATTAAAACTTGGCTCATTACAATGACCCTTTCTTAACTATGAAGGCATGATCAATCATTACTTAAACATCATTGATTTGGTAAAATGCTAACACATTAAGCAGGATTTGGATTCAGCCAAACTAATTCTGAACCCTTAAAGGCAACCCCTTCGGCGCTTTAATCCCTCCCCCGTGTTGCCCCCCCCCATCCCTCCTGGCCTATGAAGTTTCTGAAAAAAGAAATCGGAAAACTTTGTGACTTTCTGCGCATGCGCAGTAGAGCTGAACCGGAAAATGCCTCCTACTGCAAATGCGTCAGAAGAGTAGCGTTTTTCCAAGGGGAGGTAGACCGGGAGGGCAACACAGGGGACGGGGGGTTTTAGCACCAAAGGGGTTCACTTATCCTTTAAGGGCAGATTTATAAAAGTGTGAAATTAGAGTTCACCAAAGAAAACCACACACACTTTCTATTATTCCTATGGCATTTTTAGTAAAATTATTAGATGGTGAACGTTCACATAATGATGAATACACTTTTTTTTAGAGGATTTGGTGGTTGGCCAAATTTTTGGAAATTTGGATGTGATGCAAAATATCAGTTGGGTGCCATCACCACAATCCACTGTGCACTGGTCAGGTAGAAAAATCTAGGGAGTGGCTTGTGATGCTAGCACCCAACTGACATTCATACAGTAGTTTCAAAGATTTAATATTCCAATTATTTTAGGAATATAAGCTGATCTCTTAAACCATATGCATGTTAGCTACAGGCATGGATGGCCTGTAGCATTAAAATTATTTGGCTCTCAGGCAGAATGTCATAGCGGGAGACATAGAGCCCAAACCATTTTTAATGAGCGGGGGAATTATTTGACTTAAGCTGAGTGTGCCCTTGCTATAAACAGACAAGTATACGTAGACAGAAATATGCATGTAGTCAATTATATAAGAACTTGTGAACCCCCTCCATGAAAATAGAAGGATATTAGGAGACACCAGTGAGTACCATAAACATGTAAAGCTGCAAGGCCACAAGACAAGTTGCTTTTAAAGCTCACATATTGTTACTTAAAGGTGACTTCTAAGAATTTTTTTGGAGCAGGGGGTTTTATTCTTAAAATTTTTTTTAAGGATTTGTGTTCTGATTTTTAAGGGGTAGAGATATGAGGACTAGAACATGCTGCGCTATTTAAATGTCCTGCAGATGAAGAAAAAGACCTTCAAAGTAGTTCATGATCTAATTAAATATAAAAGCCCTCAGCTTAGGTCTATCATTTGTGACTATGCTTTGAATAAACCTATTTTCTGCTCTTCAGCTAACTAAAGACATACATACTCACTTTTAATTGGATGGTCTTTATAAAAAAATGTCATGCTGCATAGGGCAAAGCTACTAAGAATCACTTTTGGAATATGGGATGGGTAAATTATTTCATCTCTTGCATGTACAACTTTATCTTTTGTATAATCTTATCATTCCAACAAGCAACAATACTATTTACACAAGAGTATATAAAAGTTACTATATTGCTATATTGTATTTAGTAGAAAGTGCAACACAATGGATTGTTTTATAGTACAGGAAAATGCTGTCACCTTGTCTGGCCGGGAAAAATATTTACTGCCACATCATTTCCTAAATACTGGCCTGTCATTTCGTAATAACAGGACATTATATTTTATAGTTTCCTGATGTGTCTGGAGCTGATGTGAATTTGTATTTTTATCCTTTTTTGGCACATACTGTCATTTGCAACATTTGATCAGATAAAATAGAGACCATTCTATTCATTATATAGTATTTTTGTGTGAAGTGTGTATCCAGCTGAAGCAGGTTTATGTATTGCATTGTAGCTACCGCAGATGAGCAATATGCACTGAAATTAATTTGTTAGCAAATAGAACAGCAAGGACTGAAGCTGTAGAGGTTGACCTAATATTGCGAAAAGGGGTACTAGATGTCAGTAAAATGCCTCTATATAATATACAGTCATATGAAAAAATTTGGCAACCCCTCTCAGCCTGCATAATAATAATTAATTTCACAGGAACATCTGAGTACTGGGGTGTTTTCTGAACAAAGATTTTTAGTGAATGATTATTCCGTTGTATGAAATTAAATCAAATGCAAAAAACTGGCTGTGCAGGTGTGTCCAATCATGAGAAAAGGTACAGTATTTAAGGTGGCCAATTGCAAATTGTGATTATGTTTGAATCTCCTCTGAAGAATGAAAGCATGGGATCCTCAAAGCAACTTTCAAAAGATCTGAAAACAAAGATTGTACCGTACAGGGCCGCCTCTAGTAACTTTAAGAGACGAATTTCCGGTTATTAAAATGGAAATTCGGCTCTTCTAGTGCAGTGAGTGCAATAGCACTTGCTGCACTAGCGATGTATAAGTTTGAAAAGCGGACCGGGAGGGGAGGTCAGCATCGGGGCTGCTGCCTCAGTCAGCAGCAGCCCCTGAAGCACGCCTGGTTCAGTATCATGTTTAGGGGAAGGATATAAAAAGCACAGAGGTTTAAACTGTCAGTTTCAACTGTAAGGAATGTAATCAGGAAATGGAAGGCCACAGGCACAGTTGCTGTAAAACCCAGGTCTGGCAGGCCAAGATGCAAGAACATCATGTTGTAGATAGGGTTGCCACCTTTTCTGGAAAAAAATACCGGCCTTTTTTCCTATTAATAACATTGGGATCAACCATCAAAAATACCAACCAGGCAGGTAAAGTACCAGCCAGGTGGCAACCCTAGCTGCACTATCTGTACATCATTCTACAATTCAGCGCAATTTGCACAAAGAGCACATGAATGGCAGGGTGACGAGAAAGAAGCCCTTTCTGCACTCATGCAACAAACAGTCGCTTGTTGTATGCAAAAGCTCATTTAGACAAGCCACAGTAATTTTGAAAAAAAGTGCTTTGGACTGATGAGGCAAAAATTGAGTTATTGGGTCATAACAAAAAGTGCTTTGCATGGCAGAAGAACACCACATTCCAAGAAAAATACCATGAGGTTCCATCATGCTGTGGGGCAGTGTGGCTAGTTCAGGGACTGGGGCCCTTGGTAAAGTCGAGGGTCAAATTCTTTAGGATAACGTTCAAGCATCAGTCACAAAGTTAGTTACACAGGGGTTGGATCTTCCAACAAGTCAATGACCCTAAACACACTTTGAAATCTACAAAGGCATTTATGCAATCAAATTTAACTGAACTGGAGAGATTTCGTATGGATTAATGATCAAAAGTACCACCATCCAGAATCCAGACACTCATCAAATGCTATAGGAGGCATCTAGAGTCTGTTACATTTGCAAAAGGAGGTTCAACTAAGTAAGAATGTAATACGTCTGTTGGGGCGCCAAAATGTATGCACCTGTCTAATTTTGTTATAATGCATATTTTCTGTTGATCCAATAAACTTTATGGGACAAATTCACTAAAGCGTGAAGCGTCTAACACTAGCGCTAATTCACCAGCGTGACATCATTTCGCAACTTTGCAAATGCACTAACACGGATTCTGGCGAATTTGTGCTAGCGAAGTAGATAGACTTGCGCAACTTTGCACCCTTACGCCAGGCGAAGTTGCACATTGACGAAGGATCGTAATTATGCAAATTCACTAAGATGTCCATTTTCCTGAATGTTACCACTTACGCTAGAGGTTACTTCGCCTGGTCAGACCAGGCGAAGTTCAATACAATAGATAGGAGGTTGAAAAAAAATTTAAAATTTTTTCTAAGTCCCAAAAAAACAATATTTTTTTGGGGGGGTTACCTTCCTTCGCCCCTACATTTCCTAACATATGGCAACTCAACTATACATGGGGCACATGTAGAGCAATAGGACAACTTTATTTTATTAAAGGTTTCCTGGACTTCTATTATAACGTTCCCGCCGTATGTAAATTAGGCTTCGCTAGTGTAACAGTGCTCTGCCTAGCGAAGTAACATTAGCGCAACTACGCTACAGTTCGCCGACCTGAGTGTAAATTCGCACTTCAGTGAATTTGCGTAGCGCTGGCAAAAATTCGCCTGGCGAAGTGCACCGAACGCTAGCGAAGCTAACGCTAGCGACTTTTCGAATCTTAGTGAATTTGCCCCCATGTCTCTGCTGAAATACTACCGTTTCCAAAAGGCATGTTATATATTAAAGGGAAGTTACTACTTTAATAGCTCAGCCAATGATAAACAAAATTCCAAAGAATTAAGAGGGGGTCCCAATTTTTTTCATATGACTGTATAACAAAATACCATGGTAGTAGTGATGGGCGATTAAATTCGCCCTAGGTGAATTCGCAGCGAATTTCCGACATTCGCCTTTGGCGAAAGTTTCGG
>CM044448.1:68692793-68712876 GCA_024363595.1 Xenopus borealis
GTAAAACTCCCAATCATGGATGCCCTTTTATTAGACACCAGTGGGATCACCTGACTATATTTTAAATATAATTTAACCTCACTGGCTTCCCTACAAGAAGTACTAGGTGGATTCCGACCCAGCTAAGCAAACTTGTATGATGCTGTTGGAGCCATAAACCTAACTCTCTGATACATGGAAAGGTTTGTGTTTTTTCTACTACCTTGTATAAAGAAATCCCAAAAATGATGCCAGCATAGATGTTTTTAAATTCTAAATAATTTTTATAGAGCATTATAGAGCACATTAATGTAAACTTTGCTGATGGATTCTTTCTTGACTATTAACAATAATAATCCTTCTATTTCCTATATTTCTAATGTTTCCCATTATCCATAATACATTTGAATGCAGTTTCATTATTAGTAATAGTAACTGTGAGTGCATTTTGAAAAGGACATTTGTTTTAATCATATTGCCATGTTAGAGATCAGATATTCCAAGGACACTTATAACAGCAATCCCGTCTGAATTGTATTCACTTTGTAGGTACAATGATGTTCTACTTCGATGCCGGAAGCTTGACACATGGACCCAAGATCTTTCTCTCCCAAGTGTAGTGTAGATATCAGGATTTTCAACCCCCAGTCCTTTCTCACGGGTAGGAAGCAAATCTAGTAAAAAAAAAAAATTAGTAATTTACTGCTACAGTAATTTTTATAATTACTGCCAGGAGGCCTCATTAAATTTGATCTAATGAATAAATATTATATTTTTCAACACAATTACCAGAATAGCTTAAGTTGAGTGCTGTAAACAATTATTTCCCTCCACGCTTATCATACTTGAATGGCTGTTTTTTTTTTTTTTATATATTTATCAAATGATGAATACGCATTGTATTGTACTTCAGGATATTAGATATGACAATTAATGCCTGGGAACAGATTCAATGATGCACATGTATAATATCACTAATTTTTACTATGCTACTACTTGGTTTATGTGAGTGTCTGTTAAATCACTTTGATCTTTTGGTATTGACCCAAACTCATAACCATAATAGATTTTTAAGCATGAGTTCACATTCATCCTTTTAATAGTTTTTGTTTGTTAGTAATCACTCCAAAATAATGTGTGTTTAAATAAGTAAATATAGCTCAAAATCCTTATAATAGCTTTTATTTCCAAACACGGAAATGCATTGGGAACACTGCAGATTCTATTCCAAATCAAAACATGAAAGTGAAGAAAATGGAATATTAGGCTGTTAAAAAAAGTGTCTGCATTCTTCTTTACAAACTCAAACATTCAGGGGCAGATTTATCAAGGGTCGAATTGAAAATTCAAATTTTTAAACTTGAATTTCGAGTTTATTAAGTCGACTAGGGAATAGCCTAAATTAAATTTGAATTTAAAAATACAGTATTCGGAATTTGAATTTTGAAATTTATAATGTACTGTCCCTTTAAGAATTCAAAGTCAACTATTCACCATCTAAAACCTGCCAAATTTGTGTTTTATGGGGACCTCCTACAATCAACTTGGAGTGGTGGACTTTTGAAGAAACAAATTTTTTTTGTGAAATTTTTGTTTTAAATTTTTTTGTGAAAAAATTTGAATCAATTTTGATTCAAATTTAATTTGAATTTGATTCGAATTTGCAGGTCAATTATATTAACTCGGATTTTTTAAAAAATTAGAATTTCGAGTTTATCGAAGTTTTTAGAAACTCCCCTAAACTCAAAATTAAACCCTTAATAAATCTGCCCCTCACTGTATGAACTGAAAAATGTTTCAGGATTTTGCTTTCCTCTGAATCACTGAACTAATATTTAGTTTTATATGTTTCTGAGAATGGCTGCACATCTGTGTTGCATGAAGTCGACCAACTTGTGGCACCTGTTACATTCCACAATTCTTTTGCATTTCTTGGTTTTGCCTCAGAAACAGCATTTTTGATGTCACCCCACAAGTTTTCTATTGGATGAAGGTCTGGGATTGGGCTGACCACTCCATAACATCAATCTTGTTGGTCTGGAACTAAGACGTTGCACGTATACTGGTGTGGTTGAAACACCATTCTCAAGGGCATTTCTTCTTTCGTCATAAGGCAACATGACCTCTTCGAGCATTTTGAAGTATTGAAACTGATCCATGATACATGTGATGAATAGACCCATCACCATTGTATGAGAAATATCCCCATATCATGATTGCACCACCATGCTTCACTGTCTTTACTGTGTCTACAGTCTACTGTGGCTTGAATTTAGTGTTTGCGTGTCAACCTAGACACAAAAAGAACAATCTTGCTTTCATCAGTCCACAAAATGTTGTGCCATTTCTCTTTAGGCCAGCCAAATCGTAACATCCTCAGCATTTTTTTTTTTTAAAGATGGGACTTTGCAGGGGTTTGTTGTTGAAAACTTGGCTTCACATAGACGTCTTCTAATTGTAACAGTGCTCACATGTAACCTTCTTTGATCTTCCTGGAGCTGATCATTGGCTGAATCTTTGCCATTTTGGCTATTATATCCATTCAAATGTTAGTTTTCCATTTTCTTCCACGTCTTCCAAGTTTGGTTACCATTGTAAAGCATTTGAAATCATTTTAGCTGAGCAGCCAATCAAATTTTTAATCAAAGTATGCTGTTCTGAATAATGTCTAAAACAACCCAGCATGCACAACATTTGCTGTCTTCCTTCTTTAAATAAGGGCCATGATTGTTGGGTCTGTTGGATTTCTATTACTCTACCACACCTACTAGTAAATGATTTGCCATGTTTTTCTGTGAAAAACACGGATTGATCTGGTTAGTGATGTTGGACTGCTATTATTCGGAACACAACTGCATCTGTTTACGCTGTGATGTAGCGATGCCCTGGTTGGTTTAAAATCCACAGTAGCCATTTGGATTTCAGATGCAGGTTTGGGTTCCAAAACCATTATTACTTTGCGAGTTAAAGGAAAACTAAATGATTCTGGCTGGAAATGCTGTATAGTCTTACTTAATGGACTACACCAGTTTTAAGGTTCAATATCTCTTAACTGTTGCAAGTCTTCAAAAAAGTCTCCGGAGCTCCGCATCTTGCATATTGTTAGGAGTATCAGTGACGCTGCACATACTCCATGCGTTCTGGGCAGTGGTTAAGAAGTGGCTTTAAGGGTCATCACAAACAGAAAATTTTGTTTCCTGTGATATAAGCAGGTTTAATTGTTAAAGCCTGATACAGTGCTGCTAATGGTAGAAGTAATTACTTAGCCTATTATGACATTTACATTCTATATATATGCAGTATAGTGTGTCAGTAAGCGAAGGTAACAAACCATGTGCAGTGAACCAGCAGAAAAGACGACTGGGGAATACTCAGAGGCACAGATCTTCACTGCTCAAGAACCCCAAAGGTTTATCAAAATTTGAAAAGGTTTCACTAGTATCTTAAGACCACCATGACCAAACGCCTGTGCACATAAGTATTTATCAATATATTTTCTCTAAAAAAAAATCTGGTAAGGAAAAACTCTTTAAAACCATGAAAAATCTGAATCGTGCAAATGTTTTTTGTATTTTATGCCCAGACACAAATTAATCAAATTATTGTACTCAACTCCACACAGATCATATCTTCCAATTGTAAATGGAACATCTGCCATTGACTTCTACAGGAGTTTGTCAGGTTTGAGATGGAGTACTTTTTATTCAGACTTGGTGTCAGGGTTTTATAAATCACAAAAAAAAAAGTTGATAAATAACCTCCATAATGTCCACCCTAATTTTTTGTTTTCCTTGAAGGAAAAAGACTAGCACAGGAAGCTATGGCTGTACTTCCTGTATGTCTCTTAACTCCTGTTAATGTCATATTTTAGACATCGACTTTTTGTTGGTTGTAAACTATGAACAGAGCTGGGCCAGACACTACAGGCACCCTAGAGAGAGCATGAGCGAAACTGTATATCTGAAGTGCATTTGCTAGTTGACGCTCACACATGCACGGAATCTCTTATACCTGTGCGCGCATGTGCAGAGGTGCATATGCATGGGGAGAGATGCGACCAGACATGGGGTAGGTGACAGCAGGTACGTCGGTGGCCTAGGCACATGGCTATCCCTTGGCCCCGACTATGAAGTAGAGTTGGGTGCATGTATTTTTTTTGGCTAATCTACTTGTCAATACTGTGCCCATAGTGACAATTAGAAGGAAAATGTAAAGCATTAATACCTTTGGCATGTATACGCTTTAGTTTGTTCATTGTTGTCATTTTGCCATATACAGTACCTTTTTGTAAAGAGTGTGTGTCAGTACTGAAACAATGTTTAGAATAAGGCTTTGTACATTTTTTGAGTATAAAAGGTGCCTGCAAATAAGAAAATCTTGTAAGCTTCTCAGTGCTTTTATTGTATTGTCAAGAAAAATATTCTTACAGCTGTCATGCAAAGTTTAGCTTGGAAAAATAAATGGCCTCTAGACAAAATGCATCTTACAGTTATGAAGAAATACGAGGATTTATCTCAGCCTGCTCAGGAAGGAGCCTATCAATTGTCTTTACCTGGAAGGTAGTAATTCAAGTTTAGCTACAGTTTTCAGAAAATTAAAAACCTAACTTGTAAAACCATAAACCTTCGTCACAAAAAGAAATGCTAACCCTTGGAAAACAAGGTTTACCCCATTTTATTAAACAAATGCATTTGCCTGACTGTGGCTGTCAGACTCCTTCATTGCATTGTGGGACTTGTAGTTCCGTAACAGCTGGAGGGCCAAGTTTGAGGATCACTGTCCTAGGATATTGTATTTTTGGTTAGAACTTTATGGTTACTTGATTACAATTAAGGGAACCTGTAGCACGACTTCTGTTTCAAGATGGATGTAAATAACAGAAACCAAACGATAAGTAGTTTAGGTTTAGATGATTTCTAAGGGTTTTTCTTTTGGATACACCTCTTTGGTCATACCAGGTGCTCTCCTTCACAGTTAAGTGTTATTGACATTCATAACAACTATTTGTACCTCTAGCTGATCCAACATTGTACCAAAAGCTTGCACAATAAGCGAAAGTTATTTAAAGTCTGTAGTTTCATTACCATTTTCATGACCTGGAGTTTTATTTATTTCTTTTGCTTTACTGTTTTGGATCAAATTGGTTAAATATGTAGGATTCCCCTTTAATGAAGGAAACTATCAAAACATGTTTTTTTGAACGAGTTGAGAAAATATTTGCAGTACAGTGGTGTAAACAAATAAAACTCATTTTATATGCTGTACTATCCTCATTCTAAACAACCATTTACATGATGGTGAGCTGTGTTACATTTGAGTTGTTTTACAGACAAATACACCTTGCTGGAAACCCAAGTGTTTTGAGTGAGAGACTAAAAGGGGTGGTTCACTTTCAAGTTCAATTTTAGTATATTGTAGAAGGGCCAATTCTAAGAAACTTTTCAATTGGTCTTCATTTATTTTTCATAGTTAAATGATTTGCAATTTTCTTCTATTTTTTTGCAGCTTTCAAATGGGGTCACTGACACCATCTAAAAACAAATGCTCAGTAAGGCTACAAATGTATTGTTATTGGCACTATTTATTACTTATTCTATTCAGTCCCTCTCCTATTCATATTCCAGTCTCTTATTCAAATCAATGCAGGGTTGCTAGGGTAATTTGTACCCTAAATACCAAATTGCTGACACTGCAAACTAGAGAGCAGCTGAATAAAAAGCTAAATAACTATAAAACCACAAACAAAAAATGAAAGCCAATTGCAAATTGTCCCAGAATATCACTATCTACTAATTATACTAAAAGTTAACTCAAAGGTGAACAACCCAGTGAAGCACAGAATGCATTTTGCAAGTTTCTCCATGACAAAATTTTGTCTATTAGCAATCATACCACTTTGAAATTAATTTCAAATAAAGGAAAGCGAAGAGTCTTTTGAGAACAGAACATTTTTTATCAAAATATAATTTTACAGGAGCAGCTCTCAAAGCTGTGTGCATAATATGACAACAAATTACAAATATAACTACAGGCAACTGAAAGGTCCTTTAGTACAGTTCAATTTTTACCCTCTACAGTAATTTAACAGTAATTTACAAGGGTATTTTGCACAAAAACATGTGTGCACATGCAAGCAGCATTTTTTTTACAGGTATTGGATCAGTTATCCGGTAACACATCATCCAGAAAGCTCCAACTTATGGAAAAAGCAGTCTTCCATAAACCCTTTTATCCAAATTTAAATCTAATAAAACAGTACCTAGCACTAAACTTCCTCCTTATTGGAGGTAAAATCAGCCTACTGAGTTTATGTGATTTTCTAGAAGACTTAAGGCAAGAAGATCCAAATTACGTTATCTGGAAAACCCCAGGTCCCGAGCATTCTGGATAACAGGTCCCATACCTGTACAGGCAACTAAAGCCTTAGCGACAGCATTATGTCCTGCATATTAAATATGCCAAGGTTTTACCAACAATTCGAATGTTACATTAGAAAGTTAAAATTATGTTGTATTAAGTGTACAACCTGAATGATCAAAGGTCACTCATTTCTGTTCAGCAATCCCTGGAGCCAGGTCACAATGTAAAAAGTAGCAATCATTTTTTCCTCTCTAAGCCATTTTACATAAGGTGCACTCTTCTCTACAGCTATAGCCATTATCAAAAGGAAGAAGACATTCATTTGTAGTCTTTTTTTTAACGCAGGATCAAAAGGGATGGAAAGTACATAGCTTTACACTTGGAAAGCACATTTAAAATGTTTAAAACTGCAACTATTTAAAGTAATATGTCAACTGGTGGCATGACAATATATTGCCACGCTTATTAGACCTATACTGTATACACCTATACCTTCTATAAAAATGCTGCTCCTGAATCACTTATTACTAGAAAAAAAGTGAAAGTAGACGCAAACCCCTTTTTAAACGATGCTTTATATGCCATTTTGTTGACATTATCAGTCATTACTTCAAGAGGATTTTCTGTACTAGCCTAGTAAAAAGGTATTTACAAGATACCGGTTTGCAAATTTCAAGATCTCAAGCCTTAAAGCAATGCTGTATATGGAAGCTTCATGACAATATGGACAAATTTACCTGCTGGTTAAATACACCATAACTACTAGTGGCCAGAGGACCATAAAACGTTCAAACTAAAATCAAAAATAGATTTGTAGATTGACATTTGCAGATTCATTACCTGCCAACATCAAAAAGGGGACTTTTGACAAGATAAGCAGTTGCACTCCCTTTATGAAAAAAGAGGTACATTTGACAATAGCCAGCTCATTTTATTACAAATTATTCCCAACAAAAGATTTACAGCCACACTGATGACAGTCTACGCAGGATCCTCAATGGAGTTGAAATCCTGCCAAAATGGTTAATCTTCCATTTCAAGTTCCCGTTTCAAGCTATAAAAGGGAGAAGTAGAGTTAAATTCTTTTTGTTGGCATAGATAGAATGATAACATAGTATATGAATTATAAATACCTTTTAAGGTATGCATGGACATTATCATAACCGTGGTACTTCGCCAAATAAACCAGCACTCCAGTGGCACATCGACCATCTCGTTGTCTGCAGAAGCTACAATTACAAATTCCTCGGCATGGAGGGCAATGCCAGGCCTAAAGGAAAAAAAAAAATAGACTTAAAATTCTGAAGAGCATAGGTTTAGAAAGCACACTTTGAAAAGCAATTACCTTTATATAGTTTTAATGATGTTGCACATTTTGTAAGATAAGATGTAGCCAACATTTGGATGTGCAAATTTGCACATCCAAAAAGTCCATGCAAAAACATTATAACAATATTTCAGCTGCCTATCCGAGACATGCCTCAAGCTTTGTTCAAATCTTAGTAATTTTATGCCACTTTCAGTTTCAGACTAATGCAGTAGGAGGAGCTGGCCTAGAGGTTAAGTGATCATGCTGAATCTCATGCAGAAAACCCAGTGGCAACACTTTGTGACCTGGAGAAGCCAGTCTCCTGGTGTTCATGCATTTCCTAACACGGCTGTCTTGATTGCTGTAAAAAGTGTTTGGAGTGCCACAAGAGAAATGTACATAAACTGAACTTCCTTTTCTACGGAACAGAACCTGAGCCATTATCAGGATAACGGACAGTACATTCAAACGGTTTATTTTAACATTTGAGTATAAGACCAAAGAGTGAAATCAGGTCAGTATCCAACCTAATCTTTTGTGGCGGGTACAGTATTTACCCTTAATACCACTTAGCAAATGTTACAAGTGAACATACCGGATCTAGTAATGCAGATTTTACTTCTTCCCCATAACGGTTCCTTAAGCATGGACCACAGAACTGGCCTCTTATGCCCATGCACTCAGGATTGCGGCAGTTTGTTTTTGTGTCAGTTGTCTTTTGACGGCATTGATGGCATGTTGACCCCTTAAAAAAAAAAAAAAAAGTAATTTCATTTGTCAGGTAAAATAACTGCAGACTCCCTTTTTTCTGACAATTTTTTTTTTTAATTCCTACATATAAAATTGATCTAATTAGGTTTATATATGTATATACAATATAAATATACACACACACGTACATACATATACTATGAACTATTTTTTGTCAGAGTGGAATATCCAAAACCATCTTCAATTATTGTATAAAGGTGGCCATATCGCCAAACGAGCGATGGGCGATATCAGGCTGATCCGATCGTAGGCCCTAGGGCCCAAAGATCGGCTCATAGCGGACGCCATATTGACGGTCGGATCGCGGGACCGCATCAACGACCAGAAGCGGCCGTGACTTTCGGCCAGATATCAACCGGGAAAGCCCGTCGGAGGGCCGCATACACTGACAGATAAGCCAGTGTATGGCCACCTTAAGAATCAGTTGGGAGTCTAAAGATGTACCACCATATGGAACAAAAGGCAGTAAGTTTGCCCAGATGCAATAACCCTGCTGAGTCGCTCTGGATTACTGCTTCTGGCCAAAATAATTTTATTACATATGGAGGTTAATCTCTAAATTGTCTACAAACCATATTTGCAGACTCCAAGCATGTGTTCAGCCCTTTAAGCCAGTAACTTCTTAAAGATATTTGCATCATACAGAAATACTAAGAAATTACTCACAGTTGCACTGTTGTACACTTTTTCTCGAGCATTTACACATATGGCATTCAACTCTGCCTGTGTGATCTCTTCCACTGGTCGTATGACATGGGGCAGTGTATGCACACTTGAGAACCTCCTCCTAGGCACATATTCTTCATCCTGTAAAGGTCCAATATTTACCATCAACATAAAGGTTTCAGTAACCACCACTTTAAAATGTATTATAGCAAGTGATTCTAAGTACAGGAATAAAAAGAATTGTACCTCAGGGTCTGTGTTGTCCATCTTTCGTTTCCGGACTAAATAATAAGCATCTTCCTCCTCTTCATCGAGAGACTGGGTTGGAGGGCCATCAACTAGTGATCGAGACCTGGTATGAGGCCGGCTGCTTCTTTCTGGATTCCTTCTAGGGGAGGTTGCAGCTTTTGGACTCCTGGGAGCACGCTTCATTTTCTGGAGGAAAAAAAAAAAATTGTGGAAACTAGTATTGTGCATATTGGAATTAAGGCTCATGCATATTACCTGGAAAACTAAAATCAGAATTTCAAGTTCCTCCCAATTCGTAATGGGAACTAAATGGGCTTCTAGTAACAGTATTGTATGGTTTACATGCATAGCAAAATGGAGAAATGGATTTTGACATCTTTAAGATTAATATTTAAAGCAAAACTTACTGTTTGTAGTGGACATTTAGTGAGATTCATAAACACTTGTAATTCTTATGGAAGTACACATGCAATTCCATGGGATCAAAATTATACTAAACAGAGAGGATTAACAGATTTGACAGCAATTGTTACCAACATTCAAACATACCAGCTTTTTCGTTTATAAAGACAAAAGGAAAAGACAAGTAGCAATTTGCATAAATAATGGTAAGAAATTAACTTACTGGTGTAGAAGGAGGAAATGGAGTTCTGCTCGGGAAAAGTCCAGGTATGTTGTTCAGTTCAGCCATTAACTTTGCAAGCTAAAATTATAAAGTTCAAAATAACAATATTTCTAAAACTGGAAAGATATCTATATGAAATATACATTTCCCCACTTGTGAAGAAAAAAAAAAAAAAAAAAAAAAAAAAAAAAGTCTGCCCAACATGAGAAAACGGATTACGTTTTCCTTTATTTCCCCCATTCAGTGATACATTTTCCATAAAACAGATGCCAGAATACAGACTTAACACAGTTTATTATGACTAGTGATGGGCGAATCAGTAGCGTTATGCTGAATTCTTAGAGAAATTTGTGAAACGACATTGTGTCCGTTGTTGGACACAGGCGCTCATTGCCAGCAACGAAAAAAAAAACCCCGATGCTGGCATCCAAAAATGAGATGCTGGCGAATTTTCGCCAGGGTGTAAGTTTGCTGGCATTTCGCGAATCGCGGAAATTCGATGCAGGCAAATAAATTCGTCCATCACTAATTATGACAATATACGGAGACCTTAAAGAGATACGGACACCAGACTATAACCTTTTTTATATCCATCATACTATTGTCTTTGCATGCTATTTATAATCTGTCATAAAAGTATTTGCCAGATGCTTTACATTACCTTTCTTACCCCCAAGTTCCTTTATGAGGGGGCTGCCATATTTGTGCAGCAGGAGTCTGTTAGCATTAGAAACTCTAACTGACAGGTTGAAAAAGGACAGTCAGGTTGGCAAGTCAGGTTTAGAAACTTCAAGTAATTATTTACAAAAGCAGAACTATCAGTGAAAAACTAACATGACCTATTGGTAACTTTCAATGTAGAGTAATATTTTGAAAAGAAAATTTTTTGTGTCAGTATCACTTTGAAACTATGTCTTATGGGAAAAGGTTTTTAGTAATACAATGCATCCGTTAATAGTGCTGCTCCAGCAGGGTTCTGCACTGTAATACATTTTTCAAAAGAGCAAACAGATTTTTTAACTTAATGTTGAAATCTGACATGGGGTTAGACATATTGTCAGTTTCCCGGGTGCCCCCAGTCATGTGACTGCTTCTGTCTCATGCTCTGACAAACCACTATTTACTGCTGCGCTGCAACTTGGAGTGATATCACCCCCTCCCTCCTTTTCACATTTACCTTTCAACAAAGACCATTCAAACAGAGCCCACCTGTAAACTGTGGCAAATAACTGCAGAAGTTGCACTTTATAACTAAAGAATTTTATAATATTTCACGAAAAATCTATTTAAAATTAATTGTGCCAAGTAACATTCATTCAGCAAGGCATTTTTCATTTCAAAATACAATCTGAGTCTGTAGTAGCACAAACACATTAATACATACCATTGCTTTGTTCTCTTTAATATTTAAGGCTCGTTTCTCCAGGAAATTGGGACCGCTTTCATCATCCGAGCCATTTGAATTGATAGGTTTCTTGCCAATTACTTGCTTTTTTGGATTTTCTTTGCAACTTTTTTTGGGAGGATACTTCAGAGCCACACGTAGCGGCAAGTTCCTTTTGGGACGACCACGCTTTTTGCATTTTCCTGCTCCACTTTCATCAGAGTCTGATTGAACTTTCTACATAAAAACATTATATTAAAAGGTTTTACTGGTATATTCAGCAGGTCATCATTATTAGGCATTCTTTTCAGAACATCCAAACTCAACCTTTGCATACATTGTGAAATATTCAACTTCGTTAAATTCTGCCTTTTTAGTTGTAATTTGCGTGTTGGCCATTCCTTGCTATCACTGTTCAGCAAGCCAGAACAGTTGAGAAACATACCATGCCTTCCTCAACAGCACTCTCCGGAAACCCACAGAATGATTCAGTATCTGAATTCTCAGAAAATATTTTAGCCAGCTCCGCACTCATTCCTTTTTTGAACCTCTTTGACTATAAGAAAATAAAGACAAAAACACACAATTATAAAAAGCTATTTACAACAATTTACATTTGCAAAACATGCACACGAGCACTACAAAGAGCTTTTGTTACCATAACAATGGAGCTGTTTGGAGCTGTTACAGCAATGAAACAGCTCATGTTAAGTGACATTTTAAAATACAGACTAAGTAAATTATTTACTTTCAGCAGTTACTACCAAGAAACTTGAGCGTACAGCAAAATGCATGATAATAAGCACACATTCATTCAGTTGACTCTCCCCCCACTTAATCTCCTGCACTTACTGTGTTGGCAAAATTGTCAGAGCCAAAACTGTCGCAACTGTCGTCAGAGGATGAGGAGGTCTCCATGGGAATTATTTTAACATTCCTCAAGTTGTGGAAACTCTTTTTGCCATCTTCTTTCTGAAATATTTAAGAATTTTAGCCAGGGCAGAAACAGATGATATGATATATGCTACAATGTGAGTAGCAAGTAAGACAAAAATTTCCCCTCTTATGTGACGCCAATTCAATGAATTCCAACATAGCACCGAGATTGGTGGCCAAGAAAAGAATACTTTCTGCTACCAAACTACTTACCCCAATAACTAATCTTTTAAACAGTGATATATACTACTCATGTCACATCTATGTGTACTGTATTTTTTCTATGTTGCATTGCTATAAAAATAAAGCTACATCTCTTTCCGTTAGACTATTTTCTATCAGAGCTCAAACATACCACATGTTTCAGTTACTATACTTAATCTAAAGATCTAATCTAAAGATAACCATACAGGGAATCTGTTTGTATGGCAAGTCACTAATCAGGTAAATCTTTGACCAGCTTGGCCCACAGACAGGGCCAGTATTATGGGTAGGCAGAGTAGGCACGTGCCTAGGGTGCAAAACTGGGCGTGTGCCAGGCACATACGCTCTCTTTCACCTACCCCTAGTCTGGTTGCACCGCTCTGCTCTGAAGCCAGCTGTTCCTGGCTGATAGGTAGCATGCATGTGCATCTATTTGTGCCCGCAACTCCATTTGTGCGAACGTGCCTAGCCTCCGTATGCATGCTCGCAACTATCTGGCCAGGTTGCCTAGGGCTCCTGGCTAGCTTGGCCCGGCAATGCCCATAGGTGAACTGGATCATACTGAAGGCCCATGAAGAACAAGCGATCATATCAAAGGCCTGGAGCAAATGTGTATAAAAACAAACCCAATAAGATACTGATTGCAGAGTGCATTTTGGGCCAATACAAGGGCAGTGCTTTGCCAGCTCAGTCAAGGGTAGCAAAGTCTCCAGACATATACATTAAACATAAGTCAGTCACATATGCCAGTACAAAAGCCCATACAATTAAAGCTGCCAACGGCAGCACACATACCTGCAATAGAATATTCACACTTACTTGCAAAACTATTGTTCCTTTAGAAGCATACCGATCGTGGACAGAACCATCTATCCGAACACAACGGACAGACACACGTCTAGTTGCCATCTGGGTCTAAACAAGAAGAAACATTCTTGAAATAAATTTGAAAACTTTTTTTTTTTTTAAAGAGCAGGATGCTTTTACTCAAGCACAAGTTCAATAACTTAACGGAGAACTACTACAAAGGTTGTACATTATGTTTTGAGCTTCTGTAAAAGCCCAAATCAGCCAAAGCCCTTTAACAAGGAAAATCTGATGCTCCCGTAGCTCCCCAATTTTTTTTCAGCTGATTCGCTGTACGTACTGTGTGACTGTCAGTTACTGAGCTTAGGGATCAACTCAAAATATACCGTAAACAAAATATAAAATGTCACAATATAAGGCTGATTTGAATTAATACAGATAATTACTTACATTAAAGCAAAAAAAAAAAAAAAACAGTTCAACTAGCATCTGAATTTAATAATCAGCCTTGTAGCATCTTATATTACAGGCCAACCTCCTAAGCTTAGCTTGCATGCAGACACTTTCCAAGATGGTGACCCCCAGTGACAAGTTTGAAATCCTGGATCAGTTTTGCTTTTGAGAAGCTGAAATCTTAAGACTGGTTCAGTATAGAATATGTGGCATTTTAGCAAATGAAGATAAACGAATGAAGACATACACAATTTTAATTGCTGCATGCATGTGTTCAGCGTTGAAAGAGTAACGATCACACATGATTTCAACACCATTCGTGCAAGTCTAGAGTAACCACCAACACTAAATGATATCAAAGCAGCGTAGCCTCAAAGTGCAAAATAGGTTTTCACCTCATTTCTTTTAGCACAGTTAAATGTACCCTTACTCTGCTGAATGTTTTTTTACAATTTAGTAAAAAACTGACATTTCTTAAAGACGGAGGACTAAATAAGTAACTTTATAACTGAAAATATATCTGTACTTGCTTTCCTTTTTTTACACAAAATTTAAGTTTGAAGTTCCTGCTCAGTGACCAGGAGCATTCTGAACGGTTATAATTTGCTATGTTTAGTGGATACAATTACTTGATACATTTCTCAGCAACTTTTATATAAGTTCTAACAGCTGCCTTTAATGAAACTCGGGGAATCTGCTGAGCAGGGACAAAGAATTGTATCAAATAAATGTATCAATTTAGAACAGTGAAGGGTGGTGTCACATGCTGCTATTTGGGGAGATTAGTCGGGCAGCGAAAAATTGCTTCTTGAGGTAGGCGATATCGGGTGATCCGATCGTGGGTCCTAGGGATCACAACGGAGTTGTATCACATCAACGAACTGATGCGGCTGTGATCCGACTGGATTTTTAGTCCCGTCCGATCGACATCTGGCCGACTTTCGGCCAGATATTGATCAGGTAAGCCGTCGGAGGGCCCCACACACACAGGCTGAAAAGCTGCCGATTGTCAGTCAGCAGCTTTTATCGGCCCATGTATGGCCACCTTTAGAGAGTTGAAAAGCAGGAAGTAGTGTTCTGTTCTGACTTCCAGACAAATACAAGAGGTCCTCTACACAAATATATATATATTGATATATTTAAGACATTGAGACATTTTGAGCATACAGCTACTAATAAAATGCCTTACCCTTTTTGTAAAATGTATAATGAAGCAATAGAATTCTAAATTAATCAGATGCAATTTGAGAGTAGGACTGGCCAGATATGGGATGACTTTGACGTAGTTGGCCAGCTTAAATATATTGCAATATATGGACAAACAATACCATTTTTGTTTAAAGGGTAAGGCATTTTTAGTAGCTGTTTGAACAAAATGTCTCAATGTCTTAAATATAGTGATAATGGGTTGAGTGCAGAGGACCTCTTGTATTTGTCTATATGTATTTTGTGGTCACAGCCTCATTGCACCTCCGCCTAATGCTTTTAAATTAGTGGTGAGCACAACTTTCCCTTGTCTGTTAGACATCCAGTCACTCCAGCCTTTATACATTACATTTTTGGCCAACTAACTATATTAGAAACATTTTTTATTTTACACAGCCAGGGCCTATTTACCCAGTTTTTATTTTTACAATGAACTGTTCCTATAAGGCTTCCATCATGACCCTGTGCCTATATATATGCAGACTACAGATAAGTTTTAAAGTGGGGTGGGGGGTTCATTATTTCATCTATATCCAACCACAACGATGTTGTACTTGACTCTTTCTATGCATGCAAGAAGTACCCCCAGCGTTTCTAAAGAAGTTTCTCAGGGAACAGGGGGTTACAGTGAAATAAAGGAGCAATGATGTGATAAGAGAGTCTCACTGAATATGGTCACTACTGGTACCGTCTGTGCTATTACATGATCTTCTAAACACCCACCATAAACACCTTGTTGCTTAGTTCTACCCCTGCTGCCTATAAAGTTAAAGTAGCCATTAATACTTGGAGAAATTTCGCGGGCTTTGCGCATCACGTGACCTACAGTTAAAAGGACTTTCCATGCGGTCGTGTCAAATACCCGGGTCCTTCTCCCACCCAGCGTTACTCATCAGGAAACAAACACGCTGATCGCCCAATTGTGCCATTTTACAACACTTCCCGGCAAATATGTAGTCCCTATGTAGAAGAGCAATCAGCAGAAGGCGGAGAGTTCCCATGTAACATCAGCACTACACCCGAGGCCAATAATAATAATACTAATAGTAACAACACCGCCACCTGACACGTAGTTCCCCTTTACCTGCAGCTTAAAGGGATCCATGTCTAATCGCGTCCCGGGCTCAAAGTGATACGTCCAAACTCACCGCGCGTCTGATTTCCCGCGAAACCAACTCGCGCCAAAAGGAATAGTTCTGAGGGGCGTGGTTAGATCGCCACAGACACGCCCATTGGCTCCCAGGCCCTGGAAGGTCGCTACAGAGCCTCCGCCTTTACGCTGTGAGGATTCATAGATTTGCAGCTTCCTGTATTCATCTCTGCTATGCAAATGCACTGTGTTTTATAGCTAGGGCCTTTGGGAGCGCAGTACAGCAGAAAGGTCCTGGCAGTTTGTGGGCAGGTATGCAGCAATTGGAGAAGCGGTGCCCTCTAGACAAATGCAGGAATCTTGTGCCTGTTGGAATGCGAGCTCAGCCACGGGGTCACTGTCGTGTCATAGGCTGCTTTTGTTGTTTTAAAAGAGGGAAGAAGGGAGGTTAATAAAAATAGTGGACCACGTGGTTTGCTGAAGGAATGGAGACTTTTTTTTTAAGGGAATTTTCAGGTGTGAGATAGGGAGAGTGCTACTGCTACAGTCATGAAAATGTTTGGGAACCCCCTTTAATTCTTTAGAGTTTTGTTTATCATAGGTTGAGCTTTTTTTTTAAAGGTTTTTATTTTGCATTTTTATAACAAAAAACAATCTAGTCATGTCTATTACATGGCGCATAAGCATGTAATACACCGGGTTCCTGTACATTTGTATATACTTTGATACAATTGTGTTTGTCTGTATAGCCCTTGAATAGGGGGTACAAATAGCCATAACACTGCTAGCCTACCATCTCTGGAACTAAGGGTCCTCTGTGGTGTCTAGCCAGTCTCTCCATACCAGTTCATATTTCTGGGGACACCCTCTTGCAGTATATGTAAGTTGTATTAGCGGAAGTGTCGTTTTTAGGAGGTTCAATCAACGATTAGACGTGGGAGGTTGGGGGGACATCCAATTCAGGAGAATGCATTTCCTGGCATAAAATAGTAGTGTCCGAAAGAGTATCCTCTTGGCCGTCCTAGGGGTGATCTCATCTATTACACCAAGAATGCATACCTTAGGGGTTGTTAATTTAGGTAGTGCTGTTTTATCCTGAATATAGCTAAGAATCTGAGACCAAAAGGCTTGGATTCGGGGATATGACCAAATGAGATGTAGGTATGATGCTTCAGGTGCTCTACACTTAGGACACTGTGGTGAATCAAGCCTGTTCATACGGAACAGCTGATTTGGGGTTAAGTGGAGTCTATGTAAGATCTTGAACTGGATCAGCCTATCCCTGGTTGAGACAAGGTAGCCATAGGCCCTGTCAGTCGCTTCCTCCCAATCCTCATCCTCCAATTCTGGGATATCTCTGCTCCAGGCTATACCCACTGTCTTAAAGTGAGGTTTAATGGTTCTGAGGAGGAGTGAGTACAGCCCGGTGGTAAGTTTCTTGACAGTCGGGCTCTAAGGGCCATTTCAATCTTAGACTGGGGGAGTGGTGTATATATCAGCAACATTGCAAAACGGAATATAGGATAGTATCTCTATTGAGCTCGTTAACGTGGCTTGTAGTGGGAAGTTCGGATTGTATGGATCTGGATTAAGCCACCAGTGGATGTAGTATATTTAGGCAGCCAAGAAGTAAAAATACCAGTGTGGAAGGGCCAATCCCCCTTCACTAACAGTTTGGCTCTAGCAAATCTGGGGGGCTTGTTTGCCCAGAGAAATGCTGTTTGGGCTATATCGATAGAGGTAAAAAAGGAATGCGGGATAAGCACTGGGGAATTGTGGAACTTGGGGAGAAATATAATTTTTAGAAGGTTGACCCTGCCCCAAATAGAAATGGGCAGGTTGGCCCAGACTTTCAATTTGTCTTTCATTGTGGAAAGGATGGGGTCTAGATTAGAGGGTTTAAAGGGGTCTAAATTCCTATGCACCACAATGCCTAGGTATTTGAATGGCTTTCACACAATAATTAAGCGCTCACCTCTGTTTAATTCTCCTTCGCCCACTCTGCCTTGGGTCATAAACATACATATCACATCCAAAAGACTGCAGCACTCTGACAACTTGATTCTGTGAAGTTTGTGTTTCTTTTATTGGCTCATCAAAGTAGAAAACTGCAACGTTTTGGGTCACGCAGGACCCTTTATCAAGCATGTGGTTACATTCTTTACTCTGTCTTAAATAGTGTGCTGTGTGGGTGGGGGAAGGGTCTGGGAGGTGTTGGGCGGGAACATTCATTAAGTGACTTACATATTATTTGTTTTTACAAAGACCATAATATTCTCAAAATCGTGTCTATTATCATGTATCAATATCCAACACTTTGTTACAATCTATGTGTATATAATAAATATAATAAATACAATAAATAGGTGCAATGAATATTGAATTGCTTAATACCCTGTTTTAAATATGTTAAAAGGTTACTACACAATATTGGAAAATACCCTGTGTTGAATATTTTAAAGAGTTATACTTAAAAATACCCTGTGTTAAATATGTTAAAAAGTTAATAAACAATGTTTGCAGAAAGTTCCGGCTTGACTTTATTTATTTGTCACATTTACTGGTATATCCATATACGTGGAAGAATCTGAGGCGCCTGTATTACCTTACTTGCATCCTGATACAAGATCTTTTCTAATTAAAAATAACCCCATAACAGCTGTGTTTTATATATTGCCCAAGATTCACAAGGACCTCCGCCATCCACCAGGCCGCCCAATTGTAGCAGGTACAGATTCAGTTCTGTCCCCGTTAGCAATTTATCTTGAAAAGGTATTACAACCATTAGCACAAAACACCAAGTCATACGTTAAGGACACAACACATTTACTAAAATTGTTGGGGAACATCAGATTACCTGAACATGAGATCTTACTGGTGAGTTTTGATGTCAGCAGTCTTTATACATCTATATCACATGAGACTGGTCTTAAAGCAACTGAGTTCCATCTAAATAATACTGATTATGATATGGAACAGAAAACTTTTCTTCTCTCTTTATTAGAAATTGTTTTACACCAAAACTATTTCTTTTTTGGGGACACTTATTACATGCGATTGAGGGGTACGGCCATGGGCAGTAATGTGGCCCCTACCTATGCAAATCTTTACATGGCCTATTTGGAGGAGATGTTGGTTTACAAAAACCCTCTTTTCAAATCTCACCGTCTTCTTTACCTGAGATATATTGATGACCTGTTATTGATCTGGGATGGCTCACGAGAGAGCCTAGATTTATTTTATCAATTTCTAAACCAGATGGAGAATAACCTCAAATTTACAGTAATCTCAGACACACATTCTATTAACTTTTTGGATGTGTTGATAACAAGGGAGGGGGACATATTAAAAACCAGCCTGTATAAGAAATCCACAGATCGTAATAATCTTTTGCATTTTGAGAGTTTCCACCTAGAACCTTTAAAGCGTTCACTACCAGTGTCACAATTCATGAGGGTGAAGCGTATCACTAGTGATCCCATTGAATGTGAGGGACAATTGAAAGAAATGTCAAGTAGATTTTCAAAAAGAGGATACAGTGAAGAAGTTCTAGATATAGGTCTACAAAAAGTACAACAGAGAGAAAGAGAGAAATTAATTAAAGGAGAAGTAAGAGAGAAAAAGAGTGATGATAGGCTAGCCTTTGTAAGTGAATACAATACAGCAAGCAAAAATATTGGAAGAATCATACACAAACACTGGCATTTATTGCAGACATGTCTATCTGAAGTTCCCAGCTTCTGATCACCACCTATCTTAGCTTACAAAAGGGCAAAAAAATTTAAGGACAGACTTATAAGAGCAGATGTAGGGAGTAATAAACCACAGAACACCCGGTTTTTACAAAAACCACAATTTGGCACATTCCTGTGTTTAAACTGTGCACAGTGTAATTCAGTCATCAAAGGGAACACATTTTTACACCCTCACTCGGGTAGGAAGTATGCCATAAAAGAATATTATACACAGTGCTTGAATTGGGTTGCAAAAGGTGGAGGGATGGTAAGCAAAATTTTTCCTAAGCCACGCCCACAATTATTGACC
>CM044448.1:68718723-68736488 GCA_024363595.1 Xenopus borealis
CCGAATACCACAGACACAGTCTGTCGGCAGCTTTTATCTGCCCGTGTATGGCCACCTTTAAACAGGCAAGTGTGTCTTTGTCAGAGACTACTATCAAAAGAATACTTCATTAACAGAAATACAGAGGCTACACAGCAAGATGCCACAAAAACAAAATGGCCAGAGTACCGTTTGTGAAAAAGTACTTAAAAGACCATGTAGAATTCTGCAAAAAGGTGATATGGACAGACTAGACCAAGATTAACTTGTATCACAGATCATAGTGATCATAGTGATGGCAAGAGGAAAGTGTGGTGATAAAAAGGAACTGTCCAAGATTCAAAGCATGCCAGCAGGGTTTTACATATGAGTTGTTTTAGACAATATCTTTTTATAGAGACCTACATTGTTCGGGGGGTATTCCTTTAACTGCTGATGGCAGTTGCACAATGAGTTCTGAGGTGTAAAGAAATATCTTATCTGCTCAAGTCCCAGTAAATGCCTCCAAACTCATTGGATGGGACTTCATCCTGCAACAAGATAATGATCCCAAGCATACTGCTAAGGCAACATAAGAGTTCCTCAAAACTAAAAAAATTCTAAATTATTTTATGGCCAAACCAGTCACCTGATTTAAATCCATTTGAGCATGGCATTCCATTGCTGAAGAGTAGACAAGCCCCGGATCAAACAGGAGTTGAAGGTGGCTACAGAAGAGACTTAACAAAGCATCACAAAAGAAGATACTCAGCAGAATTGAAGACTTCAAGCAGTCATTGCATGTAAGGGATATGCAACAAAGTACTTAGCATGACTTCTTTAATATACCTACCATTACTTTGTCCTAAACATTATGGTGCCCTAAAAGGAAGGGCAATGTGTTGTAATTTCTACATGGTGAAACTGAAATGTATGCAGATAACTTTAAATTAAAGTCTGGAATGTGCACTAATCATATGTGAATTGTTTGATTTAAAATGTTACACACTGAAAACCAGTAGGGGTAAAATCAAAGAAAATGTATCATTGTCTCAAATATTATGGAGCGCACTGTATCTTCCACTGAAATTGTGATCTGCGATATTTTCAGTTAGTTTTTTAATTTGACATTATTTTATCCAAGAAACAAAGCCTTAATTATTTTGTGCATGTTTTTACTTAGGTATCAAATATGATTTACTCCCTAGCAACAAATCCTTATAATTCAGCCTATGGAGTTGTACCATTAAGCAGTTACAAAACTCGCTAATGACTTAATTATGCAATTTATAATGTTTTCTAGTGTTACCATACATTTATGCACTTTAGCCACGGACTAAATTATAAAAGTGTTTTTTGAAATAAGTTTTGCTGGTGTTCATATTGCACCTCTCAGTTTATGACAACATATTATTTATTTTGTGCGAGAATAGGGCAAGGGAATTTCCATTTGAAATATTTTAATGATGGAGCTTGTTATATCTAATGTGTCTCATTAAATATATGTTGGCGCTTTAAAAATACATGGTAATAATAATATTGTGAGATAGAATATATAGATTCTTTGCTCATTTATTCAATTAAAATAGGGCTATTCATGCCCTTATTAAGATATTTAACTACTGAAAAGTAGAAGTTTTGCGTGTTTAAGACCTTTTTCAAAGATTAAAAACATTTTGTTCTGTTTAGCTAGAACAAATAATACAAGTAATTACTGAATTTGTATGTATTTTGCATTTAGGAACAGAAAATGGAAATATTTTTATTTTACAAAAAACCAAACCAAACAAATTCAGTCATAGGCCACACATTAATTGGCCAACAAGACAATATTAATTGGGCTGCAGAAAAAAATTTTTAGATGCTGTCTGCAGATGAAATCCCACATCAGATAAATTTGGCTCTGGAGTACTAACCCATAGGAACCAATCATCTTACTGTATTTGACTGATAGGAGGTAATCAATTACTGGATGCTATGTTTACTGCTAGTAAATACACCATTTATGTCAATTCTTGACAAACTGTTTAGCCAAAATTAATTTGGAAAATATACTCTGAAACAAGGTTCAGCCTTACCGCTCAACTGCTTGTTAGGCTCATAGTTAATAGTAACCCTACTAACCAATGTATAACTCTTAAGAAACCTCTTAAAGGGCAAGGAAAGTGTAAAATAGAATAAGGTTAGAAATGCTTTATTTTGTATACTAAACATAAACATGAACTTACTGCACCACAAAGTCTAATCAAATGATTTATGCTTTCAAAGTTGGCCACAGGGGGCTGACATCTTGTAACTTTATTATACATCTTTGCAAGACTAGACTACATACACAAATACACATGCTCAGTGTGGTCTGGGCTTCTTAGAGATCAAAAAACAAAGCTGCTTGTGTTCGGCATGGCAGGTAAGTAAGGCGGGGGCTCCCCGCTGCTATTCATAAGTATGATTGTTTCCCTGCTAGAAGTTAGGGACTGTCTGACAATTCCTATCCACAGCACTAAATGAAGGGAGAATTTCACTGCATAGGTTTGCACTGCAGTTAGGTTTCTTATAAAAACGGTACACATTGTTTTTTAATTAAAGGAGATAGATTTCTTTTTTATTAAAGAAAGTAAAAATGAGATTTTATTTCTTTGCCTTTCCTTGCCCTTTAAGCTCCTGTATACCCTTTAGTTTCTACATGAGAAAAAAGAATCAATAAAATATATAATAAACCAGAATATTAAATATATGACAGACACACCCAGAATGGTCTAAACCAGCAAGTTTCAAAATGTGGGCATTTCTTGTATCTCTGGTAAAAGTCCAAGTTGGACCCCATTGTTCCCCATTCATGTCAGTACCTGCTCTACCTCTATATAACGTACAAATGCAGTTCTGTTACATTTCTAGGGCAAAATATTGCATTGTAGTTCTTCTGTTATATAACCGTAATGCCTGCAGACACTGTCTATTATGATTGTAATGTCAGCAGTGGTTCAGTCTGGATGATAGAATGTTTCAGAACTCATTTTATCCATGACATCTGTTCTATACACTTGCTACACTTTCCTTCTAAATGCTTGGAAAGGGTGAGAACTTTGGGTACGTGCCACCAACCAATGTTGCTCTAAAGCTTCAATTAGAACCTCTGGCAGAGCAGCTCAATTAGATATACTCTGTGTCTCGTTGTCTGTTCTCTCACGATCGTGATTTTTGTTTCCCTGCAGTCGACGTCTGTCCCAGCTCAAGTTCTCACCTTGACAGTACTTAGAACTAGTCTTGTTTATTCTGACTTGACTTTACTTTATTCAAATGCATTCCAGTGGCACTAGCGAAGAATTTCACAAAAGCCGTTGAATAGGGTTCAAAGAACAAAAATTTCAGATGCAAGCACTTCGAGATGCCTTAACATACACAGAAGAATACATTCCAATGCTTTCTGCGATCTTTGTAAGTGGCTTGGCTACTCTTTGGCTTAAATGATGTGACTGCATGTGATGTTCTGCAAATGTCCAGAAGAGCCATGAACATTTCTAAGAAAGCTGTTGTCAAGGCTACAGCAGTAGAGAGTCTTTGCAGTCCTTTTAGCTGCAATGGTTTCAGTTAATCTGTCTAAAAAACTGTTCTCTTGGCTTAGAGGAAGAAAGACTGTCAAAGCACAGGACCATATCTGCATGTCTCTTTACCTTTATTTTTAGGCTATTACTGCTCCTTGCTCAAGTTTTAAGTGCATAACAGTTTTGTTTAAATTTTAGTTCCGATTGTTCTTGTTTTACTAATAAAATATATATATATTAGTATTATGGCATCATACACTGGGCAGATCGCTATGTAAAGGCAATCACTTATTATAATAAACTCCATTCCAGAAAAGCTGGTTTTACTTCTGGATAGGAACTGTTATAAAGCAGTCAGCAAAGTTTATTTATTAGGTGCTCCTTAGTGCTCATTCAGCAAGCACATCTTCCCATGGGCTGGTTGCAGTGTGAACATAGTGGTAGATGGAAAAAAAACTTTGGGAGGGCACAGGCCAGTCAGTGGGCACAGGTCGGCTCTACCACAGGGCCTCTGCTACTCCCTCACTTGTGCGTCTGAATTAGGTCATCCCTACACGCCTTCCCCTGCCCATGCACTTGAAGACAGAGCAGACGAAAAAAGGCTGGATACCTGTTATCCACAAAGCTCCAAATTACAGAAAGGTTGTCTCTTATAGACTCCATTTTATCCAGGTAATGCACATTTTTAAAAATGATTTCCTTTTTCTCTGTAATAATAAAGTACTTTTTACTTGATCCAAACTAAGATATAATTAATCCTTATTGTAAGCAAAACCAGCATATCGGGTTTTATTTTATGTTTACATGATTTTCTAGTAGACTTAAGATATGAAGATCCAAATTATAAGATCCGTTATCTGGAAGACCACAGGTCCAGAGCATTCTGGATAACAGGTCCCATATCTGTATTCACATTTAATATTTGATCTAGGCATAATGTCAAGTAATGCAATCACTGGCTGTAACTATTGTGCCATTAACTCCTAGTCTTTACTCTGCTTTATCCTGAACATTGTAAGCATTCTCATCTTGTCATCAATTTGCCATGATATATTCTTACCATTCTGTTCCACACACACTATGTTGCTCTACTATGGTGTTCATTCTAACTCTGTCAAAAATACACCCCATGTATATAAAATAGGGATGCACTGATTTGAATAACAAAACAACTGAAGCAAATAACCCTAATCATATATATTTGGCTTTATAAATATAATATATATATAATTTTAAAAAAATACATCAATTCTGAACAAAAAATATCACATGCAGTTGTCCAGAGTTCAACCAATACCATTAAAAAAACCCTACCCCGCTAGCCTACGTAGACCCCTCTCCCTCCTCCCCCCCAGGCTAGCTCCCCCCCGGGCAAATGCCCCTAATTTTTACTTACCCCTCCATGCAGATTATGTCCTTGGGAGTTCATGGGTGCCATCTTCTTTTCTTTGTTAAACTTCGGAATCTGAGCGTTCTTTCGGCACATGTGCAGTTGGAGTAAATTTCCGGTCCCAAGCAATTGCTCAGGCTCCAAAAGTTAAGGAAATTTCCAAACATTTTGTGGAATATTTCATGACTTTCGGCACATAGGCAGTTGTTCAGAACTGGAAATTTACTCCAACTGTGCATGCACCGAAAACGCTGTTCTGCCTCCAAAGTTTGACGAAGAAAAGAAGATGGCGCTTTTGAACTCCCGAGGACAGATCTGCACAGAGGGTTAAGTAAAAAATTAGGGGCATTTGTGTGTGTGTGTGTGGGTGAGGGGAGCTAGGCTGGGGAGGGGAGGAGGAAGGGGGTCTACATAGGGTAGGTGTTGAATTCTCCTTTAAGTGGGTTATTTATTAAAGTGCTTTTTTTTCTGGCCGGAGTTTTAATGGGGTAAAACAGATTTTTTTTCTAACTGTAGTAGCCTTTCTGAAGCAAACACACCAGTTTTACCAGTGCAGAGCAACTTTTTTTTTCTGGTAGGAGTTTTAATGGGGAAAAACAGATTTTTTTCTAACTATAGTAGCCTTTCTGAAGCAAACACACCAGTTTTACCAGTGCAGAGCAACAGGAGATTATATTCTCATTACTTTAAAATACTTTTTTGCTTTTACTGTTCCTTTAACACTTCCAATACATCTGAATCTTGCAAAAAGTGCTAAGATTCAGACAAATCCTGAATTTATTGGATTCCATATTATTCTATCCTGCATGATACCAAACTCCAAATGCTTCAGACATATTAAGACGTGTGTTGTGACCACCACCTAATTACCATGTTAATTTTACAAAATATGGCAGGTTATGAAAGTTTGAACACATTTCTGTGGTTTTCATGTGTTATTACAGTTTTGCTAATGAAGGCGAATTGCTCTTTAAGCATTTCAATAAATACATTACATAGGAGGACTCACATGTAAAATAATCAAGACCAACTAATCAAGGCAGACATTGGGGGTTCAAAGGTTGGCACACAATGCTTTCTATACAATCCTAAATTTGGCACATTTCCTTGTCTACAATGCACCCAATTCTATTATTAAGGACATTTTTTCCCATCATCCACATATGGGCAAGAAATATGACATAAAACATTATTTTACGAGTCCTCCTATGTAATCTATTTATTGAAATGCCCATGTGGCCTCATTTATATTGGGGAGACCACACAGCACATGAGGGATCGTTTTTTCAAACATAAATCTACTATACGTAGAAACCTCACCGCTCTTCCAGTACCGGACCATTTTCACCAATCGAAACACTCTATAAGTCAACTAAAATTCAACTTGTAGACACAGTAGACACCCCCAGGAGGGTTGGTGATAGACTTCTCCAATTGAAACGTAGAGAGATGTTCTCGATTTACAAACTTGATACACTTTGGCCCTGAGGACTAAATAGGGACTATACACAAGCCCTTTTTACGTTAATGTAGGTGGTATCTTTTTTCCTTATCCTGGTATCCTTTAGTAAGTGTTACCTCAATACCATATATTAATGGAGTTTCCTTTTTTCAAGGTTATCAACAAGACTAACACTTCAAGACACCCTGAGTGTGGTTTGCAGCTTCCGCATAATTAACAAGCTTCTCAGGAATAGTGCTGAGTTCGTTGTGCAGATTGCATTTACCTCACGTCTCAGGTTTGTCAGTTCTTCAATGACATTTTTACCAGAGTTTTTAATTACTCTATATATAATAACGATGTTCACTAAGGATTTTCACAACACGAATGCACTATTTAACTGATTTTTGCTGACAATATAAAGAACTTTTAGAAGAGTCTTAATTATGGACACTCAGATCACAGACTTTTATACATATATATATTTATATATTTTATTCTTGCATTTGAATCACATTGTACACTTTGAACTGTGTCCATTAAGTAGGATGTACTTTGAATATTTTTTAGCACATTGTTACACCCTCCCTAAATACCCAAACCACACCTCCCCAACCATTTTTCCCACTCCTACTATCACTATTTAATGAGATTTTGTATTGTGAACACTTTAGGTTTGATAATGGGCCCAGCAGGG
This sequence comes from Xenopus borealis, assembly GCA_024363595.1. NCBI lineage: Eukaryota > Metazoa > Chordata > Amphibia > Anura > Pipidae > Xenopus > Xenopus borealis. The sequence goes on from CM044448.1 coordinate 68,725,752, forward strand.
CCCGAAACTTTGCCCTTTTTTCGGATGCACATGGGCTTAATAAACCCCGGAATTCACTAAGCAATCATTGGTGTGCTTCTGGATTTTTCTTTACATGGATTTGTGACCCTGTGCAAGGGAAGGGCCTTCCAGTTAAAGCACCCAGCTCCTACAACAGGTCAATTATAACCAGGTAGAGCTCTCCACTATTGTGCAAAGAGAAAGTTGTGACATTTCAGTAACAATCCAGGGCTGCGGGTTGAGCTGTCAAAATCGGGACTGTCCTGACAGTTGGGAGGTTTGAGAATAACATGAGAAATGACACCAACGTTAAAACAGTTGGAACACTGAGTGTGTCATTGTGAGTGTGAAGCTTTTTGGGCACCACTACTTAGTCCAAGACTTTGGCCCTAGAGCTTCTTAACGCATAACTGTACACTTTTTCCATGGGGTTTATTGATGACTCACTATTTCGAGACCAAACCTACAATGCAATGGAAAACCTCAGTCTGATCATAGTTGATATGGAGAAAAGTTTATATATATATATATATTTGGCTGATAAATTGATTTTTTTGAACCTGAGCGTAAGAAGAATTGGCACCCGCTGGCTGGAAACGCCAGTAATGGATTGAACTAAAAGCACAGAAGCAAAGAAAGGTTCGCTGGACAAGATCAAACAAATCCACCAACCTTTTAATACATATACGAAGAATATTAACATATGAAACAGGAATGGAAAAAACTTAAGTGTTTTTCAGCAGGAAAATACATTTTCCCAGTAATAATGCGTGCATATTGTCATAATCTTTTCATCCTCTAAGATATTGTGTCATTATCATAATTTAAGTGATTATAAGGGCAGCTTGACCCAATACAGTTTTCAATCATTTTGGCTGCTGGTACAGTAAAAATTTATTCGGTGATGCACGGCTCTTCTGCATCTTATTTCTGTAACAGTTACAGCAATGATTGCCACCAATCAACATTAAAATAAATTATAGTGTTTCCTTTGCAAGACTATCGACTGATTTGATTACTTACAACTGTTTCTTGCATGTATTATCACAATTAGAATGAGCGTGCAAGGCGAAAATCATAGAGAAAAATGTTACCATGGATGAATTCTCAGCAAGAGCTACATTGTTTAAAAGTGACTGTAGAAAAACGTCTGTATTTGAAATACTGTATAATAACTATGGTTGCCTACTGTCTAGTACTCATTGGTAAAGCAGTAGTATATTCTTACTCCATAATAGCGGATTGTAAATGTCTAGAATTCTAAAAGTTCCCGCCTATTATCTGCCATAGTCTCCAGCTGCTGACTATTTTGTTGCCACCAGGCTATGATTTCCGATATTATGAAATTTTCTATTACTTATGGTGACAGGGTAGATTATGCTTAATTGACAGAGATGATTATTCTTCTATATCCTTTTGTTTATAAAGTGATCTTAATTATTATATTTATCCACGGTATAAATCTGCTGGAAAAACTTTGAGGTCTTCAGGAGTCTTTGAGCTCAAAAACATTTTAATTTTCACCTTCTCTTTCATTTAAATATTTTTTTTAGTTTAGTTAAATTACATTTTTTGGAAAGAAAAAAACATATGTTAGCAGTACAAAAGATGTACCATATCGACTGATCCTGAAATAAAACACCAATTGCTTGTAAAAATGGGGCACTACTGGTGATTTTATTCATTCTACAGAATTGGCATTCTAAACTACGTCAATCAAATATAGTGTACATTTCAGTGTTTGAAACATTCCCTTCTATTTATAAAGTACAGTTTGCAGCTTGTAGCAAGTGAAAGACATATAAACCAGGGACATCCTAGGTAAAACATTACTACAGTGATTTTCAGATTTTTGGCTTAAAGCCCTCCTTGCAGTCCAACTTTTGCTTAGGCCCCATTTTTTCCTTAGAACAAGATTAATTAGGACGCTACAGATCTAACTAGAACGGAGGATGGGATCTCTAGGGTTATCTAGCCCAACCAAATTAACACTGAATGCATGCAGGAAATTATTCATAAGGCTGATTCATCAGCAGTTAAGTTGAGAAATGTAGTTAGCTAATTGCACTTTCCCCTCAGTCTGACATATTATCTTTTGTAAGGAATTGCTTGGCTATAAAACTCAGTGTGTTTGAATGGAAATCTATCACTCCACTAACTTGAGAATTACTGATGTCCAAAGTAGTTGCTTTACCATTTAAGTCTATGGGAACTATGTTTCCAGTAATGCCACACTTCTAAGGGCCCTGCGTTGCGTTTGGCTGCGTTCAGCCGCAGGGGAGCGCATTCTTTTCAATGAGGTTGTACCCACGAGACGTGTAAGCGCCGACCACAGGTTCAGTTGCGTCTCATGGGTACAACGTCATTGAAAAGAATTAGGTGCATCTAGATCTGCGCTCCCCTGCAAATGAACGCAGCCAAATGCAATGCAGGGAAGCGCAGGTAAAAAACGCCCCGTGTGTAAGGGCCCTAAGAATGATATATATCTGAAATAAAAAAAAAAACCTGAATCTTCTTCAGATGTGACAATTTTGTGACTGGTGTCTGTAAATACTTGTGATTGTTGTCTGTAATCTTATCCAAGGACATCTCTCATATGCAGAGATACTAAGGGCCCATTTACTAACAACCGAATTTCGTTTTTTTCCCACAAACCTAAACAATTTGTGGTTTTCCTATGTTTCTTAAAAGCTTTAAAATGTGAGATTTATTAAGTGTAAAACCATGAAAACCTCTAATGCAAGACCTTGCTAAGGAAAACTTGTCAAGGTCCTACAGAAGTCAATGGGAGCTGCACTGATCTTATTGGTCTGCTTTTAATCAATTTGGATTAGTAGAGATTTTTATTTTTGCTACAAATTATCCGAAAAACTTGAATTTTAGAGATTTTTGAGGTACAGGGTAAGGGATCCGTTTTCTGGGAACCTGTTATCCATAAAGTTTCGAATTCCAAAAAGGCCATCTCCCATAGACTCCATTATAATTAATCTACATTTTTAAAAATTATTTCCTTTTTCTCTGCAATAATAGAAAAAAACATTGATCCCAACTAAGATATAATTAATCCTTAATGGAAAACCTTAATAGGCAAAAAAAATAGACTAAATTGAAATTGTCTAGTTGATTGATTAACTAATTGATTTCACTTTAGTCTATTTAACAAACACTAACATGTGATCATCACATGACCCTGACGAAGTGCCAGGAGAGCTAGGGGCACGAAACGCGTAGGAAACTCTCACCATGTGCATAATAAAGCCGCAATGAATTTTTAGAAGCGAGCCTCCTTCATGATTCCGGTGGGCGCCTGGGGACAAATAGATGGTTAATAAATAGATTCAGCTGATACCCATTTTATTCAGAATTAGGAAGTAAAATATAGTTTTCATTATAGATTGTCCCCAAATTCTGAACAAAAAATTGTTCACATTCGTTAACTGCTTTGTTGTTGAGCTACTTAGTTGGAAAGTTTAACAGGTTTATCTGCTTGTTGTAGATTATAGATTTTACAGCAACCTGATTACTGTTGCTGTTAAATTTTACATACTTGTATCTGGGTTGCTCTGGTAACACAATAAACATTAAATTCAAAAATCCCAATGGGAAGGGTTTAACTCATGATGTGCAAACAGTAAATAATCATTAGAGTAGCAAGATTTATCATTCTCTGCAGAGTTTGCTGTGAAAGCTCGGTGTGCAATTATTGGAATTTAAAATCAAAAAATGGGGACAACCAACACTATATACATTTTATTTTGGGCACTATTTTACCCGGAAAGTGATGCATATAATCCAAAATATTGCTTCAAAAACGTTAATAAAGGCTGGTTCACCTGAATATGAAAAGGGGTTGGTCCCAGCATGTCACAAATGTACAAATGACCTAAGATAAATTGATTTATTTATTGAAATCCAACCAGAGAAATTTGGAGCTTAATAAATAAATCATAAAGAAACATAAAGGGGTAATAACTTAACAAAGCCATATATATATGCTTCAGGTTTATCAATCAATATAAAATTTGATTTTAAAGAATAGGCCATTAAACACTGCCTGCTTGTTATTGAAAGGAGTTGCTAAAGGTGCCACAGTTTGCACCTGATTTAATTATATCACCTCCCCCACACAAAGAAACTAATCAGTGCAAAATTGTGTTATTTTCCAGACACTGTCACATTATATAATAACTACTGTAGGTTACATACAATATAATTAGATTCAATTTAGAAAACAGCAAGATCCAGTAAGCTTCTCATCATGAATGAGCAGTTTCAGCACCAATATTCTGATGCTGAATTAAGTGGAAAATGTATACCCCATGCAAAACCTTAAAATTAGAATAATAACATAATGTGTGTTTTATGTGTGTATTCATTGTGAGAGCTCGATCTAAACCACAATGTAGCGCTGACCAGCTGCTATTTTTTAAAGCTCTCAGACTAACCTACACTATGAGCTGCTACAAGCAATAAACAGCAATATTTGCACATATAAAGAGACAGAAAACTTACAGTGCTCTAAAGTCAGTCTGTGTATATCCCTTTAAATACATTTAAAGGAGAAGTGAAGGTTAAAACTAGGTAAGCCTTATCAGAAATGTCCACATAAATATACCAGTAAACCCTCAAACTAATGCTGTTGAGTCCTCTGTCAAAAGAAACACAGCATGTCTTTCCTTCTATTGTTTATATATGGGCTTATGTATCAGACTTCCTTCATTCAGCTTAAACCTCCTTGCCCCGGGCATGAGCATGCTCCGTTTCCTTCTTCCACCCTTATCTGCTTTAATCTGAGCCCAGAGCTATGAGTGAGTAGGGAAAGACTCAGGCAGGAAGTGATGTCACACCAAGCTAATACTGCTATCCTAAACAAACAGAGCTTCTAGAGCTTTTTACTCAGGTATGGTAAAACATTCTACAGAATAAATATAGCATTCTAGTGTGCACTATTGCAGCTAATCTATTAGCAATAAAATGCCTCCATAGCTTTCATTCTCCTTTAAAGGTGTTTACATGGGTTGAATTTAAGTGTTGGCAATTTTCTTCTCTTTTGAGCTTATATATGTATATATATATATATATATAGCTATTTTAAGGCGTGTTGAGTCGACTGTGGCAAGGTAATTGTTTTTGATCAAACCACCCACCATTAATGCTAATGACCATGGATACACTCTGTGCATCTTCCTTATGAAATATGTCTTGCTTTGAGGCCAACACATGGGGTGATTTGCTCCAGCTTGGTCAACTTTGCTCAACTTTATCTGCTTGTATGTAATATGCTTACGTCTGAGTTTGTTCCACAACTACCTGAATCATGTGGCTCTGTTTTAGTCACACACACTAGTAAATTATGTAGTGAATAATGTACTCCCTGTTGTAAATTATAAGGATATTATAAATCACAGAGGGATTCCATGACCACAAAAAGCACAAGGCCAAAGGCACCCCAAGGTGACTTCTAATATCCTCATTTTTACAATATGGGTACATTATTTATTACAACACCTAAGTTTCAATGAGTCATGGCAGAAATTACATCATGTACAGATTATAAAGAAGTATAGAATTTACAGGATATTCATGATTCTTGTGTATTATATAGTGAATAAAGTACCCCCTCTTGTAAAATATAAGGATATTATAAGTTACCGAGGAGTTGACCATGACCATATAAAAACACGAGGCCGAAGGCCGAGTGTTTTTATACGGGTCATGGAACTCTGAGGTAACTTCTAATATCCTCATATTTTGCAACTGGGGGTGCTTTATTTATTATAATACACAAGTTTCAGTGAGTCATGTGACAGAAATGACATCAGAACTCACCGTTTATAACTGATGACATCAGAACTCACCGTTTATAAGGATATAAATTACAAGATATTTACGGCTTTTGTGTATTATATCTGTATTGAGCACATCTATCCAACATAATCCACTAACAATAAAAAGACAGTAGTGTTCTTTAGTGTCCCTTTCACATAATTTAATAACTTTATATATGCCAATTCATTTAATATAAAAACAGATTTGCTGAAAATATTATGTATTTTACTACTCGTTTAAATAATTAAGAACACATTCAATGTGCATGTAACTTTGTATATAAAAAGAATATATTTTATCCCATCCCAGTGATATCATATAAAATATTTTTTTTTTTTTTAATATTATCCTTAAATATATACAATATTACACATTTTATCTGCGGCCACGTCCAAAAGACTTGGAGCGGTCCTTGTGTGACTTGCTAGTTGTTGGTTGTTTATGAGTCTTTTTGGAATAATCCACCTTTATCCATCCACCGTCATTATTGTTTTTTTCTTCTCCATTAACATCTGTGTCAGATTCTAATTTTGGCATCCCTGGAATGTGCCTGGTTTGGTTTGTCTTCTGAGGTCTTTGCTCATTAGGTCTTGAATGACTGTACATTACGGTAAAAGACTTGTAATTTTTCCCACTGTTCATTTGTGGGCTTTTGCCACCACTTCTCCGGTGCATGGGGGTGTTGTACCTGTTGTGTTTGTAATAGGAATTATTGGGTGTTCTGTGGGCTCTTTCTCTCTCTGATGGACTATCAGATGCTGTACTAGAAGCACTGCTGCCTTTAGAGCTTTGGATTGACAAGGAAGACACATTTTTAGCTAAACCAAACTGTATTGGGGAGGAACTGCGTGAATAGTTTATTGATGTAACCTGCAAAGTTGGACTGGTGCGAATTCGCCTTACAGCAGCAGCATAGGATTCTTGGCTATGCAGATACGGCAAAATCTGAGATAAGTTTGAAAGGCTGGAGGACTGTGACCGAGGTAAGCCTGTTGCATGCTGAGGTGATGTAGGGGTGGCCATTTGCCGCATTCTTAGTGTGTAGATCCACTGACAGTCCTCACCTGCAAGGCCATAGAAGCAGAATACATGAAAGCAGTGAAACATAGTATTAAAATGCAACTCTATTCTAAAAATTGAATTCAGGACAATTTCGCTGAATTGATAAGCACTGAATCTGAAACATCCATTTTGAAGTCATCCAAAAAGCAGTACACGACTGAAACAAGGGCACTTGGGTGAGAATATTTCTACCTTGTTGTGATAGAGTCTAATATTGGCATTACCCAGCCTATATATGTATAGTCCATCTTCAATGGACACATCTATATTCACACATAATATATGGAAAGGGTCAATGCCTATATCAGTCCTATGACAATACCATTTCAAAGGAAGCAGGAGGCTTCTTGCTTTTCTGCTCTGTGAATGCATTTACATTGCATAAAAGAATGTTTTTATATTTTTTCCTTTACATTTACACTATAACACTGCTGCCATAATATTATCATGCCTAGGGTAGCAGAGTACAGAAACTCTATTGAACATATGACAATTGATGGGGGGGGGGGATAGGGGTTGCCATCCAGGGTCCAGTGCATAACGCAGCACTTATAACTTGAGATGCCCATTTATTGTTGCGTGGGGGTGGGGCCTAACTATACTGAAAACTTTATATTCTGCACAGCTCATCTATTTACTCTGTTTTATTTTTACACTGAACTGTTCCTTTAGACACACTGGGCCAGATAATGTAATCTGATGCAATAGTGCTTATTGATTCCACCTGTGTCACATAATAAAAAAAAATGTACTGTACATCTTTTGTTAAATATCAGTATATAAAATGTCCCCTTGCAATTCTATGACCTCTACTAAACTGATGCAAGTTATAAGGTTAAAGAATAGATGTACTTTACTGTTGTAAGCACAGTTTATGGTATGCTTGCATGTGCTATTTATACATAACATTTGGTTTATTGGCACACAGCAAAACACTGCATAATTTAAGTGCATTTGTGTTTCTGATACTGATATTCATTCATTTTTTTATAAAATGCTTTGTTTTTGTTCTTTGCATTTTTGTTTATATCAGTTGTTTTCTGTAACAACCTCTCCTTAACAAAACATTTTTCCCAGCACAATACAAGCAGATTTTTATAATTAGTCTGAAACTGGAGCCTGCAACTTATATTGCTGAACAATATTCCAGCTTGTCTGAAACAGCAGGTCCCATGTTCCGCCACCAAATATTCAGAAAATATTCTTTAAATTGTCAATTGATTAATACCACCTTTAAAATGATAGTTATACATCAAAGATTATAAAAGTATTTTGTGAGATCTTGTAAAACATTTTTATTGCCCATTAGTGAAAGAGGCCCTACGTCCACCTGTTCAACATTATGGATGTTACTATATCATGGATGCCATGATATAGTAAGAGCTGAATGAAAAGTTACTAGATTTATGGCATTACTAGCACTTTAAATGCCAACTGAATCTTGTTTTCCTTTAGGGTTTTGCACCAGATTAAAAAACAATGGCACACCAGGAGAAAAAAAAGTTAATCATGGTGTTTAGTGCCTAAATGACACTGTTTCTTGAATTTAAGCCATGTAGCTCAGGAGTAAAAGAGACCTTTGTTTATAATTCCTTCTTCAAGTCAAAGAACTGAGGCTAAGCCAACAATTATGCTTCCCCATACAAAATAATAGAACACATTAACAAATCTTATAATAATAATCTTCTTCTGGACTCATTCACTGCTAGAAATGTGATTCAGGCAGAATGTTTTCATATGATTATGCGTAGATTAGATGTTTCATTTGCTAATTGTATAATCTTACTTGACTCATAGTTGCTTTGCTTGCTTTCAGAAGTTAGAACGGGTGACGTTATTGCTAGTTGGACAGCCTTCACAGCATCTTGCATTTTCATCTTGTCCCAGTGAATTTTGTGAATGTGTTTGGTTATTTTAGGAGTCCTGACATCATTCTGGTGAAAACAATATGAAACAACAACACATTCAAACCACATTCTGCATATTAATCAGCCACAATACAATGAGAGCAAAATAGAGGAACAGAAAACTGTTTAGAGGATTAGAGCAGGGCATGTGAGTAAATGAAGGGAATCAATGCTTTACTACACGGAAAGCCTTGATATATAGCTTTGCTTTCCTTTGGGAAATGAATTGCTTTAGGAGGTTTATGATAACTGATAATACTAGAAATGCACTAACCCAATTAAATAGCTGTGAAATGTTTCTTCTCACAGACACAGGTGCTGAGGACATCAATACAGGACAGATTTCTGTTTTGTTAAGGGCACTCAAACTATGTAACCTTCAGGGGAACAATTCACTAGTAAGACTCAAGTATGAGTATTAAGTCTCTCTAGCACAGGTACTTATGGACCACATGCACAGGTCTTTGTGCTCCTGAATGGTGTGTAGTGGCTCATTCTCCTTCCTGTAAATACAGCACTGGTGGTCTTAGCAGCACTGTATTCATGAGGGTGGGCTGAGGGAAGCACAAAGGTGTCCACCATCCTTCCTGCAGATGCTTTGATGGTCGACCACTGGGTAGGGTAACAATGGCCTTGAATTACCTCAGTTTGTACACAATCTATCTGACTGTGATTGGTCCAAACTATAAAAAGTTTGAAATCTCTAGTATAGAGGAGTCCAAACTATTTAGAGAGCGTCTTGTAACCTTTTCCAGATTTATTGGAAATCAATAACTCTTTTTCTGAGGTCCCCAGATACCTTCTATGTTTGAGCCATGATACACATTCACAAATGTGTTGTATATGTGATTAGGCTTAGCTGGATCACCGTTCTTTAAATAGAACAGGGTCTCTCACACACTCTGATTTCACCTTGAAATTATATGATAATCCTAAGCATTCACTTACTTTTTTGTTTAATTCTATTTAAGAAATCTAACCTTGGTATTATCTAACCTTGACATTATCAGCCCCTACAGATCTTACCATTAACCCTTACTTAGGGTAGAACTACATGGATGATTTCCCTGCGATTGTGCTGAATCGTGCCATTCATGTAGTTCTACCCTAGATGTTCAACCAAAGGTAATATATCAAAAGCTGCAATGTTTGCACATGGTGTAATAACCATAAAATCATATACTAGTCATGTCTCTTACAATCAAACTTTAAAAAACTTAAGTGAATATTATAACATTATGACAGAAATGGGGACCCACCATAGAAAAACATTAAGACAATTTCGGGTATGTTCTCATTCAAAATATTTTGATATTTATATTTGAATTTAAAAGATAATTATTACTTACTTCATAAGTGACAATGCATTCAACAGTTTCATTTTCTCTTATTCCTACAATCCACTTCTCCATTACAAATGGTGGCTGGGGAGGGAATAAAACAATATATATGTGTAACATACCACTGTTTTAGGCTAGGCCCACACAATATTTGAGGCTGGATACAATAGTTTTTACTAAAATCAATACCATACAGACAACAAATAATACTCAAATTAACTGTGTCTGGAAATAGAAACAAAACCTGTTTGTCCTCAGCTACTTGACACTGGCCTAGGTTTTACATAGGGGAATCAAACCAAATGAATGTGTTTAACCACACACCGCTGAATTAAATATTTTATTGAGCAATTTAAATATTATGATAATTAGCACATTCAGTAGATCTATTCTAAACCTTCTAAAACACGCTTAAGGACAGATTATTGAACAGAGTATATATCCTGCACATAACAGTTCAAAATATATCATATGTAATGTATGTTATTTATAGATCATGATGTCAGGTGACACTCTGGGCTACAAATTCTGTACTGTGTCTGTATGCTGCTATTTCATATATATATATATATATATATATATATATATATATATATATA
>CM044448.1:68743291-68753670 GCA_024363595.1 Xenopus borealis
TTAAATTAAGAAAGGCAGAATAATGCTGTATTTCAACAGGGTACTTTTAATTAGGACAGCATGCTATAAAATCTTAAGATTACAGTCACCTTTCTTTATGTGTGTTTGACTGCCTTCGTTTTTGAAACTTGTATTTTTCATAGTGGCAATTATGGGAGAGAAAAGAACTCACAGCATGTACCAGGACTTACGTATATACATATATGATACACTGCACTGAATCAATGTTGGACTTAATGCCAAAATAAGTCAATTAAATTACCTTGCCCTTTTTTCCTGGACTGGGCAATTGCAATATTTTGATGCCTGAAATTGTAAGTTATAAAAGATCTACTTTATAAGTAAATTTATTTTGCCTTTTGACAAGTTATTCATAAAAGTATTACATATTACCTAGTAGTACCCAAATTTGATTTTTGGGTCAGTACAAATAATTTCCATCAGCATGTAAAGAAGGATACTTAGATAGATACTATCATCCCCAAATTGCCATATTAAATGTGTATATCAATTAAATTCGAGCACTTTCTTCTTAATGAATTTATCCAATTTTTATAAAATTGAAAAACTGTAGTGAAGATGTTTCAGCTGCTATGCTAATTAATCGTAATTAGGACTCAAATTCCTGCACCATTGTCATCTGAATGCATTTTAAGGCTTTTCAGGTTGACAGTATTTGCTTGCAAATGGGCCGAAACAATGGTCATCCCAAATAATATCTAACAGGGGCTCAGCTATCCACAAAGAAGGCAGGAAATGCCATAGGGCATAGACTACATCATGCTTTGGGTAAGGTCTTCTGCAAATAAGTTTGCTTAGGAGCACCATGGTAGCTAATCAATGCCCAATCAGGTCTTTCTGTGCATGACCAGTTTAAGGCTGGGACCACACAGGTTCCTAAGGTAAGAGATGACTGCTATGCAGGCAACATAAAAAACTTCGTAGTTAGAAAGGCAAATGAGAAATGCAAATTCTGACTCAGGATATGTTACCTAAAGCTTTACTAAAAATCAATGTGTGCAAGGAGCCACGGCTGGATGAAATTCACCCTTTCAGTTTTAGACCAGCCTCTATTTCTGATTTTCTCGGACTCACTTTCATCTGGTATGGTAGCTACGGATTGGCAGAAAGATGATGTAATTACTATATTTAAAAAGGGATTACAATCTCAGCCTGGCCAGTAATTTTGACATCCATGAAGGGCGAATTATTTGAAGGCTTGTTAAGGGATCACATTCAATATTTTGTCCTCATGAATGGCATTATGAGCAGTAATCACCATAACTTTATGAAGCGTAGGTCATTTTGGCCAAATTTGACTTACTTTGGTAAGTAAAATGCCTGACAGTGGGGGGAGGGGCAGTAGATGAGATCTACTACAGTGGCCCACAAACAACTGCTTTCTAAACTAAGGGCTGTTGGGCTTAATGAAGATGTACATTGATAATAAACTGGCTACAGAATTGAGTACAGAGGGTGGTTGTTAATTCTCTACTTGGAGTAAGGTTCCTATTGGGGTCATCCTGGCTCTGTATTAGGTCCACTTTTGCTTAACTTAATGACTTAGGGGAGGGTATTGTAAGTAATGCATCAGTGTTTGCAGATGACACAAAAATATGCAGCCCAATTAATTCTATCCAGGGCATGGCATCCTTGCAGCAGGATCTTGACTAACTGGTGATCGGGGCAGCTAAGTGTCAGATGATATTCAACGTCGCTAGATGTAATGTCATGCATCTGGGATGTAAAAAATTGCAAGTCACTTGTACCCTTAATGGGACTTCACAAGGAAAATCCTTAATGGAAAAAGACCTTGGCGTCCTTGTAGATCATGGCTGTAGCAAGCAATGCCAGTCAGAAGCTTCAAGGACAAATAAGGTCTGGAGCTGTATTAAAAGGGGCATAGATTTGCGGAAGGAGGGGGTTATTCATTAGATATCTTTAAGAAAAGGTTGGATGACAGGTTTATGAAAGATAGCTCATAATAAAAGTTTATCCAGAGACTGGCAGACTGCCATCTTGGAGTCAGGGAGGATTTTGTGTCCCCCCCCCCCCTGTTGCAAATTGGAGAGGCTTCTAAGGTTTTTGGGGTTTTTTTTGTGTTCCTCTGGATTAACTAGCAGTTATGCAGATTATATATAGTTTATTATTATAATTTATATATATTTACTTAAAAGTTTGAATGTAATGGTTGTATGTCTTTTTTTCAACTTATTTTGAATTTGAATTCCATGAGAGTTCATCCAATCAGTCAACGTATGGAAGTGAAATCAAGAGATTGGTTAGTGTGAGTACAATGTTACACTATAACCTTAGATCCATTGCACAAAGAATGTATGCTCAAATGCAAATGTTCTGCCTACAATCTGGCTTTTGACCACTAGTGCCAGATGGATTTCAAGTAAATGACCACCTTTGGACTTCACTGGCTACAAAAGGTGTGGCCATATCTACATAACTGTTATTTGACTGAGCATGTATTGCATGTGGGGGAGAGCCCAGATAGTACAGTATTCAACTGTTTAGCCCACAAGTTGATTAGTGGAATGGCTCTTGTGTTAGCCTGTGTAGTGTACGGACATTAGTAATGAGCAAAATTTTTCACCAGGTTTTGCAGTGAAAAAAATGCCCATAGACTCCGATGGATGAAAGAAATTGTCACACGTTTAAAAAAATTGTCACTGATAGACTTCAATGAATTTGGCAATTTTTTTAACATTTAGTGAATTGTTCAGTGAAGCAGGTTAGATTCACCCATCACTAATGGCCACCATTAGGAATAAAGGTGATTTTTAGATTAAGCCTAACCTAGCAGTACAGCCTAGATCAGGTATCTGAATAATATCATATGAATATAAGCTACATGTGATTAATCCTTTATACCAAACATAAACAACATAAAGAATAAGCAATATTGGTTTTAAAGCAGGTATCCTATCACGAGTTAATCTAACAAAAATCAAACCTCTTAGACAAAGAAGCAGGTCACTGTGTACTGCTGTGCAACCTGTTTCACTTAACTCTACTTGACAAGTGATTCATGCTGTCCATGTAGCAGCACTTCAGGTCATAATTTCAGACCTCGGAAAAAGCTTTCCAGGAAATATAACATTACCCACAATTATATAACAGAACACTGCAGTATCTATGAGAGTAGGAGCAATTCATCCTGTGGCTCTTTGGATTGTGGATGATGTTTACAATTTAAACACACACACACACACATATATATATATATAAAAATATTAAAAAAAAAATTTCTCTCCAGAGATATTGTAGAAGGGACTGTTAAAATTCCTCATCACATCAGGGCCCACCAACAGCTATGTCCTGAGTCTCATGTATATAACAATATTTTCAAACATTGGATGCACACCTAAAGGCTCACCATGTCACAGGATTGAACAAGTATGTATAATATCCAAATTTATTGATTATTCCATTAAAGGGGTGGTTCACCTTCAAATTGACTTTTAGTATATTGTAGAAGGACCAATTCCAAGAAACTTTTCAATTGGTCTTCATTATTTATTTTTCATAGTTATTTAATGATTTGCAATTTTCTTCTGTTTCTTTGCAGCTTTCAAATGATGGGGTCACTGACACCATCTAAAAACAAATGCTCTGTAAGGCTACAAATGTATTGTTATTGCTACTTTTTATTACTTATCATTCTATTCAGTTCATCTCCTATTCATATTCCAGTCTCTTAATCAAATCAATGCAGGGTTGCTAGGGTAATTTGTACCACAGAAAACAAATTGCTGCACTACATCATACTGAAAGTTAACTCAAAGGTGAACAACCCCTAAAATCCCCTAAAATCGCTACTTCTGAGGAAGCCTTCTAGGGAAGTGACTAACACTGTCACGAAACGCGTTAAGCCGTGCTTTCCCCTGCCCGCTTGATGTGTGTGTCCTTTAATGATTTTAATGGAATAATCAATAAATTTGCTTTTTATTATACATACACATTCAATCCTGTGACATGGTGAGCCTTTAGGCGCGCATCCAACGTTTAGCACCAGCAGTTGATTATGCGCGCTCCCCAGCCTCCAGGTAATGGACTTCTCTTCAGCGTGTTCCCGTATATAACAATATGCATGCTTATTTTATAAAGCATAAAGTGGAGTATAAATATGACATTTTTTTTAAAATGGAAAGCTGCAGTATTATTAAAATGCATATTTAATATTGTTGGGAAATAAATGCAATATTTTTGAATGCTATTTTCACTGTTGCAACTCTGCTTTGTGCAGGACTCCCAACATCTAAAGGGACCACTTGTTTATAGATTATTCTTTGTAAAAGCAAGATTTTTTTTTTTTATTTGACTTTTAGTGCAAACAAAAGCCATGAAATAAACCATGAAACAGCATGTATGGTTACCAACTAGAATCATCAGGTTTTCCATGAAATACCTATTTAGACAATAGCAGCAAGGTACAAAAGATATAACTTTTTATGTATCTATATTAGGGATGCACAACTTAAGGGCCACCAGTTTTTCTAGGTTGGATTTATACAGCTGTTGATACTATTGTGTTGTGTTGTGGGCCCAAAGACTTCCTCTTTTGCCCCTGAATCTTACCAACTTCCTTTGTCCAATTACAGCTCCTCCCACAGTACAAATCCTGTATCATTATATGTATAAATTTAAACAGTGGATTGTATCTGTTAGATTGATATGAAACATAAAAAATGCCCCCCTTCCAAGTTTCTTCCCCACAGCATCTATGAATGATGAATTAAAATAATGACTGTACCTCTGGGCAGCTGCCTGATTTGAAATGGTATCCAAAAACAAGTTCTAGATTCACTATTTTTTCCTCTTCATCATTTTCAGACTCCAAATCCTAGAAAAACAGTTATTTTTGTTCATTCATCTTGGACTACAAGAGATTTGATATGCATACATTTCTTTAAGACCTAGCAGACTAAGATAAATGTTCTTAGATCAGATCAGAACTACATATATTAGCCATGCCTCTTGTCCCAACCCCCAAATGATTTTCTAGAATAATGTAACAATTCATTTTATTATATTTAAATAACATTGGGGGTAATTTATAAAGTTAGCGCAGTGAATATTTTTTTTGCAAATGGTTGCATTTCCCATGTTTTTCCTAAACACAAAAAAATTGCAGTTACTGTATGGCCAATCAGTTTTTGTGAATGTGCAATGTACAAAAATATTTGCAAATGGCTCACAAATGAGATGGGTGTTTGTGTGAGTGCAGGCACTGTGCAAGGTCATTGTGTGCGAAAATAGCATTGAAAGTTAAATTCAAAGTCGTGGTATAACACAAACACAGAGTGTTCGCATAGATATTCGTAATCTGTGATTATTATTTAAAAGGCCTGTAATGGGCATTCACATTGCAAATAAAAATCTGCAATGCTGTTTGCGCATTAAATACACCACTCCTCTGAAATCACTAATATGTATTTTAAATTCATAGAGTTACTTTTAGAAGGGTGGATCATGTGTTTGCAGTAATAATGTGTACTGCATGTTAGAAAATCTACATTGATATACATAAGGACCATGGAAAACAGGGAGATTTGTCACCTGCAATAAATCTGTGCTACTGCAGACGAAAATGCTTTTGATGAACGTAAATTTCAGGCACCTTCAGAAAAACTAAGCAAGTTTTAGGAGATTTGTCACTAATGGTAGCTCAGATTTATCACAGGCAACACATCTCCCAGTGTGCCATGTTGTCTTAAATGAGAACTAAACCCTAAAAATTAATAGGGAAAAATGCCATATTTTATATACTGAACTTATTGCACCAGCCTAAAGTTTCAGCTTCTCAATAGCAACAACGATCCAGGACTTCAAACTTGTCACAGGACCCTCTTGGAAAGTGTCTGACACTCACATGCTCAGTGAGCTCTCAGCAGCTGTTGAAAAGATAAGCTTAGGGGTTGTCACAAATATTTATGAATTAGTTTAACTTTCTTTGTCCTTTAAAAGCAGGAATGAAGTTTGAGGTTTTGAATGACACAATGTACTGTAAGGCTACAGGTGTTCTTTGGTGTGTTTCCTTTAGGCAACAGTGCACAAATCACTGAGGCTAATGTGCCCATGTAATATACTGTATATACACGTGGATTTCCAACTGATATGAACAACATTCTTGTGAAAATGTTGTCACGTGTGATTTCCCAAAGATTTTTGGGAATAAATGTAAACATATGCAAGAATCTCTTGTAAACCAACAGTTTACAACAGTAACTCCTTGTTACTGTAATGCTAGGTGGTTTCAAATGGCCTATTTTTATACAGGGTTCTGATTACTTCATATTTTCCTGGTCAAAATACTATGTATGCTATTAGCCTAGATTTTTACACTTTTCACATATTATAAACCGATTGAACCAATTAACATCTGATACTCCGTTCCTCACAGCCCCTAGCATAAACTATATTACCGATTGCTGAAAGAGGACATTTAGATCTTCTCTAAATTTTACTCTTTTGCTCCACATATCGAGCATAATTATGGATGCTAAACAAATTATCCTCATAAGCTTTGCATTAGTCATCTAATTGTCATCTAACATATTGGGATAACTAAGCACAATTTGCACATTTCCTAATACTGCATTGTTACCAAATGAGCGGATCTCTCTCCGATGTGCCCACCTTGAGGTGGGCGATATCGGGCTGATCCGATCGTGGGGCCTAGGGCCCAACTATCAGATCACAATGCAGGGGATACAGGCAGTCTCATCGTGGGACCGCACCAACGAAAAGATGCGGCTGCGATCCGACGGGATTTTTAATCCTGCCCGATCGACATCTGGCCAATTTTCAGCCAGATATCGATCGGAGGGCCCCACTCATGGGCCGATAAACTGCCAACTTGGTCTGTCGGCAGCTTTTATCAGCACGTGTATGGCCACCTTAAGAGAAGACACATCCAACTTGCATCTATTGATATCTATCTATTTATTTTCAGATGAATATACAATATGACAAAAGGAAGGCAGTGGAGGTGCTTTATACTAAATATAAATTAAGACCATTTACTAATGACTGAAGGAGACCCTGTTGTCTTTTTTAAGTCTCACTAATTGTACAAGTAAATGTATATTTTATGATTTTTATTTACACTGCAGAAGTAGGCCCGGTTGAGACTTCTATCACTTTGCCGATATGGAAGTTCCATACAATAGATGGCATTTCATTGACAGAATGTTTGCACTTGTAATAGATTTGTTTGCTCTTCCATAAATTTGCAACTAAAGAACAAGCAGGGTGGAATCTTGGCAGGAGCACTCACAATGAGCTGCTCTTTGGAAGGAATACTGAGCTGCAACAACAGTTATCTGATGCTGGCATGAAACGCAACAGTTAATGGCACTTGGTCTTGATGTCAATGGCAGCTGATGTGAAAAGGAAAAAGAATGGATGCCATGCTGCTTTCTCTGCCTATATTGCAGAGTTAATTTCCTTTTAACAAAGGCTCTGTGTCCCACTAACTCACCAGTGAAGAGTTTAATTTTTAAGAGCACAGCAAGTCTTGTTATGTATATGAACAAAGTGGCATTTCAGAAGGTTTTAGTAGCTGTTAATTTTCCCTCTATTTTATATGTTTATTAATACAGTTATTGCTACCTAAATGTGCCGCTATTCAGCTGAAAATGACGGATAAGTGCTTTTTACCTAAAGTATCCACAGTTAAATAACTACTCATAAAAAGCAAGGATTGGCAGCTGGCTAGTTTATTAGTGGCCTGAAAGAAGCCAATCAGCCACCTCCTATTTTCGTGTTACCTGTAGACAGGCATGGAAATATGAAATATTCCATTTGACCGTGGCTGTCTGTGACATATAAAGAACTCAGACGCTGTGGGTGGCAGATCTGCCTTCCATTAAACAGAACTTTACAAAATATACAAGCTCTAAATATTCAGTGAAATATTACATTTTCCACTTGGATAACAGTATATTGGGCAAAATATACAGTATGTCTTATAAGGTATAGGAATATCAGTCTGTGCCAAAATAAAGGCTCAGGGCTCTAAGCTGCTTTTATACAGGCCATGGAGCTCTAAGGTTGCTTATAATATAAGTGATCAGGTTCATTATTTCTTATAATACACATTTTAGTGATCCATGTTCATTAAGGGATGTTGCTTAAACCTATTCATTTTCGAATAGAAGAGATGCGTCACATACATGCTACTTATAGAAATGCCATCTATGTGGCACAGGCACCCCCCCACTCACTACACTTTCTAGTTCTCTTTATTCCTTCCCATGCCTGCACACAATATTCTGTGACATATAATCTACTTAATTATGTAATATCTTAATTATCTACCTGAGGTCTCAAACCTTCTTATACCATAATGTTTAGCAAGCTCTATTCAATATTGCACGTTATCTAGCACTGTTTAATGCCCTTGATAATTACAGCTTGTAAGTATCAAAATTATCTGAATAAATCTTACCTTTATCAGTGGAGGGAAGTGGAAAAGATTCAGGTAATCGTGTGTTAATTTTTCTATTGCTGTCTGCATTAATAAAAAAAGTAACATAAATAGTTAACATAGAGAATTCCTCAGTTTCTGGGACATTTTACATGGGATGCCATAAGTACATACATAGAGAGGCCCATATATGTTTTCTGTAATGTTCTAACCCACAAGTAGAACTTCATATTCTTGCTTACCAGCCCACCTATTTTGACATTTTGCTTCCTGATTGTTTCATTAAATTAGCTAAATAAGTTCCTGTTGCCAATTGGTGGGTATTGGTGGGTATGGGGTGGACAATATTTATATGACATATCAGCAATTTGTTTTACTTTAAAGACAGTGTGTGTGTAGTTTCATCATCTGCAGGCCATTGGGTCATGCTTCCCTACAGGTCTTCTGATTAGGGATGCACCAAATTGTGAAAAATTCAGCTGAATACCGAACCGAATCCTGCAAATTAGTGGCGGGAAAGGAAAAAGTGGAAAACATTTTTTACTTCATTGTTTTGTGATGAAAAGCCATGTGTTTTACCTCCCATCCCTAATTTGCAACTGCAAATTAAGATTCAGTTTGGCCCAAGGATTCAGCCGAATCGGAATCCTGCTGAAAAAGGCCAAATCCCGAACCCTGGATTCAGTACATCCCTAATTCTGTGTTGACCACCTGTAGCCTTCTGAGTAGTGGCACAACTAGATCATGGCTTTATAATCTTATATTTGTGGCATCATTTCAGCACATTATAAAAGTATTAAATTCACAGCTACAGTAGAACCTGCATTTTATATTCTTCAGGGTACCAAAAAAAAAATTGTTGTAAAATCCGGGAAACGTATTTATGGATTTTATATTGGTGGGTCTACAGAAAAACAGTGTAAAATGTGGGAAAACCTAAAATCAGGGTATGTAAAATTTTAAATTCTTAAATTCACTGTAAATCATAGCATGAGCCAACAGGAATTATCACACCACCAGAGACACAAACGCAACTCTCGGAGCAGTGCATTTTAAAGAAAGGCTTCTTAAGCAAATGAAAATAGAGAAAGTTAAAGTCATACTTACTTTAATTAGTTAATTGGTTTGTATAATTTTCTATAATTTGATCATAAACAGTACAACAATATTTTGCCTGAATTAACTTTTGTTCTGTAGGGCATGTCTACAGTTTGCTGCAGGAGAGTCTGGTATCTTGCATGAAAATTAAAAAAGAATTGGGGCAAAGTCTGTTAATATTTTCCATTTGCTTAAAGATCATAAAACAGAAAAAAGGAAAGATGTATATATGAAATATTGACAAAAAACTATTTTGAATTGCCTGGGAGCTTCCTATGTATAGGAAGGCATCAAATAATTAAATTTCTGCAACATACCTTTAAATGAATAAGGTGCCCTTTAGAGACAATCCCCATGTCCTTCAGATCTCTTTCTTCTAACAGAAGCAGTCTTTTGCCTGTGATGTGGTGCTGTCTGAACAGTGAGGCGTATATATTCTCATCATCTATAGCACAAGGAAGAACAGTGTTGTTACACCTGTCTATCCTTAGTGTACAAATGCAGCATCTTTAACATCCATTTATGGCTTTACCTGATTTAACCAGCTGCTGCATCCAAACATACTACGAAAACAAAGAAACTAAAATTAAATCTTTAAACTACAGATGTGTTAATAGCAATGGGTGTTTCTACAATTAACAGAATAGCTGAAGCAAAACAAACAAACAAAACAAACTGAATTCAACAGGACTTTGGATTGGAAATGGACAGCACATTGAATTTACTGCATACTTTCAGATCAGTCTAATTGAGCATATGGAAATATATAAACATTAGTTTGAGAGATTCACATAAAATATAATACTTCATGTATATGTTGTATACTGGTCCCTTTGAA
>CM044448.1:68756565-68772831 GCA_024363595.1 Xenopus borealis
TCACAGTGAAATAAGACTACTGATCTTTTCTTTTAACAGCTTGTCAGAATTTTAAAAGTGAAGGGTGTGAATTAACTTCCCTTTAGGCTAGTGGCAAACGAGCAGATTTGGGGAGATTTAGTCGCCAGGCCAGTAATCGCCTCTTCAGCCTGACGACAATCTCCCCGTACTGCCTTCTGTCTACCTTCTGTGTGCCTGAATTAGGAATCGCCTGCGCTAATGCACTCGCAGTGCTTCGACTTCCGAAGTCGCCCGAAGTGAAGTGTATTTGCGCAGGCGATTCCTTGTCTGCCACTAGCCTAGTTTCCTGCATGGAGTAAAGACAAAGTGTTTTCCCAGTGCCTTATATGATAGAATACAATAATACGGGGAAAGTAAAGAAGTAAACTGGGCACCAAATGGACATTTTTTTACGAGGTGGAGCACTGAAACTTCAGTTACATAACTATACAAGATACATTATAGTGAAGTGCTCTTGATATTTACCACATCTTCTTCAGTCCATGCACAGATATCAAAGGAAGGCAACAACTGTAGAAGGAATGAGAGAAGAGTGATGAAGCATTAGAACATTTATATAACATATATATATATATATATATATACACACTGACTATTTCATCTGGTGGAAAATGTTGTACATTTCAAGCAGGTTATTATGAAAAAATAGGTCTTTATGTTAAAAACACAAATTAAACATGTAGGGGCCAATTCATCACACTGTGTAAAACATTTCAGAAAAGCATCACCAATGATCATCTTTGCTTTTGTTTTCTAATTTGTAGGTGACGGTTGAAATCTAATTGCCAATGTTTTATGCAACATGATATACAGGCCCTGTATTGTCTTCCCACTCAAGACAAAAAAGAAGTAGTACTACATGGGACGTACATCTGCCCAAAACACCTTATATGGTCAATATACAATTGGAGGCAGATTTACTACTTACGAATTTTGAAGTGAAATTTGACCATCGCATTTTTTTGGGGGGGGGGTAATTTTCAATCGAAAACGGCCGTATTAGAACGATTTTGCACAAAATCCTTCGAATTCATAGGACTTAGAAAAATGTTCAGGCTAGGTTCTAGGAGGTCCCCCATAGGCTAAAATGGCAATTCGGCAGCTTTAAGGTGGTGAATAGTCGAATTCGAAGGATTTTTAAAGGACCAGAACTATTCGATAGTCAAAGTAGCCCAAAATGACTTAAAAATTCAAATTTTTTTTTATTCAAATTTTATTCGAATATTCACTTCGACCCTTGGTAAATGCGCCCGTTAGAGCTTTTGTGAATAGTAATTCTGCTCCAGACCTCATCCCACCTGCTTGGTTCATTAGAAAAACTATGGGAAAAGGCATCTTTTATCAAAACCCCTTTTAATTCCTCCACCTGGTGGGAAAGGGAAGTTTTGAGGATAAAAGTTAAAATAATCTGTGGGTAATTTAGAACGAGTGAAAAAGAAAACACAGAAACATAGTTTTCATTACCACCTCTGTTAATATCTGTTTTCATGTGACAAAATGTGTGTCAAAATGCTAATACCCTTCCCCTCCATTTAATGTCAACTGAAATTACCTCCAAGAGTTCGGTACCTCCTAATGACTGAAAACCCATGGTGCCTTTTTGAGCAATAAATACCTGGCATTAGACTTTAGCCAATTTTTGGCAGTCATTCCCATAGAATAGGGAATATTTTATCCCTATACTATATAGAAAACACTTGACAACACAACTAGAAATCGTCTGCCTCTACTCTAATCAGCAGAAAAGAAGATGGGGAGCTACTTGGGAATCTTTGCAAAATTTACAACTTTTCCTACTTCTTTATTTAAGCTTTAGTTCTCTTTAGTCCCAATTTACTGATCTAAGTAACTGGATGCAGTTTCCATTACTGACAGTTAGTCCCAATCTATCATAAATATGACTGGTATTAGGATAGCAGTTGTAGATACAAGAATGACCTTAATACCTCCACCAAAGGCTTACAGCTGAAATTTCCTACATGAAAATAGTTTTAATCAAAATTTAGCAAAGAGCACAGGGACAATTCCCTATCTGCAATACCCTAAAACCATCTCTGGATTAGCAGTTCTCTCCATCTCGCTCTGCATGTTCCTTTCTGTATTTGAACAACACAGGGCCCATGAGAGAGTCTTGCAATGAGAATCTCTAAATATGTTCCTGACAGTAATACACTTATTAACATGTAATTCTAAAGCACCAACTTATTTAGTACACTTGTCATCATTGTCCTTGGATGCTGTTTCCAATTAACCTTCAGCTATCACCCAGCAGAAAAATATGAATAACTTGTACAAACAGACTAAAATCCATTTTACTGAAAGAGACAAGAGTAAGGTTCAAAGGGAAACATTATCCTCTTGGGTCCTGATGTTCTTATGCAGGCGTCCCTCATGTGCCCATTGCAGTCAGCTTCTCTGTATTCTTCCCAAGTTGCATTTTACTATGATTATCCAATTATACATTCAACAATAAAAATGTGAGTAAATTTGTGACCGCCACCGTGCCCATCTCTCAGCAGTTATGTGTTTCCATTAAATGCTGGTTTAAAAATATATGTTAAATGCCACATGTTCAAAATCAGTATAAAGTCCCTATTTTCATGCTGGTATAATTGCATGTAGGAATCTAATAGCAGGAAATGTAACACTGAGGTCACATTTGTAGATACTAATGGTTATCATTAGGCTAATAATATTTTTACAACTACCCTTGAGGCCTATTTAATGGAAACGGAAGCTGAGTGGAATTGTTTTATATTGTTTCATTGATACAACGCATTTGGGTAAGATTCTATATTTTACATAGACAGAGTGAGCGTGTCTTCCTTTTAGATTCTGGAATAAAATAGCACACAAAAGGGTTTATTAGCATTGCTCAACAAAATTTAAATACAGTTTCATTATCTAAATCCAGTTATGCCAAAAGTCTATACCAGAGTCTAATCCTTAAAGTATACTGGCTTATAATGAACATAGTTCCTTCTTATTCGGACTGGTCAAGATACTGCACTCGGTATATTAAGGGAAATATGGGAGTAAATAGCGTTTATGTGTTATAATTGCTTCTAACAGCTCTTGCTGGGTATAACTGGATAGACCTTTCTTCAAGACTTGTCACAAAGTGGAAAATATACATAAATCTATTCCTAAGATATTACCTTCAGTTGAAAGATTCATCCCTAACCAAAGTCAGCTTTGATATTTGCATCCCACAATTCTCATTCACAACAAGTACTATGGTCTTCATAACATTTCAGGGTTCCTATTGTGTAAATGTTTTAATATCCTAGAGGAATATTTTATAAACTCCATATAAACCACAACAACAGTTGAAGCAGAAGTGCCTCAAGTGGGTTGAGAATGAAGCATTGTCTTTGAATTGATATTTTTACCAGTTCACCAGATTCCTAGCAGAACCGTTTACATATATTATATGTGACCTCATCTTTATAGCTCATTTAAGAAGGATATTCACCCATACAATGATAGAAAATGGCATTAATATATACAGAAATAGATTAAAAGACCTATGAAGATGCATGCAAAGCTTTGTGGGGGACTGGAGTCTTGTGTGGATTACAGAATCAACAAAGGGACAAATTCTGCTTTCAGTGGCACTTACATTCAAGATCTTTGCAACCATTTACAATCTATTGGGGTGGGTCAATGAATTTGTATAGGCCTAATTCAATTGTTTCTGTACCCTATTTATCGATATACTGGCATGCTTCACTCTACTGGGCATGCATGCTGTTCTTTTGGTGCAAATGAAGACATTATTTTTATAAAAAACATTGGAAATGTTGTGTTCATGCATACTGGAAGATTGCTTAGAATTACATTTATTTACATTACATTTATTTCATAATGCAAAATTTGAGGGGAAGATCCCCTTTAAAATGTACATTTGTTTAGGTAAATTAACTCAATTTCTCTTCATAGGTAAGGCCTTTAGCAATGCAGTACATTCTGCATATACTGTTATCTTACCAATAAGCAAAATAATTAAAAATATTTAAAGTATTACATGTAAATTAAATAAAATTTCATATTCTATTTCAAACTTTATAAATCTGGTTCGGTAATTTGTTTATTGCATACAGTATAGTACAAGCATGTGACCTGTTATCCAGAATGCTCAGGACTTGGGGTTTCAGGGACAATGTATATTTCCATGAATTGGATCTTTCATACTTTGTGTCTACTAGAAAATCGTTAAATACGGTAAACCCAATAGGCTGGTTTTTCTTTCAATAAGGATTCATTATATATTAGTTGGGATCAAGTACAAGCTACTGTTTTATTATTATTACAGAGAAAAGGGATATCATTTTGTTTGGATAAAATTAAGTCTTTGGGAAACAGCCTTTCCATAATTAAGAGCTTTCTGGATAAGGGGTTTCTAGATAACAGATCCCATACCTGTAAAATCATAATCATCTATTAATATGATACTCCGGCTAGTTAAAATGCCTGGTCTGTTTTTGATGTGAACAACAAGTGCAAAAAAGTTTTTAACCTGTATGAACAGGGGGGCTGATATTAACAGAAGAATGTCTTATAAACAGACATTGATCATTTCACCCATGAAATGACAACTGAAAATTTTTGGCATTACAATAACTGTTAAAAACAATATTTATTATTCTCATTTAAAGAGAAAATATATTTAAAAAAAACAAATTCCATTGCTGTATCTAATAGAAATCAATATCATACTGACAATGGTTACAAAGTCATGTCTATATATCTGTTTAATGTATACATCACAATGCTCCATGCTTAGCTGCACTCAGCTGAAGATCCTCCTAATAGCACTAGATTGCTTTGTTCTATAATATTGAAGCCATCGTATAATCTGCCATTACTAACACAAGCAGAATAAATATGTTCTTTTCAATCTTAAGCAAAGTCGAAATTCATTAAGAGCAATGAAGCTGCTTACAGAAATACAATGCCTAAATAGGCAGTTATTCTTTTTAATGCAGTTCAAAAGACCCACTGTTTGAAATGCACTGATGAATCCCATTTGAATGTAGATGGTTCAATACAAGACAACTGCTGCAAGAATTTATTAAGGAAGCCTAATCTGTATGTCCAGGACCTGCAGAGTTTAATTACTCTTAAGCAGACAAGCTTGACATGTCAAAAGTTATTTCACGAGGGTCCATAATAGAAGAAGAAATTCTTTCATATGAGAATTTTTCCACAAGGTGCTGAATTTCCTGCATTCTAAAATGTCAAACTCGTACCCAGAAACCACCCAGAACACCCACACAGGTCTGGACTGAGAATTAAAATAGGCCCTGACATTTCAGGTACACACAGGCCCAATTAGCCCACACAGAAGTCCAAACAGCCCCCACCAGCGCACTTAATACTGACTTTCTATGGCACCTTATAGCAGCCCCTCTGGCATTTGCCAGAACCCACAAATTGCCAGTCCGGACCTGTACCCACATGCCTTTGGCTGGTAGGGGATGCAGTGAATATTCGTGGATTGTTCTCAGTGCAAGCAATAGAAAAGGTGAAAACAGGAATTAGAGGATCGGATTTATTTATTTACATGTATATGCACACATATGCCCTTAGGCATAACTTACTTTGATGTAGCATATGAAGTGAACTGTGACCTTGGAATCTGTATTGATTATATTGTGATTTTGGAACATGCATTGATTGTATTGCTGTGC
The DNA here is from genome assembly GCA_024363595.1 of Xenopus borealis. Taxonomy (NCBI): domain Eukaryota; kingdom Metazoa; phylum Chordata; class Amphibia; order Anura; family Pipidae; genus Xenopus; species Xenopus borealis. Next base: position 68,762,280 of record CM044448.1, read on the forward strand.
TGTTTATATGGGATTTAATGATCTATGATATAATCACTGATGTTTTTTAAATTGGTTGGTTTGGGGAGTTCTTATTATATATGTTTATAGTCCCAGGAAGTACAGCACACAACAGGTTTTGTGCAACAAAAAAAAAATTTACCATTTTTACAAACCTGACATTTTGATCACTGACTCTAAGGGGCAAATTTACTATTATTCCCGGAAATTTGCTCGACCAAATTCGCAATTTGATAAGCATTCGACCATTGAATGCTTATCGGATTGTTTTAGGCTATCATTTTGCTCGCAATACGATTTCCCGATGAATTCGTATGATCGGATACCGATTGTTCGATTTCACGAAAAATCGTGAAATTTCCTTCGAGAGTCCAAAAAATTCATATGATTTGAACAATCGAACGCTCCGATTGCTACAAATGGTATTTGAGCAGGACTTAGCCTCAGAAGCCTATGGGGAGCTTCCCATAGGCTTCTATTACAATTCGGTAGGTTCAATCTGGCGAAGTAGGTAGTCGAATAAATAAAAAATTGTGATTCATTCGATCATCCAATATGCGCTTTTTGATCTATTCGATGATTGAAGAGGCCAAATTTGCATATCTGATTTCACGAAAAAAATTTGTGCAATCGGTATTCGATCATTTCACGTGAGTTTCGTAAATCCCCCTTACCTATATCCCCTTGGGAGCTATAGTTGGTCCTTAAATAATATATTTCAAATTACTCTCAAAAACACAAACCACATGAAAGTATAATTCCTATTGACTTCTACATAAACTTGCCAGTTTTCAGATGTTGATTTTTTTAATTCAGGTTTCAAGTTTTTTTCCCACTTCATAAATCTCAAAAATTGAAGTATCAGAAATTCAAATTCACAATTTCTGCTGCAAAAAAACACTGGTAATATTGCAAATTCAAATGTTGACTGCAATGTCTGTTTTAAAACCATCAATCATGTGTAGACTGCAGATTGCAAAATAACAGTTGTTCTCAGGGATTCAAATTCTTACACTATAGTGTTGTTCACAATTTGCCTTAGTAACACAATAGTTCCTTTTGCCAAGCTGATTTTGCATCTCTAATCAACTGAAAATCAAAGTCCCTGAGACATGTAGAGCCATCCTGTTATCAGATGTGGAGTCCTACAAGAGAGTCAAGTCTTGGGAGATCTAAAAAGTAAGCAATTGGGTCTGGCTTGTGATTGGATACCCACAGGATAGGAAAGTGCAGATCTCATTACCTAGTTCCCTAATAAGTGTTTGAAATTCTTTGGACACATTTATTGATTTGGAGTTCTAGGAAACAAAACGTGATAGTGTGGGGGGGGGGACTGCAATAAAATAAAAAAAATTTATTCTCAAGCATTAGCATATTTAAGAAAAGATTTATGACCCAGTCATCTTTTGTTTAAGAGATTTACAAAGTCCATTCACTTTCAGTGAAACTAAACATCTGTACTGTTATAAACTGGAAAGAAAATAAATATAAAAAAAGTTGCTTATTCACATGCTGCACTTTCTCGTGCATATTTTTGGTGTTTTTCCTAAATAAATTGTGAGTTTTTGTGTTTTTGTTCATAAATTAAAGAACAAACAATCTGAGCTCACCATGCTCTTGGCTGCTGCACACAAGAGCTTGGTGTTCTCCAGACTGCACCCTGTATCACCCAACTGTCTGCTTATTGCATGTTGACCATGCCAAGAACTTACTGGAATCACTTAAAATTAACTGCTTTATTGTGCCACACTTAGTAGGATTTTAGGACAGTGTTCATGTAACAAATGCCTACGCATTTAGTGCCCTGATCCCCTCAACACTTGCTCAGTGAGCACTCCGACACAATAAAGCTGTGGATTTTAAGAAACTGTGGCTTCTGTATGTCCTTGTTGCATACACAACATAAGAAGAGCAGAAAAAGGGGTATTCGAGTTATCAGAGACTATTTTGGAGTATACTCTCGACTTGTGAAAAAACTCATATCTCAAGAAAAACCTTCAAATCTCAAATTTTGGCGAGTTCGCCCCTAAGTAGACAAGACTGAAACTGTCTAGATCTCCGATATATCATTACAAACTTTACAGTTATGCTAGCTTTAAAATAGCTGCTCTGATGTCATAGTATACAGCAGCTATTCCAACAGAGTAAATATTATGGACCGGTTTTTGATCTAATCGGTATATTTTCTATCTAATTAAAATCGTTCGAATCGTTTGATTGAATGGTTTGATTCAAACGATTTTCCCCCAAAATGTGATTTTCAGAAATACTAAATACTGGTAAAAATTTCTGTCAAAGTTCCTGGCCGAAGCAAATCGGAACCCTTAAAATCATATGACCTTACAGTTGGACAATGGAAAATGCTGATTTTTTATGAGTTTACTAATTTAAATATGCAAATAGGTGGTTGAATTAAAAAAACTAGTTGAATTAAAGAAAAATTTATTCAATGCATGCCTAGTACATATTTCAAACAATTCTGAAGAAACAGAACCAAATATACATTTTATCTTCAGTCTGCCTATGAATATTTTCAGAGCATTTCAGCAAAACTAGGAAAACAATCCCAAAATATCTGAACGCACACACATATTTATTTATTACACTGTATTTTATTAAATGATAGAAAGATATAGGACCTGGATCAAAATAAGAGTCATTTACCTTGTAAGCATGAAGCCTGGCTGGTGTTGTGTGAAGTTATGGGAACCCCAAAGAGGGGCCACATTCCCATGGATCAAAGTCAGTGTAAATGTTGTATATATGGACAGAGACCATTAATACCAATGCAAATGAACAAATCCTGTGTATAGCTTTCACAAGATCCCCGAATGTTTTAGCTCCAAAGCCAGATTGTATTTGTAAAAAAAAAAAAATTAAAACAAGAATCCCGTTAGCCTGTGGGGCCAGGAGATGTCTTTAGTCTGCTGGAGGCACTTATACAAAACAAACCATACATTTAAATTAGTTCTGCTTTATTACAATTACTAAATAATCTAATCTCCATGCTGTGCATTGCTTTTTTTTTTTCATTTCATGATTCTTGTGCATTCATGCCATTATATTGCTTGCTAGGGTACATTTGCATTTCCATTGGCAGTCATTTAGAAACACATTGACTCTGCATAAAGAAACCATTTGGCCTGCATTCTTCTTCCATTTTCCTACCTTGTGTAAAAGCTTTCAGGCAAGGTACAATTTTCCAAACAATATACAGCATTTCCTTGATTAGAATGAAACATTTGCCATTCAAGACTCTCTTAAAGCAATTGAGATTTTATGATACATTAACTTTCCTTTATGTATATGTTATTCTTAAATAAGATCAGAGATTTTCTAATTATGTTTGTAGATTAAGAAATCTACTGTAAACTAAAGAGTTGAACCTACAGTACATGGACTCCAAGGCTGTTTTGAAAGTTCAAGAAACTCTCTACACAGGCTGTCTTGTCATAAATGGGGATACTTTCACTACTTTCTAATAATAATAAATCTTCTTCAAATGGAGCATTTTGTTCCAAATATCTGTATTAATAAAACATCTTACAAAAAAAAACAATTAAATGGCTCACCATAATCTGGCACAAATCTTCGTACTGAATGCCATCTAAGGGGTGGCCATGGATCTCCACATGTACGTCTCTATTGTGTGCTATTCCATAAGCTTAATAGGGAGCAGCTGTAGGTACAATACAAAATGGGAGCCCTGCATTTAACAATCTAAGGGAGGCTATTGCAATTGGATCAATTTTGCTCCCATTATTGTACCTACAGCTAACCACTGAAAAATTAGCCATTTAAAGTATATGTTCCTCCTATGCAAAAGCACACATTGTACATTCATATATATATATATATATAGTGATTTTTTTTTTTACTTTACTTGCATTATATTGTATCAACTGGTTTTTTCTCACCCTTGTGCAGGATTTATTTCCCCACAAATTTTTTTTTCTTCAAAAAGAGAAAGCCAGGTTTAGGTTGGTGAGCTTTTTATTTTTTTTTTAAAAAAAGTTGTGAGTGCAGATAATGCAATAATCTGCATGCTAGTTTTATGGCATCTTTCTGTAAATGCAATGAACATACTTAGGAGGTTCTGTCTCTATTTACTTTGAGTAAGCTAGTAGTTGATGTGTGAGCTGAATGATCAAAAACACTACTTGAGTGACTTAATCATTTGTCTAATGGCTGTTATTAGTAATACTAATAATTTTAATCAACATTCCAACAAGAATCTGTTTCTGCACGAATTTGGTAAACTTGGCTAATTCTTCATGCCCAGATATGTTCAGGAGTTGGACCAGTGTACATTATGCTTTCTGTATTATGGATGAGTTATTATAGTCCATTCTGTTGATTGCTATGGGGGCTGATTCTTATATTCATATAAAGCATTACCTTGCACCCGATTTAATATAATACCTCCTGGCCACTCTGCTAAGAGTGATTTTAAACAATTCTTTAGGGGCCAAAATTCCTTTGCTGTAAGCTAGCAATATATTTTCTATAACAATTACCTCTGCATAGTTTCATTCTCATCTAATAAGCCTCACATTTATTTCTAATGTCTAAATTATACCTGGTTTAATGTCAAACGCCTAGGGGCAGATTTACAAAATTCATGTGAAGAATTCGAAATTCCATCGAAATTGGTTGAAGTGTAGAATATGCAAATTAGGCAAATTCGACCATCGAATTTGAAGATTCGATCAATTTGAATAGATCGAATAAAAATCTATTCGACTATTGAATTTCGAATAACTCAAAAAATTCTTCGATTGCCTACTTCGCCAGGTTCAACCTGGCGAAGTGTTTTGTGGGAATTTTGATCGAATAGCAAGTATTTGATTGAATGGTTAAAATCGTTCCAATCGATTGCGTCGAACGATTTTAGCGATCGATCAAATATTTGCTATTCGATCGTTCGACCAATCGAATAGTGGTAAAATTCTTCGAATTCGATATTTGTATGGTCGAATTTTATATTCGAAATTCGACCAATGATAAATCTTCCCCCTAGTCTTAAGCATTTTATGCAGAAGGTTCTCATTTTTAATGAACACAACAGGGAAACTATTGCTTTGTAGTAACATTTAGTACCTCTGGAATAACAGTGAATGAAAATATATGACTGGTGAATGGACAAAGGGAATTTATGACTTTGGACTACTCCGTTTGCCATGGTTCCCACCTAATACGATTATTACATAGACACACCTGAAATATACTTGATCACTTTCATTTAATTTAGGCAGATAAAATATGGACTCTGTAATCCATAAAACTATTCCTAGTTAAAACACATAATAAAGAGGGAGGGATTTACAGAGGGTTACAACAATACATAATTTTTCAGGCGATAACTGTTAATTGACTGCTTTGTATAATCAGGAACCACAAACATACACCACTACCTGTAGCTATTTGTTAATATATCAATGTAACCATATAACAAATTTAAAGCAATTACAAAACAGTGATGCCGTGAAGGGAAAAACATAGCAATATCTTCTCAAATTAAGCCAATCTAGAAAAAAAGTATACTTGTATTCTTCATTAGAAAGTTTTTAGAAAGGCCACGGCAACAGGCATTGTGGTTCACACAAATCGGAGTTCCAAAGTTTACTTGTGTAATCTTTCATTCGCTGCTGTCATCTGACCAGTCAGAATCATTGAATCCCACCGCCATGTTGATTTTCTTTCCTTTCCTGACAGAAGTGGTTTTAGAAGAATTCTGTTTGGCTTGCATGTTAATCTGCATTCCAGAATGTAAGACAGGTCCTACGACATTCATATCGAATATATTTCCAAACCCCTTCATCATTGCCTGAAGGCTTTTGTTCATGCCATCTACCTCCCCATTACTGGTGGATGTGATCTGACACGACATCTCTGCACTGTTTGACTCCTCTGTTTTAGATTCAAAGAAAGACTTCTGAGACAGCCTCGCAGCAACAGGAAAGAAAAGCTATTAACAAGGAGGAAAGGACAGAAGCAAAAAGGAAAGTTAGGATCAATTTAAATCAAAGAATCCCCAACACTGGATTAGTTTGCAGCAAGTGGAAGATAAAATGATTAGTGAATTAAAAACTTGGAAGTAAGATCTGACACCCAAGCTTGCCTTTGATTTCTCTGCCACCATTACTAAGTTAGATTTCACTTGAGATGAAAGAAAGACATATGTTCAGAAAGTAACAAACAATACAAGACAAAAACAACTATTACACTGTATGAAAACAAACCATTGTCACAACTTTTTTATTTTTTTGTGTGTCTGAAAGATAAATTGTTTAACAATTATTTCCAAGGTTTGAGAAAATCTTCAAAGTCATCACTCACCATGGCTACATATTGCTCCACTAATTAAAGGCATTGAGAATTGGCCTCAATGGTGATCTGTGATTACAGTAGCTAAAAACTTATGTTTGCTTCCAAGGAAGTTGACTTAATGAATAGCCAAGGAATGTATTATTACTCCTTGTGCAAACACAGGCTATACAGGGTATCAAAAATTCTTGTTGTGATTGGCCAAGGGCAATACCATTTGACACTGAGAATCTGACCACGGCTTTAGACCTTCACTTGATGCACTGAATAACAGCAAATCTTGGATTACCTTCATGAAACCTACAGCTTTGCCATTCATGTGTGCAGGTGACATCCCTTGATGAAATATTTGGGGGGGTCCAAATAAGTACAAAATATATGCTTGTCATACTCACTATTTTTCCATAGACACAGTCATATAATTACATTCCTATATTGAGCCAATTATTTACTAATTACATGTTTAAGGGCCAGATTATTATAAATGGATGAAGTCAAAGTGGTCAATAAAGCTCCTGAGCAGTCTTTGGGGTAAATTCACAAAAGTGTCGGTAAAATAAGTAACGCAGAAGTGGCAGTCGACAAATTTGTAAAATGTCGTACAAACGGCAAATTCACAAAGGCAGATGTTACATCTCTGAATGTCTCATAAGTCCGACAATTTTCTAAAATGTCATATATCTTTTCATCGTACAGACGACATTTTAAAAGACAATTTGACTGACATTTTCATTTTGTAGAGCCTAATGTGAGTTTACAAGTAATTCATAAAAATGTCGGGGAAAGTGGCGCCGAAAAAACCACGCCCACTTTTCACAACACTATTTCAAAAGTGTCATATATGTCAGAAAATTTGCGGGTAAATGCTCTGTGAATTTGTCGGCTGTTGCTACGACATTTTAACAACATTTTTTCCTTTTCCCCCTTTGAGTCATAGAAATCTATTGGAAGGCTACATGTGCACCACCAGAGGGACAGCAACAGGGATCATAGATTGCCTTTAAATAAATAAATATATTTATTATGTATGGCACTTTTCCATATTCATCACTGAAAATACTCCATAGACATTAAAGGAATAGCCTCCACTACCTTTATGAACCTAGAAATGTAAATTTCAATTCACAGCCATTCTTCAATTGCTAACTACAACTTCCAGCATTCTTCTCTGCCTCCCACTGTCTCAATAAAAACGCTGCTAGTTATAGTTCACAACAGCTTACGAGTATATAACTCCATTGCAGAAAATATTTGGTTCTGCTAGTGTTCTAAATATAAAAAGAAATATCTTCCGAAAAAGATTACATTAAATTAATATAGCAAAGGGGAAAAGTGCCATATTGCCGGAATAGTAATTTTGTTTTAAAAAGTTATTCAATTAGAGAAATGGAATGAGCAGTACGAGTGCCTTTACTGCGCCAGCCTTAGTTTGAAATTACATGCTGTCAGACTTCAGAGAGTTTGTCTCTATAGAGAAATGCAATTCAGTTCTCCATGAAGAATCTGTAACTGAAGAAGAGACCCTTGTGGTGTGATAGGTTGTAATTTCAACAATACGCATGTCTAAATAAAGTGGTTAAACTATTATGACTTCTGCCTATGTGTTGACCAAATAACAGTTGTTAGCAACCACTTTAGGCTATCTTCCTAATTAAAGGGTATTATTTTGAAAAGGTATTGATTCTGAAAACAATAGCAGCTGCATGGAAGGTTTTTTGCTTAGCAAAACACTGATTCCCCCTTGTCTGAAAGATGCTGTGCTCCAGCCTGGTAAAACTGAGTAATCATTCTACCATCTTTATAATCTAATATGGGCTTTGAGAGGTGATGTGTAATAGGCTATAGACAACTATTTTGCTGGGTCCTTGGGGTATACATATAAAAGGGTGAAAATAGAGCATGTCATAGTTCTAAGGAATTTTTAGGGTATATTGATTAAGAGGTGGAAGTGAAAGTCTTCCTACAATAAGGGGCAGATTTACAAAATTCATGTGAATAATTTGAAGTTTGATAGAATTCCGATCGTACGATTTTATCGAACATTCGAATATGCAAATTTGGCCACTTTGATCATCAAATACACAAAATTCGAGCGTATTGAATAGATCGAATGATGTGTGATGTGCAATAGTCTATAGACAACTATTTTGCTGGGTCCTTGGGGTATACATATAAAAGGGTGAAAATAGAGCATGTCACAGTTCTAAGGAATTTTTAGGGTATATTGATTAAGAGGTGGAAGTGATTGTCTTCCTACAATAAGGTGCAGATTTACAAAATTCACATGAATAATTCGAAGTTCAATCGAATTTGATCAAATTCCGATCATACGATTTTATTGGACATTCGAATATGCAAATTTGGCCACTTTGATAATCGAATACACAAAATTTAAGTATATCGGATATTCGATAATTCGACCATTCGATGATCGAAGTACTTTATCTTTAAAATTTTATTCGACTGCCTACTTCGCCAGATTGAACCTACCGAATTGCAAAAGAAGCCTATGGGAATCCCCCCATAGGTTTTTTTTTCTATTACCTGCCTGAATACCATTCGTACAATCCAACGTCTCGATCGTTCGAATCGTAGGAATCAAAGCAAATTTCATTATTTTTACGTGAAATCAAACGATTGGTATTCGATCGTACGATTTATTCCAGAAATCAAATAGCGAAGTAAAAATAGCCTAAAACTTCTCGAAATTCGAATTTCGGCCGAATTCAAGGGCTAAAAGCCCTCGAATAAGTGAATAATGATAAATTTGCCCCTAAATATATGCTTAAAAATATGATATATAAATAAACTAGATAGGAGCTGTGAAGTTTCCTTCAGGAGAAGTGTTGTAAGTTATATTTCCCCCATTAATAAACCCCCTTTTTATGATTTATAGTACTGATTCTAAACAACATAGACCAAAAGTATTTTGTTTGCACTGGTGCTCAGTGGTGCAATGGTTAGCACAAAGCAAACTTCTAATTATTTTTGGAGGAAGTACTGAGGAATTATATATGTGTATTTATTTTCAAAACTACATAGTATACACAGGCATCAGAAAAAAAACATTTATTTATATTTTTTACAAATTGTACAGCAGGGTGAAATTTGACATTCCATTCAAAAGAACAACAACAAAGGATAAGACACAGATATTTCACGTGACATGCCTTTCATATAAATATGTTCTAAAACAGCATGAATTTCCAGACACAACAAAAATATCAAAACAGGTGTTAGCCCATACAGTAAGAAGGAGCGCTCATATGAGATCATGCAAGGTGTATCGTGCAATCAAGTACACATACGTATTAGCATCATGGCTAATGTTACACATATGGCTAGAGATAATGTTTTATAGACTTATAGGAGAATTCAACCCATTTTAGAAAAAACCCTACCCCCCTACCCTGGGAGACCCCCCCCTGCCAGCCTAGCTGCCCCCTGGGAAAATGCCCCTAATTTTTTATTACCCCTCTGTGAAGATTCTGGCTTCAGGAGTTCACGTGTACCATCTTCTTTTTTCGATCTACTTCGGAAGTAAAAATTAGGCACATTTGCCCGGGACGGCAGCTAGGCTTGGGGGGGAGAAGGTCTACCCAGGGTAGGGGGGAAGGTTTTTTTTCTAGAACGGGTTAAATTCTCCTTTAAAAATCACAAACCCCATGCAAAATATCATTGCAACCAAATAAAAAGCATGCATGAGATGATTACTGGTGGGGTGGCATCATGAGCAGAATAGATTTCCAACAATCTTACACAATCTATCTCACTATTCAGTACTAAATTCAACAAAGATTGACAGAAAAAATATATAGTATGTGATTTATGTTTTTTTGGTTATACAGCAAAGTCTCCTTATCTGTAAAGATCTTACTGCGTGGTAGTGGAACTTAAATCGTGAGGAGTTTGCTTATGGTTAAAAATGAGTGGTGGTATCTGTGGTACATTTGTTTTAACCTTAATGCCAATGGCTTGCTTGATTAATTTCTTTGCCAAGCACAATATCCAAGGTTACTGTGGTCTTGGAATGTACAGCATACTTTCCAACATTTGAAAAATGTAAAGAAGGACAAAAACATCAACAGTGTGTAGTGTATGGACCACACCCATTTATAGCCACATCCCCTCATTACCATGTCCATTTTACAAAATGTGGCAGGTTATGAAATCAAGATCGAATATCCGATCATTCGATCTTTTGGTTAATTCGGTATTCGATGAG
>CM044448.1:68774630-68802379 GCA_024363595.1 Xenopus borealis
GTGCAAACACTTTGTACATGGGTTCCAGTGTATCTGTTCACCTCTGTATCTTTTAACTGCATTGGTCATTATATATCCAAACAGGGAATGCACAGCTAAATTGGAATTCAGGCCATTTTAGACACTCAGCAGTTTCACTCTGTGATGTGTCCAAGCGGTCTGTAAGCACGTCCCTATTTATTCCCTCAAGCAAGGAACACAATGTGACTTGTTTTTTTTTAAGGATCGACAAGCTGATACAGAGGTCAGACATCAGTACCAACTGCTTGGCAGGTCAGCCAATTAATCTGTAGTTCTCTTGGAAAAGTTCCTGAGATCCTTCTCTTGGCAGAACATTACAGAGAGATAATATCTCAATAAATGTCACCTTTTTTAGTTTTGTTGCACCAAATCTATTAATGTCCAGTGTCATCTGCTTATTATTGTATTAACTTCATAAAGGTAAGATTTCTTTTAGAACACAGAATTTGTTGAAAGTACATTTGTTGAAAGTACTCTAGATATACTTATTTTATGTCATTCTTTAAGCTTTAATAGCTATGTAGGGATCTTAATTTAATATATTTAATTAAAGACATAATACCAAATTTTTTATCAATATTTTAATCATATTCAGTTCAACTAATGAAAAAGGATTATCGTCCCTACAGAAGATATTTGCACTTAAATATTCAATAATAGAAACATTGTAAGGTAAATGCTAAATATCATAAACAATTCTACACAAAGGGAAACTTCAGTCTTGTGACATTTCCCAGACTAATCTCTTGTTCCAGTTGAATAATATTTGAGTGGTCTTCCATTTATGGCATAAGCATTATTGCAATTAGTTGCAGTAGCAATTCTGTCCCATAGACTGCCACACTAGACTATCCCCAGCTATGGTTTGTACAGCTCATGTCTGTTTTTGTCTTGCATTAAAACTCTATACTAAGTTTGACAAATCCCATTTTAGATCACATTCCTACCAAATATAATCATTATACCACAAACAGGAAACATGGGAAGCAGCACAGAGGTGCTTCATGCAGATTCATTACAACGGGAAAATGAGTGGGTTATGCAAGATATATTATTGAATCCTACAAGATTGTATTCAAATATTTATATACAAGCCTAAACTATATAACTAAACCAGCATTTACAAATTACCAAATGCAAAGCATTAAACCTTCGCTTTACATAGCCAGTATACACCAGAATATTACGTTGGGTGCCCACAACTGCAACTCATACACTCAGTGGCACAACGAAAAACTTACAGGCTTCATTTCATTCCCTAGAAAACCTGAGCCAGAGTCTTCGATTTTATATTATTTAAAAAAAAAATACCCACTGAATCTGGGAAATCAAAATGAAAACATTTGGAAAATTGAGCTTCAGTGGTAGGGTGTATAGTCATCATTTACGCAATGCTATTTTTTGCAACATTTCAAACTGTTTTACAGACAATATGAATTTTGTTTGAGTTTTTATAAATATGCTTGAGCATTAGACAAAAAAATCAAAACCCTGTAAAAATTGTATCAATTGAATTTTTTGTGCAGTTTAATTAATTTTTTTTTTAGATTTTTCTGATTTTTTCAAATTATCGCCTGAAGACCAAAAATTATTCAGATTATTGTATGAAACCCAGTGCGGATCATGATAATTATTAAACAGACATCTCACATTGACTTCTACATAAACTTTGATATGGAGCACGTTTTTATTCAGACTTTTAACACCATCTAGGTTTAATAAATCGTGAAAAAATTGGGTGTTTTTTCCCTGAAAAAATGGTTTTCCTTTTAAAACTCTCACCAGAAAAAATAAGACTTTAATAAATAACCCCTAAGGGGCAGATTTATTAAGGGTCAAATTTATTAAGGGTCGGATTTAAAATTAAAATTCTCAATTTTTTTATCTTTACAACTGTCAAATTTGACTAGGGAATTATCCAAATTCGATTAGAGTTTTCTTAAAAATTCGATTAGTTTGTTAAGGTTTATCATAATCTGGCCCTTTAAGAATTCAAATTTGACTATTTGCACTTAAAACCTGCCGAATTACTGTTTAAGTCAATGGGAGAGGTTCAGGGGTCAATTTGGAGTTGTTTGCAGCCTTCCTGACATTCAAGTTTTTTTAAAGGAAAATCTTCAGGTCGGTAAAATTAGTTTGAGTTTTAGATATTAGATTTTTTTCTTAAATAAACCCCCCAGTCGAATTTGAAATATATTTGAATTTAAAGGAGACATTTTGTGTAAAAAGTAAGAACATACCATGTGTTTTTCTCATTTAGACATAGAAGAATTGTGCTAACAATGTAGTGTTTCAGACTGATTTATCAAATATTTATGCAAAAACCCTAATAATCCCTGCCTTCTCTTCCTGCTCTCTGAATTCCCAGGCTGTGCAGGGAAGCCAGTGGCACTCAGCTCACTGCACTTTAGAAAAAACAAAGGCCACCACTCAAAAACTCACGCTCCCTTGACTGTTCACCCACAAAGTTCCGGGTGCTCTGTCCACAGTGTCCCCACTTTGCATACGATTTCCAAGACCTAGAACTCTGAAGTATATCAGGTTTATTGCAGAATCCAGCAGACATTGATTGTCCACAGGATTCTGCAATAAACCTCTTTACTTCAGAGAGCCGTCCTTTCTTAAGGTCCCCATAGACCCAAAGATCTTTCTCTGCCGAACGGCCGATCTTCGCGAAGTCCGACCAATCTGTCAAATTTTCATGCAGTTAGTGGGAATTGAACAATCATATATCTTATGATTTTTCGTCCGACATCGGTCTAAAAATTGATCAGCCAGGTTAGAAAATCTTTATCGGTCCCATGCAATCTACCTATACATTTTTAGCACCATGTAAAAGCAACACCATATATTACTCATAATTGCCTACAACATTAGGGTTTTTTTTATTTATCCTTTATGTCTCCTTTAAGGATGTTTAAAAAAACTCTCATTAATTCGAAATTGAACCCTTGATAAACGTGCCTGCCCTTGTTCCTAAGAATACATACAAGTGCACACACCATTTAAATTAAAGGAAATATTTAGCATTCGTGCAGGCTGAGTACATGCATGTTTTCCATTCAAAGTGTGACATGAGACATGGTTTTACATCACAGTGAGTTTGGGTAATACAAATAAATGAGTGCAAATAGACAACTGAGGAAAATGTGCAAGTCATTTATCATACTAACCTTTATAGAATGCTTTTGTGGGACATACAGGATCTATTATCCAAAAAAGCCTGAACCACACAACTCATTGGAAACAATCTGCTGTCAAATCATTGTATATACATCCCGGACCACAACACTTTTTGTAAAAATGATAACATAACCATATCAAACTAAAGGCAAATGTGTAGCCCACAAAATCTATTACCAAGAAATCAGGTGTCCAGAAAGCTTGAAAATAAGGTAATGGCCTATTCCATGTTGTCCCAGATTAACAAATAATTTTGAGTGATTTGCCTTTTCTCTACACTAAGAAGGCAACTTCTATATGATGTTATCTAAGCTAGCATAAACCTGTGTTGATGGCAGAACAATAATGTTATATAATAAAATGTTTTTTAGGAGCCTTATGGCATATTGCTCCATAGGAAGACCACTTTTCTGTAAAACCCCAGGTGCATTCAGGATATTAGATTCAGCTTTTGTATAACCGTTAGGTACTATTAATATATCCAAGCCAGATAATTAAAGGGGTAGTTAACCATTAAGTCAACCTTTAGCATTTTATAAAAGTTCCTATTCTTAGCAACTGTCAAGAATAGGCCCTCTCCTTTACATATTGAAGTTTCTCATTCAAACCACTGCCTGGTTGCTAGGGTAAATTTGCCCCAATAGCTGCCGAAACTCCAAACTGGAGAGCTGGGAACAAAAATCTAAATAAATCAAAAACTACAAAAATAAACACCCCAGAAATTAAATCCAATTGCAAACTGTCTACATCATACTAAAAATCATTTGAAGGCGAACTACCCCTTTAAATACTAATATCTAATTAAATGTGTTAATTTGTACAATAATAACATAGGGAGTCAATCTGGCTCTGGCACCCTTTAGCTCTTTTTCACAAATATCACTGATCAGCCATCTAAAGCTCATTATAACACTCCTGACATAGCACTGAATAGAGTCATATCCGATATGTAGAAATGTTTATCTAGTCAGTATAGAGGAGGTCTAATATGTATCTATAAAAATGTCATGGGGGTATAATTTATCAGGCTGCACACAGAGAGGAGCTTTAACTGCATGTACTTACAGGCGTGTGTGACTGTTCTGTCAGCTTCTTCTCCCACATTTTTAAATGCTTTTCTCGTTCTTTCAACTCTTGTTCTTTGTAGCTCAAATCTCTTTCCAGCCTCTTCAGCCTCTCCAATGTTTCCTCAATTTCACATCTGCATAAAAAATTGTTCATTTCAATGTGGATACTGGGAAACACACACACACATTTATATATATATATATATATATATATATATATATATATATATATATATATATATATAATAAAATGGCAACCAAGTTAAATGGAGTTTTACTTTGAAAGCAGCAAGTAAGTTGCAGGGAAAACTTAGTCCCTTTGTAAAATGTATAATGAAGCAATAGAATTCTTAATGAATCAGATAAATTTGAGAGTAGGACTGGCCAGATTTGGGATGACTTTGATTTAGTTGGCCAACTTAAATATATTGCAATATATGGACAAGCAATCCCTGTTTTGTAAGGGTAAGGCATATTAATTGCTTAACTGGATATGGATGAAGTCACACACACTCCTAACACTCCCTCAATGAAGAAGCCTGGTGCTCAGTGTGGGAGGTTGCAGCCACCCCAATATGCAATATAAAAGGGGTTTACCCCGAAACGTTGCACATTCGTACTAATAAACGGCAACGGGGTATCCATGCCATTCACCTGCCTTGAGTGCCAGTGTATTTGTTCTGATATATTAATAGCTTAAGGCACAAAATGTTTCAATGTCCTGAATATATTGATAATGGGTTGAGTGCAGAGGACCTCTTGTATTTGTCTGTCTGTCTAGCTATCTGTCGGTCTATAAAAGTATAACAATATCTAAGTCATTCATTAGACTTCACTGAATGTCAGTCAGTAGGTTGTAAATCAACAAGTATAGCAATGGCTACCATTCTATGGTGTACTTACGCATTTTTACTTATGAACTGTCTTCATAACTATAGAATGAATGTAGGAATGTCATAGTAAAACAAGGGATTGATGTTGATCCATGTGCTACTATTTTCTGTGTTTCACTTTTAACTAAAGTTAGATTGCTGCTAAATTTCAATATAAGACAGAAGATCAGTTTTGTAGGGCATCCTACAAAACACTACACTACAATACACCAGACTATATAGCCGTATAAAGGGCAAATCACCTTGAACAAAATGGCTTTTTCTTAAATAAAAGTAGGACAAACACATGATTACCACATAGCACCATATTCCTTTCTACAACAAAGAAAAAAAATCTTCACAAAAGACCCACTTATTTTTTTCTTCTAGGCAGTGCAGAAATATAGAGTGGGTTACCTCTAAGGATTAAAATATACCCCACTGGTAACTGCAGGCAGCCAGAAATGGGATTTGTTCCAGAAATAAGGATCTAAGCATAATGATCAAATGATGAGATTTTTTATTCAAAGGTTTGATATCTCTAGATTCAATTCCACATACTGTTCTTTTGACCTTTCACAAGCTCACAGAAAACATCTTTTTTTTTTTTGGCGAATGTTTCTCTGCTGTCAACATGACAAAGATGGAAGGCCACCCATCACTTAAGACAGATTTGCAACAGAAGCTACGAGCAGAGGGAAGGTTTGAGCTCACCAAAGTGAAAGCCAAAACATTAGTTACATTTTTAATAATAAATCTTACACATATATAAAATTAAAAGGGAGAATAATTTATTTTTTTCCATTTCTTTCCCTCAAAAACAGCAATCATGACTTGACAACATGCAATGATTTGTTCAGAAAGACTTTTGTTTCAGGTAATTTCTGCCTTATGCAATATTGTTTCTCTAAACATTCAGCATGTATAGAGAATTAAATCTACAATGTTGTATACTGTATCATTCCCTTAATGGTACTAAAATAACGTGTGTGTGTGTGTGTGTGTGTGTGTGTGTGTGTGTAGCCCTGTCTAAGCAAACAATTATTTTCACATTTCCTTTTGTAATAATAAAACAGTACATTGTACTTAAGGGCAACTAAGCTGCATAAATCCACGTTAGGGGCAAAACAATCCTATTGGGTTTATTTAGGGGCCAGTATATTAGACTTTCTAAAAAATGGAGAAAAACATCACCAGTGGTGTTGTCAATATAAACAGTCACCTACAAGTTAGAAAACAAAAGCAAAGATCTGATTAGTTGCTATGGGCAACAACACTGGTGATGTTTTCCTACAATTTTAACACTGCATGATAAATAGGCCCTTTAATGTTTAAATATTTTTAGAGCCTTAAAGATTGGTGCTCCAAATTAAGAAAACCTAAAATCCCAGGCATTCCAGATAAAAGGTCCTATGCCTGTATACAAGCTAATCTGTAGAAGCCCCTACAGTTACTGGCCACAAGTATAGCTACCAACCTTGCTGACCCCTTCAATGATTTATTCACATAGAAATTATATTTGCTCTGTTTCTCCAGCTGGGTTACTGCCTGTAGTTTTACTGCATGCCTACCAAGATCAGTGTCTGGGACACCTATTCTAAAATTCTTCTGTCTCTCTGCATAAACATATCTGAATAATTAAAATAGTGAAAATAGTTCTCCTTTAAAGGGGTTGTTCACCTTCCAATATTTTTTCAGTTCAGATCGTTCACCAGAAATAAAAACTCCAACAACTTACAGTACTATTTGCAACCGTTTTTCTAATATTTAAGTTTAAAAGTAAATTTTTCACCTTCTTATGTCTTTTTAATCCACCCCCTGCTGATCCACTACCCGACCAGACCCACAAAAGGCCAAATTGGGGCCTAGAATTTTGAAGCGAAAAAGGCTTTGAAATTCGTCCATCGAAGTGAAATACTTTGACTTTGAATATCGAAGTCAAAGTTTTTTCACCAAATTTGGCAATCCTGTGGTCGAGGTAAAATAGTTTGATTGAACGATTTTAACGTACGATCCAACAATTTTAATTTGATTAAAAAAAACTGCTCTAGAAGGTCCCCACAGGCTAACATAGCACTTCAGCAGGTTTAATTTGGCGAAGTATTAAAATTTAAAGGAAAACTATACCCTGAAAATGGATTTTTGACCAACAGATTTATATCAAATCAAGTGACATATTAAAGAATCTTATCAAACTGGAATATATATTTAAGTAAATATTGCCCTTTTACATCTCTTGCCTTGAACCACCATTTCGTGATAGTCTGTGTGCTGCCTCAGAGATCACCTGACCAGAAATATTTCAACTCTAACTGTAACAGTAAGAAGTGTGGAAGCAAAAGACACAACTCTGTCTGTTAATTGGCTCATGTGACCTAACTTTATAGTTTGTTTGGTATGTTTGTGTGCACCGTTGGATCCTAGGATCCCAGGAGGCTGCCCTTATTTTTTAAAATGGCTATTTTCTATTTATGATTACCCAATGGCACATGCTACTAAAAAGTGTATTATTATGAAAATGCTTTATTTACATGAAGCAGGGTTTTACATATGAGTTGTTTTATGCAATATCTGTTTATAGAGACCTACATTGTTCTGGGGGTATAGTTTTCCTTTAAGTTTTTTTAAAAAGACAGTACTTCGATTTTTGCAGTCAAAGGATTTTATTATTAAACCATTCGAATCACATTATCCAAAAAATTACTTCGAAATATAACTTTTTGAATTAAAAAATTCACTTCGACCCTTACTAAATCAGCCCCATAAAGTTTTAGTCAGAGTTAACTGTAAATAATGTAGATCTTCCAGGGCTAATACATATACATGTATCCCAAGGTATAGAAATCTCTTTACCTTGTTAATACACTTTGCTTCTGCAGTGACCAGTAATACAATGGATGGAGTTTGCATTCCCTACCAGTAGATGGAGCTGAGTAAATAGAATATGCTTGTATAAATTTGCTGATTCTAAACAGTAATAAAGTCAACCTTAAATCATGCTATTTATACTTACATCATGTGATCTGGCTTTACAGACCCTTCATGGAGTACTTTTTTCCATTTATATTATAGCCTAGTGCCTGGGTTATTGATTTCATGTTGGAAATAAAACAAAATGCTGTGTAATTGTTTCTCAGCTCCAAGGCTTTGGTTTTTTTTGTTGCTTTTTGACTATTCTTCATCTTTCTCAAAGCTTGGCATGTTTCCGTGTCTATGTTACAGTTTTTCCAGGATGGAGTCCAGTGTTTCTTTATATAGCCTGCAGTGGGAATCTCATTGCTACAATCCCTTGGTGATACAGATTTGCTGTTAAAATATTTTCCCAAAAGCATATTTGAGTAGAAGGGCCCAAGATCATTGGGAAATCACTAGGAGGAGTATGTATTTGCACAGTGATTCTTAAGCCAGTGGCACATGGACTGTTATGTCAGTGTTTTTCATTCATTAGTATTAGGAACAGTGACAGGCTATTTGCCATTGTCTTCTGCCTAAAGCAAATCAAAAATGCCCCTGTGGCTTAACTTTAGTATGCTCTGACCACTGAATAAAACATTAGGCTATATGATACTTAGACTTACTGTATTTACCTGCACAACTGCAAAGTGCAAAATCACACACACTTTGGGGGTGCCCATAAGCACTAACAAAGATACTTGCACCTACAGTATACACACTCAAGGGTCGATACCTGTCTTTTTTTCACCCAGACGACCCAGGTTTTAGAAGGGCTGTCCAGATAAAAACAGTTTTTTTTCCAAACTAATGGACCAACCAATTGCCACTTCATATCCACAGCCCTTGATGTCACCAACCTGCCCCTGCCCCTCATCCTTCATGCCCCTGCCCAGATTTTACAGGTTTAAAAGTAGGGTGTAACAACAACACACTGGTTCAGCTTGCTCTGGTGGGCGAACAGACCCTAATAAGTCTTGCAATGAACATCTGCCTGGAGAAGGTGATGCTTTCAATATTCCATACACATATATATATATACACATACTCTTATAGTGCTAGCTGGACGCGATCAGTGACTTTTCAAGCCATGGGTTCCCAATGGCCCACCCAGGGTTGTTTTTAGGTCCAAAGCTGCCACTGGGCAGCCCCTTAACTGGTGCATGCACAAACTGAAGAATGGGGAACCCAAACATCACCTTCTGGTCCACCACAGGATTGAGTAAATATATCTGTACTCTATACATTTTTTGGAGAGTATTTTTTTTAAATAAGGCATCCCTCTAAAGTGCTGCTGTAGGCACGGGCCCTCTGTGTCTATAGAAACAATTTTTGTAAGAGAAAATTTCTGTAAAGAAGTGTTTCTTCAACACCAGGCACTGACTTAGATCTTATTTCAGGCACAGGGAATGCATGTTATAGGTTACAAAGGGCAACTAGCTGTTCTCTAACAGTTTACTTTACTAATACAATAAAGCTGTGTGTGTGTCTAGATATTGTTTTGCAGTAGAGAGGCTTTATGAGGGAAAACTTGTAGAAGACACATTCTGCACTATTTATACAGTAAATTATTTAGGAACCGCTCTGTTTTAATAAGCCTCTTTAAAAGAGAAAAGGGCCCACCTAAGTGTATGGCTAGAAATGCTGTATTTTAAGCATTTATAGGAAACCATTGATTTGGCAATTCTGTTTTTACAGAACTTTGTAATTTTTATAGGGATGTACATTTATGCAAAACAACTATTTTATCCACATGCTGCAGGGTAGATTACTAATTTGTTTACAGGTATATTGAATGGCCGTGTAGGAAACACAGCAGCCAGTAGTTTCCATCAGCCCAGCAGCAAAGCTTATGTTTACTTCAAAATTGATGGGTTGCAGAGCTTGTCTAGACACATACTGAATACACATTCTGCATGGCTAATTGTCAATAATTTCATATGCACACAGCTGAAACTACTGTAGTAACTTCTAATTAGCCACTCAGAATATAGATTAAAAAAATAATCGGTTTCTGGGGTGAGGTGGCAACCCTTGTAATTTTTGGTACATGTATTATCTCAATTTCTTCTCATTATATTGAGTCAAGCCCTATGTTTATCTTACAGACAGACCAGTCTTAGCATGACCTTAGCATTAGACCTACTCTGACTTCCCTGACTCTGCCTATACCAATCAGAAAACCCTGCACTACACTAATGGGACCTAATGAGGGTAAGACCTTCTTTAGCTGGGATCGATCAGCAGAAACCTGGAAATGGACATTTTAAGATTAAAACTTGGTTTCCCATCAAAAGTATCTGTAGCCCAATGTACTATTTACTGACACTCTCCCTGTATATATAGTTGTGATCTTTGGAATTATGAGAGCACACACCAACAGTGCTATCACTGTCCAAGACCAACTTTACATGCAACACCCACAATGTTATTTCTGCTACAGAGGCATGGAATTCATTGTCTGATATCAGAAACATTACCTCCACTCGGCTTTGTTATGCAGGAACGAATTGCATTGGTCAGGCAGTTTGCTGTCATTTGACATGGACTCCAGGTTTGAAATGATCTGTTTGAATGAAGGCCTTTCCTGGGTAGAAAGCCAAAGAAGTAAATATTAATATTCTGCAAGTTACAATATGGTGCATTTAAATGGGAAAATCCACCATTAAAACACCTACTTAAACTGCAGAGGATGTTTAATGTGTTTCACAATAGTTTTTTTTAGTTTACAGTTATTAATAGACATAAAAATATATTTGTGCCTTCCTTGACCTGACAGTTTTCAGCTGCAAGCAACACTCATGTTGTGAGTCACTGACAGATTCCATCTGCCGTAAACAGCTGGTTTCAGCATGAGTCAGCCATTTGCAATGTGTAACTGGCACATAGCATGGTTGGGTGTTTGAGGGAGGAAAGCAATGGTATGTTGAGGAAACAAATTAATTTATTTATACCTCAAGCTACAAGAATCATAAAAAAATAACAGAGATAGTGCCACACATTACATACTTATACTAGGTTAAAGCTGAAAAATATGTTATAAGTGGTAGGTTTGCTCTGTGTTGTTACAATGTGGTGTAAAATCCCAAAAAGGAGATAGAAAACACTGCAACAAAACAAATTTTACATGTTGATGTTTATCAGTAGTTCAAATAATTTGGCCAGCGTGGCTACTAGCCAGGCCTGAGTTCAATTCCGGTCTTCTGTGTCTGCATGGGGTTTACAAGCGTTTTATTGGCTGCTGATAAAATTGACCAAACTATGAATCAATGTGATAGGGACCTGTCCACTGGGGCAGAAACAATCTCTGAAAAGCTCTGGATAAATATATATTCAGATAATACAGATAACAATAATTTACAAATAAATACCTTAGAATCTGCCTCCCAGCACTGGTGCATGAGCTCTGCAAAACTTCGAGGACAACTACTTGGAATGGTTAACCTCTGAAAAAGGGAAATCCCCAAGAAAAACAGTTACTCTGAATCCACAGCAAGACATACAGTGCAAATGCACTCAAGAGTTCCCTAATTCTGCAGAACTGGGTTATTACGGACTACTAAGAATAGTTGATGAAGTGAAACAAAATAAAGATTTGAAGGACATTCCGGCACATCACATGTATAACATCAATCAAATCTCTTGACTCTGTACATGTGAATTTGTCATGAATCAGAACTTGCATGCATGTACCATCACTCATGAGAACATACAGAGGTTTGGCAAATTATGTCATGATCTAAATGATATAATAATCCAACCTCAAATATCATGGTGTGTTTAAATCCTACTTTTCACCACCCTGTGTCATAGACCACAATGTATACTGAGGTGTAATGTTATATTACTATAAATCGGAGTGCACACAGGATCACTGCTAGCAAAATAAAACCTCTATTTAATAATGAATTAAATAACAATTATTAGTCTAGACAAGTTACAAAGATACAATGATTTCTGTGGGATGTCCATGTTGCTGTATAAGCCGATACCTGTGTTCATATGGTCAGTTGGGCAAAGACAATTATAAGGACATAGTGGTCTGGGATTCATCTTTCAGTTGGCTGTTTGGGATACAGCTCAGTGCAAGACTTATATTTAGCAAGCAGTCAGGGAAATATGTGCAAATCCCTTCTATAATCCACACTTAGAGGAAGAAGTAGAATAAGAATATGAAATCTCTCATACACAAACTGACAAGTAAAGTAAGTACAAAAGTTTGCAGGCCCTGGCTGCAGAAACTGCTGCATCATAAAGTCATTATCTACGACAAATAACATTACACTTTGAACTTAAAATGCATATGAGCAATTCTGTAGTTTGACAACATTATTTTTATTAAAAGCCCACTGGCTAATCAATAAAAAATCTGTATCTTCACATTTGATTTTAAAGGCAGAAAGGTATATGATGCTATAATAAGAAAAACCCGTTTTATTGTATCCTAGCACCCATGACAAAAAGAGGCTGAAGTTTATGAACTCTTCAGGAAGTTTATGAAATCTTCAGTTACATAAACACAAATAGTGATTCACCCTATGTTTACCCCACTGAAGAATTTTCCCAGCTGAATATCTTTGAGGTAGAACCTCACAGTTCAGGCACAGCCCTGCCAATACATGTTATGAGTATATCTTTAATGTCGAGTTGAACATACTGTGGGAGGCTAAACTGTAATTTTCTTCTTTTATTTTTGAGACTCTCATCTAAGTGATAAAGTGTCTCCTGCTGAGAGAGTTAAACTGAGGTAGCTGAAGGTCTTTGACAGAAATATCAAATCCTGGCCAGTAAAAAGATGCCCAAAATTGCAGGAGACAGAGTTAAACGGGTCCACTACCTTGGATGCAATGGCTTCTTTCATCATGAAGAAAAAACCTGCAGGTTACCCTATTGAGACTGAGAAACTAGTACAGTAGTGCTTCAATTTTTGATCTACAGCTTCATGATGTGAAGCCGCAACAATTAGATGTAAAGGGTCCATTCATGAGGGATAACATCACTTTGACCTTTTGTGTTAGCTCCTACTGGTAATCTTTCCATAAACGTTGAACTTACTTTCAATTTGAAGAAGATGAAAAAGTCTTTTGCAAAAACCCCAATGCTGTTTTCATAGCTATCAACTGTATCTAAGCATAAAGAGTTGCCGTACCTCATTTTTTTCCACGACAAGCCAGGCTACTTGCAATCCTTCCAGACCTTTAAAGGGAACCTCCCTTGTTAACATTTCCCAGAGAACCTGGCAATTCACATGGAACATAATGGGAAGAAAAAACAAAAAAAAGTTTTATTTAAATTAATGTTGAAATACATTTATTTTACAAATACATCTTTATATTTAAAGATGAAAAACTAGTATGTGGCTTGAAATAAGAAAATAGGTATGTGCAAATAACATTTCATTACATTACTAGAAACATATTATTATAGAGATAAGTTAGCAATAAATAGCCAAAGAGATGCTAGATGATTAAAGAAGCCCGACCATAATAGTGAAAAACACACCTGTGAAAATAAAAAGAACCACTGGTTAATACAACGGGCTCCTGTGTGTTGTGTAATTGCATATAGGCCCACTCCTATGTCCTGGCCCACCTTTGTCGTGGATACAGAGGTAGTTAATTTGTTGCTTGGCACAAACCCATTCAGTTTGTATCCGCTACAGTACAGGTGGGTGTATTTCAGACTCAGGCAAAATGCGTTGAAATGATACCCACTTGCCGGAAGGATACATCGGTGAGTAGACCATCAGTCTGATTATTGCGGCTGCATACCCTAGTATTAGACCACCAGGAAAAGTGCTCCACAAACTGGATAAAAATTCCAGATAGCACTTACTATGTGTGCAAGCCTAGGACAGGGATCAATCAGAATTATGCATTTGCCATACTTCTTAGCCCACATATCTGCTTAAGGGATAAGGCAACATACTACCTACACCAACAAGGAGTGCCTAGACTGAAACCAACCACAGGAGTCGCTTACATGTGTCCTAAACCAATGGATCCAGAGGGGCCTTGGTGCGGGTAAGGGAAATAAAAACAAAACAGTAAGGTTAGGGCTTAAGAGTATGTCTACCACAAAATGTAAGGAACAGAAAAATATAAGTAGTGATGCAGAGAGTCTCTAGATTATCCAGTAGACATAGGAAGATCACCAACCATGCCAAGTCAGTACCACATGAAGTTGTCCCCCCATTTTAAATGAAACACCCGAGAGGTAGCAATTCGTTAAGTCCCCTGGGGGCCAACGTGTCTAACTTGAAAATCCAACGTGATTCTATGCGGAGAAGGGCTTTATTCCAGTCACTGCCCCTAAATGCATTTGAATGTCGGGAGCCCGTGATTGTGGTTAAGAAAATGTCTTGCCACCGGCTGTGTGGCCTGGCCTTCCTTCAGGGCTTTGCTGATGGCTGAGCGATGATTACATGCGCTCCCTCAGTTTAGTGGTGGTTTTGCCCACAAAATACAATCCACAGGGGCAGGTTATAATATACACCACAAATGTGCATGTCAATCTGTGTTTGAACTTATATATATATTAATAAGAACTAAGTATCCCCATCAGACGCTTGCAGTACTATACAAATGAACATAAATGAAAGAGTCAGTTCTAAGGCACCTCAGCAACCAAACAGCCATCAAATGAACTCCACATTCTCAGCTGGAGCTCTCATGAATATGTCTCCCAATTACATGGAACAAGGCAGCTACACTGTACAACTCTCAACAAGATGTTTTCTAATTAACACTCCTGTAAGACTATGTTGCCAACTAATTGGTGATTACAAACAACATGCTCTGCTCTTTTGACAATGAATGAAATACATTACCGGCCAATAATCTCGCTGTCGTTTTTCTTGTGATACTGTTAAAGCCCCTATTATGAAACCTTGAAATGTATTTTTCATTCTTAATTTGTATAGGCAATGTACCTAAGTAATAGCTTGGCAAGAATAATAGTACCATAATATTTGGCTTTTTATTGTTATACTGACAAAACAGATGGACTTTTAGATTAAAACTGCTGAACAGGTTTAACACACTGGAATCTTACATAGTGAATTTGGCTCAAAATAAAATAGTCAAGATCAACCCCTCCAAAGAGTCCCCAGTACATATATGCACACACATGCAGTTACATTTATAACAAACAGGGGTCTTACAATAATGAGAGCGAGAGCCCAGTTCACAAGAGCTTACACACATATCTATGATAACTCACTGTAGATATTGAGACTACTATAGCCTTGGATATTATGTTTCTCCAGAAAAATATCTAAGCCACTCTTAAAGGCATTAACAGAATCTGCCTTCAGAACTTCTATCTGTCTATAATGTCCTCTAATGTATTGTTAAGAGTATAATTTCCCCTTGCAAGCTCCTTTTCTCCAGTGAAAGCAGCCTCAACTTTGATAATCTTTTGTTATAATTTAATACTTCCATCCCTATTACCAATTGCGCGTCTTTGCATTTCTTCAAGCTCATGAATATCCATCTTGGACTGGGTCCCACAACGTCACTGCATACTCAAGGTGAGGGAATATCACCAAGGACCTATTATGAGGCACAACTCCCTTGAGTTAATGCCTTTTTTATGCAAGACAATATTTGCTTTAGTAGTCACAGTTAACTTTGTAGAGAAAATGTCACCTACCACACCGTATGAATATGTATCACATGTTTCAGACACAGGAAGGCTCTGGATTACTTCTGGGGCCATCCAAGGAAAGGTCCCTACAAGGGACATATGCGTAGTGTGAGAATGGAACCTTGATGCACCAAAATCACAGATCTGAAAAACAAAATAATAGTACTGTGAAGTATTTTTCCTTTAGGGAGACTAGAACTGATAAAAAAGGAATTGTCTTCTTCTAATACTTACTTTTAATATTCCATCCATTGTTATGACAACTACAATTTGAAGGCAAAAATAAATAGTTAGTAAGCATATTATATATTAATTCATTTAGGCTTATATGAAATAATAATATTATTCCATAGCAGATAGTATATGAGGGTCACATTCAATATGAGCTTGAGTGGAAACAATGAACAAAGTATTTTGCTTCTTTCTGATTAACCACAGAAACCAGGGAGATAATTGCCAAAAGCAGGGATACAAAAAATATGGAAAGCAGGTTCTTTGAGTTACTCGAGCAGTTAACACCCTATGATACATATTTTGGGTGGCATATAAAAGTTCTCAGTGGGACTAGTTGTGAATATTTTTGTGACCACAAAAGAAAATACATTCAGAGTGAATGTGGGTATTGAGGGCAGTAACTGCAGTAAAAAGGTTTCATATAAGTGAACGTGAACAAGTCTTTAAAGCATTACCATTTCGAGATTTGAGGTCTCTGTGTATTACTCGTATTGGCGCTTCCATGTGCAAATAATGCATTCCTGTTTTAGAAAATACAAAAAAATATTAACAAAACAATTCTAATTATTGAGTCTACAAATTAATATAAAGGAAATATGGAATCCAGCACTTCTCCCTCTTGAGAATATACAGTGATATAGAACAAGTCTACATTGTTCATGCAGTAGAGGCAGAACTGATTCACTTTTGCCTTGTTGACAGAACACGTGGTGAGACTTCTCTGTTTTGCTACTATTCATTTCATAGCAACTGATCTCCATTCTCTTGTATCTCAAACATTAACAACCATACAATTTCACTTTAATACGAGGACTACTACCTACTATTTTATGGTTGGTTGGATGAAAACAATTGAGTGATATATTGCAACCATTTGATCCTGATGAGAGTAAACAGTGAATATACAGTATACCCTAAGCAATCACTGTGTGTGGAAGGATGTTAGAATGTCAACATACTGTATTTAAAATATGTCTCTGAATGACCTAATGATTGCTTTGAATTGCCATAACCTTGTCTTTTCAGAAACACTGGCTTGTACAAACATGTTCTACTTTTCATTTAGGGATACACCAAATCCCCAATTTTAAAATTTAGCCAAACCCCAAATCCTTTAAAGGAGAATTCAACCTTTTAGAAATAAAACCCTACCACCCACCCCACATAGACTCCCCTCCCTCCTCCCCCCAGCCTAACTGTCCCCCTGGGGAAATGCTCCTAATTGTTTTTACTTACCCCGTGGTGCAGATTCAGAGTTCCAGGCAGCCATCTACCGGATCTATTCGTCTTCTTCTGGCACTTCGGCAATTTCCATCCATTTGCCATGTGCCTGGTAGATGGCTGCGTGGAACTCCGATGCCTGAATCTGCGCCGAGGGGTAAGTAAAAAGTTAGGGGCAATTAGGATGGGGGAAGGAGGGAGGGGGGTCTAAGTGGGGTGAGGGTATGATATATGGGGCCAGCACAATTTGGTCTCAGAAACCAATAGGAGTAGAGGCACCCCATGTTCTCTTTTGACAGTTGGTTAGCCTAGACTTTCCTTTATACGTTTTTAGAAGCTGTATATATTTATAGCAGTGCAGTGTGTAATATACTGTAGGTACACCTCAGGTTCTAGCTACAGAATGCTTGTCACTTACCTTTTGCTACATCCATTGCCCATGCCATTATATGATCCATATCCATGCTTTCACTTCTGGTACTATTAATATAGTCATACAGTGAACCACAGGCAGCATATTCTGTAACACATAAAAAGAGAAAACACATTGTAACTTCTGCATTACACACAGCATCACTGTGCCAGTTTGGCCATGGAAGTGCAAACAAGAGAACGCATTTCCGTGGAGGGAAATACAAGAGGTCCTCTGCACTCAACCCATTATTAATATATTTAAGACATTGAGACATTTTGTGCATGGGTAAATGCCTTACCCCTTAAACATTTTTAGAATTTCCCTGGAGGGTTGGAAACACTTCTATCTTGATGATTCATTTACATTTTTTTGAAGGTTTTTATTTTGCATTTTATAACAATAAACAAACAAACAAACATTATATCACACGTGGTTCCATTTTCTTATAGTTACCACAATACAGTGTAGGCATTTCATATATTTGTACATTTGTATACACTTTAATTCAGTTATAATTTTGTATCTGTTACCCCTAGACCGCTTGAGTAAGTGCTATAGATATAAATGCCACTGTTATGTCCTCCCTGACATTTAGGCTCCTTTGTGGCTTCCAGCCAGTCTCGCCACACCAGATCATACTTCTGGGGACACCCTCTTGCATTTACATTTTTACTGCCTCAGCACCTTGTATGCTTTCTGAAGTTTTGATAGAAATGGATTTTTCACAAATGTACATCATCTAATGGTGAAATCTTTTAAAAACAATATTAGGAAAAGTAAAGCATGAAGATATAGTGGCCCTTCAAAAGGTAATGTATGATATATAAAATGGATTATATTCAGATTAATCTTTCTTTGTTGGTTATGTTATTGCCAAAGGTTGTTCTCTAATTGTGTTAATGCAGAAAAATCCAATTATTATGGCATGTCACATTCTCCACATTCAGCCAGTGCTCAGATACATGGCACATTAGAACCCAATCGTCCCCTATGATACTATTCCAGATACTACAATACACAAGAACTAATTGCTTTATTCTGGTCTTGTTCCAGATGTGTTAATTGCTCTGGGAAGCAGACTTACAAACCCAGCGATGCAAAAGTAAACATAATTCAGAATGATTTAATTCAGAATTTAACAGCAACACTTATTCAATTAGTAAAGAATGTATGGCTCTTTTCATGTTGTACGTGACAGACAGAATCCCTCAGTATGACATTTGTATGACTATTTGTATTATGAGCTGTTACCAGCTAAATATATCATATGCAATGTCATCTAATACACAGTATTCAAACAATAAAATACAGAGATTGAGTTTAATAATAAATAATTGTAAAAAATATTCTGTTTAAAAATAATTAATATATGTTCTTATGTACAGGTGAGCTCAATAAATTTATCAGAAAAAGTTCCAAGTGAAGGCCTGGGAGCTGGAATACAGGTATGGGATCCCATTGGCAGAAACCCATTATCCAGAAAGTTCTGAATTATGGGAAGGCATTTTTTCCATTTTAGAAAGATCATCCTATTTTTTTTTAACTCTGCAGTAATAAAACAGTACCTTGTAACTGATAGTAACTACATGGTATGATTCCAAATTGGTGGCAAAACAACTTCTTGGGTTTTTTTTCTATTTGGCTTAAGTTATGGAGATCCAAATTATGGAAAATAACCCTTATCTGGTCCCCAAGCACTCCGGATAATAGATCTTCTATCCATACAATGTAGAAACAATAGCTAAGGAGATTCAGGAAACTGCAGCCTGCCTTCCTAGCAATTGCCTTAGGCCAAGAAAACCACAAATCTCAATAAGCTGCTAAATGACCTGGATATGAGTGGTACCCAGAGTCCTGATATGGTACGAGAAGTGTGTTCAAATAGATTATTATAATGTTTACTTCTTTTATCGCTTGCTTGTTACACAGTGCTATACAGATACTGTTCATTATCCACTTATGATTGCGTTTAATTTTATAATGCAAGGTCCCTGCCATGTATATACACAAACTCAAGTTTATCAGTGATTTCCAGAAGTTGTTCCTCATCCACAGATATTCCTCCCAGCCCCTGTAAGTGGTAAATTTTTTGCCCCACTTAAGTTTTTTCTTTTTAGACGTTAAAGGAACAATTGAGTATAAAAATAAAAACTGGATAAACAGATAGGCTGTGCAAAATAAAATCTTTCTAAAGTTAGAGTGACTGGATGTCTAACATAACAGAACAGAAAACTACTTCTCTCTGAATTAGTCAGCGACTTGAAGGGGGGCCACATGGGACATAACTGTTCAGTGAGTTTAAAATTGATCCTCAACATTCAGCTCAGATTCAAAAGCAACAGTTATGTCCCATGTGCCCCCCCCTCAAGTCACTGATTGGTTACTGCCTGGTAACCAATCAATGGAAACCAAGAGAGCTGCAAAGCAGGAAGTAGTGTTCTGGCTATTATATTCTACATCCACTCACTCCAGCCATTTTTGCCAACTAATTATATTGAAAATATGTTTTTATTTTCTACAGCCTATTTACCAAGTTTTTATTTTTACACTGAACAATTCCTTTAAACACAATCAACTACTTTAATTAACTGTGAGAGAGAGATTAACACTATAACAAACCAACATCAAGCGTGCTATACCAGTTTCACTTGGATGAAACCAGTGATATCCCAACATCACTCTTTCTTACTGAAGCTGGAAGGAGCAATGGATGTGTTGCTTTTTTCTGATACAGAGGTATTTTTAGAGAACTTCCCCTTGTTATCCACCCTAGTGATCTCTCTCTCAGTGAACTGACAAAATGACAGCCTCTTCAGATTGGTATACAGACTTTACAAAAAGAATATGAATAAGACTAGATTTTTAATGACCGTTTATTTTAAAGAAAGTATTGGTTTTGTTTTAGAATGAAAAAGTTTTCACCTTTTTACCCTTTCTATAAGAGCTTCTGTTTGATCTGTGTGTATAGTGGCAACAGCCTTATAATGGACAGGGTAAAGAAGTATGAAATGATGCCTTTAAAGTGGACCTGTCACCCAGACACAAAAATCTGTATAATAAAAGTCCTTTTCAAATCAAACATGAAATCCAATTTCAAATTTTAAATAAATCATTCATAGTTGTTTTAAGCTCATTTAAAAATCTCAGCTGTCAATCAAATATTGTCTGACACTCCTCTATGTGCCTTAGGCATAGAGGCGTGGCAGACAATTACTTTCACTTTCCATTCAGCACTTCCTAGATGCGACAGCTCCCCACACATTTCCCAGTTCCCTTAACCATTTAATTGTGTAGCCAGGACATGGGGATAGACATCTGGTCCCCAATTCTGGTGCACAAACAAGATTCTGAGATTATGCAAGGCTTGTCTTAATAACAGTGTCCACAAAATGGCTCCTGCCTGTTTGCTATAATTATGAATTCCCAGACTGAAGGAAACAAGATTAAAATAATTTATATAGTGTAATTCATGTTCATTTTGCTTGACTAATGTGATAAAATAGTGATTTTGAATATTTTTTTTGGGTGACAGGTCCACTTTAACAGATGCATAACATGACCTTGGAGGACAACTGTAGAAAAAATTGTTTATTACCCATGTTCCTCCTCATAACATCAAATATATATTCTGACCAAATTTCAGCCCCATGGGGCTCTCCAAATCTTCTGAGACAAAGGTTGGATTTGCCCTTTCACCTGCTGCTGCCACAAACTTCCTGATTCCTCTTTGGAAAACGGATTACATTTTTTAGTCAGATGGG
This sequence comes from Xenopus borealis, assembly GCA_024363595.1. Taxonomy (NCBI): domain Eukaryota; kingdom Metazoa; phylum Chordata; class Amphibia; order Anura; family Pipidae; genus Xenopus; species Xenopus borealis. Next base: position 68,796,004 of record CM044448.1, read on the forward strand.
GATTCAATGGAAGAACTCATTTCACACAGCTGAGTTGTACAAACACATCTTATCATTGAAGTGTTTATAATCCAGCCCCTATCATTGTGACCAATACATGTTCTAATAATATGGAATTGGTAAATATGTGAATGTTGTTATTGAGAAGGCATAGCATTTCCAGACAGACATCTCAGTTTCAGTGTTAATGGTGTAGCCTTCAAGAGAACTGTGCCAACACACTGACTGTAAATATAGTGCCACTCCATAGGATTGGGAAGTCAGAAATAAAGAGCCGGCTGCTTCAAGGAGGAATGGGGGTATGTAGACTGACATTCTGATCTTTGAACCCTAAACATAAATAAAATGATACTTGTTGGAGATTTGCTTCACAGGCCTAGAGGCCAGACATTATATGTGCAAATTTCAAAAAGATTAAGCTCCAAAGAGTCCCATTTTAGAAAGTTTTTAAAAAATTTCAATATTTATTCATCATATAAATCAGTAAAAGAATTCATATACAGACCCCTTGATCCTTCGCCTTACGCGTTTCGTACCCCCTGGTACTTAATCAGATATTATATGTGACCACTTCAGCTGCAATTTGCACAGCAAATACATTAGTTTCACTGCAAAATCTAATGACTCTAAGTAGGCAATGGATACTTTAAGAAATTCAGGTATGGGAAAAGTTATCCAGAATGCTCTGGACCTCCATACCTTAAGTCTACTAGAAAATCATTAAGCATTAAATAAACCCAATAGCCATTTTTTTCCCTCCAATAAGCATTAATTATATCTTACTGTTTTATTATTACAGAGAAAAAGGAAATCATTTTTAAAAATTTAGATTATTTAGATAAAATGGAGTCTAGGAGAAAGCCTTCTGGATAATGGGTTTCCGGATGATTAATCCTATACTTTATACATTTATACATTATATTTATATTATATTTAACCACTCTGACTTTATCAAAAGAGGTGATCCTCTGTAATGTTGGGTGTTTTGACTGCAAATGTATGCAAAACATGTCATCAAAATGCCCCATTTTCCATTGCCTTCAAATTCTCTAAACAAGAAAGAAAATTTTATTGAACTTAATCAACATTATTATAATCGACCTCTTTCTATATATGGAAATATTTCACCCAAACAACAAATGTAATTTTTTGTTTAATACTGTGTTATATTTGTCTAATTGAATTATAAGCTGTAAAAAGATATTATTTTGCTCAGAATTCCCTATCTTGCCGTACAGCATTGGCTGACAAACTTTTTCAGTTGAAGCCCACAGTTTGAAGACAGGCACAGACTGGCAATCTGTGGGTTCTGGCAAATGCCAGAGGGGCTGCTATAAGATGTCAGTAAATCAGTATTTAGTGGGCTGGTGGGGGCTGTTTGGGCCTCTGTGTGGGCTGATTGGGTCTCTGTGTACCTGAAATACCAGGGCCTATTTTAATTCTCAGTCCAGACCTGTTTGAAGACCACTGCCCAAGAGTATTTCTGTCTTAATCCTGAATTACTTATTGGATAGCTGCAATTAAATAATGGCAGAGAGCAGGCCAAGAGGGCAAAAAATGTTAATACTTGCAGAAAAATAATAGGGACTGATATATAGATCTTTAAGGCTAGTTTACAGTTAAGAACTTCAAGGTTCATACATATGATCTAATTAAGAGATGCCATATGGCTGCCACTATGCAAGGCTCTTGCCTACAACAGATGCTACACTGTTTGGTTTCATGCAAGGTTAATGCAATCTAATGGTAAGGGGTATTGTTTTTGTCTACAATGCAAGGTTCGTGCCTACCATCTAATGCTACTAGATGTTATTTCTTGTTTGCTATGCAAGGTTAGAGCCTACAATCTCATATCAAGAGATGAGTGTTTACAATGCATGTTTCTATGATTTATCCAAAGCAAAGCTACTGTATTTGTAATATGCAAAGTTAATGCCTACAATACAATGGTAAGAGATACTATTTGTTATGCACTATACAACGTCCCTTAGGAGATGTTTTTGGTGTTTGCTTTGCAATTAAAGCCTGAAGGCATTTCTGCCTGAAGACTAATTTCTGTGAACTGTACACAAACCTGCAAAAGTAGGTGAAAGTATTTAAAAATATTATAATGTCAACAGATAAACAAGCCTTGGGTCTACCTAAACTGTACTTATCTATTTCAGTATTGCATTTCATATCAATATGAGAGGATAAAGGTTACTATTAATAACTGTGAGCAAGTGGAAGAAGAATTTCATTCTAGGAAACAAACATTACATGTGATATGAGTTTGCTATAGAGATAATGATTTACCTTCACAGCACTTCGTGTCTTGCATTTATAACCTTACCAAAAAAGGGATAAGTGCATACAGATTACCGGTCAATATTTCATTCTTGTTCCTTGTGCTTAATGTAAACTAATGTCAGCCCTGGCATTTGTATAAGGAATTGATTAACAAATGAGTTCATATGTTTGGGTTCTCTCAATTCAGTTCTCCAGTATCAATTAGTTAAAAGGATATTATCATCACTAGGAATTTGGTTCAGTATTCAGCCATTTTCAGCAAGATTCAGATTCGCCTGAATCCTTGTGCCTGGCCGAACCGAAGCCGAATCCTTAAAATCATGTGATTTTGTCACAAAACAAGGAAGTAAAATTTTTTTTAGCTGCGCTCTCTGTGTGCACCTGGCTTTTACCCTTCCTCTCACTAATTTGCATATGCAAATTAGGGGTCGTATTCGGCCAAATCTTTTGCAATGGATTCGGAGTTCGGCCGAATCCAAAATAGTGGATTCGGTGCATCCCTAATCATCATAACATCAGATAAATCAGATCAGATTTTATTCAGATAAATTAACAGGGCTGACTCCATTAAAAGGAGTTGTAAACCCAATACATCCATTAACATTAACTAGAATGTTTTTGTTAACACAATTGCTATTACAGCAGTACCTGTCAGTATTTTCTATCCACTGCTGGTTCTGACTACCTGTACCACTGAAACAAAGGTACTGACAGAGGAGTTCTCTTTCAGTCAATAATCAAGACTCATTTTCAAATATGCTGTACATATTCTGTGATGCTGACATATTCCTATCAAAATTGACATAAGTGTTAGAAGACGAGAATGGCTAAAAAGTGCCCCCAAACCACCTCTAGCCCAGTGTTACCTGAACCATAGGAGACAGAGATGCTTCACTCCGTCACCCTGGGGCAGAGCCAGTACGATCCTTCTATAAGCTGGAATTGTAAGAAGTACTACAGCCTACTGAACAATGGTACCACCTCCAGCCCAATGAGAGTAATACTATAGTGGGGTTATGTAATAAAAGGCACTAAGTTTGCCCGAGGGCAGTAACCTATAGCAACCAATCAGCAGGTAGCATTCACTAGTCACCTGTTTAAATACAAGCATTTTATTGGTTGCCATGTGTCACTGCCCCGGGGCAAACTTAGTGCCTTATATTACATATAGGCCTAGATGTTTAAAGACATATTACTGTATTTAATTACTGTGATTGGGTGAACACTTATACGTCTCAACCTGGGTACTGGCCAATAGATGCAATCCTTATTTGTGTGGTGATGCTGCTTGATTGTTAACCTGTATACTAATTATTCTAGCACACTATCCCCATCTGAACTATACTCTTATTTGGCATCCTTTGTATAGTGTGTACCATTGACTGAATTATGTAAGCAGCACCTTTGGAATATCTTCTTTTCTCTAGAACCGCCGTTCTGCGGCCTACAACCGGGCTATTGGGCCACTGAAATTAATGGAGTGCACCGTATTGGACGCCATCGTGCCCGAATTGGACGACGGCGACTAGAATTGGACGCCGCCCCACCCACCACCCCCCTCGGTCCTTGCAAAAAATGTTGCCACTACAATCCCTAAGACCACAGGCAGGAATCAACTATATTGCTACTCCTATTGAAAGAATTATATCCCTATCCTAGAAAAACGTCTAGCTTTTAAGCTCCAAGTTCCTTTTTCAAAAGATATTTTAGTATATGTACAGCACTGAGCAACATGTTGGGGCTTTAAAAATGCATGTTAATAATAATAAATGGCTAGTTTAAGCCAAATATGTTGCAGCTTATTACATTTGGGGTTATTATTACAGGTACAAAGAATTTTCAGATACTTCCTTTTGAACTGCAGTAAAGTTGATGGCTTATTAGAATTGGAGGCAACAATTCATTTACAGGAACACTGCCATAACAGAAAACTCAAAAACACAGAGAACAATAATTCATGCAAATATGTATATTACTAAGGTTTAACATTTATAGGAAAATGTGAGGATGAGAATAACACTATTTACAATGTTCTTTCTCTCCAGGCCAAATGAACATGCACGCAGCTCAAAGAGAACTTTACTGTTGGACATCATTGTTCTTTGCATATTAGCAACTCCCAAGCGGCATGGAAATACATAGAGAGGAAACAAATCCCTGCACTTAGTAAGTAAATATTTAGATCCAAACAATAGCTATTCTACTTAATGTAGCTAACTGATTTACTGTAGGTTTCCACTTTCTCTTTCTGGCTCACAAAATGGCAGAACCAAAACATTAACAGTTTCTAAACTCATTTGAATCTATGCCTTTGACCTGATGTTATATGTTCAAAAGGAAACCTAACCAAAGCAAGGGGGTTTGGTACCAAAGATTCTGAAAAATAAGACTCACTATTGTACAAACACGAAAACATTGTGCATTTTGGTATTTTGTTTTATTCATGGTGAAACAGTCCGTCCTAGAACCTCAGCAACTACTGCAATCAGATGCAAAATGTTAGCCAGATGCCAAAGGAGTTGTAAACTATAAGAAAATAGTCACAGCTAGTGCCTGCAAGGGGCATGGGCCTACAAGGGCATGTCCTTTAAACGAAAACTGAATGAAATTCCCATAGAACAACACTGAGCAGCCATAGGTGCAACATGAAAAAAACACCTTGTTAATACTATCTTGCAAAATACTGTGCTGTGCCCTACCTATTATACACTAAACTTGTTACATAGCACAAGTATAGATGACCACAAGTGAGCTGCACATGGCTATCACAATCTCATGAGAAAAATATTTTATCTAAAGAAAAAATCTTTAGAACTATCCAAGGTAGTATTTAGTTTAAGCAAAAATTGGAAGTAATATAATAAATGGTGCAAAGGTGAAAAATATCTGACTGGCTTGTACAGGTCTTTAGGCCTAAACAAATGTTGTAATTTAATTACTCTAAATACATATTAAAAATCAACAGAAGTGCAGCTTTTCAGGACTAGTTGTCCTTATAAATTCTCTTCATATTCAGTTATACTGCCCATCACAACTCTAGGATTAGAAGGACACAAGATCTAAACACCTCCAGTGTCCTGCAATATATCTTCCTTTGGTGCTGATGGTGGGTCTGCATACATGGTAGTTAACACTGGGTTGTTTATCTGTGCCCATTTCACTGCATAACAATGAGCTCAAGTGTTTTTAAGACTGTAAAACCTTTAGTCTGTCTTTTTAGTAAGGGCCGAAACATAAATAACAGTAATAAATAACAGTAGAACACAGCTTAGGTGAAGAGTCTAAAAATAGGAAATATATAACAATTCCATTTTGCAGATGGAGTGCAATGTACTACATAAACTAGCACTTGATCCCATTAAATAATGAAAGAGACCTTGCTGCACAGGATTATTATGAAGTACATCCACAATAAACATTTGATTTGCCTACTTAGAAGGCCTTTTACTTTGTGATATAAAATTGCTTCCAAAGTGGACAAACTCTGAAGAAAGCAATGTTTTACTTTGGAGGACAGTGCTTTAATAAGATGATATGGACATGACGCAGCTCTAGTTGCAGAGAGAGGTGCTACTGATATTTTTGTCAGCAGCAAGATGTTACAGTCCAGAAATAGAGCAGGGGCGGAGATTTACTCAGCTCTTGTTAATCAGCGGCTGGGCTCAGCATCATGCTCATGATGTCCACTTTCTTTATTGTCTGACATCAATAATATCAATCTGTTTTGCTGATTGCAATGTATTTTCTTAGTATTAAAAGTACTGATTGCACTATATATCAATATAATAAACAAAAGCCATTATTATCTTGTAAATTATATTCTTATAAACGGTGACTAGTGATGCCATCAGTTATAAACTGTGAGTAGTGATATCATTTTTGTCACATAGATCACAAAAATTTGTGTAGTATAATAAATAAAGTACCCCTTGCTAAAAAATATGAGGATATTAGAAGTCACCTCAGACTTCCGTGACCTGTATAAAATCACTCTGTCTTCAGCCTCGTACTTTTTTATGGTCAAGGAACTCCTCGTGACTTATAATATCCTTATATTTTACAATAGGGGGTACTTTATACACTATAT
>CM044448.1:68814951-68866673 GCA_024363595.1 Xenopus borealis
GGCAACAGAGAAGCCAGAAACATAATATGGTGTAGTATGTTCCACTAATTTTGTCCACCAACTTCTTTGTTGATATAGTTCCTCTTGAGTGTATATGGAACAAAAGTGATAATTTACTTCCCCTTTAAAATTGTGGATATCGCTATTTACAGGGGCCTCCACCGATTTAGTAGTAATGCCTATTTACAAGACCCAATCTGGGATTAGCGTGTCTAAAACTTCCACTAACTTCCAAGCTAGCACTTGTGCCACTTTTAGGGGTTTTGTAATTGCAGACATAGTTTGCTCCAGGTCTGGTATCCCATGGTTGCTAATCAACCAGTACATAGACCAGAACATGCTACTTGCTGATTGGATGGAATGGATTATTGGAACTGGAGCAAAATATAATTCACCCATTATGATATTACAATGTATCTTATATCATTGTTACATGCCCTACTCCTGTGGCAATGACTAATGTCCCCAATGACTCTGCAGTACTGTGACATGCCCACAGTGTTTGTATCATACCACGTATGTGTTTCTTGCCTCGAAAACAAAGGGGGATGCAAAGAAACAACTCAAAAATGTGCACCCAAACCTTTTTATGCCCTTTAGAAAATAAGGTCCAACGTTCTTTATTTTCAAAGTACAGAAAATGCTACGTATGACTGGAGAAGTATAATGTATTAATACATATGTACACAGCAAAAATCAAACCTGTCTTTCCAAAAGGCTTATGACCCTGAAAGAGTTAAGAGAACAGTCCAGGATGTACATTTAGGGGCAGAGTTTCGAATGCAAAAACTTTCTTGATTGAATAGAATTCGATCGATCTTTTTCAAGAAATCGGATGATTTAGTACAATTTTTTCATGAAATCAGAGGATTTCTAGAAACAATGTTTTATTTAGCACAGCCTATCTATTTACTCCATTATTATTTTTACACTGAACAATTCCTCTTTCCGTAGCGGAAGTGGAAGCATAAATATACTATAGCAGAGGTGCAGTCTCACAACCATTGTGAAGTTTGGTTATTTAGACTAGAATTTGTGACACTTGACAAAGTGGAAAGATTGCTGGGGATTTCCAGCTCTGCTACAGCATACATTGTATTAACATAAAAACGTTAACTGTTTTAATGGGAGTTAAACAAGTCATATAGGCAGAATGAATCACATTACTGCAAAACCTCTCTAATGACAAGGCACATGCACAAGGGGTGAGTCTGCCGACAGGACATCTAAAATCACTACTGACAACTGCAAAGAGCTCTTTCAACTCTCAGCTTGCCTAGCTGTTCGGGTATGTGAAACATGCCTGTTTCCTATGCTGTAATCACTACGGCTAAATATCCATAAGCCTAAGTAAATGTGCGGTCTCGCCAGGGTGTTTAGGGTGTAAGCTCCAGTGGCTATACATAGGTGCTAGCATAAGCATGCAAATGGAGACACTTGAGAGACCGGGTTCTAACTCGTGGGCCTCTAGAATGAAACCTTTTCAGCCTTTGCAAGTTTACGCAGTGAGCACACAACACAAGTTATAGACCTCAGCTTCTTTTATGAGCGCTGAAGACATTTCCAAGAATGGTAATATGAGCATAGCAGGGTAGAGAGTATGTGCCTTATTAAAAGATCAGCCTAACCTCAAGAGCCCTATATGTAAGAAAGACCTGTTATATACATATTCAGAGTACTGGAAAGCTAGAAAAGATACCACAGATACAATACCACAATTGCCAAGAGTTCAGAAAGCCAAGAGGAAGATGCCACTGTGTAAAAGAGCTTATAATCAAATTGTTCTGACATCAAAAGATGACATGGACTGCTAGACATCCTACTTACTGTTTGTGTTTTATGGGCCTCTAGAGGTTTGCAGGTTTTGCAAGATCAAACTTACTTTGTACTACAGGTATGGGACCTGTTATTCAGAATGCTCGGGACTTGGGGTTTACTGGGTAAGGGATCTTTCTGTAATTTGGATCTTTATACCTTAAATGGGTTGCTCACCTTCCAAACACTTTTTTTTGTTCAGTGGTTTTCAGATTGTTCTCCATAAATAAAGACTTTTTTCATTTACTTTCCATTATTTATCTTTTACTGTTTTTCCAAAATCTAAGTGTAAATTTGAATGTTGGTGTCTCTGGTGTTTGAATCTGGCAGCTCAGTAATTCAGGTGCAGACTCTAAACTGATACAGTTTTGCAACATTTAATTGATACATTTCACAGCAGCATCTCTGGAGTATTAGCAACTATTGTATCAATTCTAACAGCTGCCTGTAATGAAACCCAGAGATTCTGCTCAGCAGGGAGAAAGATAAGAAATGTATCCATTAAATGTATCAGTTTAGAACAGCTGGGGGGGTCAGCGACCCCCCATCCCAGAGCTGCTTTAGAAGGTGAAAAATTACACTTTACACTTCAATATTAGAAAAACAGTTACAAATAGAAAATAGACAGTAATTGGGAAAAGTCAATATTTCTGGTGATCTATCTGAAAACAACTAGTTGTTTGAAGGTGGACAAGCCCTTTAAGTCTAGAAACAAATAAAAACATTTAATAAATCCAATAGGCTGGTTTTGCTTCCAATGAGGATTAATTATATCTTCATTTGGATCAAGTACACAGTACTTTTTTATTATTATTTATAAATCTATTAACACTGCTGATTACACCTACATTTACATCATTAATAATGTATAAGGGCACATAGGGTATCAATAAACAATAACTGTTTCGTCAATGTCTTTTTTATCACTGATTAAAAAATGGTGTTTGACTTCAGAGCCTTTGTGGAATGTGTGCAGTTCCTATTTTAGAAAGATAAACATGGAAGACCGACCCAAAGCATTTCTTTTTATAGCGAGCCTAAATGCCTATAATAGAATTATAAAGTGACTTTCTGAAGAACTCCTATGTTCTGTGTTGTGGAAGTAAAACAAAAAGTTTCCATTCGCATTCCATTCTTTTACACGGCTTCATATCACTTTGATTAAAGCTTAACTCCATATGGCAGTCATGTTTAACTCTAATTCAAACGTCTAATTTACACTGAGACTTCAAGGATCTTTTGGCTCACTGTGCAGTGACATGATTAGACCTGTGCGGTGATATATAGATACATCAAAGAGAATCTGGTGTCATTTTCTTTCCTGCCATCATTTGGACACATTTGGGATCGTTTTGCTTGTAAAGGTAAAGTGTACTTGTGTAACACTTGTGTAACAGTTACTGTTTCTCATTAATTGAGCTTATACAAAGCTTTGCACAATATTTGCTTTGGTTTTGAGGAAATCTTTGCTGTATCTATGATTACCAGGCAATATAAACACAACCCCATATGACATCAATGAGCCTGTTACTTAAAGTCCAAAGCACTCTCCTATGTTAAAACCCTCCCCCTGACCTCCACTCCCCTCAGAGTCATATATGGTTGGAATCAGCCAAAATAGATGGAAGGGTCAGCCTTATTACATCACAAAAGAAGAGGACCCCTGCTGCTTGAAGTTTCACTAACCCACATCAGGGGGCTACCTTCTTGGCCCAACCTACTGCAAACAGCCTGAGGGTTTTGAGTCAATCCACTCATATTTCAATAATTCCTTATCTTAGCACTGATAGAACTATTTAGATGCCACTATTCCTACTAAACAAAAGGAACACCAAGAGCCCCAATAGTGTAATATGTATTGGTAAGGGATAATGAAATAAGAGTAAATAGCATATACTCACAAACCAGGGTTACCAATAGGCAACCACTGTAAAGGCAGGTGGGGAGATTGTCCTGACCCCACTCAGGATTAAGAAGTCGCTCTCTGTAGATAGAAAAAGGGTATCAACCCTCTACACAGGGTGGACTTATTATTGTATAGAAAGAACAGAGGCGCCAAAAGGATAAAAGGATATAAACGAGTTTAAAAGCCAAAACTTGGTAATCAGAGGAGGCAGTGGTGGACTTACCTCCTCCAAGCAGACACAAAACGACTGTTATTAAGCAGTCAAAATTTATTAACGAACTCCAATCAGTACAACGCGTTTCACGGGCTCAGACCCGCTTCTTCAGGCAATAAACATAGGAGTTACAGCATCTGGCAGTAGTATACACACTCAGCGCCTCTGTTCTTTCTATACTATTCCTACTAACTATGCTTTCATAAGAATTTCTTTTTGTAAGCACAATTCTTCAGGAAAATTATTAGTGTACAATGGTGCTTTAAAGAGGCACTAAATGTCCATACACAACTTTTATACAGTACAGGTATAAGCAAAATAATTAGAACCTGCCAAAAAAGCACTCAATCTGTTATTTTCTATTTATATTGCAAACTCATCACTGTTTAATTTAAAATTATTATATCCCACTGCACACACAGAGTTAGTTTAACAACAGATGAGCTCTGTATAAACATTTTCCCTTTGTTGTATCAGTTTTGGTATACAGGACAGGTTCCTCATTTCACAACTGCTTGCAAGAATAAGTTAAAAACTAGTTCCATTTGCTCTGTTTGAGATATTCAGCTTATTTTGTTTTAATTAAAACAAGTATGTTGAACACTAGTTACTGAAAGTATGTTGAACAAGGTGTATACTGCCCCTTCAAGGCTCCCTAAGGCTAACACTTCACTATTAGGGTAGGGGCAGACAAGCAGATTCGGGGAGATTTAGTCGGCAGGCGACTAATCGCCTCTTCAGCCCAGCCTCACAAGGAAACTTCGGGTGACTTCAGAAATCGAAGCGCCACGAGTGAATTAGCGAAGGCGATTCCTCATTGAAGCACACGGAAGGCAGTTCAGGGAGATTGTCGCCAGGGCGGAAGAGGCCATTAGTCACCTGGCGACTAAATCTCCCCAAATTTGCTCATCTGCCCCTACCCTTACTTTGTGACTTTATTTGTTGTTTTAATGAAGACAGAGATAAGGGTGAGCAAAGGCAAATAACTGGTATCGTGGATTCATATCAAACACTGAAGGATAATATTGTTACAATTTTAGGTCCAGCTCAGTAAAGTAAGTTCAAGGTATCTTGCAGGCTGACAATATAACACAAAGTGGTCTATTTTTGGGTGGCAGGAAGAAAAATAATATAATGTAATGGTGTAATTTTTATGCATTAGAATTGGCTGTCAGTCCAAAGATTTGACAGCGTTTCTCATTTAACTTTTAGCAAGACCTTAATGGGCAACCTGTGTAAAGTACCCTAAAACCATGAGGCAATATGACTAACAAAATAAAAATGAACTTTATACACATCTGTTCTGTAGCTGCCAATCCAGTTTCATACATAGAATGTCAGCGGTTTAATAGAATTAAATCGAGCACCCAAAATAGTTCACTTTCCTTCCTCTGAAAGCGTAATAGTCTCCAGCCCGAGAGGTGTAAGTCAAATGGTCGGAACTGATTTATCAAGCTATATAAATATGGCAGACACGCAACTTCCTGATGACAAAAAGACTGCAGATCCTCAGCAGCGATACTGAAACTGATTTATGCTTCAGGCATTTTACACATAATTCAGCTGCCAGCATGGAATTGTGGTATAAGACTACCAAGGAAAATCTGGAGATAAATATATCAATAGGACATTTAATTTTAAGAATGTAATTTGTATGCTGGAATAAACAGAGGCAGGAGTAACATCCCAAGTGGTAGATTTTTAGATTTTTATTGGATACAATCAAATTCACATAAGTTGCATTTTATGGGTACACGCAGTGTCCCTTTCACAATTCACGTTGATGTATTATGTGAAACAGTTTGTTATCCATTTTTCAATACCAATGCATAATGTTTTGTCAAATAAACTGAAAGAGAAATTTAAACAAAAACTAACATGTGTACCTTTATCTATTCTTGCAAACCTTTTATTAAAATGTTCTTGTCCAACTGGTTGCTTGGTTTGAACGGTATGCAAAGAGTGTTATTGGATCCCTAGGTGAATCCTGATCCAGCAATCATCTTAAAGTTGCAGTATCGTCCCATTCCTATTATAAATCAGCCTGTTTCCCTAGAAGTTCATATGGGGCCCATATGGCTGGAAATTTAGGGGTTCAATTTTGGACATGTTCAATCATGCTCTCAAAATGCATATTTACTACAAGCTTTCTATGGATTTCCATTATGGAGGGAATGGCTGCTGATTTCCACTTAGCCGCTAGGGTAATACAAGCTGCAGTCAGTATATGGTTAACCAGCTTCTGGGAAGTACTTGAAATTTTCTATATGGGTTTGGCCAACAATTGGTTACCAATTTTTTTTGGATTTTGGAATCTGGTTACAAGTAGCTTTCATTAGCAGACTATGAACTTCTTCCCAATATCCAGTGATTATTGGACATTCCCATACATAGTAGGTGATATAGTGATCCTATGTTAGGGCAACCCCTCCAGCACTGATCTGGGATGGCCGGATTAATTTTATTCAGTTTTTGAGGGGTATACCAAAGCATCATAACCTTATATGCATTTTCTTTCTGTTTCACACACATCACTCCTGACACTGCCTTGCACCAAATAGCTTCCCAGTCCTCCAATTCGAGAGGGCCCTCTAGTTCTTGTTCCCAGTTCGTCATGTACCAGTGTTTTAGGAACATATCAGTTAGAGATTAAAATCTTAAATATATTTGATAGGAGAGCTTTTTGTGGCCAGCTGCCCCTCGTGATATTCTTGAAGGGGGTGAGAATTGCATTGCGTTTACATGTAAGGAAAGGTTAAATTAAATGTCTTACTTGAAGATATTCATAAAATCTTATTGGGATTTCAGGTAGTTTTGCAAGTAGGTCTCCGAAATTGGAGCATCTGGGAAGCATCAGTGGTGAGAACATCATGTATTTGAAACATACCTTTTGCCCCCCAATTGCTATATAGGGAAGCACATGTCCCTGGCTGAAACCTGCAGTTTTTTAGAAGTAGAGTCATTAAGGAAAAAGGGGAGATTAAATGTAGTTTATGTTTTATTCAGTGCCAAGTGGTAAGAACCAATTTGGTGCTTTCTAGTATGGTTTTAGGGAAATGTGGACCTGAGTTCCATAGGAGCACTCCCATATGTGTTGCCCATAATGGTACAGGGTTAAATTGTGACCAAGCTAACATCCATCTCAAATGCGCTGCATCATGATATCTCTGTATAGATGGGGCCAGAAGTACTATTTTTAGAGAGCCTGTGTCTCTTATTGCCCCATATAAATTTATTGAAAGCTCACTGGATATCTGATAGTGTTGAGGAAGGGACCAAGACTGGGAGAATTTGCATGCATAATGGGAGTGCCTCTGACTTTTCTCACTTAATTTTGTACCCAGACAGATGGCTGTAGATACCTAATGCCTTATGTAGGGAGGATTAAAGAAGGCACTAAAGTGGCTAATCTATTTGCTAAGATCTTAGTGAACAATTTAAAATCAGAATTGAGAAGTGCGATAGGTCTATAACTACTACATAGGGATGGATCTTTACCCTCTTTATGTGAGAGAGTTAAGTAGGAGGCAAGCATAGAGGGCGGGATAGGGGTCCCTGTCAAGACTTTATTTAATGGGGTTGTTAAATGTGGTAGTAAATCCAAAAAAGGGAGCACTATGGATTTACTAGTATACTATGACTACGGATTTACTATGGACAGGATATCACTACAGGGGATGGCGGTGCACATGTAGCACGCTGAGGCCTGCTACAGTCCGGTCAGTGCTCCCACTTAAGTTATACATTTTTTCTGGTTAAATGTGGTAGCAAGATACTCTGAAATGATTTCAACTATATATATGGGAATCCATGTGGACCCAGGGTTTTTTATTTGGGAGGGATTTCAAGGTAGTCAAAATTTCTTCTGGTGACATTTCAGCGTTAAGGATTTCTAGGTCTTCAGGGTGTAATTTAGTCATGTCAGCTAGATGTAAGAAGTCTTGGAGTGATGGTTGCTGTAGGAGCTGGGTCATCCGCCAAGTTGTATAAGTTGCTATAATATCGGCGGAAGTGGTCTGCTATCTCGTCTGGGTTTTGTGTGCTAGACTCTGAGGGGATTTTATTTTAGATATAGTAGACTGGGCTTTCCATTCCCTCAGTTTATTTGCTAAAAGAGTTAGTGGTTTATCACCTTGTACATAGTAAGTTTAGCATGACCACTGTATGGTTTTGTCAGTTTCTAAGTTTATAAGTATGGAGCTCTTGCCTAGCTTGTGTAAGCTTTCACCAAGTTTCTGGGGTATTGGATAGTTGGTGTAGGCGTTCTGAATTCTCCAACATTTCTGTCAATTTTGTTAACATATTTGCACATTTCTTTTTCCTGGCTGAGGTGATAGCAATTAGAGTTCCCCTGATTGTTGCCTTATGGGCTTCCCACAAAACCGGGAGTGACGGGGCTGTAGGAGCATTTAAAGTAAAATATTCCTTAAGGGCCTTTCTGATTTGTATTTGAATTTGCAATGAGTTGGTCTGTGTGGCGGGGAGCTAAATGTGATATTCAGGAGCAGGAGCATAGTCTGACTATGTGATTGGTAATATCTTAGTTGAAAATTTCCCAGTAAGACAGGTATGAGAGAGAAATCAAATCTTGTATAAACTTGGTGCGGGTTAGAACAAAAGTTAAATTGGCTATCTCTGGGGTGGTTAATTCTCCAAGCATCTGGTCTCATTAGTTGCCTGAAGCTTTTAGAATGGTGAATGGAGGTTTTATCTGGGGAGGAGTGAGATCTATCCTTATCTTGAGAGAAAATTAAGGTAGAGTCTCCTCCCATGATTGTGTGTCGTGTTAAAAGGTTCTGATGTTTCTCTAGAATTTGTTTTAGCAAATTCACCTGATTCCTATTCGGTGCATAAATATAGATGTTCCAGCTAAGGTTCCTTTAAGAATTAGGTAGTGACCCTTCGGGTCTCGATATGACTCCAGTACTTGAAGAGGGCAGTGTTTATGTATTAGCCCCACTACCCCTGATTGCGTGCATTTCCTGTCATCGCATTAAAGTTGTTGGGGATAGATCCACGTAGATAAATAGCTTAACATTTTGGTAGATAATTTTTTGAAGTTGATGGCTTTGGGGCAAGATAGCCTCTTTAGTCTCATTGTAGTGGAAGCATATCGCCTCGTGCTGGTGGCTTGGCAGCAGGTGGTTTGGCTGCAAGGGTGCAATGGGACCTATCCATGCTGATTCTTCTGAGAGGTCATGGCATAGTTGGTGGAAGAGTCCCTTTAAGAATTGTTGTAAGGATTGAGGTTCTATGTCTTCAGGTATGCCCCGAAACCTTAAATTATGTCTGCGTCATCTAATTTCCAGATCCTCACATTGAGATCTTAATTGGGATAGTCCGTCCTGGAGAGTAAAATTTTCCTCCTCTATTGAAGAGTAGTGTTGCGCCAAGTCATCCGTATCTGTTTCCATACGGTCAGTTCGTTCCTTCAGGTCATCTATGCTATGGCCTTGGTAATAGTGTTGGTCAGCGTGGTTTGTAGGCCATTCAGCTGCTCAGACAAGACTTGCATCATTACTAGCGTGTTGTACAGGTCGGGGGAATCCAGAGAGAAACTTGGTGCTGTTTGTGACTGACCTGGGGAGGTTGTCGGGTCGTATGGCACTGACCGACGACGGCGGAGATGGTGACTTCTACATGGCTTTTCTTGAACATTCTAGTGCTGGTCTGCCCTGTGATGGTATAATATAGAGCAAAGAGTTGACCAGAATTGTAGAATTTTCCTTTCTGGCTCTATGGTCTTTGATTCTAGCACAGCTGATTCCATTATTCATGAAGGATATAAACCTTCACTTAAACTGGCTATTTTGGCTGCCTAGCAGATGTAAAGGATTCACCAGTGAGAACCCTTCTTACCCACCTTGTTATTCTGCCACCTTAGTAATTAAAGATGAAAGCAAATTGGGCTGTTTAGTTGTTTGATGCTTTAATGTGAGTGACAATGAACTAGGAAATGGGCACACAGAAGAGGCAGGATTCTCAATGGATCACGTTCTCTGATGAAGTACCCAGTGGTTGACATGAGGTATGCAAACATACTGAATACCTCTGCATGTTTTCTGCTGATCTATGGATCTTCTTGCATCAGCTGGGTAACTGGTTCTCAAGAGCTTGGAAGTTTTAGTGAGCAGTGCTACTTTAAGAATACAATCCGGTTATACTCAATCAGTTAGCACATGTGTGTGCCCCAGCATAGCTCCTTGCGCAATGAATATGCCTACCCTAGTTGTGCGTTAGTGACATAAATCTACCACAGTACCACTGATCCACCTGAATCTTCCTAGACTACAAATCTCAGCATTCTGCAGCCTATTATCAATATTAAAAGGAGAACAAAAGTTTGTTTGCAAGGCACCCATCAGTATGCCTCGCTCCCAAAACACACCAGCAAAGACCGAGCAATTTGCTGTAGCACATTTCTTATTTTGCACATCTTGTTTTCTTTTGTTCTAAATACTTTTGCAGGTACCATTACACTAGTACTAGCAATTGCAGGAGAATAAAATATATATTTTTTGTAAATAAATTTAATATGTGCATATGTATGCTGCTTTTAAAGGTCTGTAAAATAAAATGTCTTTCAATACACTGTCACTTTAAAGCATTTTCAGTTAACCCCTCTAGCCAGCCTGTGTTTCTCTCCGAAGCACGCCCCCTTCCCATAAGCTCAGACATATCCATTTAGCAGAAGAGAAAGCTGGAAGGAGATGAACGCCTGAGGATCCCTTTTTTAGTCATATTTACAGGTTCATTCCAGCGGCCTTTCATGCTCGTTGCTGAGACACATTTGCAGCCTTCCCTGAGTATACATTCCAAGGGAAACAGTTACCATAATCCCACTGCAGCTTGTCACATGCCTAATCACTCACTCCACTCACATACAAGAAGCTATTGAAGAAAAAAAAGAGATCTTTGAAAAAGTTGCCCCCCCCCCAAAGTAGATTGTGTTCTTGTCAGTTAGTTATAGTTTAGCACGGTCACATAAGTAGGGAGCCTTGCCAAGCCACCCTATCTTATAATGGAACCCGATAGCTTTGTAGTTTTAAAAATCCATATATCCATATATCCACACTGCCCATCTGGAGGATTTCACACAATCTATGGCTCAGCTCAAAGGGTTGCTACAATGGGAATCTACTGTAGCAGGTGTACAGACTTTACAAATATTCAAAATAGTTTTAAAGCTATTTGTAAATGTAACCACCATTGAAAGCAGTATCTGTGTGTCCCCTCTGCACTAAATCAAACTTGCATGCTCCCTTGCTGGTTTGTTACAAAATACAGTACTTTTTAAAGTAAAAAATTTCCCCCCAACAGTTTTTATTAAAGAAAAGTACTTCTTTAACAAATGTAAAGTTGAGACACAAGCAAGCACATTGTGACTGAATTCCCTGGCTTGTTCAATATGCAAGTGCGTGCGATGTGGGGAGGGGGGGCATCAATCAATCCTTTGTTACTCATAAAATTGGGGTTATACTTGACCTGGGGAGTGTGCCCCTTAGTTTTTATTTCTGAAGAATCTGTACACACAGCACTGCCTGTGCAGTATGCCTTAAAGTGGACCTGTCACCCAGACTTAAAAAGCTGTATAATAAAAGTACTTTTCAAATTAAATAAAAATTCGTTTTTTTTTTTATTTAAGCATTCATAGCTGTTGTAAACTCATTTAAAAGGCTGTACCATCAAATATTGCCTGCCCCTCCTCTATGCCTTAGGCACAGAGGCGGGGCAAACAATTACTCTCACTTTCCATTCAGCACTTCTAAGAAGATGTCACTGCACTCCCCTAAGTCCCCCTCTCTCCTTACAATTTAATTGTGTAACCGGTGCATGGGGATGGATATCAGGTCCCCTATTCTGGTGCACAAACAAGATTTTGAGCTGATGCAAGGCCTCAAAATGGCTCCTGCCTGCTTGCTATAATTATGAAATCCTTTACCGAAGGAAACAATATTCAGATAATTTATACTGTTTATTTTGCTTGACTAACGTGGTACAATTGGATTTGTAATACTTTTTTCAAGTGACAGGTCCCCTTTAAAGGACAAGGAAAGGTGAAACACAATAATGTTTCTATGGATAGGCATACTTCAATAGTGTCTAAAAGTGCTTCTACTTCGGTCAGCTTCTAGGCCCTTCAGTAGATCCATAGCTTCCAGTCTTCAGAAAAGCACTTCATTTGGCACAGAAAAATTATACAATCCAATGATGTTTTACCAAGACCTAACAAATACGCAATAGATGGACTTTAGAAGAGGCGTGTGCGCAGATCTTCATTGTGAGCACATTTAACCCATGCTAGCTCACATTCATGAACCCAGCTATGCCGGCCCTCTTTAAAACAGGAACCAATTGGAACTGCTTATAGCAGCTGCTACGGTTAACTGTGTGGCCAACTTTTACACAGACATTTTTAAACATAGATGTGCTCTTGCATGCTACTTGTACTCTGCTTCTGCTCATGTGCTGTTGTCTTCTCATCTTTTAACAGCACACGAAAAACTGTTATGCACAAGGGTGAGGGGCGGGGAAATATTACGCATACGCAGTTCTTCAAAGTCATACAACTTGATGGCATCAGCTCAGGAAAGATGGCAGCCACCAATGAAGTAAGAGGAGGAAGATTCCTCGGTGAAGCAACCAGTTTAATATGCACATTTTCTTACCATAAACCTAGTGATCCAGAAGAGGAAGGGGTTACAAAACTTTTAACGAGTTATTGAAAAGAAGGCTTTCCTTGTCCTTTAAGGATATGAGGTTAAAATCAGACTGTTTAAAGCAACAGGCTGAACCTCTCCGTGTCTGGAAACCGTGTGGTGGCTCCGGCACAATCACATTTCAGCTCAAATACAAAGCCATGTTTTCTCCCACAGAATTACACCAAACCTGACAAAAGTCTTCCAGACACAAACTTAGAAGAGAATTCTGCTAGTAGTCATGTGCTGGCCCTAGCCCAATGCAGACACTGAATGACACTCAAGGTAGGGGCAGGTGAGGGTCACCTACATGGAGCATGCTAACAGAATCAGCACTGGATCCAAAGTATGTGCTAAAACAGAGTGCAGAGGCCTGCAGACAGCCGAACACAGTGCTAAAAACTATGGCCTATGTATGCAGCGTTCGGATTCACAATTGATGCTTCATAAGTGAGCTGTACTCCAGCATGGCTGTCCACACCAGGAGCTCCTTCTCAATGCAGGCGGCAGAGTGTTCACTAGGGTGCTTTTGTTTCCCCCCATTTGTAAGCCCACCTCCTCCAGTTAGGAAAGCACATTTTATGTGATAGGCACCCTTTAAAAACACTAATAGTTAATATATTCTAGAATGTGGTTAAAAGTTTCTTTTATTAGGCAAAATGTATTTAAATTAACATTATACATAGGTAAATAGCCCACAACAGTTTCGCTTGCAGAAATAAACCCTTTTTTATTACCATTCATATGATCTCTGTTAAAAACGGGTTTACCATGGAGCAGTAGGAAAACAGTAGAAGGATTAAACTCAACCAGTCTCCATTGATACATTCAATGGATACATGTTTTATCTTTGTCCCTGCTGAGCAGAATCACAGGCAGCTTTTAGAACTGATACTGATACAATAGTTGAAAATACTCCAGAGATGCTACTGAGAAATGTATCAACTAAATGTTGCAAAATTGTAACAGCTTAGAATCTGCACCTGAATTACCAGACTCAAACACCAGACATTTGGGGAAAACAGTAAAAAATAAAGTAATTAAAAAAAATATATAGGATATAACTGTTCAGGAGTTCACCGTTGATCCTTAGCATGTAGCTCAGAAAAGCAACAGTTTTGACCCATGAGCCCCCTCCTTCAAATCACTGAATGGTTACTGCCTGGAAACTGTCTTAAGAGACAAAAGTTACTTCCAACAGTCAATTTGGTCTCCATTCCTAATATGCCCCAGACCAAAGGCTTCTTTTAACAAGGCTCCACAAAAAAATGTTAAACTTCACCCACCTAAACCCACTCACCAGTCTGAATCCCTACTGGTCCCTCTGTTTACCAGGGCCCATGTCTATAAAAATGTAGCCCTGCAATCAGCGCCCCACAATTTTCAATGCTTTACAGGAAAACACAATCCACAATTCTTATGTAACACTGAACATCATAATATTGAAGTAAATAAACAATGTCATTTTCACTTTAATGACTTTCCCATTGCATACACATGATGTACTGGCCAAGTAAAGAACTGGTGTTGAGCTTGTGTTGACTGGAGCTGCCAACACTCTGGTCTCCATCATCCTCTGCACTAGACAAGTCCAATAGTGAAAAGGCAGTTATCTCCGCTCCTGGACTTTTTCACCACTCTGACAACTTTCATTCAGAATACACAGAGATTGTACAATATACAGCCATATTGCTCCATGTTCCAAGACATCACAAAATACAAATAATCATTAATATACTGTAGGCACCACACATAAAATACACAGTATGCAGTGAGTAAGGTTTTTAGATGAAAAGCAGTTAATTATACAAAGGCTTCTCAATGAATGAATGCAACCTTACTTTCAATTTCACATTTTTCCCTGTTTAGTTTAAGAAATAACAAAAAATAAATATTTTCTAATTAAAGTAACAGGCAAAAAGATGTTCAGCACTAGCCCCATTTATTTAATAATGGTTGAAAAAGGGGGTATTCTGACACTGTTAGGGGATGCTTGAAGTATTTGTAAAAGTGTTTTAGCAACCTGCAAACAAAAGCAACTTCTCCATCTTTAAAGAAAGAGATTGTGCGTTGTTTGACTATACCATGTAAATCAGGGGTGTCCAACCTTTTGGCTTCCCGGGGCCACATTGGAAAAAGAAAAATTGTCTGGGGCCACACATGAAATACACAAACACTTTTGATTTCTAAAAGTAAAGGAAATGCATAGAAAAGAACTACAATACCAGTTGGATAACCAGATAGATCTATACACTGGAATATGGCTCACCTGGATAGTAAATAGACTTATTATTATATTATTATTATTACTACTAACTGGGAAATGGGCGGAGTCCCCCCTCCTGCCTACTCCTATATCCTTTGCAATATGAAGTTCCCTCCCTAACCAAGCATTTCAAGCTGGGCCACAAGCATGTCCATCCTGGGCCGCACTACTTTTATAGGCAGCTCCCTGTTAATTACAGACACACCAATCCACAGAAAGAAGACAGGTACAACCCCTTGTGTAACCTGCCAATCCTGTGCTTGATACTGCAATTTATAGGCAGGGAACACTTCTCTACCCAGTAAGTTGAGACGTTAGTTTTTAGACCAGGAAAACAAGACTTTGGCAGGGAGAACTGGGTTCAGTACAAAGTCTGCTCTAACTCAACAAAGATTTGTTCGAATGACCTTCCATCGGGGGTTCTTAACATGGAATCCAATCTGTGGAGCCTTTGGAGGTGAATAAGAAGATAATAATAAAAGTCAAGTGGAAGGGAGGAGCGGTCAGCTACCAGGAACCTTTGTTACAAGTAATAAGAGGGAAATTGAAGGTCCCTGCTGGAGCCATGCCAGCCCATAATATGCACACACACAGAAAGGGACAGAGAATGCAGCAGTTCTTGCGCAACTCCCTGGGAACAGCACTGTATTATGTATTTCCCTCCCAGACCAAGACCAAGACCATGCCTGGGCACACCCTGCCCAAATCCACCCAACACACACGCTGCCCACCCAGTGCATTGCCCGGCTCCCTCTCTTTCACCTTCTCTTTGCTCCCCATGGCTGAGCTCTAGTGACAGACACATTCATGTTTCTACATGCTGAGTCACTCAGCAGTCTCCCTTGTGCCTGTTTAATTGTGTGCCCCTCTCAGTGGCCTCCCAGTGTCCCGCATAAGTGTTGTACTGCCCAGTCACATTCCTTCCCTCGCTTACCTGATCTCAAGCTGCAGACCGGCTCCTTTTGCGACTCTCCCAGCACAGACAGCTTCCCACTGACAATTAGAAACTTTCCTGCACAAGTCACTGCTAGAAGCAGCGTGTTCCCTACACTCTCTTCCTGTCTTATGTCATTTGCTATTCTTCCTGTGTCTTGCTCTGACACCCCCTGCTGGCAGATTGTGGGTACTACACCTTTCCCATAAAAGGAGTCACCAATGGCTAGATGCCCACATGCGACAGAACACAATGTTTCTAACTTAATTGGCTCTTGGCCAGAGTATATTTTTAAAGGTTTTGTTTCTTGGGAGACTCTTAAGATAGCTTCAAGGGCAATACACCTTCATTAATAAAACTGTAATAAAACATAAAAACTACAGAAATGTGTTCAAACTTTCATAACCTGGCAAATTTTGTAAAATGGACATAGTAATTTCACTGCCTCAGCACTGCAAATTTGTTTGTCCATCTTTCCTTTTCCAGAATGTTGGAAGGTACGCTATCCTCCATGCATGGGTCATTTCCAAAAGACATTTCAGCATAGGGTTCCAAAATTGTAGCTTTCAACTAACTGGAATGATTATGCTAATGAAATAAAAATATTTAGTATACAAGAATAAGGCACTCCAGCTGAAATTAACGACGCGACGCGCGTCAAAAACGACGCGCGACTCGTTTCGCGAATCGGCGAAAAATTTGCGAATTTCTCTGGAAATTCGCGAATTTTTCGGCGAAGCGAAACGCGGCCGTTTCGCCCATCACTAATTAGGTTAGGTGAATTCTATAAGTAAAAATAATGGGCGCAGTAGGGCAGCAGAAATTCTTGCTGGGACTTTTACAGGTATGGGGCCTGTTATTGGGAATGCTCAGGACCTGGAGATAATGGATATTTCTGTAATTTGGATCTTAATACCTTAAGACTACTAGAAAATCATGTAAACATTATATAAACCCAGTAGGTTGGCTTTGCTTCAAATTAGGATTAATTATATCTTAGTTTGCAAGGATCAAGTACAAGCCACTGTTTTATTATTACAGAGAAAAAGGAAATAATTAAAAAAAAATTGGATTATTTAGATAAAATGGAATCTATGGCCTTTCCATAATTCGGAGTTTAACCGATCCTATACTTGTACTGTACATAAGGATAAGCCTGCTGGAATCTATACATGACATTGTGCATTAACACCAAGGGACAGATTTATCAAGGGTCGAATTGATTTGAAGTTAAAAATTTTGAATTAAAAAAAATTTGAATTTCAAATTAATTTTGGGCTTATTCGACTACTGAATTTCTATAGGACCGTATGGGAAGCTCCCATAGTTTTTTGATCGAATAAAAAAAATTTGATCGATTACTTAAAATGTTTGAATAGATCAATTAGAACTATTTTATCGATTGATCCAATTTTTTTTATTCGATCGTATTGATATATCGAATTGCGTCAAAAAACCCTCGAATTCAAAATTCGAATTCAACGGGTTTTAATTAGTCAAGAATTTGAGGGTCGAATTCTGGATTTTTAACACTCGAAATTCGACCCTTGATAAATCTGCCCCCAAATGTCCAAGAGAATAATTCACACATGGCACAAATAGCCCTATATATGAATTTACACATTCAAAAACATATATACCCATGTGCATATACAAATGAAATTTCAAGTCTTGTATCTTTAAATGACATTTTAATCTATGCATGTAAGCATTAATATTTACAATAAAACAATATAGATTTGGGACACAAAAATAAGTACATTTGGTGTATATATATATATATATATATATATATATATATCACACATTCTCATTATGCTATATACTTAGAAGTAAATATTAAAAACCCTTTGTAAGTTGCATGCCTGTTTAATAAATAACTTAAAACAATTTGGCACCATGTCCATTACATAACAAAATAAATATAGTCACACAATTAAATAAATAAATACATCCCCCCCCCATAAAGAGTAAATATTTGCACGAGCAGGCAGTGTGCAGATGATTTCATACAACCTAAGATACAACAATTTTGGCACTATCAATTTATTTTGTTTTGTGGAAAACAGCTACAGATAAATACAGTAGAACCTCCTGATTTGAAGTTTTCCCTCATTTTACGTTGCTGTCTTGAGTTTTTACACCATTTTCTGTGGTCCCCTGAAAAACATAAAATATGGGGCTCTACTGTACCACATTAAGAAATCAGATCGTAATGCCCAAAATTGATGATATGCTGGAGAAGGAATCCAGTGCCCCCCAGGCTGCAGCCAACAGCAGGAGGGCACACTTTCCTTATTCCACCTGTGTATATTGTGCTATTTAGAATTATATTTATATATGTACAAGGTCTTTATGGTCTCAGCATAATCATCCTTTAAAGGGGAAATAAGCCTAATTAAAGGGAAACTGTCATGGGAAAACATGTTTTTTTTAATCAGTTAATAGTGCTGCTCCAGTAGACTTCTGCATTGAAATCCATTTCCCAAAAGAGCAAACAGATTTTTTTATATTCAGTTTTGAAATCTGACATGGGGCTAGCCATTTTGTCAATTTCCCAGCTGCCCCAGTCATGTGACTTGTGCCAGCACTTCAGGAGGGAACTGCTTTCTGGCAGGCTGTTGTTTTTCCTTCTCAATGTAACTGAATAGTAAGCAGTGGGACATGGGTTTTACTATTCAGTGTTGTTCTTAGATATACCAGGCAGCTGTTATCTTGTGTTAGGGAGCTGTTATCTGGTTACCTTCCCATTGTTCTTTTATTAGGCTGCTGGGTGGGGGAAAGGAATGGGGTGATATCACTCACACTTGCAGTACAGCAGTAAAGAGTGATTAAAGTTTATCAGAGCACAAGTCACATGACCAGGGGCAGATGGGAAATTGACAATATGTCTAGCCCCATGTCCGATTTCAAAATGAAATATAAAAAAATATTTTTGTTCTTTTGAGAAATGGATTTCAATGCAGAATTCTTCTGGAACAGCACTATTAACGGATGCATTTTGAAAAAAAATTTTTTTTCCATGACAGGATCCCTTTAACTCTACAACTGGCGCTTTTTAAACTGTAGGTGCAAGAGTATTCACCAGTGCTACATCAGTCATTTTGCTGATAGTTAACAGTTACTGTGCAATTGTTGCTTGCATGAACAAGGAATCTAGCAGTGATATGCCAAGCATGATTTAACCATAAGGAAATGTTGAACAAGGCCAGGGTCAAACAAAATTTCTGGGAAAAATAAAACTTAATTTCATTAATCATCAGCATTGTGTTGTCTATTCAGAACAGACTCAACAGACATTGAAATTTGAAAAACGGCTACATGGCACAGGATACGTAATGGATAACAGATAGCATTATGTTCTACAGAACTTATCTGCTATCTGCTGTTTAACGTGAGCCTTTTATCCTTTGAATGGCTGCTCCCATGGCTACACAACAGCTAATTTATATAAACAATAGTAGTGCTTCTGAAGCAAACACTGCATTATATTTTTATTACTTTAACTTGGTTTAAAAATATCAGTAGGGACCAGCAACTAAAAATTATGATTATATATATGGATATAGACATATGCCCACTTCTGATATTTTTATTTAAAGGGATACTGTCATGGGAAAACATGTTTTTTTCAAAATACATCAGTTAATAGTGCTGCTCCAGCAGACTTCTGCACTGCAATCCATTTCAGGCTAGACATAGTGAGTTTTCCAGGTTCCCCCAGTCATGTGACATGCTCTGATAACGTCAGCCACTCTTAACTGCTGCACTGCAAGTTGGAATGATATTTTTACTTTGTATGGTCCCCGTGCCCAACTTATGGTAATGTATTATTTAAAGCTCAATATAAAAAAGTGGTTGTATAGCAAACACATCAAAGATGATTGCTAGGGCAATCTACTAAGCAGAGACCTATGTGCCTGATATAGACCTTATCCCTTATTTTTATGTCCCTTAAAATTTTTAAAACAATGTAGCTTTCAAATTTAGCCCACTGCATGAGAAACACAGAGAGTTCTGTTGTTGAAAGCAGATACGCAAATTGCTAAAATAAATAGAGTTTACTCCAAAGAAATTATTTGTTTATCTTTTTATGTGATATTAGAACAATATCAGACTTGATACTGTAGCTTTCTTTGCTTCTGATGAATTGTGAATGGGCCTGGCCAGCACAAAAGGAACCAAAGCATTGCCTTGGTCAGAATCAATCTTTATGCTGAATAGTCACCGCTATAAGAACTTTTTTGATTGGGACAGGAATGTTTGCTTAGAAATATATTCAGCTATACAAAACACTAATCTGAACATGTTTACAGTCAGTCCTTCACATACTGGAGAGCCTGCGAAAAATTCACAAAATTCTGAAAAATTTGCAAAGCACATTGAAGTCAATGGGTGTCAAAATAATTTAGATGTGTGAGTCTTTCATCCATATGCATTCAAGTCAGTGGGCTTCAAAACTATTTCGGCGTGCAACAATTTTTACATGCAAGACTTTTTTGTTGCAGTGAATTTATGCAGCAAATTTATTCTCAGCAAGTTTCCACATTTTGCCACCTGCGAATATTTTCACAAAACTACTGCAAAAATTTGTCACAAATCCATGCCTGATGAATAAATTTGCCCATCACTAGTAATAGATTTAGAATATGTGAATAGTCTGATTGCCAGCAACTCACATGCAGCTCTGCCAGATTTTGATTGCCCAATATGGTTGCATGTCACTTACCAGCCAATATCCTTCTGACTAATCATGGAGCATGTGATGTATCCCAAGATCCTGTTTATGCCATTATTTCTATGCTAAAACATCTTTTTCTTGAAACACAAATGCATTTTTTGGTGGTGGTGCAAACATACCTTTTCTGGAAACTGGAATTATAAAATACTTAAACAGATGGCAAATGGAGGTGGGGGGGGGGAGCCTCTGCTCATTTCTAATTTATTTGAATGGGAAGGCATTGTCTAAGCAACATTAATGCTGTCAAACAGGGATCCTTCTAGAAAATGAGGATTCCCCAGTGATGATCTGTCTGACGAGAACAATATCATGCCATAGTGCATCAATTCAATAAACAGACCAGTGCATTCTGTTGATGCTTTTATCCATTAGAGAACCAGTCAACATATTGTGTTCCATAGTTAGTATACAGGCAGGCCCTGAATGACAACCCCTTTGTGGTTTCATCTACATTTCTGCCTTCCAAAACCCTTCCACAAAGAGAATGCTTATTCTAAAACCTTAGGAGCTGCCTCAGACCACGTATACATAGATTAAGGTGGTCCTTGCCAAAGTTACTTTTCTGCTTGGCCCAACGGATTAAAAAAAACCCTTATATATTGTGTATGATCAACCTTTTCATCAAAGTCTGATTCCAAATCCTGCATAAGAGGGATAGGTTGAGAAGGGGATAGTGCAGAGGAACTTGATTATTTCATAAATGGTACAGAATTTTTGAAAGTTCCTTCTTTTCATTAGATACAGCTTATATTGAGTTTTATTTTTGTGTAGACTATAGTACTCAGTAAAGCCACATAATGTGCAAAGGTGGCCATGGTAAAGCATATCAGAAGGGGGATACATGCCCTGCAAAATTTGCACCTAGGGTTGCTACATTTTCAGCAAAAATACCAGCCTGTTTATATTTTATCTTTTCCCCTACTGATAACACTGACATTAAGCATCAAAATATTGGGCAGGTGACAACCCTATGGGTGCCCCTTACCTCCATGCTTGAAACGTACATATCGCTGCAAGCTTATCAACTACTCCCATGTGGCTGGTCCCCAGTGCTGTTGCCCTCTTTTCCCCCAGGTATAGGTTAATCCTCCTCTTTAAATTGTATAATCCACTGCTTTGTTTCACAAAGCACAGTATCAGAGTGAAATGATTAATTATTTTGCCGTTTGATTACATTTCTTTCTCCAGTTTCCCATCTGATTAGAACATCAGTAACTGTATAGCACCAATTTCAGTCTATGCCTGTCTCTAAAACATAATTAATAGAAATAACAATTAATAGAAATGTA
Source organism: Xenopus borealis (assembly GCA_024363595.1). Lineage (NCBI taxonomy): Eukaryota > Metazoa > Chordata > Amphibia > Anura > Pipidae > Xenopus > Xenopus borealis. The sequence goes on from CM044448.1 coordinate 68,836,816, forward strand.
ATTATTCACACATATCCTGAGGTTAAACAAAAAAAATCAGTAAGAAAACTGTATCAAAATCAAATAAGTAGTAAATAAAAATGAAAAGAAATGAATAAGAAATGTTTGATATCTGTTTCATTACAATCAGCTTGACAAATGTTATCCGTAAAGTTTCCCCCAGAATATTTGATTGTTTAGGCTCGGCGCGGTTCTAGTCGATGAGACATCTGAGAGAGTGTTCTCTGGTTGTCAATCACATTGAATTGACGTACATAATTCCGCACATCTTGGTGATTTTTACTGGCGAGAGAGGCATCAGGATCTGGCAATAGAAGAGATTTAATGTTACATTTTATTGTACCCACCCTGTGAAGTGAATTGTCCTGTTCAGCAGACAGTAAAAGCATTGGAAAGAATGTTTTTTTTTCTCCTTAAAAAGTAAAAAATGAACTACTCTTTGACACAGGACCGCACATGTCAACATTATGGCTGCATAAGGTTCTGACTTATGGGCAGCTGGCTGTGGCTAGTGCAGGAGGAATCATAAATGAGCTGGAGAGAGTGCAGAGACGTGCAACTAAACTGGTTAGGGGGATGGAAGACTTAAATTATGACTGGAGACTGTCCAGGTTGGGGTTGTTTTCTCTGGAAAAAAGGCACTTGCGAGGGGACATGATTACACTTTACAAATATATTCGAGGACATTATAGACAAATATCAGGGGAACTTTTTACCCATAAAGAGGATCACCACACCAGAGGCCACCCCTTCAGACTAGAAGAAAAGGACTTTCATTTGAAGCAGCGTAGGTGGTTCTTCACAGTCAGGACGGTGAGGTTGTGGAATGCACTGCCGGGTGATGTTGTGATGGCTCATTCTGTTGATGCTTTTAAGAGGGGCTTGGATGATTTTTTGGACAGACATAATATCAAAGGCTATTTTGATACTAAACTCTACAGTTAGTATAGCTATGGGCATACAGGTATATGGTTTGTGTTTGAAAGAGTGGAGATGTGTGTGTGTGTGTGTATGTATGCTGGGTTTTTAATTTGGAGGGGTTGAACTTGATGGACTCGGTCTTTTTTCAACCCAATTTAACTATGTAACAACTATGTAACTATGAAATAAAAGTTCTTTAACCAGACATTGTCCTGTTAGACATCCAGTATTTTTGTTGCTAAACACCCCACTCATATGCGGAGAAGCAAAGAAGCAATATGTTTTATGCACACAGTCAGCTAGGCTCACATACTTTACTATTTAAATGACAATACATGGATGAAAAATACAGCTTATACACAGGTGCACAGGTATAATTAAAGATGGAATCCTTGTTGTTTTCATATTCAGAGGTTGATGATAAGAGATAAAAATGAGACACTGCATCATGCAATGAGCCATAACAAGTATTTTTATATAACAGTAGATGTGCCAACAACTCTAAAATTAAAAGTGAGTGCGTCAGAGGGTCCAGATGGTACACATCCAGTGATATTTTAAGGAACTGAAGCAATGACTGCATAACAATTAACCAAACTTTTTAATCAATCTCTACTGACAGGTGTTGGCCCAGATGATTGGAAACTAGCGAGCGTAGTTCCTCTTCACAAGAAAGGCACTAGGGAAGTATATCTAATTACAGATCCATGGGCTTTAAGCAGATCATAGGAAAAATAATAGAGGAATTCAACACAATTTTGGATAATGTACTGATAATTAACTGAGTGATAGATCAGGGGTGGTCAGTGCATATGAAAACCTAGACATAATCAAGCAGATAGATTTTTCTCCTGTATATTACAGTATATTAATCCCTAAACTTAGTGCTGTGGTTAATAATAGAAGATCAGTAGCAATGTGGCCAGTAGGGTGCCTCCAGGATCACCGCTGGTCCTTGCTTTGGTTGATATATTTATCTATAATATTGTTTGAGATTGGAAAGGGCAAGTATATGAATTTATACAAGACACTAAGATTAGTGATACCCCAGGGAGATTCATTCCAAAATGTGTACTGCTTTAGAAAAACAGGAGGATTCACGTGTGAGATGATACATTTAATGAAGCTATTTTTTTTAGGATAAAAAATATCCAGGACAAGGAATGGTCACATACTATGAGCAAAGGTAAATGATCCAAGAGTTGTAACTCCATGTAGCATTAAAGGTTTGATGGTTTTAATGTGAAATTTATAAATGTATTGTTTTATTGAGATTGTATAAAATGTTGTATTCTTCATATTTAGTTAATCTTATTATTCAAGGGGTATATAAATTAATGCTCTATATACATATATATGTAGTATATATAGCATAAGATATAGTTAGAATTTCAAAGTTGGTTGAATATATTGTTTGTGGGGTAATTAATTTTATGCTCTATATATTAAGCCATGAAGCAGAATGGTTGGTTATAAGGGTTATTAGCAGACAGGAAAACAGGCTACTTTGCCCCTTATAAGACAAGTGACATTGTGCACAATACTAGAGCCCACATCTGCATGAGGACCTTCAAACAATTGTTCTGTGAGGCTATAATAGAATTGTTATTATTAAAGGGAAACTGTCATGGGATAACCTGTTTTTTAAAATGCATCAGTTAATAGTGCTGCTCCAGTAGACTTCTGCACTGAAATCCATTTCTCAAAAGAGCAAACAGATTTTTTTATATTCCGTTTTGAAATCTGACATGGGGCTAGCCATTTTGTCAATTTCCCAGCTGCCCCCGGTCATGTGACTTGTGCCAGCACTTTAGGAGGGAACTGCTTTCTGACAGGCTGTTGTTTTTCCTTCTCAATGTAACTGAGTAGTACACAGTGGGACATGGGATTTACTATTGAGTGCTGTTCTTAGATCTACCAGGCAGCTGTTATCTTGTGTTAGGGAGCGTCTATCTGGTTACCTTCTTATTGTTCTTTTGTTAGGCTGCTGGGAGGTGGAAAGGGAGGGGGTGATATCACTCCAACTTGCAGTACAGCAGTAAAGAGTGATTGAAGTTTATCGGAGCACAAGTCACATGACCAGGGACAGCCGGGAAATTGACAAAAGGTCTAGAGCCATGTCAGATTTAAAAATTAAATATAAAAAAATCTGTTTGCTCTTTTGAGAAATGGATTTCAGTGCAGAATTCTTCTGGAACAGCACTATTAACTGATGCTTTTTGAAAAAAAAAAATTTTTTCCCATGACAGGATCCCTTTAATTATTTGACTTATTCTTCTGCTCAGACACTTCAGATCATTTCTATTCATCTCCCAGTCTCTTGCTAAAACCAATGCCTGGTTGCTAGGGTAAATTGGACCCTAGCAACCAGATAACTGCTGCAATTCCAAACATAAAGCTTGAAATATGATTAAAATATCAAGACGAAGTTTAAATTGTCTCAGAATACCACTGTCTGAGGGAGAGATCATTAAGCTCTGGAGATGGTTTAAACAGTGCCCTTTCTGCCAAGAGGAAAAGTATTTTTGTAATACTTAATATAAATTGGTGTTTTTGAATGAAAAATTCAAGCACCATGGAAATTCTTCCCTTGGTCATTATTTTGGAAAGGGCCATCATCAGTGATATCTAATATGCTTATTATTTGCAGAAGGAGTTCTTTACATCTTCTTATATATTAATTAAGTGGTAGGAGCTCCGAATTGTTTTGTTGTGCAACACTTACTGAAAGGGACACGTCTGCAGTATCTTATTGTTCTCAAGGTGTTTGCAATCATGCGCTGGAAGAGAAAAACAAAACATTCTTTATAAAGAGGGAAATTTTAATGAAGGAAAAAAAGCAGACTTGTTTAAGCACTGTTACTCATTTCAATTAACACAGGTTTTAAGTCAGCACAACACTGTGGCCACCATCCACGGAACATACCTAATATTATAAAGAATAGCACCTTGTAATGAATTAAAAAGCCTTTATTACTTCATGGCTTATACCAAGTGTACAGTGATGTTTCAAGCCATTCCCTGACTTTTTTTCAAGCTAAAAAAAATTTCGAATTCGTTTTGGGTTACTTCTACTATCAAATAGTATAAATCAAATTCGAATAAAATCGAACCATTTTTTAAAAGAAATTGATTTCTCAGGACTTTTTCAGGACAGGTTCTAGTAGGTCCCCCATAGGCTAAATTGTAAATTTAAGGTGGCGAATAGTCAAATTCGAAGGGTTTTTAAAGGGCCAGTACTTTGAAATTCGAAAATTCTAATTTTTTTTCAATTTGAATCTAATTTTAGGCTAATCGAAAGTCGAAGTAGCCCAAAATTACAAAAATTTTCACTTTGACCCTTAGTAAATGTGCCCCTTGGACTAAGCCATGAAGTAATAAAGGCTTTTTAATTCATTACAAGGTGCTGTTCTTTATGATATTACATCTCTTTTCCATAAACACATGCTGTACAAAAAAATTTACCTGGTGCCTAGGGGGTCAGTCTACATGAGCAGATCCTGGGTGATTAGTTGCCCCAGCGACATATCGCCTCTTCTTTGGGGCGTGCGGCTGTTCGTTTTCCGAAGTTGCCTCACAAGGAAACTTCGTGCGACTTCGGAATACGAATGACCGCATGTGAATTGCTGCAGCCGATTTTCAGTTTAGCGGGGCGGCGGGCAGGGAGAAGGCAGTTCAGGGAGATTGTCACCCAGAAGATGAGGCGATTTGTCGCTTTGGCGACCAACCTCCCCGAATCTGCTCGTGTAGACTGACCCTAAACATAATAACTGTAGGAAGTTACTCTATGTATCCCATAATGCCAAAAGAGCTTTTCTCAGACTGTGAGTTGGCTTACACAATGGTAAAGTGATGTCATATACCTTGGACAATGAGCAATTATATTCAGAATTTGAGTGGATTTACATAACCATTGGAACATTTTGGGTATAAAATAAATTATTCTTATTCAGGTTGATGATGTGGGCAGCAGGAAAACCCATCAGATATTTTTGTTGTAATATGCACACCAGCTTAATGATTAATCTCAGGACTTTTTATTTAGGTTTCTAATAATGAAATCCAATTACATCAGCATAATCAGGGTTTGAAAAGTGTTTAGGGATTTTGGGGAATGATGTTGCTGCATGTTTGCTCCTATTATAATTTAGGGGCATCTAACTGGTGAAATGCTTCAAGTCAGAATTTGTATTTTATTGTTAATAGATAAAAGTTGGTGTGTAGTTGGGAAAGCCATGAACAAAACACATTTTGGTAAGCCTGTAGCCTGTAAAGATTATAGAGTATATTTCATTAAGATCTGTATTATGGAGATTGCATGCACCCCATAGAACCACACATCAGTGTTTGCACTTAACTTTGCGTGCTGTATCTTTAAAATGACCATGCAAACTTCAGACCTAGGTGTGGCCACAGAAGATTAATATAGGAATCACTAGATCAGTGATCCCCAACCAGTAGTTCGCGAGCAACATGTTGCTCTCCAACCCCTTGGATGTTGCTCCCAGTGGCCTCAAAGCAGGTGCTTATTTTTGAATTACTGGCTTAGAGGCAAGTTTTGGTTGTATAAAAAACAGATGTCCTGCCAAACATTCTCTCCTGTAGGCTGGCAGTCCATATAGGGGTTACCAAAAAGCCAATCAGAGCTCTTATTTGACATCCACATGGACTTTTTCATGCTTGTGTTGCTCTCCAAATCTTTTTTAAATTTAAATGTGGCTCACAAGCAAAAAAGGTTGGGGACCCCTGCACTAGACTGTGGAAAGAACTTTAATACTCTAAAACATGTATCATATTATTGAGTAAATGCAGTTCATCCAAGCAGTAAAAGCCAGATACTGGCTATTATTGTAATTTACTTAAAGGACAAGGAAAGTCTAAAATAGAATACGACTAGAAATGCTGTAATTTGTATGCTAAACATAAGCATGAAATTACTGTACCACAAGCATCTGCAGATTTGACTAGTGCAATACTGTTTTTATTAAAGTATAGCTGTGTGGTGCAGTGAGAAGCCACATGAGATCATGGTATTGCATATCTTGATGCATTCTTTGTGAGTGTGAGAATATTTATAACGAGGTAATGACATAAGCTTAAGATATTCCTGAGCTCTGCTGGACTGCATGATGGTACTGGCGCGAGACTTCATGTAACACCAAGGCTATAAATAACCATTTGTACTAACAGCTGTTGGATATTCCAACAAGCACATTTTATAATGTGTATTTAGAATTAGCTGTGTTTAAAAAATATAATACAAAATATATGAAATTGATTTGTTCTAAAATGTATGATACTAAGCTTTTACTAATTATGACAGAATGAGTAATTCTCAATATTTCAGTATGTTTACTGAAAGTACTAAAAGCACCAGAATAACAGAGAGAATGTCTGTTATAAATGGATGGGCTGATAAAACTAGCAGATAGCAATGTACTGTGAGAAAATTACCCTGTGGCTCCAGAAGTATAATATATGATCATTGTTTTTTCATTGTTGATCACATAATACACCATAATATAAATGCACTGTTTAATGCATAAAAATGTCCTTTTAGCTGATTAGAGTAGGAAAAAATGGTAAATTTGGAGAGCACCAACCACAATTGCAGGGAAAATGGTATGCAGGGCCAAAGGTAGATAATACGTCACAAATAGAAAAGAAATAATTAACCCATTCAAATGCACCCTCCCATTCTTAAAGTCAGAGATTCCTATTCATGGATAGAAGGAATTCAAACTTAACTTTTAATAATTAGCATAAAAAGAATGTCCATACAAATTGGTTAAAAATTGGCTTTGTTAGCATTCTTCTCCATGGAAATTATTTATTAAATAGTAATTTATGGGAAATGTATATTGCTATATTTAACAAACAACTATTTCTAATGTAACATTAACAAAATAAATATCTGATTGAAAAACATGAAACAGGCGGGTGATTTAGAAAAGCGGTTTGTCAATAGTGTCTTGAGATCTACTGGTAGATACCAATCTACCTTTTGGGCACCCCTGACATAACTGCTGTTAGCAGAAATGAGCTCCAGCATTGTGGCCAAGAGCAAGCAAGGTACAATCCTTGCTATGGTGCTATGGGGGAACTTAAATCAGACTAGGTAGACTAGAGGGTTTTGTTAAGTCTGGGTCCACTGGGTCGTCAGAAAATTATCCCTTTTATCAAATACATATCTCCCTCTCTAATTGGAAATAAAAAAAACTGCGTGTTTCAATAGCTGTATACATAATATTACGTTTGTCCTTAATCATAAGAATCCTCAGTCTGATAAGAGAGCTGACTATTTATACTCAGTCTTCCAGAAACCAAATATGGCTTTTGGGATGTTGAATTGAGTCACATAAAGCTCACAAAACAGCGGGCCAGGCATATACCATGCAGTACAGCTCATTGAAAAATTACAGAAAATTGTAAAGGTGCCTGGATAAGCCTTCTGAGAATTTCACTCAAACATGTACATTACTTAAAAGACTTGTCTTACCTCATTGTCTCTGCATCTAAGCACTTGTTCCCACATCAAGCTATAGTTTCTCAAATGCTCATCTATTATATATAGTTATAGAGTGCTTATTTCATAAAAGGCCACTTGACTTATCATTTACTTACTAATCCAATAAATTACTGATAACGTGGAATCTTTAAATAATCTATAATAAAGTCTACATTTTCATATTTCAAGACTCTCATTCACAGTCATGTGACTTGTTCTTTGCTCATAACACAGTGTCTAGAAAACCAAAATCACCGATTCTAAAGCAAATATTAACAGGTACAGTATATTATGGTTCCCAAGGCTTCCAATCCCTACATACACGCATTCAAAAGCTTCTGATTATGTCAAAGTGCAACGCAAGATGTGGAATATGAAATAGTATTTTTCTTTTTAATTTAACAAGCCAAATGGGTTAAAGATATGTTTTATATTCTGTTTGATGTTAAATATTTCAGAATGCATTTGTATAATTACTTGACAAGATGTGATTTAGCATTACAAATTAGACATGCTCACAGATGGGACAGGGCAAATATTGTAAGAAGAGATACTCTCATGCACTCACTGTAAACTGTTTCCTTGTAACCTGCCTTATCCGTATTTTAAAAATGGCTTGATTTGTTTCTAAATGTTTCCGTAACAAATTTCTTTATAATTTTTTTGCATAATGAATGTAATAAGGGCAGCCTTTGAAGCAGAACTCTTGTGAGTGTCTGAAATTACTAAGCTACAAAATAAATATATATGTAAAAATTAACTGAGGTTGATTATAAAGGCAAGCAGCTAAAAAAAGTGGAACTAATGCTGCTTTTGGCACTTTTAAGTTTCTTCCCAGCATGCCATGGATTACTGCAGTACTAGTGTACCACTACATCTACAGTTTTAGTCTCTTGTGCTGTGCTGCTGCCAGAGTTAAGCGGGGAACTACTGAAAAAATTTAAATTTAATATAAGATTCAGCATACTGAAATAATAAACTTTCTAAATACAGTCAATTAAAAATTCTGCATAATTTCTGAAATCAAGTTTATCTTCACTATTCCTCTCTCAGCATCGGTTTCTCCTCATTCTGTCTTCATTCAAGAGTAGGGTGTCAGATATTCATTGACAGTTACATCCAATATATGTTATAGGGGAGTTATTTTTGCCAAGAAGATGTATTAGAGCTAACTCTATTAAAATGACCAGACATCATGTCTCTTTACATGCATGATTTGTGCAAAAGGCAGATTTTGTTTGTACTGGAATAAATTATTTGAGTGAGCTTTAATACATTTGCTAGGAAAGATATAAGATATATTGGATCATTCATCTGACACCCAACTGTTGCATGAATGAAGTGAAACAGATACTGAAAGAGGGATAGTGAAGCTAAACTTTATTATTTCAGAAGAAATGTGGCACATTTAATTGACTGTATTTAGAAAGTTTCTTATTTCAGTATTCTGAAGCTAATATTACATTTTCATTTTAGGGATAGTTCCCCTTTAATCTGCACCCTGTACCTCTACAATAAATGAGCCTAGGATGTCATTGATTTTTCTGCTGCCCTTATTGATTCTTCCTAACCTTAATCTAGTTTCATTTCTAGAAACATTTTTTGTATTCAAGTGGTTAACAACACACAACTTAATTATATAAGAAGCAATCCAACCTAATTATAGAAGAGGCAATCACAGCCAAACTGGGCCAGCAAGACACCATGACAAATATTGGTGGGCTACTGCACTCATGTGCCCCACAGTCCTAGTCTTGCTGTCTGCCCATAATCGGTGGCATAATCAGATTGGGGAATCAGCAATATCTCAACATTTATAGTAAATAAAAAAAGAAAGGGTACCTACCATTTTCTCAAAGTTTACTAAATTGTCAATGATGGTTTTGTTGCCCTCATGGGTAAAAGTCATATCTGCAGAAATAAATAATTAATACAATATATACAATATTCTAAAACATATTCTTACCGAATTACAGGAGGGATCTTCAACTGCATTCCCCCAGCTTTCCACAAAAGCCAAAAGATGTATATACCTTATGCAGAAATGGCCAAGACTCTATTTCACTGCCGCTGTGCTTGATTCTCCTATGTATTTTATATTAAAGGAGAAGGAAAGGAAATTTACACTTGGCAGTGCCAAAATTAAAGCACCCCCAAGTGATTTTATTTACTTACCGGACACCCTGGGCCAGTGCTCCTATCAACAGAAATCTGCATGGGTCTGGGGTTTTTCCAGCAAATACCATAGAGCGATTCTGCTTCTTCGGTTTTAGAACTTCCCAGGGCAGACACGTGCAGTAGAACAAAATAGCAGCCTTTTTCATTAAAGTTTGGCTGTTTACTCTATTGTGCATGCACATCCATGAGAAGACTGAAGAAAAATGCTGTGTTGTGCTCACTGGAAGGACCCTGGGCCGGTGCAGATTTCTGCTGATAGGAGCACCTGCCCAGGGTTTCAGGTAAGTAAATATAACCACTTGGGGGTGCTTAACTTTTGGCACCCCAAAGTGTAAATTACCTTTCATTCTTCTTTAAGTGCATCCTCATGAGTGGTGCCATAAAGAAAATTTAAAAAGTTAAATAGTTAATTGCCAGTAAAAATGTGGAATCTAATTTAATTAATTTAGAGTACTTTGCTCCATGTGGATATAATACACTGTGATTGAAAGGAAAATTTAATCTTCTAATGCCTCAAATGGAGATCCACTCTCTGGTCTGTGAGCCAAACATAGTAATCAGTGTTAACTGGCTTACAAAGAGAATGGACAGAGTCAGATGGAAGTTGATAAAACTTTGTATGGCTGCCTTAAAGCTGGCCATACACTTGAAGATACACTTGTTTAGTAAGGTCCCCCACTTTGAGATGGGTGATATCAGCTATAGGAATACAGTTGAGGATCACAATAATCAAACAATGTGGTCCTTGCTCCAATAGGATTTTTAAACCTGTTTGATTAGGGAAAGCATGTCAGAGGGCCACATACACTGGCCAATAAGTTGCCAATTTAATCTGTTGGTAGTTTTTTATTTGATTGAAACATGGTGTCCATAAAACTAACAATGAATGTGTTTCATGTTTAAACAGGCTTATTCATCTTAGGATATGGGGAACATCTTAAGGAAACATCTTTTGTAGGGTGCACCTAGTCTCTTCTGGTAATCTTTGACTTTCTCCTACCGTTCTTTCCTATAGTAATATATCCTAGTATGATGTATACTTGGTATATTTTGCTACACTTGGCAATTCTGGTCTTTCTATGACAGACTTAACCATAAATGTGGGCACTCCACTTATCAATGACTCACTGATATATGTATTTGCAGTGTTATTCCTATAAAGCAGTCCCTTACCTTTAATAAGTAGTGGTGTAAATGGAATGATCGGGGGCTCCAGTTTAGCTACAGTGAGTCTATATGCTCTGTGATTCCTTGATGGATCCTGCAATACAAGCACAGAAGTCCACATCACTATTTAAAGTGAGTGAGTGCAGGCAACATATTCAAGTACAATCAGGGGGGAAATAGGTCACTTTCTTTATCTTTTGCTTACCATTAAATTTTCAAATTCTGCATAGATCTTTTTGAACTTGCTTGGGAGTTTCTGTCAAAATAGAGAAAAGGAGAGTAACATGACTTCAAAATCAATGGACAAAACAGTAAAACTTACTCAAAGCATAATCAGTATTTGCAAAGGGCCCTAGAGAAACAAATAGGCTCCTTGTGGTGGGGATATTAGATTGTAAAATATACTATAAATATACTATAGTTATAAGAATGCCAGACGTGACCTCTGCTCTGAAAAGTGACATCATACAGGCTTGTGTATGAATGATGTCAACGAAACATGACTATCCATTGCCATAAATTGGAGAGAGAAAGATGTCTGAAGTGAGTTAAAGCATAGCATTACAGGCTCATTAGGTTACAGCTGTCACTAGGTACTTTCTGCTTTACATTAACAGCCACAAGACAAGCTGAAATTTGTATTCCTTCTTACTCCAAAGGGATTTAAAGGTGAGCCTTGCAGTGAATCAGTTAATATGAATATGTCACCTTGTAGCTTTAGCAAACTTCAAACATAAAAACAAAGGCCAATTATTATTTTCCGACTTGCAAGAGAAGCAAAATGGAGCATTCTTTATCTTCTAGGCATCAGTCAATGATAATTGCATTGTAATATTCACAAGGCAACTGCGAAAACATTGAAATACTAATCACATTGGCATTATGACTTATGAGAAACAATCAGTGCGATCAGTAAACATTTTCCCATCTAAATTGCCTGAGCAATAATTGGAAAATTAAAATGAGTGTGAATGATTAGAAAGCACATCCAGGGAAAATATGACAGCTCTGAATTGGTGGAAACTAAAATGACAGGCTAATGGGATTTCTGCTTGTACTGCTGGAATGGGGACTGCCTTGTGATTAGGATGCAAAAGTGGTTTGATACAGAGAGGAATAAAACACTGTACAACAGATTTAGAGATAGAAAGAAATCATTTTATACAGTATATCACAATGTAGACACCTAACCATAGTCACTTTCACAGTGTTGTAACTTCAATAAAACAAGATAATATTGCTTGTTGCATCCGGCCCCACATAATCTAAAATAACCCCAGTATCCCACTCCACTATTAAATTAGTATGCATGGTAAATGAAAGACTACAACCTCAACCTACATCCCCAGTATGGCACCTTCTGATTATTGTACTTATATGAGATTGGCTAAGAATTATGGCAAGGATTATGAATTATGAGCATTATGAAGTTAAATAATGGATCTCTCTAATCAAGGTTAAATCCCAAGCAGATATAGAAAGATTTTAATGGAACTGCAGAAGCCTTGCAACTGGAAGTTAATTCTATAAAACTCAAAGTCTCATATATTAATATTTCCATTAGACAATAACAACAGGAAATAAAAGAAAAGCTTTATGCCACTTTATTTGAATAGATATATATTTTTTTCAAATAGCTATTAAAAAAACATACCTCCCATGTCAGCGAGAGACGGCTTACGGCCACGTTACTCAGCCCCATGACAATAGCGAAGAAGGAGTTTACATTTTTATATTCCTTGCAGCTGAAAAACATTATTTGCATGAGATTATCAGATTGTTAAAGGCAAAGGAGACAAAGGCATGCCATTGTGTATATGATGTAAATCACAGCAGGATAGTCATTTCAGAGAAGAATTTGCACTTTATCTGAAAAAGGAAAATTGTTAGTGTTTCTTAAAGAAATTAAAATGACAACATCTGTCTATTCTTATACACACTCTATATATATATATATATATATATATATATATATATATATATAATGAATCCAGTGAGTGTCCGCACTCCAAAGCAAACACTATTGCAGCGTATATATATATATAAAAAAGTGTAACTCCGGGGTGCACGGTTAAAAGGTATTTACATCTATATCTTCACAAAACCAGCACTCCCATGTAAAAATCTTCAATTCTTTATTGGCTTTACATAAATGTCCAACGTTTCGGTCCTCATTAGGACCTTTCTCAAGGATTATACAAAAAGCCACTCTAACAAATCTTGTTCTTGTTCAAATCTTGGGCACTGGTCTTCTTGTAAATATGCAAGGTGCAACAGAAACTTATGTTCAACATCAACAAATTATACAGGGCTTGTATAGTATGTAAACTGTGTTCTGCCTATTTTTATGTTTCAATAATAAAAAATGTACTTATTGTGGTATTTGATAATAATGTTCTTTTTGTACAATTACTAACTGTTGAAGGCAAAAGTGTTGGTTTAAAGCAGTAGTTTTAAGACTTTGTTGGTTCAAAGTTGTATTTTAGTCACAACCTTAGGCCAGCGCCCCCTTTGCTCATAGCAAGGTTATAAATACACTGAATGAAAATAAAACGTTATGGAGGCAGTGCCTATTTGACATTTTAGCAAAACAAATAAAAACTAGATATTTTCAAATGAATGCATGTCAAATGCAAGCCCTGCTGGATATGGCTCTTGCTGGATATTACAGTATGACATATAGCTCCTATACGGGGAAACATTTAGCAAGAGAGGTGCTGAACGTTGCCAAGTACAGCAACACAAATTTCTACCGATATAATTTGAATTCCCTTAACCAAAATAAACCTGTAACCAATTACAGAATGAAAGAGTCAACAAAGCCAACGATAACTGAACATGCTTTAACCTCTATATATTCATCTTCTTTAAATCATTCTGTTTAAATTGATACTGCAAAATGTAATAAATTCATTTTCTTCTGTTAAACACTGCACAATGTGTTGATTTACAACTAAAAAGATTTAATTTATAATAGCTATGACTGGATAACTGTCAATGCTGGTCTCTTTCAGGAATAACATGACCTCGATATGCCATATTTAAAATATGAGCTCTAATAAATATTGTGTGTTTATTAACACACTAATATTTTAAGATAATAAACAATGCCAGAAATCAGAATCTTAAAATTATATGAGCAGCAAATTCCACTGTTGTTTGGTATTTATTTATCAATTTTGACTGATTTGCTCTTTCTATGTAATAATAAGAACATTGTTTTTGATGATTACTGGTTTGTTATTTTAGTGTGATTTTTAGTAGCCTCAGGGCACGATACTCTATATTGCAGAATGATACTTAATAAAAAAAACAAGAAAAATAAAGATCCCATAAATATACAGAGATAGAATGTGTTTTCCTGAATGACTTGGGCCTGGGGGTTTCCAGATAATGCATGAAGATCCAAAATATGGAAAGATGCAGATTAAGTCTGCTAAAAATCATTTAACATTAAATGAGCCCAGTAGGATTTTTTTCCCACCAATAGGGATCCATCCAGATTAACTAGAATCAAGTACAAGGTACTGTTTTATTATTACAGGCAAAAAATACATAATTTTTAAAAAATCAAATTTTGCTTCAACCTGACTTTATGGGAGATGGCCTTCCTATAATTCAGAGCTTTTTGGATGAGTTTGCATATAGGGGATCACTTACTGTACCTGTACAGTATTAACATTTCTGTTTGTTTCGCTTTTTTTATACTGTAATTAGTGATGGGCGAATTTATTCGCCTAGGCCGCTGGCGAATAAATTAGCGAATCACCAGCGAAATTTCGCTTGGCGAAAATTCGCTGAAAACGCGTCGCGCGTCAGTCGCAAAATTGACGCGACGCGCGACAAAATCGTCCCGCGTCTCGTTTCGCGAATTTTTCGCCGTTTCGTGAATTTCTCTAGAAATTCGCGAAAAATTCGGCGAAGCGAATCTCGGGAGATTCGCCCATCACTAACTGTAATTCATAAAACATTCTGTTTGTTTTGCTTTTTTTATACTGTAATTCATAAAACATTCTGTTTGTTTCGCTTTTTTTATACTGTAATTCATAAAAAATTCTACTGTACACTGTCTTGCGTTTTCACAGTCTACAGCTACAAATTAATTTAAAGTGGAAGTGTTTAAATTAATGCAAATTTATAAAGGATCATAATGGCCTACAATTTTAATTATTCACTATATAATTCTAGTGTAATAAAAGTCAGATACATTAAAGAACTGAAAATTTAATACAGTATGTAATACAGTATATATGTGTGTGACTTTGTGTACATATCCGTGTGCATATGTGTATATGTTTTTTCTTAGCAAATAATCATTTGCAGGAAAATAAATGCATGTGCTGGTATAAACACCAATATGTGACCATGCCACCAGTTAAAACACCTTTTAAAGAGCCACCCGACATAAAGGGATTTGTTGCTACCAACTGAGCTTTTGACTTGCTAAATTTGTTCTTCTAATCCCTTAGTGGAATCTTCCAGCACTAAAGAGCACATTTTTAGCACCCCGTACGTCTACTAACATGGACGTAAACAGTGAGACTAAATTTACCACGTTAGAATGTTAAACACAAAAGGTTACTCAGCCTGACTAGGATTCTGCACTTAGTAAATTAATCTTTTCCTCCGTTTTTGTTCCCTGTGCACTTTCAATTTTCATGTTTAAGAATTTTTTTGTTTGTTTTTAGCGTCATTGTCTTTGGAGATTGTTATATTTTTAATTGATGGTAATTAAGTGTTGTCCTGGACCCTGCTGTTGACGTGAACACATTTTGAAATGAATTTCTTAAACAGATATTTTTTTTTTGTTTCTTTTTATGCCCTGCTGCTTTTTCAGGCTATAAACGGCAGAGAAAAACACCTTTAACATTTTTAAAATGCAGAAGCTGAGAGGAAAAGGATTTCAAGAGGGAAAAAACAGCTTTCTAAGCAGCAGGCTTAAATAGTGAAGCAATAGGAGAGCAATACCAGGCTGTCAGAGGCCATGCTGTTGGCCTCCGGCGTCCTACTGTGGTTATGTAGACAGCCCAGTCTCAGCAGAAAAGATTTTCTGGTCGACATGAAAAATATTTCATCACATTATATCTTTAGTAAAAGTATCTTGGGAGCAAAGGCTATAATAAATCATAAATGCACAAAAGTGAAATCTACTTAGAATATAAAAAAAGAGCATTTTGTCTTTTTTTCTGCTCTTTCTAAATTGCTACAAAGTACTTACTGGGCTGCAATTTTAATAAATTTCTTTAGAAGTTGAACACGCTTGCTGAGTTGAGGGCACAGGCAAATCTCAGTCACAACCCAGAACTGAATTTCATTAAAACGTCTCAGGAAGAGGTCCAAATTTGCCGTCGTCTTTTTAAAATTCTGTCTCCCAAATGTGTGGTAAATAAGTTCCAGCTACAGTAAAGTGAAATAAAACATGAGAAAGCATTATTATTTTAGTGATTACCCAAACCTTTAGGGAAAATACCTAAAATTAGTAAGGTAATAAGGTATATATGGACATAGATGGGTCCATTAAACAGGGATTGTGCTTGTACTGAAATTATCTATGTCTATGCTTCAAAAAATACACCAACTGGTAGCTAGAGTAAATGGGACCTCATCAAACAAGCAGCTATTAAATTCCAAATAGAAAAAAAAAACCACACAGTGAACAAAGCATAAAGAGCAGCTGGAGATTCTCTTTGAATTCTACTGCTAAAATGTTACTTCATGGTGGACATTCTCTTCAAACTAAATATGGTGGAGGTTGCACATAGATATTGTGACTTTCCAACAGAAGACAGGCCCCTCAGTATAAAAGCTAATGGAATATTTTGATGGAAGACGTTTCATTCGGGTTATAAAGTTGCCAAGTGCAGATGAATTTCGAGATTGAGAAAACAAGATTAAAAAAAGCAAGTCTGTGTTTTTTTTCTCTTGTTGATCACATAAAAAAAACTGGGGACCTAAAACCTTCAAGCTTCAGTTTGAAAGAAAAAAAAATGCCCTCTGTTTTTTAAAGGTTAGAGTATATTTTTAAGGTATGCCTTCAATGAAGATGATAGTACTGTATATTTAAGGACAATTGGCAAAGTTTGCAGTGTCTGAACACTGATCTAGTTAAGAAAATAACCCCGTATTGGCCCCTGGGGACCCTGTTACTTTTAATGAAAAATATAAATGCCAAACAAAAGGTTTTTTTTTTTACCCAGTTTTACCTAATCCTGACTCTAAATTAATAATAAATCAGTCCCTAAAACTACAAATTCCATTATAGGATTCTAAACTCTTGAAGGACAGCAACAGAGTTAAACACAAATTAATTACTCTCCGTTTTAGATATATACAAACCTCATTCACACAACTGAAAAGGTCCCAATCATGAATGGTCATCTGATAAGCCAAGTCTTTAGAGCTCATGAGTTCAAAAGTTGGCATGGTTCCAGTAGAAGGCCCCTCTTGTTCTGGCAGAGGCGTCTAACATAGAAGAAATTAGGGCATTGTATAAATATATCAACGTCTTGCTTGTTCTAAAAATTTGTTTGTTGTAAATGCTCCTAAAAGTGACTTTTACTGCAAAGTTCGGAATTACTTTCACTTGAAGGGGAAGTTGATTTGAAAACCTTTCCATTACACATTCTTGTGAATTATGGATTATTGTCTCAATGGCAAAGAGAAACAGTAAGGGGCAAATTTACTATTATTCCCCAAAATTAGCTCAATCAAATTCAAAATTCGATAAGCATTCGACCATCGAAATGTTTAAGGTTATCATTTTGCTCGATATTCGATTTCTCGATGAATTCATACGATCGGATACCGATCATTCCTTTGAGCCTCCGAAAAATTCATACGATTCGAACGATCGAACGCTACGATCGTACGAATGGTATTCGAGCAGGACTCAGGTTCAATCTTTCGAAGTAAGCAGTAAAATAACTGTAAAATTTTGATTCCTTCGATCATCAAATTATCGAATATCCGATCATTCGATCTATTCGATCATTCGGCATTCGATGATCAAAGAGGCCAAATTTGAATATACGATTACACAAAAAATTTGTACGATCGGTATTCAATTGAATTCGATCGAACTTCGATCATTTCACGTGAATTTCGTAAATCGGCCCTTAAGCGTTCTAGTCACAGTAGGCTATTTGTGCATATTCATTATAAGAGTTTAACCCTTGATATAATTACACAAAATTTGGTCAATGGGGCAGGAACATTATCACGCCCAATGATACATTTAATAATTGCCTATAAATAATGTTCCCTAATTTTAACCACTCATAAAGGGCAGCCCCAATCTTGATATTAATTTCTCTAGAAGTTATCAGCA
Source organism: Xenopus borealis (assembly GCA_024363595.1). NCBI lineage: Eukaryota > Metazoa > Chordata > Amphibia > Anura > Pipidae > Xenopus > Xenopus borealis. The sequence continues at coordinate 68,854,917 of CM044448.1, forward strand.
GTCATGTTGGTTGACTCTTGTTGCTGTATGTTAGCAAATATTCATAATACCTTAAATACAAGTATGGGATCTATCATCTGGAAAGAAAAATGCCCAGAAAGCTCTAAAATGCTGGAATAGTGACCTGTAACATCAAAAATGAAATTGTTTTAAAGTAATAAAAATATAATGATGTGTTGCCCTGCACTGGTAAAACTGCAGTGTTTGCTTCAGAAACTCTACTATTGTTTATATAAATAAGCTTTTGAGTAGCCATGGGGGCAGCCATTCAAAGGAGAAAAGGCTCAAGTTACACAGCAGATAGCAGATAATCTCTGTAGAACATAATTTTATCCGTTATCCATTACTTATCCTGTTTCAATTTCCGCCATTGCTACTCAGCAGCTTGTTTATATGAACTATAGTAGTGTTTCTGAAGCAAACAGATCAGTTTTAACAGCGCAGGGCAACACTACATTCTTTACTTTAAAACACTCTAATTTTTTGGCGTTACTGTTCCTTTCAAGCGAACAATTCTTATTTTTGATGATTACATTCTTCTCTATTATAGTAAAAAGATGGGACCTTGTACTGTATTGTAATTAAGCTAACAGCAGTATATGTTGGTGGCAAAACAATACTATTAGGTATTTTTAGTTTTTTTTTACATTTTTATGGCAGCTTTAAGGAATGCTGAAGAAAATTATTAAATAAACACCTGTAATACAGGTATTACATATTTCCCCTGCATAAATTGGTTGCCAGTGATGCCCTGTGCTTTAAGAAGTACTTATAATATATATATATATATATTATAAGTATAAACACACATATATATATATATATATATATATATGTGTGTTTATAATAGACTCATGTAACATTATAGGTTTCACAATAATGTTAATACCAAAGAATCAAACTGGTCCCGGGGGCAGGCAAACAGACGTCCATTCACACTGAGCGTTGTAAACACGGATATGTCGTTTGGTTTCAGCACCACTTTCTCTGCAAATAAAGGCAAATAACATACTTCACTTTGATGTTCTCATCATAATCCATCAGTTTGTGGAAACAATTATATACTTTTGTGTGTGGGGGGGGTTTTAACTGTTTTTTATTGCTGAAGGCTGTGTGTTCTTTTAACTGTGGTGTAGGGGGGTCGGGATCTGGGGTGGGACTTAGGGGCTGGGGTGGTCAGGGCCCAAAAAAGGTTTCCAAGGGAGGTCATGGGTGCAATGATTTTTCTGAAATATGGGTGCATTGGTGGAAAAGTAGTGATTTTTCTGATTTGCACTTACATCCACTGACAATTCTGCCTTTATTTTGACCAAACTATATTATCATTGTGTTTTAGTGACAGGATTGGATAGATCAAAGGAATCAGGCCTTCCTTTTGTGGGGCCAAATTGTACAATATTAATCCAGTTGACCCAAACGCTGATTAACGGTACTTTTAATTAAATGTACTTGTTTTTACATTACCCTTATATTGACCAATAATGAACATGTCACCACTGGTAGGTTCAAAATTACTATATGCAGCAGAACATGCATAAAACCTTTATTTCTCCGTGCTATTGCAAAATCCATCACATTTCCATTTCTATTAGTGTAAGTGGTAGTTAATAAAGCACATATATATATATATATATATATATATATATATACACTGAACTGTGCAATTGCATGGATTACCAGCGTAGTGTTAAATAAGTGAAAATTTAAACATATAATAGTAAATGCATCTGTAGGTAAATAAACCACCATAAACCTTTTTTTACGGATTCCTAAATAGGTTTATAGCATTCTGTTCTAATATCCTGGTGATTATTGCATTTTAATGCTTGCTGCTTTTCCAAGTAATGGCGTCGTCATGGTTACACTGATAATAATGGAGCTTTTTCTTGGATTATGTTTAGCGTTTAAAACCCTTCAGAAATCTCCATATTTCAATATACGGTGCAAATACAAAAATAATATGATGAGCTCTTGTTTCAACTCACTAATAAAAAATATAATAAAAAATGTTTAGAATACATATGATACAATTGCAGTACGCAATGTTAAAAATGCTTTTACGAGCTTCTAAACGGAAAATGATGGGAAGGAAATCAATAGTAGTACTTAAATCATTATTTATTTTGAATGCATACAGCTTATCCAAGTCCCTGTGTTGTAGGCTCCAGGCAGAGCACCTAAGCCATAACATTTTACTGGTAAAGTACTGCAGTTCAAAGTCTTTCCAGGATTTTTTTGTATTACCAAATTTACAAATGTTAGGTTTAGAGCTCTATGCCACAATATTGGAGCTTAATGGTGAACTATATTTTCTAGGAAGGGCTAGCGTCACCACCCTACAGAAAGTTTGCCTTTGCTCCTATTAGTGGATAGAGTGCTACGAATTACACACACTAAACTCAGGTACAGAGGAACTGGTTGTCTAGGTTTCCATTTAGTTTTGATTAGTAATTTAGGCTGGATTTAAAGTAGAAGTTCTTAAATGATGTTTATTATTGCATTTTCTTTTTTCCATAACTTCTGGCTGTAGAAAAATCCTAAACAAATACCTAATCCTTTCAGTTTTTAAAATCATAATTACTTAAATACAGACAGAAAGTCACCAAATCCTGAGGCCCCTGCATAGCATACAATGAGTATAATTGCAACAAAATGCCTCTTTAATCTAATGGCGGTGGAGGGGTTTAAAACTTGATAAAAAACTACCACTATGGCTGTAGATTTGCTAGCCATGTTGCTTGCAGATACCTGTGGGATAACTTGGAGAAAAGGGCATGGCACACTGTGAAGTGCTATTTTTGTTAAGTGGCTAGTTCTCCTGCACAGTGCCAGCTGATCGCTTTGATAATATTTTGGGAAATGGTATCAATGAAACCCTATAAGGCTTCACTGTTGCTGTCTCTGTTAAAAATCTGCTTCTAGCACCCAGCTTGGTCTATTTACTCAGTGGGAGATCCTACTGTTGTTTGCAATCAACTGAAATTATCTCAAATACTGTTATAAAACCGATGCTATTTGTGTGTTTAACCTTGGTTTTTAAATTATTTCCCGTGTGTGTAAGGAAAGATAGCAAAACAGTACCTCCTGCAGAACTGATTTTGACGAGTATCAAGCTGTCCCCGGAGCCTAGTTTATCGGCGACCGCAGAGAGCACTTCTTTCACTGAAGCAGAAACTGCTACACGTATAGTGATGTATGTATGATCTATGCAGTATACCTTAAACAGAACTGAGGGAAAAAGCACAAAAAAGCAAGGTGCGGCTATGTATATAATAAACTTTATATTTATGAGATACTGACACATTTTGGTATCTCCCATATTATATGTGGGGCTGTACCTTCTCCCATAAAAACAGAAGAAGGATCTACAGAGTTTCTACAGGCAGTTTCCTTTGTTAGCACTAGCAGATCATGGGTAATAATTCATCTATAATGATCCAAGATTGAACTTTTTAAAGTTCTAGTTTCATTAGACATGCATCCAGTCTTTTAGGACAAGACAGCAAAACAATAGGGGATTAAATGCAGACTTGATATTAGTCAACTAAAAAACTTTCTTTTTCTTTCCTTTTTATGCTGCATGCAATAATGATAACATCTCTATGAGCACATTCAGCCATGAATTGCAGTATGATCCAAGACATCACTTTCAGCACAAAGGGAGTGTATAAAGAACCAAAGACACAGTTACCACTCTATATGGGTGGTGGAAGGGCAGCCAAAGTGAATAGGCTGCAAAGCAGTGGTGTTACTTAGTGAAAAAGCAGCCCTCCAGAAAAAGCTGCAAACAGTTAATAAAATGATAGCAACAATGCTGCTTTTGGTAAGCTTATTCAGACTGGGCTTACACTAAAAAAAATTTGAAAATTCGACCATATGAATAAAAAGTAAGTCAAAGGATTTTACCGCAATTCGATCGATCAAACGATCCAATAAGAATTGGGAATCATTAGTTTTGATTGAATAAAAAAAATTTGATCGATCAATCGTTCGAATTGATCGATTCGAATCATTTAATCGAATGAAAACATTTTTCTATTTGGTCAAAACTAATGATTCCCAATTCGGTAGCTTGGTTCTGGCGAAGTAAGTGGTCGAATAGAAATTTAAAGGGGAGGTAATTTGACCATCGAATAGTCGAATATTTGATTAAAATTTTATTCGAATATTCGAATTATTCGAATATTTGATGGTCGAATTTGTCTAATTTGCATATTTGAAGATTCAAATTTATTTTAAATTCGATCAAAATTCAAATTATTCAAGTGAATTTAGTAAATCTGCCCCTTAATGTATAGTGTGCAGAAAACACACCTACACTATAGAATTCGAATATACCAGGATTTAAAACCTCCCAAGGGAATGTGGAATAAAACACAGCCATAACTGAACCCACAAATCCTAAGTACAGTTGAAATAGTACATGGTTAATCAGCCATGCTTATGCAAAACACATTATATACAGTATTTGAAGGTATAGATCATGAAATAGATGAAAACTCACTTTCATCGGAACTCCGTATTGCCTGCCGTTTTTGCAGTCTTTCATCTCCAGTGCTGAACTGCCGTAAAAGCACCTTGTGCTGTTTAGAAAGAAACATTGGAATTATATGTTCTGCACATTTACATGTATCTCTTGTTCTCTTAATTATGTCTACCTTTAGTAGAAAACCCGATATAACGTTCTGAGATAGCATTAAGAAGCCTATTTTTCCATTTGCATTCATACTATTTACCAGATTATTTACACTGACCTGAATTTTACACTGAATTCAAAAATCTATTGAGCATAAACCCAGAGGTGCTGTGATGTCCCCTGAGAGATGCGATGACCATATGTGAGATGTAGCCCTACACTAAGCTACTCTCAAGCTGCCCACTATCCTCATTTTTTGCAGGTATTTGGGTACACTAGTTTCATTTCTAGGGCAAGCACACAAACCTAGAATAGTAATGTGGTTTCATATCCGATTAAAAAGAAGAACCTATTCATTTTTCTCATGTACCTTCTTTTGTTGCCCCTTTCCATCCTCAGATCTGTAAAAAAAAGTTATAAAGAAAATATTTGTTAGAGCGTTCCTTATAAATTGCAGTTAAAACATCATATATTGCAATAATTTTTGGATAAAAATCTGAAGACTCTTAAAAAAACAAAGCAAAAACACAGTGCCATAAACCTAATCGGGTAACTTGTCTGGATCACGCCACATATTCTAAACGCTGATTCACTGCAACAGCCAGGGGCTGAAACGAATCTTGCCATAAATACATATACCAATGACAGATCCATACACTGGCAGCGCATGGAATATGCCACCCAAGCTTGTGTGATCCACCCATGTTCATCCTTCAAATCCAAACATATAAAGGTACCTGCATTCAGAACATAATTTATAATGATGGTGGTGATAGTTTGTCCCCACGAGACATTAACCATTAAGCTATAACTTTAGCGCGCACAGTATATTTAACCCATTCTTTGGTACCAAGAGTTGTAAAGTGAGACCCTGCAGTTGCAATTCAACAAAGGGCATTTGTTATATATATAAATGTGATTCCCCAAAAGAAATGTCTAACTGCTTGTACCCTAATTTGCTATGTGCCCTTGTCATGCTGCCGAAAAGTGTCCTTATCACATTCCATAGCTCTCAACTTAAATGTTTCTCCAGGAGACACCCCACGAGTTCTTGCAATTAATAAATCTGATTGTTTAGGACCTGGGATCATATATTTGTTGGTCCATAAGCCACTAACTGTGGTATAACCCATCACATGAAGACAAGAGGGACTTTGGCTTTATATGTGGGGGTATGGCATAACCTCATAGTGCAGGGGCACTTTTGGCTTCAAGGGCGACATAGGAAGAAGAAAAATTGCCTGGGGGCCACAGATGAAATAAACAAACACTTTTGATTTGTAAAAGTAAAGAAAATACACAGAATAGAACTACAATACAGTTGGATAACCAGATGGAGCTATACACTGGAATATGGGACACCTGGATATTATTACATTATTATTACTAACTGGGCAATGGGCAGAGTCCCCCTCCTCCTATATCCTTTGCAACGTGATGTTTCCTCAGGAACCAAGCGTTTCATGCTGGGCCGCATTCATATCCATCCTGGGCCGCATTTGGCACTCGGGCTGCAGTTTGGACACCCCTGTCATAGTGGTATGGTCAGCTAAACAGAGCTTGAATGGCAACTTTCTCATAGCCTGAATGTGGATACACCATGAATAAATGCTAGCATAGTTTATGCCCTGTACTGTGCATATTTTCCTAAGAAAGTTTGGGGTTTAAATTTATCTTCAGACAATCTCCATCGAGCTACATTAAAAAAAAGTCCATAATTAAAAAAAAAAAAAAACTTTACAAATTCTTAATATGCCAAGAAATTTTATTCCCCTAGTGTTGGCCCCTGATTTCACTTACAGATTAATTCCATTATCCAAACCATACAATCTCTCTCTTACACTAAGCCGTTTCTCTTGCTTAGCCACATCAATACTCAACATGTTACAGGGAAACTATGAATTAATGCTGAGGAACGTTATTGAATTCATTACATAATGAGTCTCTTATTTTCGGCAAATCTCGACTGGTGAAAAAAAGCACTTGAATTATTTCAGCGCTATTACTTCAATAAAGTAATTGTAAAAAATCAGTGAGAACAATATTCATTTGAATTCTTATGAAGTTTCACGCTGTGGAAGTCTTTATAAGCCTTTCACTCGGCCAGTAATTCAGCAGGGCAACCAGAGGGCCGCAGGAAGACTTTTGGCAAGTCATTTTGATTGCTCATTTGAGTACAAGTGACATTATCAGCATAACTAAACAGGATTCTGCTCATGAAGAGTCTGCTCTTGCAAAGTCGCATACGTGTGCCGCGGGAGACCACAAAGCACATTTAGCAAAGTGTTTCTTATGTTCTTAGCAGGCAAATAGTTTCCATTTAATTATATGGCTTTGTAAGTCGCAGAAAAAGATATGATATGCACAGTAAATGCAAACTTTTATGATTAATCGAACGGAGTCTCTCTGGGATATCACTCATATTTTTTTATTATTCAGAGAATGCTTGAAAAGTCACCGGGTTGCCAATCATAGATCTGCCTGCACTGGAATGAACGCTTGTTTTAGTGTCACAAAGGCCCTTGGTAGCAAACACATCCATAAAATTACAAAAGACATATTACTGTATTATGTATAAAAAAAATTTTTAAGTATTTATGAATTTTTTTCCCTCCCAGGCTTTTTCATATGCGGAGACCTGGTGTCTTTAAATGCAGGGTTGCTCAGCTAAACAGATAGAACCTTTGATGCTATTATAAGAAGCAACTCCTTACATTTGCTTTATGGTTCGTTCCAGGTCAGGTAGCTGCTCCTTCAGGGCTGCAGTTGTTCTTGTATCATCCGATACCGACACATAAAATTCCTATCCAAAGTAAATAGAAAGAAATATTAGGATCTAATGCACTTTTATACATGGCAAAGTTTTCTGCATTGTGTAAATTGCTGCAAGCTGATAATGTCCTCTTGCCCCTGAAATACAGTAAAATACTGCATTATCCATTGCTCTACTGGTTCTGGGTCAGAGGGAGAGGCACATATGAACCCTCCCAGGCCTGGACTGAGAGTCAAAATAGGCCCTGGCATTTCAAGTACACAGAGGCCCAATCATCCCACACAGAGGCCCAAACAGCCCCCACCAGCCCACTAAATACTGACTATGGCACATTATAGCAGCCCGTCTGGCATTTGCCAGAACCCACAGATTGCCAGTCTGCGCCTGAACCCCCCTCCCTTTAATTATTTTATTTTAAATATTATTTTGTAAAATAATGATAATGATTACAGGTTATAATCATGTTGAACAATAACAATGCAACATTAATGCAGGAATAAGGAGCAAATAATATATAAACCCGTGCAGCAGTTCTGAAATTAACTGTGCAGCACTTGTTGGTAAACTGGAGGCTGTGTCACATTAGTTTTATGTTATGACTTAGGTTTTAGTCCAATAGAAGATGCAATACAGGGTCATTTTAAAAAGAAGAAGCATAAAATGGTTATTATTGCAGGGCAACTCTTCTGCACAAAGTTTAACAATGTACTGTAAGGGACAGATTCATCATTGGTCGAATTTCGAATAAAAAAAAAATTCGAAATTCGACCATATGAATAAAAGGGAAGTAAAATCCTTAGAATTCAACTATCAAGTTCGAAGGATTTTACCGCAATTTGATTTGAATAAAAATAATTTTTTACAAAATTCCCAATTCGGTAGCTTGGTTCTGGCGAAGTAGGTGGTCGAATAAAAATTTAAAGGGGGTTATTTGACCATCGAATAATCGAATAGAATTAGCCTAATTTGCATATTCGAAGATTCAAATTCGAATTTATATTAAATTCGATCGAACGTCGAATTATTCACATGAATTTAGTAAATCTGCCCCTAAGTGTAAAGGGTTGCAGGAGGCTGAACTTTACATTCAACTAGTGATGGCTCTGGTAATAAGAAGAATATATCAGATCCTGTGACTGATGCCAGGAGATTGTTATTTAGCACTTTGTTAAGTAGATATCAAGCTTTATTTATGAAAGCAGCGTATGGTGCAAAGTGCAGTGCTATGACCCACAATGATGAACTTTCTTCCCACAATTCCAGCATAATTGCAGATACACCCCAAGATTCAGTCAACTGGAAAAATGTTTTCGATTTTACTTCTTGCTTACACCATTAATAATGGCATTAACATCCAATTTTCTGCAGTAGCTCCAACTGACACAACCCACTAGTGGAATCATGGAACTACCACTACATAAATGTTGACAGTGATTCCATGGTCCCCTAGCTTCAATGCATGTACTTGTGCATTATTTATAAGAGCAGGTGTATAAGAGGGTGCTCTGGTGTTCCCTGCAAGTACCAGCATTGTGTGTGGGTACAAGTACCTTTTTTAATAAATGGAGTTAATGCTCCCTCCATAAACATTTTAAATACTTTTCAATCATATTTGAGGCTTATTATTAGGTTTGTGGGTCTGCAAGTGTACATGCATTTTATAAAGATTAATGTTATTGCTAAGAGTACATTGCTAGGTAATGTGAGAAGTGTATGTATTTTGCTACTGTACACCAGATACTTGTCCTTCTAAGGCATGGAAAGACAAGTATCTTTTGGCATGGGAAAGCTCCTTTTTGTCCTTATTTAATAGGCCAAGGAAGCAATAGAGAGGCATTATTTTATCCATAACAAAATTCTTGAAATGTATGAAGTCTCCGTACAAGATGTTATTCACACGGAGACAAAGTAAATGTGGAAAATGGTTAATCATTTAAGAACGAGGAGATGTAAAGGGAGCTGGGCTGAAGTGCTTCATAAAATGCTTGTTCTTTCCCTCTAATAACAGGCATGTGTGGTGTAATTGTAGGGTGCTGCTGCATTTCAACCAGACAGACCTGCAAAATCTATGTTCTGTGTTAAAGCCATGCATCTAAATGACTTGCCCACTTATCATGATCATTATGTGTATTTTTAGTTGGAAGCCATTGTGTAGTAAAGTCTCTTAAGGAAATTACAATGTATTGACATTTATAAAGGATTTTAATGAAGCGTAGGAGATAAGAGGGCTCATTTAACAAGCTTGGGGCAACGTGAAAAGTGAAAGAAATGGGTGCAAAAAGACCAGCTCTATTCAATTTCTGCTGGGGGCTGCATCATGAGACTCAACTCATTTACAAACTAAAAAAGACAGGCACACCCTGCACTGCATAGCTGCAGGTCTTTCCACTCCAAAATGTAAGTAATCAAATCAAATTTAAATTGCATGTTTACTAAATGAGGTCTAATGAGTGCCCTCTTCATATCTTTGACAAGTCCAGGTAAACGACCCCTAATATTTTCCTTTTCTCCTTGACTGAGGGTCTTTAGAAAGTGTACAACCTTCCTTTCTGTGACCAGCATTATGTCAGCTTATACTCATAAGAATGAATGACAATAATAACTTACTAAGGGAAACTGTATTCGGCCATAGGGTATGGGGCACAGGCATGCCTGCATCTTTTGTGGCCCGGTTAGAAATAATAAGAACTTACTTCAAGAAAGGCCATGGGAATCTCATCCTCACGGAGCAAGTCCCCGTAAAGAGTAACCCATTGCTGCACCAATCGTATGACTCTGCGCTTGTTATTCAGGGTGTAATCCAGCTTCTCCTGCTCTGTTCCCTGGGAAGGCTGCGCATGGTAAGTTCAATGTGGTTAAGGAAAATGCACATTTTTTCTACTAATAAAAGATGAGGCAACATGCAGATGGTGCAATACTGATCTCCAAATGACCCTTTAAACAAGTAGAGAGGAGTAATTTATTTTATATATATATATATATATATATCTCTATATCTTTATATCTATCTATCTATCTATCTATCTATGTACACATACACTGCATATGTAACTCTCACAGTGTAACTCTGGTTCGGACAGGTGGGAATCATGTATGCATGGTTCGATTGCATAGAATTCTGCTGCCATCTAGTGCTACTGCTGATGCATGCGCAAACATTCACACACTCCATTTAAGGGCTGATATTTCGATGGAAATTTTTTTTTAGCATATTTCATACAAGACAATACAGTTTCTTTTAAATAAAGCATCAGAAATGTTGCAGCCAAGTTGGTATAAACTAAGATAAGTTGTATTTATAAAGAGAATCAGAATAAATGGTATAATCTTAATGAAGTCATTACTATATATTCTGTTTACATTATTTCACTGTTTAATTTCTTTATCTGCAGAGTGAAACAGGAACTGTCAGCATACATATAGGTACATGCTTGCCATTCATCAGATGGGTATTGTTTTCAGCATGGTCAGGTTTGTGTTCAGTTTGTTCATTTGATATTAAAAGTAAAAAATGATATCTTCATTATCAAGCTGTAATAAGTGCCAGTTTTGTTTCTTTCCCCTGCTCTCAACTTGCCCCCTCTAGAATCAGTGGAATTAGTTCACATAGAGGTAATGAGTTCCCATTCACCAGCTGCTGCCATCTGTCTTCTTCTTACAGATAAGGATGGGTTTACTGTACTGTGGTTTTGTTCCTGAGCTTAGTGTGTATAACTACTAATATTCTTTTATGGAAATAGTGATGGTCAAAAGACTTCTCTTTCTGCAGTTGCTTCCTGTTCAAATAGATTAGAAACACTGTCTACACCCTTGTGAGCAAGTAATAGTGCCAGTACTTACCAAAAGTCGAGTACTTGAGTTGAAATGACCACAGGAAGTGACCACAGACAGCACAGGACATTTAAACATTGCAATTCTGCCTGGTGTACTTTTTCCAGTTAAAAAGAGCACTGGCTGCTCAAAACATGTTGTGTACAAGCAGTTTAGTAATAAAATCACAAGCAGTTAATCTGCGTGTATAGTGCTCTGCTTCCTCCAGACTCTACACCAGTGATCCCCAACCAGTAGCTTGTGAGCAACATGTTGCTCTCCAACCCCTTGGATGTTGCTCCCAGTGGCCTCAAAGCAGGTTCTTATTTTTAAATTCCAAGCATGGAGGCAAGTTTTAGTTGTATAAAAACTAGGTGCACTGCCAAACAGAGCCTCAATGTAGGTTGACAATTCACATAGGGGCTACCAAATGGCCAATCACAGCACTTATTTGGCACCCCAATAACATTTTTTATGCTAGTGTTGCTCCCCAACTCCTTTTACTTGTGAATGTTGCTCACAGGTTCAAAAGGTTGGG
>CM044448.1:68866743-68886709 GCA_024363595.1 Xenopus borealis
CTGAGCCTTTAACCGCCAACACGTATGGAATACGTGCTTGGCGGTTAAAGGGTTAAAACATATTAGGGGTTTCATGTTCATAATTAGTTTGTATTCAACTGAAATTATGTTTTCATAGTTTTTTCAGAAATGCTATTTTCCATATAAAAAATCTACAATGATGCTGTTCTCTAACTCCCAGCATGATTCTCAATCCAATCAATGCTGGAGGATACTGGGAAAGCACATGCATGTTGCTGCCTTACGTAGGCAGTTACCTATTGAGAATTAAGCTGCACTCCCATTCTCTAGCTCTGCCGATAATAAATGTAAAAAAAACCTCCTGTGTTGTAAATTTAAACGAACCTAAACATTCCTGATATCACAATAATATCCCTGGCAGCCAACCTGTAATGTAGACTATGATTTGCAAAAATTGTGAACAGCAAATTTAATGTTCCTTAGTCATGTTCCTCACTCAGTGTCTCAAACCATATAATTATTTCATATATTTTTACCTAGCTATTATCTGACTCACGGCGGGTACCTGTAATTTTTGGCATTTTGTTATTTCACATTTACTTATTTTCACATTCGTTAATGATAGCTCTTTGAATGGAGATTAGGGTTTACAAAAATAAAAAAGGGGAAAAAAAATTACACAGATTGTGTATTGCGTTAATTAAGAGATGATTTAATTAGCAATGATTCCACTGTGAGTAGCGCTTTTCTTTTCAGGAGCAGGCTTTCATTGGTATAAAGGCTTAATAGTGACAACTTATTTTATTGTTATGTGTACAAAAAGTGTGGGGCATTTAGAGTAGGTAGGGTATCATTCTGGGGCTGTTATTTATTATGAGCCCTCCAGGCCAGCAGTTGTATGTAGCTTAAAAACAGAGCTAGCTAACCTCTACTACCACCCACAGGTATCTCTTTTCTAGAGTGGGACTGAAACTGTATGCTCATTTCCACTATTAAGCTGGCCATACAGTAAATACAGAGATTGTTGAGAGATACCCTATCCACAGGGCCGGTCGTACCAAGTGCGTGGCCCAATTGGAACCATTTTGGCGGGGCCCCCTAGAAGGAACTTTGTTGTCTGTCGCAGGATCACAGAGCTGGATGGGCAAATAATGGCTGCTTTCCCCTCTGTCCAAGTGACGGCTGCCAATTAGGGATGGGGGCAGGCTGGGCAACTGGGAGAAAATGTTCCCTCACTTTTTTAAATCTATGTGCGCTACAAAAAGTGCAAATTTTTGTAACCTCTGTAAACTGTGTTGGTGCAGCACCATGGATAATATAAACAACATTTATTCATTTCACTTGTTATTTGGGCCAATTGGGTTCGGGGTGGGCTGGTTGAATTGGGTTTGGGGGTGGGCTGGGCCAATCAGGTTCAGCTGTGGCCTGGGCCAATCAGGTCTGAGGGGGCTGGGCCAATCTGGATTAGGGGTAGTCTGGGCTACTGGGGATTAAGGGAATAGGAATCAAATAGGAGTCCAATGTGCTTAAGACCGGCACTGCCTGTCCAGTGTTTCAAATGAGGGGTGGGCGTGTCCTAACGGTCCCTGCCAGAAGCACAGTAGGAAAATGACAGCCAATCACATCACACAAGCACAGACAGGTTTCAGTTCCCCATCTGGTCCTGGTAGGTGCTAATTGGTTCCTGTCCTACAGTGCAGTGAGCTGAGAGCCACTGGCTCCCCTGCACAGCCTGGGAATTCAGGGGGCAGGAAGTGGAAGAGAAGGGAGGGATCATTAGGGTTTTTGCAGAAATATTCAATTAATCAGCCTGAAACACTACTTTTTTAAGCACAATTATTCAATATCTAAAGAAGTATAATGCACTAGCATTCTTATTTTTCACACTATATGACTCCTTTAAGTTAACTTTTATGGCTAATATTAGGCAACTTCAACTTTAGTGGAAGCTCCCCTCCCAGTGGGGGTGACATAGCATTGGCAGGGGGCTCTATTAGCCTGTGCCTTTGGTTGGGCACAGGCTAACAGACTTTTCTCATGATTGGATATGAGACTGGGTAAAACAAGGGCATCAAAATGGAAAGAGTAATCAGACCTTAGGTAAGGTCTTGGGTTTCTCCATATATTCATGTATATACACATACACAAATAATAACACATAAAAAAGTGGAGCATGCAGATAATTTTGCATACAAGTTCATAGTTCATTATTGGCTTACACCCGAGTGCTGCACCCAGATATAATTGTAGTGCAAAACCCTATAAGAGATTTAATTATACAAGTTTGATAAAGCTAGCAAAGAAGGAATGGGCATCATTCATACAGAGGTAACTCTGAGAGCCTTTTGTATTCACCTGGTAGAGCTATAAGAAAATGCAAATACAAAGAGGCAGGCTGAGATAAAGAGTCACAATAGAAGAGGGAGGAAACTAGGAGAAGAGCTTGGCAGATGTGATGAATTGTCAGTATGGAGCAATGGACCTTGAATATGAAAGTGAGCTGTGTAGGCAAAATCTTATGTGTTAACAGATCTTTAGAAAGTAAACTAAAAGACAGAAGGCCAAATGAAATAAACCATACTGTAGGTTGCAGCAGATTTAAGAGCAAGGAGCGTTAAGTAAATTGTGTTTGGCTGATGATAGCTTGGCTAAAGGCATTCAGGCAGAATCAGTGGGTCTGTAATATCCCACTACAGTTTTCTCATTATTACGTATGTGGATTACACTATTATTGTTGCTACATTTTTAAGCCATCATTGTTGTTCTCAGTTCTACTGCAATTACTCCTGTTGTTGCCTTTATACCTAGAATTTCAATTCAGTGTTATCTAGGACAAGGAAATGATAGAGTGAAAAAATACAGATGTTTTGACAGTGATTCTGAAGGGTTACGACAACCCCCTAAACCAATGATAAGAGAAATCTCTTTAGGGCTAATGTGATGCCTAGTCATATACTGATGTCCTGTGGAAAACTCTATGGTTAGTCTCATAACAGACAAGATCAGCTCCTTTAATGATCATTATTGTTGATATGTTGTAGAATGTTAAAAATAAAAATTGATGGCCAGTGCCCCCCTGTAAAAGTTAAAAAAATGGTAGCCAGGCCCCCCTAGTTAAAAAACATTTGGGTTTAGGGCCTCCTACACCCTCAAACACACATTGGTGGGCACCCCCCACAAGTTAAAGAATCATTGGTGTTCAGTGTGACTCTTTTCTGTCGTGGCTTCTCCATTCTTTTCTATCATGGCTTTATTTTCTTCTCTGCAGCAGCTTGCTTCTTCACTAGCACAGCTGCCCCTCCCCACTTATAACCTAAAATCCCCCAGGCCTGGGACAGCATTGACCCCTGCACCCCCCTATATGGTGGCCCTGGTGCCTGATATAAAATAAGCCTAAATATGTCATTTTTGTTGATATAATCTCACACATCATTGGAAATAGCAGGATAAAAGATATTGCAAGTATTACAACATACAAATTACAGAGGGCTACATAAAATAAGCAAAAATAGGGAAACATACAGAAAGCCAGTTGTCACATTCACAAAACCACTAGTTCTATCACAATTCCTTTGGCAGATTGCCTAGAGCCATCTCCAGCTGCTCATAAAAAGTGGTTTTTGGAGCCAGGAAGCAGGGTTGCCTCATTGGCTCCAATTATTTATGGTGTATTGTTACATGATCTGATGGAAAGGGGACAAGGCAGAAAGATTTACAGGTTTCATGACATGCTGAGCTTGCAGAACAACTTCAGAATAGGCATTGTTACACAGGGACGGCCACTTATAGCCAACCAGCTGCTGGCTAATACAATTCCCAGATGGATAAGAACCAAAAAATAACATTTTAACAAGATGTTTTAAAAGCAAAGGCAAGTAAATTATAAAAGCCCATTGCATTTTCCCACAAACAGCTGTTTAATGCTTACAAACGAGTATTTGCATATTGATACACAGAAATGAGCATTCAGTTTGACAATGGCTTTTATAGGCTTACTGTGCTAATTATCTCAAGGGTTTTGGGAATAATCTTGACTGTCCCACAGAGATCAAATGGACAGATTGGAAACAACACAGGTACATGACAACAAGACATACCTTGGAATGTATCTCACCATTGTTACTTCTTACCCAACTAATGAGGTTACTGAAAGGATATTGTGCCATTAAGGCTGGGCAGAGCTGAGAATTTGGCATGAAAACACAGTGCATCAGAATAAAATCATCCAAAGCAGTATCTGAAATACAAGAAATAAAGGACGAACATATAGGTATTATAAATATAGATACAGTAGATAAACAGACCTAGCAACCAGGGGACCCAGGTGACTGGAAGGGCAAAGCACAGGGTCTGCAATATGCCAGCCCCCTTCTCAATCACTTCTGTAGATTTAACAAGATTCTGCAAACATGTAGGTGGGTGAGGGAATGAGGAGGGACTACGAGTGTCAGACCTTTGAGGTTATGCCAGAACAGGTAGATAGGTACTGTAGATAAATTACTTAGTCAGTTGGTGCAATTTGACACGTTTATATGGCTTTTGTGTAGCTGCTCACCTGTACCATGTAAAGTGATTGGCCTGAGGGTTGAATGGTCCTCCACTTGGTTAGATAGATTAGGACAAAAATACTTTTGCTTGATGACTTGCACATTCAAGCAGACCTTTGTATGTATAGGCAGTGTCAAAGAATTGAACAGTAGGCTACTATGGCAGCTTAATAGGTAAATGCCAAAGCACACATCAAAGTAAGACTTTTTAGTAATTAAGAAAGTAAGACTAATTTTTATATGTTTATTTTTTATTTTTTTCAATTTTTATTGATGCTAAAGTAAAAACCCAGAATCCTCAGCTTGTCACTGTAATTGTGCTACTGCAGC
Source organism: Xenopus borealis (assembly GCA_024363595.1). Lineage (NCBI taxonomy): Eukaryota > Metazoa > Chordata > Amphibia > Anura > Pipidae > Xenopus > Xenopus borealis. The sequence continues at coordinate 68,871,582 of CM044448.1, forward strand.
ACGATGGAAAAATTGTTAATATATCAATTACAGTTAATACTGCAGTTGCAGAAATGTAATTTTCAAAAAAACACATTGCTACCAGAAGAGGGAGCTATTATAAAAAAAATTGACCCGAAATGTGCGACAGCCATACATTCTCAAAATTGGTTTGCACTTATTGCCTGATTCTGACAATCATGTTCATTACCTGAGCATCTATGTTGGAGAGGGTTTTAAAGGAACAGCAACGCCAAAAAAGTGTTTTTAAATAATGAAAATATAATGTACTGGATGCCACTATGGTTACGTTGCAGCGTGTATATATAAACTATAGTTGTGTATCTAAAGCAAAAAACACACCAGTTCTACCAGAGCAGGGCAACACTACATTGTATTGTCATTTATTTAAAACACTTTAATTTTTTGGTGTTACTGTTATTTGAAGCAGTTGGTTAGAGTATAGCTACCGTACACACTCACAGTTGTTATGTGCATATTTACCTGTTGTGTCACTTAAACTTGGTTCAAGACGCATTGTTTCTAGGAAGTGTTCCAGGAGTTTCTCTGGGTTTCCTGACATCACAGTGTATCTACAAAATCGAACATGTAAAACACATTATACTGCCATACAGTAAAAAACTAAACTTATTCAGTGTTTCTGTTTTGCACTTTTCTATTCACAAAATGTATATTTATATTTCAATGCAAACTGATTACTGTGAATGTTCTAAAATGCCCTGTTATTAGATTGGGATTAGTCTTAGCACCTTTCACATTCGCCTCACTCAATACCATACATTGCAGAACTCTACAACACACCACAATGCACTTACTTATATGGTGACTGAGTGCTCCCTTGTACTGATCCTTGAGACCCAGCTGGGATTTTTTCTAGTACTAAGACATCTTGATCATGCTCCTTGAGTCTCACTGTGTTTGCTTCCACATCCTGTAGGGAAAGATGCCAAGGTGGGTTTCTTTTAGTTCAACACTTCTGCTGCATTATTATAAAATGAGAAGACTCTATCAGTTTAATACTAGTAAGTTATATTTAGTTCTACTAGTGCCAATACCATGTGCCTTGAGCTATTCTAAAAAAAATTAACCCTATTCTGGCTGGTTCAGACCTACAGCTAGAGTGCCCACCCTCTTAATAATATCCACAATCATATTGTTAATATCAAAATCAAATAGACTTTGATAATCCATGGGATGATTAACGGCAAACTAGAGGTTAACAGTAGTTATTTTCCTCAGGGGGCTTAATTAAGTTGTTGCACCATTAGTACAGCTTTAAGTGATTGGACAGATGTTGCCAGACAGGCAAGGAAGGCAAAATATAAATGTTGGACAGGATTACTGTGCATTGGGTTACGTGGGGTCACCAGCGGGCTATATAAACTGGGTTCTATTGTTACTTACCTTCATTCCGTGTGAGCCGACCTTGAGGCATGTCCAGGATGTTGTCCAGATTCGCAAAACCCACCCACCCTATGAACTTGTATTAATATTACCTTTTAGTATTACGTGTTACTTAAGTATTAAGTATTAAAATGAAGGTGAAATGAGGCCCAGCTTGGAGATTAGCCATGGTTCTATATAATGCTCATCTGAAAATTAAGCAACCTTGGGTAGTTTACAAATTCGAAGTTGGCCAAGTATGACATAAGCTGTTGTATGTATGTGGAAATTGCTAATTGCAAAATTGCTATTCTGTTAAATGGCAAAACCAGTTTCTGGTTTGGTGGTTTTTATTTAAAATATGCTATAAGGTGGTATAGTGCACCTTTCCCATGTAGTGGCAAAGGAACCAGGAGGGCAGCTAGGCATTAGGTACCTCTCTCTTCTCTAGAGCTGCACAGTCACACCACACATGTAGAAGGTAGCATAGGAACCAGAGTATGATATTACCCAGCTGGATGGATAGAGGTCTGACAGCCCTGATTTAGAGCCTATAACTTCACTGAATACATTTATTTGAATGGATAAGTAAAATTAAGGGTTTCCAGTAGAAATTTTATTAATACTCACACGCAGGATTCGATTGAAGTCCTCCTTGTCCACACGCAGGAAGTGACAGTTGTCTTCTCGTAAAACAATTGATGCTGCCCTTGGGGCATCATTAACAAGGGCAAGCTTCCCAAAGTCATCGCCCTCATGCAAGGTACATACAACCCCCTATAGACATAGATGTAAAGCAACTGTTACACAGTTAAGGACAGTTGTAACATTTTTAAAGTCATGTGTGGCCCTCCCAGATTTGTCAACCTTGACTACCAAGATGGCATTTGCTGGATATAGTACATGTCTGTAAGGCTGCAAGTGTACCCTATTCAGTTTTAGCAGGATTTTGTGCAGATACTCAACATTACCAATTACCCCACATCACCACCACAAACAAGTTTCTTAGTTCCATCCATGCAACTTAATGCTGGCACGCTGGATTGTGAAACAATTTGTGCAGATGCGTCCCCTAAGGTTCCAGAGTTTGGCTGAAGTTCTAACTACTACCTTCCCTTCCAATATAACCACTCCCATGTTTTGAAAGTCAAGAACATATTAATTGTCAGTACCCAAGGGCTCATAACTACCTGGAATTTTATCCTCTGGGGCATATACTATGCTAGAAACTAAGAAATAATCTGTCTTCATACACAAACATACAGTGCCACAACTGAAAAATACCTTTCCATAGATGACAACATTGACTGATCCTTTCAAGATAATGTACCAGGAAGTGCCTTCTTCTCCTTGGTTAAATACTGCAAACGACAGAAACATAAGTGAATGGAGTAAGTTCAGCAAACATTAGGTTTGCAAAGTTTAGTAACTAAAGCATTCTATTCTCTGGTGACACCATATTGATCAATCAATACAACATGAGCAGCATTCAGTGGTTTGGCCAGTTTATCAATAAACCCATGTACAACAGACTATGTTTGTAGAAATGGGAGTGGAAGAACTTGACTGGTCTTTAGAATAATGAAGTTAACAAAAGGTCATGAGATGGCTGATCTGCAGTTAGTATATTGTAAAAAAGGTAGTAACTGGTTTAAGGCTAGTTTTATTGTTCCCTACCCCCACCCCTCCAGTTACATCATTGAAATAGATTTGTTATTGGATCAGTTGGGGAAGAACCAGCATGCATGTCAGTTAGATTCATGGAGGAGGTCTGCGAGGTCATATTTGGAAGTCTATTTGGCAGATTATTTAGGTGGACATTAAAGGTAGACCCTGTAGACCCTGTCCAAATGAGGAAATTCAATGTCAGCCTGAACTCAAAAGGTCCAAAACAGAGGTGCCCAATACGCTGATTGTCATCTACCAATAGATCCAGATAAAGTTCCTGATAGACAGTGACCTGCCTGACCTGAGATGAGACTTGTGACACTGGGATTAGTTGAAAGTGCTACTTTCTTGCTGCTGGACCAGATTGCAGTTGTTGAACCACTGAGCAGCAACATGCTTGTTAGTTCTGTTCCCTAAACTATCATAGTAATCTCACTGTGAGCTACATGTTGCTTTCCATGCATCTGCTAGAATATTAGCAATCCACAACTGCACAGTAATTGTCCTTTGTTAACAGGTAGAGTACTGAAGTTACACAATAAAAGTTTCCCATTTAACAGGGTTTATAACAATACAGAAGGCTGGGTGGGGTCCCTAAATACGTTTCAGTATGCACATGTATAATACGATATAATTCATAAGGTATGGGGCAGGCCAGAAACCTCTAGCTATGTCACTGTCCAATTAAATTTTACCAAACACATGGTCACACATATTGTACATTTTTTAAAACTAGTTTAAGAATGACCAACACTTTATACTTACAAACTGTTCCTGCTTTGGGATGAGATTCAAAGATTAAAAATCCAGCAAGTTCTCGTTTAACCTTAAAATAAATGAATATATTTTACTTGGTGAACTGGAAATAATGACTCAGCAGTTGCACACTTCTATTGTCTATTTACTTAAAACCCATATTAAAACACTTCATTTAATTAATTTCATTTAATTTTTTATGTGTTTTTTTGCCCAGACATTTTCTTATTCCAAGTGATTTTTTCTTTGCTATTATTTAATATTGTCTAAAAAATACATTGTGTGCAACCTTTTAACCTCCAATTAATAAATTGAATGTTGGCTGTAGATCCATGAACAAATTACACAATCCAACTTTGCATTATAGCTATAGGGATCAGATTTTGCAGGAACCAACCAAATCTTGTGCTGTTGCATGGTAAGATCAGCTAAAATCAGAATCAAATTCTCCTGTGTAATAACCTGATATCCTTACAACCCCCTATCCATAGTTAGGATTGTAGTACTATTCTGATGAAATTCAGTACAAAGAATTAGACTTACTGTTGTTGATAAGTGAGATAAGGCTTTAATGTGAATAAGTTCTTCGAAAATAATTTCTAAGTCATCTGCACTCCTCTGACCCGGTCTATGCAGAAATAACAAACATACAAAATAAAAGCACCTTAAAATATTGTTTGGGTATATAATGATATAATATAAAGGGACTACTAACCCTCTGCAGCAGCTCTATCGTATGGTAGTTGCATGAAAGCGGTTTTATTGTACATTGTTGCTTTAACACATCTTTAATTCCAGCCTGAAGTAATTGTGATGAGTGTGTCAAAAAAAAAATAATTGCACGTGCATGGTTTAATGAATCAGACATTTGGGATTATGTCATTTCCAGAGCTCTGCATCAAAATGTCTGAAAGTGATTCTTTCGGTGAAAGTGCAGTTCATATGTTGTACTTGTATATTGTACTTGTTTGCCATTTGGCACAAGAGGTGGAGCAGCACCAAGTGCAACTATGTGGAAATTCAAGGAATGCTTTGGATGCAAGTACCATTAATGAATAGTGTCAGTTTGCAGCTGTTGGACTGAGCATTGGGGGCCACTGGTACTGGGACACCAAGGGCTCTCCTGGCAGCCACCAGAGTCATCATCCTAACTTCCAAACTCTGACAACCCCCCCCCCCCCCCAGGTATGTGTAACACTGGGAAAAACCACTGGCAGAATGAGCATCCTTCTATTTTTCCCCGATGTTCTGCAGGGCCAGTCTGACCCTGTCAATTTGCACAAATAATGGGGTATTGGGCATTTGTTTACAGGGTCAAATTCTCCTTTAATTGCAGTGTGTGTTAAAAGGTTGTGCAAGATCACAAAATCACTATATTGGCTGGTTTTGTAACACTGACAAACTACAGCCAGTGATGATTTTTGCAAGCTTGCTGGGTGTAATTTGACAATTTTTTTAAAGGTAGTTCATCTTTAAAAACTTTATATGATCATATTATGTTGTAATTTTGTGTGTGTTTTAGTTTTTTGTTCAGCAGATATTTATTTATTTTGCTCTCTATGATCAAATTCACCCTAGCACCCAGGTAGTTAGAATAAACGACTGAAATATGAATAGGATGTCTTGATAGAAAGACAAATCTGCAAAGAGGAAAGTATGAAAAATGAAGACCAATTAAAAAGTCAACTTAAAGCTGAAGTTCTCCATTAAATACTACATGGTTAATGAAATAATGTACAATATTTATTCATGGTCTTGTAGCAACCAGATGGTTGTGTTCCAACAGCATAGTGGAAATTACTATGAATGCTACCTGCATATGAATGCTATGGGTTGTTAGAGCTGGAGCACGCTTTGGGTTATTTTTAGATTTATTTCCACCTTACATTTAAATGGATAACAAGAAGGAACAATGAAAACTTACAGTTTTCTCAGAATCATTCTCATATGTGCATCTGGTCCTATCTGAGAGAGTAGGAGTAACGTATCCTGCAGCTCCTCATCGCTCTCCTTTTTCTCCTCCTCTGTCGGCATCTGAGCATCCTCATGCTCATCATCAAGAAACCGATAAAATAGGTATTTGTCTTGGAAGTAATATTCTTGGTCCACTAGGGGCAAAATCAGATATATATATATATACATATATATATATATATATATATATATATACATATATATATATATATATATATATATATATATATATATATATATATATATATATATATATATATACACACACACACATCCATTGCCACTTAATGGACTTCTAACTAACACAGGTCATTTTCCTAAATAACCAGGAGGAGGCCTACTGCCTGTCTACCCAAAAGATAAATCTTAAGGCAAATACAAAATTTCAAGCCTTGTGGTGAAATGGTGTAGAAATTTCTCTCTGTGCTCACACAGGCAGCTTCCCTGTGTCTTTTCCCCTCAGACTGACGCTCAACACTCTAGCTTGAGCTGCTGGTTTAATTATCCACCTGAGATGCCTCAGGAAAACTCAAAAAACCTGGGCTGGACTAACTGTCCGGGAACCACTCTGTAAGGAACCTGGGGCATGAATAAGCTCCATCCTGGATTTTCCCAGGTGTCCTGGTATTGACCTCACCACAATATATAATGTATAATATACATAATGCTAAACTTCATGTCAGGAATTATGTTTCAACAGCATTTAGTCCAGCCCAAAGTGCAGATGCATGATGTGAACTGAAATGTGAACCAGGAAAAAAGTCTATGGACACAAATATGCTAATTAGCAATATGTGGTAGAGAATTGTGATCAGTATAGCTCAGTATAGCTAGGGACAATTTACTTTGACCCCTGACACTGGTGCAAGAACCATAGGGTGGACAAAAGCATGCTTCAGAGCTCCAATTCAAAATGGGTCTGTCTGCAGTCTGTCCAGTGCTGGAATGGAGGATACCTGCCCCCCACCCATAATAATAATAATAATAATAATAAAATAGCACTTCTGAATGTCAGAATGCAGAGACCTGTGCCAGTTCCTTAAAGTACAAGGCAGGTCACAAAATCCAAAAAACATAGGAGATGACTTCCACTTTTCTAAATTTAACATTTTGTTTATTGCACCAAACCTAACTCTATTCCCCTTGCTAATGTTTGGTTACAGTGTAAGACCATCATGCAAACAAATGAACGGTAATCACACTATGTGCAATGACTACAAGATATCCAACAGTAGGAGGCAGCATTGGAGAATCAGCATTTCTGCCTACTTTGGAGAGCAAGGAGGCGAAAGGGGGAAAAGTTCCTTGTTCCCCTTAAACACTATTTTATTAGCAAGGCACAGATTCATTCTTACCATGGTTTAGGACTCCTTCTTCGAGCAGCACCTGCCACATTCCCACTGCTTGTGTTCGAGAATGAACACATGAGCTTTGCTGCATGAGCCAGTCAACAAGCTCAGTTCCAACACAGCATTGTCTGGAAAAAGACACAGAAAAAGACCACTAATTGCAAGACCTTTGAGTTCAGCATCAGTAATTTGAGCAAATGAAACTTCCTGCCTGCATCTCAGATAAAAGGATAAAGGGCACCTTTCCGGGTTTCCTACTCTACAAAATGTGTAAGAAGTAGGCATAAATGAATCTGGAATGTTAGAAACAAAACACACAATGATGTATATTAAGTATAACATTAAACGAAAGCCTGAAACAGACTTGGGAAGCGTATGTTTTGGTATAAAACTGCACCAAATCTTAATACTTATTGCACTTGTGCCATTACATTTTGCTTTCCAAGAATATCAGTCCAAACTCAGACCCATCTGGCCTGCTCACTTATGTGCTATTCCAGTATTGACGAGACAACTAGAATGTTTATAAGGCATTTATGTGTACATTATTTGCCTTGCCCATTTCCATTATTGTCTTTTACTATATTTACCCACAGTTTTCTGATTCTATTGAAAAGTAAGCACTGTACATGAAACAGAAGTAGAACCTGCATGGCATGTATGGCAATGATTAGGCCCAGTAACTCCATTTCCCATGCTCTTCCTGGAGAATGGGTCAAGAATGTGGTGGAGGGAGCTTGCAAATATTTCTTTGGTGGTTGTAGGAAGGAGTTTTTGTCATCTGACATTGGTAAGATATGTGGTGAGTAGAGTTTCCAAATTTAAAAAAATGAGCAGTTTTGTGAGTAGGCCCCTGTTGAGAATGCTGAACAACTGCACTCTTGTTTAGATACCTGTTGGCTGATAACCCCTAGTGCAGTGATCCCCAACCAGTAGCTCGTAAGCAATATGTTGCTCTCCAACCCCTTGGATGTTGCTCTCAGTGTCCTCAAAGCATGTGCTTATTTTTGAATTCCTGGAATGGAAGCAAGTTTTAATTGCATAAAAACTTAATATAGTGCCAAGTAGAGCCTCCTGTAGGCTGTCAGTCCACATGCGGCTACCAAAATAGCCAATCACAGCACTTAATATGGCACCCCAGGAACTTTTTTCATGCTTGTGTTGCTCCCCAACACTTTTTACATTTAAATGTGGCTCATGGGTAATAAAGGTTGGGGACCCCTGCCCTAGTGGCACATGTTTAGAGATACAGGGTATCAACAATCCTAAATAAGATACAACCACATTGTGATGATGATCTAATTGAGCTGCAGGTTAACCAATGAAATCAGAGCAAATCGTGCATCTATGTGAATGAATACATTTGATGAATAAATGGAAAATCAGTTTGTGCTTCAGATGACAATTATATTTTGTATGTCTTATTGCTGCCAGTATTTAACTGGATGGTTTGACACCATGATTTACACCACCAATATTATACTTTATAATAATTAAATCAAGTCTTCTCCCATTAAACAACAACTACTAGCATCCCTAAAGCAAAGCTGACAGTTGTGGTTCAGGGGCATTGCTTTATGTTGGACAATCCATTTCAAAAGCTGGCGAGTAGTTGGATAACATGGTAACTTGCTGACAAAATGTGGTGTGTAAGCAACCATAAACACAAATGAAAACTGGCAAGGGGGAAGAATATTTAATTTTCATGGAAAAATAGATTTCGTGGTTTTTTTTTAATGAAAAAATAGATTGTGTTTTTTTATGATTTTGCGGTTTTGAAGTGGAAATGTTGCCGTTTATATGGAATGTTTCCCAGATTCAATGAGGTAGAGTTGATTTGTAGCATTACTCACGTAAGATTTCTGTCATTTTTATAGCAACTATTCTTTTTTTTGCAGTAACTGGCTCTACATAGTGGTTTCCCTCTCTTTGACAAGACCTGAAAGACTACAGGCTACTGCTATAATGATGTGATATATGGAACGACAGTGTTGTCAGATGAGCATTTTCTGCTCTGGTAAGGCCGTTGTCTCGTTGAAAGCTGCCTGAATGTATCAATGATTCAATTATTATACCTGGCAAGTCCATAACTGAAACACTAAACAAATAGAAAGAATAATGTAGTTGAACCTGTTCACATACTTTGTGGTTCACTTCCTCCTAGCAGACCAGTCCAATGGTCTTTAATAGTAATTTAAACAAACACACCCCCAGAACCTCACCATTTATAATATTATCTGGTCAGGGGATATTACCCATTAAAACAGTGCTAATATCAAGTCACATGATTCATGTCTAAACAGAGATTATTGCTCAATATTTGGCCTTTAACCTCCACTGCCCTCCACACATCTTAAGTCCCAGTGAATCCTTCTTATCATTGTTAATACTAGTGGGACTATTACACCTACTGTATAGCATGCTGATCTAGATATGTTTACAAATCAATAGCTTCAGTGATACTTAATGGAGAGCTGCAGGGCCGGTTTTGGCCATTTCTTCTGAAGATTTCTAATTGGACATTAGCGTTACTGTGTCAGATGCCCTGTGATGTCTTTATCTATTTATTTATATTTACAATACAATAGATACAATACTTTTAGCCATTAATGCAGCTAAATCCTTAAGAGACTTACTGTATCTTGCAAGTTTCTCACCTGTATGTCTTCAGATGATACTTTCGATCTCTAATCATGTGGGGTGCCCGACAAAGGATGGCATTGCGCAAAGTCTTTCCAGCCCTGAGTATTCTTTCTGATGGAACCTGTGGTTTATGGAAAATAAAAAAGATTTTATTTAAGACACTGTACAAAGTCTTAAGTAAACCTAAAGTTGTGCCAATAAACATTTCAACAATTCTCTTTAGGCAATGTAAGATACAAAGGAGGCCTTGGTATGAGCACCATTAATGGAAATGTAGAAAGAGCAGTGCTAAATTACTGATGCCAATTCAATGTGACACAACTCATTGAGGCAGGAAAAGTATGTCTAGTTGCTTGTTAAGGACATGTGAAGGTTTAACCATAGGGAGGCTGTAGTTGCTGAGTATACCAGGCCAAGTGGGGTCAGATTTCAGTATACATTTTTGAAAGATAGAGGCCAACAGAACATTTTGCAAAATACATCAATAAATGTGTATGATATTGCATGTGCTATTGCTTTGCACACAATTTCATATATACTGTGTATATATACTGCCTGCAATGTATCTTATTTTAGGCTTGAATTTACTGTGAATTGAACTGTAATTTTCTTCATTTTCTACATTTGTGTCAGCTGGTTTCTTATACTTGTGGACTTTATTATGCAATTGCTTTTTGTCATACTGTATACTATATTTTTAAATACCAATAAATATGATTGAAAAAGAAAAGATATCTTACAATGAAAATGAAATATTTTTCTCTGTGACATTTTTAATTCAGAACGCTAAAACTCAAAGTCGTTTTTGTAATGCGACATTGTTTTATATTAGGGGGGAACAAAAAATTTTTGAAATAAAAAGAATTTCAACTGCATTGTTCTGCCGCAATGTTTTTCTCCAGTTTTCTTCCAGTGTCAATGCATCACACTCTGTGTTGTGTATGACACCACTCATCACAATGCATCAAAATGAAAGTTGGGGCCAAATTTAGCAGAGCGGGGATGCCATAACTTGCAGCACACCAATATGTACTGCTTTAATAACAATTTGTGCACTTCCACAAATATTATTCATCAGAGCAAGTATATGGAAGTACAAGGAGTTTTAGGGCAAATCCCTTTTATGCATGGTATCAATACGCAAACAACTTTTTGTTTCACTATGTTCATATCTGATCATTTAAAAATAAAGGTCAGGGCTTTGAACCACATCTTGTTTTTAGGATCATTGTACTTCTAAAGCTGAACTTTATAAAAGACATGGTACCTGTGGACCTTTTGAGTTGATAAACAAGATCCAGCAAGTAATAATCATGAACTGGCACCAGTTAATGACTTCAAGGTGGATTGTGGCTCAATTCATTGCAATTGTGGCGAATAAATCAGTGTAGTCTTGACTAAAGGAAATGGGCATATGGAGCTGTAGGCTCTGCTGCTCTCAGACTGCATATTTTTGCAACCTGAGAGAAGGGCATTCTCACTGTGCCCCTGCTACATTTATTTAAGTCACTTGCACCTGTGTATTTCGGCTGACCTCTGCCCCTGCTTCATTACGAGTGTGCACACTCAGGTGGATCTAATGCAAATCAATGGGGCATGAAGCAGATTCACTTCTCTAAGACTACAAAAATATGCAGACTAAAAGTAGCAGTGCCCATGCCCTAAAAGTAGTTTGTGGTTCACTATTGTTGAAAAGATCACTTTCAAATAATTATGCACCTTCACCACTTGGCGAAATCCCATTACCTCTGTAATGGTTTTAGCTGGACGTATCGGGATTTGGTTTTCAATGAGGGGGGTCTGAAAAATAAGACGGAACCAAAATAAACAGAAACAAACATGAAAACAAACAAAACAAAATAAAAAGCATTAGAATTGAGCAAACAAAAGCATAAACCAACTACTAAATCTAAATGGAACTAAACAATCAGAAAAGAAATCAAGTGTGGTTTAACAGAATCTTAAAAGTAAGAAAATAGACCAAAGTATTATCATTCTTAAATTATGCATTAAAATAAATTAAGGAAAGTAAAAAATAAAGGTTAGGGCTGATGTGGTATTTTCTGCTATGAATTGAATCTGAAATCATATAATACTTTAATACACTGTAAAGAAACACAAAAGCAAATATTCAGAAGTGTCTTTGAATTCATTCTTTAGCTTTTATGGAGTGCAAAGTATATTCCATTCTTACACCGGCCAAAATGCAGCAAGCTAATATGATGGCTGTCTAATGTTTAATAGCCTTAGGCTTACAATGAAAGAAAGGATGCCTGAGATTAATATTCAGGGAAAGAATTTCTAACCAGCTGTATTGATTTCTTTGCACAGATCTACTTACAGAAAGACTATATAATATCTAATTTAAAATTCTTAATCAAGGAAACTGGTCTTACTTATACCCTAAAAGGGCTAACAACACCTAGGACAAAGCTAATGTATGATATTACATCTTAATAATATTAAAATACACATATTACTTTTATAATTAATACTGGGCTAGTCCACCTAGAGGCCTGTTTGGGGGCCATTAAGGTAAATGGTGGCCATAGACGCACAGATAAAATCGTACAAAACAAATTTTCATACAATATTCGGTGTGTGTATGGTGGGAAATGAGCCGGCCAATATCGTCAGAAGATTTAGATATCGGTCGGCTGGTTGATCGGGCTGGACGGTATATTTTGATCTGATGCCTTTGAAGGTACAATTAACATCGGCCATTGTTAGTGCTGAATTGTCAGATACAGGTAAAATTATATTGTTTCTACCTGTATATCTGATGATTCAGCTCTATATGTGTGTGTTGAAACGAATGATCTTTCTTGGAAAGATCTTTTCCGAGAAAGATCGTAATTTTTACATCTATGGCCAGCTTAAGATTTGGGGTCAATGACTACATGGGTTCCTGGTACTACTGCAAAGCCCAGCTTGAAGGCCAGTTGGTATAACTTTCGGGAAAAACTCCTCTCTTAAAAAATAGATCTCTAAGTGTGGTCTGGAGCAAAATGTAAAAAAAAATGTACAAAATAGGCAGGGTAGGTATGTGTTTAAAGCATAGTGGGTGGAGGAGCAATTCCAAACGGCAGACAGAGACAAAAAGGGAAGTAAGCAAGCAATAGAGTGACAGCTGGTGGGGGCAGCTATGGTTACCGTGTTTTAGATGTGAGTGGACAGAGGTCAAGCTGGTGAGGTGCCAGGCAATACTACTTGCCTGACTCTGTGTACTACATATATATATGATAGATATTGATTCCAGTCCTTTACAGTTTGTACCCCTGTATGTAGGGAGGTTACAGCTCCTAATACTGTATGAAATTAGCATTACAAGAAAATAAGAAAGTGGCATTAACCCTGGCTTTCACAATCCTTATTCTAATGAATGATTATCATTCCCAACATTCACGAACATACTAGACACATAAAATTACATAGATATAATATAAACATGAAGGGCTATCCTCCCTTCTCATTAAAACAATTCCAATAAAGATGTACCATCTTATTATAGGGCCTATTTTTAAATGACTTGAATTGATAGTACAATTAATTTCAGTGCAGAAAATATCTATTTAGTGGTGTAACTACCACTTCCTCTATAGGTTCTAAAGAATCCCCCCCAGTCGCTCTATACCTGTGAGTAGGAAGGAGACATATGCAGGGCTTTGAATTGATAGTACAATTCATTTCAGTACAGAACATATCTATTTAATGGTGTAACTACAGAGGAAGCAGACCCAGTGGTCACTGGACCACGGGGTCCACTTCCTCTATAGGTTCTAAAGAATCCCTCCAGTCGCTCTATACCTGTGAGTAGGAAGGAGACATATGAAGGCAGCGGCAGGAACGTGGGTCAGCAGGGGGTTGGAGTGGGTTAGTGGGGGGTGGTTCGGGATTGCTATGTGCAAAGCCCTGCATACTGCATGTGCCACTGCATCAATTGCCATTAGAAATTAGTGAAATTGCCCTATTTTTCTATGCCAATCAATTCAAGAAACCTCAGAAATGTGTCACTAGGCATTTTTCTTACATCCCTAATAGCAGTCATTTTATCCCACATGAGATGTTTATCAAGGATTAACAATGCTATGAGTATTCTAGTAGAATTAAGGTTTGACGATCCAAATGCAGAAAGACCTGTTATCCGAAAAGCCACAAGTACCAAGCTTTCTGGATAACAGGCAGGGTCGGACTTTGCCGGCTGGATATCGGGGAAAATACCCGGTGGGCCACAGCCCTCGAGGGCACTGCTGGCCCAGACCCGCTTTCTACATCTGGCAGATCCTGCACACCTGTGCTCATTTGCAACGACACCCCCCACCCCGCCGCCGCATGATCGCACAAAAAAAAGCCCCAGTAGCCTCCTTCTTTTCACATCCAGAACCTCTACCTCGGCTCTGGCACAAACACAGTCTGCTGATTTTGTTCCTTGTGTGGAACTAGCCTTAATCCAGACACAAGCAAGAGACCCTGATGTATATTATATGTATATATACCTTTGTAACATAAGAAAAACATGAAACATCAAAAGCAGAAAATCTTCTAATATGCTATCTTGCTCTTATATATGGCTTTGAGCTAAAAGGTCTTATGCCAAGTTCTGACGCGCGTCGCGTCGTTCCTGACGCGCGTCGCGTCGTTTTCGGCGCGCGTCGCGTCAAAAACGACGCACAACTCGTTTTTTGGGCGAATTTTTTGGCGGCGAATTATTCCTGCCTTTTCGCGAATTTATTCGCCAGCGGCAAATCGCGGGAATTCGCCCCTGGCGAATAAATTCGGCCATCACTAATTACGAAGAAAGATTACAGCCCCAGTAGCCTCCTTCTTTTCACATCCAGAACCTCTACCTCGGCTCTGGCACAAACACACACTGCTGATTTGAGCAGACTGATTTTGTTCCTTGTGTGGAACTAGCCTTAATCCAGACACAAGCAAGAGACCCTGAATATAATTATATGTATATATACCTTTGTAACATAAGAAAAACATGAAACATCAAAAGCAGAAAACCATTTAAGAATGATTTAAAGAAAAACAACCCTTAACTAAATAAACCTCTAAACTCTAATTAGTTTGGCCTATAAAATCTAATAATAATCCAAAAAAATTGATTGTTAAGTAACAATACACAGTAATTTTTTATTTGTATATACAGTATTATCCTAGCAAGAGATGACTATTGCACGATGCGTTTACTGATTTTTAGCCCCTAGTTATGCAGGTCATATGACTATATAAAGTTCAATAGTACATGTACAAGGAAACATGGTCACATGAATATAGATGTGATTCTTATTTATTTATCATTACATTTTGCAAACAATGAAATAGCAGGTCTGTAGCCATAGTGGAAAT
>CM044448.1:68906297-68924841 GCA_024363595.1 Xenopus borealis
TATGTCCCATATGTCTATGGGAGATTACCTTTCTGCAATTTGTTGCTTTCTAGATAATGGGTTTCCAGATAACGAATCCCATACCTGAAGTGGGCTGCTTTGATTTTTTTTGCATGGGCTGTTTTTTTTTCTTCCAGTCCAGCCCTGCCTAGAAATCCAGCAGAGGGCAGGTACAAGTACAAGTACATGGCTTCGCTTTAGTCTGTATGCATCAGTGCTCAGTAACTTGTCTGTATAAAAGATGTGCCCAATCCTTATGAATACAACACTACCTGATCAGCATTCAGAGTAAACAAAGTAGCCAGGAAAGCAGGGACAAAAAATTATAATGGTGAAAATGAGAATCTCAGAAGTGATCTTGAATTATATTGGACTAACAAGGAGTAACACACAATGTAGAAGGCAGTTTCAGACTTCACTAAATTTGTTTTTTAACTGACAGATATGAAAGAGTACTGATGGGTGCTGACCCAGATACAGAACCAGGCTGTGCTGTTAAATGACACATCACTCATTTAGACAGACAGGAGGTTTGACAGCTACTGGAGTCACTGTAGCCACAGGGCTGCAAATCGACCCCCATGATAACTGCTGTGTCTTCTACACTGTAAATCAAAAGCTAAAGCTCAAATTTATATTCTTTTCCAATTCTGTTCCACTGGTCCATTATATTGAAAATTGTTGGAAAGGGATATGAAACACATAGTCCATCATGTGCTGTAGTCTGTTAAAACTAATCTCTACTGGCAAAGGATACTGGCATCTTGTCTACAGTGTCTACTGTGACTGGGGCCCACCTGGGCTGTAACTTGTGGGGCCTCCAACCCCCAGTGTAAGAGCTAGGCATTCTAGAGCACTAGGCAAGTCTGACAGCTGGTGCCCCTTCCATCTCTTAGGATATTATCTTTTAACTTAAAGGAGATGGCTACAGAGTCATTTTATTGATAATAGTTTAGCTGCAATAGTGCAAGCTAGAATGCTATATTTATTCTGTAGAATGTCTTAACATACCTTAGTAAAAGTTCTAGAAGCTCTCTGTTTGTTTAGGATAGCAGCTGCAGTATTAGCTTGGTGTGATATCACTTCCTGCCTGAGTCTCTCCCTGCTCACTTATAGCTCTGGGCTCAGATTACAGCAGAGAAGGGAAGGGTGGGGGGAAGAGGAGCAAACTGAGCATGCTCATGCCCTGGGCAAGGAGGTTTAAGATGAAGGCAGGAAGTCTGATACAGAAGCCCATGTGTACACAATAGAAGGAAAGAAATGCAGTGATTCTTTTGACAGAGGACTCGGAGCAGCATTACTTTAAGGGTTTCCTGGTATACTTAGGTGGACCTTTCTGATAAGGCTTACTTAGTTTTAACCTTTCCTTCTCCTTTAATTTACAAAAATCCCAACTTCTTTCCCCCAATAATTTTTTTTTAATTTCTTCTATTATTTCTTACTTTCCATATTTGTTCTCCTTCACTGATACCTTTTAATTATTTTAATATAATTTCTCTGACTTTATTTTCTAAGCCATTTGCTCCTTTTCGTCTTTCCATGTCATTGTCTTACACACTAAATGTCCTCTACTAACTCAAATGTACAATTCCTCCCACTTTTATTGTTATATTATGTTATTTAAACCTAAGGCTACTATCTCCTGTTATATCTAACATGCCATACAGTATATACCTGCTTTCATGTGTACTATGGGCCCCTCCCCAGATAGCTGTTGAAACTCTAAAGAGCAGCTTTATGGTTACAATTACTTCGGAATAATGGGGGAAAAATTGTTGCATTGTTGATAAAAAAACATGCATCTAAAAACTGCACTTTGCATACTGCATTTGCATTCATAAAAAAGCCTTCAAGCCAGATTTGCATATAAACATAGTAAACTATACACCCTTCCAGTACACAAGTATAAATAGCACATATTCATGGAAGATAACATCTCTGCCTAGAAGTGTCATATATGTATATGTAATAATGAAGACAAATATATTCAACATTTCACCTAAAGGAACAGTGTATGTTTGGATCTGGTAATGGAACACAATTCCCTATGCTGACCATGTATTTGGCCAACTATAACAATTTTGCTCAGATGTGTCATATGCAGAAAAGATGCTGCTAGTACCTACAGATTCTTATGAGGATTGCTGCCACTTGTAAAGCACTTCACAATGCATGATATTCTTTGCCCCTAGGACATATAATAATTCCACAGGTACAGCAAGGTCAAAATGAAAGTGGAAATTATTTGTATGGTATTATAAGAAAATAAATTAAATTTCTTTTACATGAAGTATACTGTATCGTTAGAATCCCAGTTGATTGAAAGCCATTATTCCCTCAAAAGTTCCTGCAATATTGTTCATACTTATGTTCAATACATATGCTTATACAGGTATGAGATCCATTATACAGAAACTGCTCTGAATTATTGGAAATAGTCCAAAATGTTAATGTATATTTCCTTTTTCTCTGTAATAATAACAGAACCTTGTATGTACGAAACTTCACTAGCACTCTTGCTTCAATTTGAATAGGGCAGGTATATTAAAGTTATATGGACGTCTTTAATAGTAATGATGGTGCAAATGCTTGAAGTGGCCACTTTATTAAACACATATCCATTGAGCCATGATAAAGACTAAAGAGATCCTCTTATGCTATAAATATGAGCCCACCCTTACCACAAAAGTGGCATGCCCCTCAAATTAGTTTTAAATAATTCCTATACACATATATCCAGCACCCTTGGAGGGTTGATTCTCTTCGTCTATTCAGCTCCCACCAATCCAATTATAATTAGGCCTTTTGGTTCTATTGTCGCTTACCATTCAATTCTCGTGACAATGCACTTGGCTCCCAACCCTGCACTTATGATTTAGGGTTAATCCACCCACACACAGGCCATCCTGACTTTCATTAGGAGGAAAAATGTTTGACCCTATTCATAGTTTAACCCGGGTGCTGCTGCCCCGACTCTGTCGCTAAGGGAGGAAGTTTCACCAAGGAGTTCTAGTGTAGCCCACTCTGAAGGTCAGGGATCCTTCAGTTCAAAAACATCTGTCTTTATTCTTACATTTGATTACAAAAACAAGATGCTGTTTTTTAATCAAATGTAACAATAAAAACAGATGTTTTTAAACCAATGCTGAACTAAGTGATCCCTGACTTTCAGAGTGCACTGCAACAATGTAACACAGAGCACCACTGGAGCAAATAGTTAAAAATCAAGCCTTTATTGGATCCATTTAAAAAACATCCATATTTAGGAGTGTGCAAGGACAAAAATAGCGGCTACTCAACGCGTTTCATGGCTTCTCGCCACTTCCTCAGGAGCTCCTGGAAGCGCATACCGGTAAGTGCTCCCACTTAACTATATATGCTTCAGAGTGCACTGCAACACTTGATTCTCTTTAAAAAAAATCCTCACACATAAAATTTTGAAGGCAATCCTGCTTTAAAAAAAGAAAAGTCGCCAACTTTAATGCATTTGCAGCATACAGGATAAAATGTCACTGACATAAGATTGAGGAAGATGTAGCTTCATTTTATTTGTTCGCCTGGTCTGAGGTGGCGAAGTAAACTCTGGTAAAAGAGGTAACATTAAGTAAAATTTGCATCTTAGTGTATTTGCAGAGTTACTACCTTTCGCCAAGTTGCCTGAAAAAAGGGTGCGAATGAACTATAGCAACGGTCTCTTTTGCTAGTGAATTGGCGAAGTCCCTGTGGATTGGATGTCTGGTGAATTGTCGCTAGCGACAGCCACTTCACCTTTTGATGAATCTGTCCCCATGTGTTCTCTGCAGGCTCAATATATATTGAGGGAATATGACTGATAAAACCAGGTACAGTCTTTGATTTTTTGCTTGCTGGGGACAGTAAACAGTACTGAAAAACCTGATGCAGAAGGCCACAACAGGAGGCAGACAGAGTCGATCTGGGGGTGGAGACTACTGTCCAGGGCCCCCCTCCTCCCTACTGTGATGCACCGAGTGGCATGCACCTGCGTGAAGGCGCCTGAGTATTTGGTGCCAAGCATATGTGCAGATGGCATTGCACAGCGCTTACCCCCTCGCCTCCCTACTGTGTGCACAGACCTGCATGAAGATGCCGCTTGTCCCCCCTGAGTGTTTGGTGCCAAGCGCAAGTTTTTGGAGATCGGGAGAGGGGTCTGGCCCGACGGGGGCCCATTATGGGTCGGGGCCCACTGGGTTTTTTTCCCAGTGTCCTGCCAGGCCAGTCTGACACTGGAGGCAGACATCTATTAGGTAGGACTAGCAAGTGCTAGTAGAGCAACCAGAAGAGAGGAAGATTGTAAAAACTCAGAAAGAGTTTGTTGAACATGAACTCAATGCACAGGATATTATTCCTTGTGTAATTACTGCTTTTATCAGGAGCATACAATCCCTTCCAGCCTACAGTTATAACTGTATAAATACAGTTCACTTCAAATCTATTGACTTTACATTTTAATCCATTGTGTAATTCGTATATATACACATTTGCGATATGGGAAAATTGTAACCAAGATACCCTCAACAAGATGACGACGGAAGCAAAGTCTCAGGCAAAATGTTCCAATATCCGGAGTCATCAGATTTTATCTAGCAAGTTCTATTTGTAATGTCCTGCACTGAAATCACTAATGTAGTGCAGAATGTATAACAGCTACTGTAAATCTAAATAAGCGATACATTGGCACCCTCAGTAGGCTTTATCTTACGAAGTCTATGGAGTACATTGCTACAAAGACTTTGGCAACACTGTAGGGTGAAATGGCTAGCTAAAATTCCCCAGAAATAGCATCATCAGGGGATATCACAAATTCACTAAAAGGCGTAGAGGACAAATCACTGCCGAAAGAGAGTAGTATCACTAACAAAGTTTTGCTCAGACGAACAATTGTTATTCAGCAAATTCACTCAAGTGCAGATTTTCCATTATGCTACCCCTTTCATCAGAGTTTCCTTTGCCAGTTTATATATTTGGCAAACTGATAAGATGAAGCTACATCCTTCTCAGTCTTATGTCAGTGACATCGTATCCTGTAAGCCGAAAAGTAAAAAAATGAAAAAACAAAAACACAAAAAAAGCTGGCATTTTTTCATATTTGTGGGATTATGTTTAAAAGTTGTAACTGTTAAATATTTTTGTTTTAATATTTTTTTTACCATTTGAGGGGCGTGCCACATTTGTTTTAGGGTGGGATCATGTCTAGGGAATTAAAGGATCTCTTTTGTCTTTTGTATTTTGCTTCCTTGGACATTTTTAATAATAAGTGGCCACTTCAAGCATTTGCACCATCACTAATAAAGGCAAATATACTACCTACATGTACCCACCCTATTCAAAATAACATAAGGCTAAGTGTATTAAAGTATTTGCTAGGCAGAAATGAACGTTAGTGAAAGTTTGCTGTGTAATGCTCACTCTGACGAATTTGAGCTAGTAAAACTTCGCCACCATTCGCCGGCCAAGACTTAATTTCGCATTTTGATGAATTAGCGTAGTGGTTGCGATTTAACATCTGAGAAAATGGATGCAGAGTTTGGCAAAGTCTTTTGGCAAATTCGCCCTTTAGTGACTTTCCTCTATACTGTCTGCTCTTAACTTTTATAATCAATTCATTGTTCCCCCAACTCATTGATAAAAATAATGCACTGATTACTGGAAAATACAAGAAAGGGTTCCAGACCATGAAAAGGCTGTAGGTCGAATGCTTTTTACTTCTAATTACTTCTAATTTTTTTAACATTGTAAAGTAATGGACTTATTGTTAATGCTAGCTTTAATTGCCCTTACCTTATGTTATTTCTGTTGCCCCAGAGGAAAGCAAAACACATCTCCACTGAAGCTATTGGCTGCTTTATTTCAAAAGGCAAAAAAAGCTAATCTTTCCTGAATGCAAAAATCTCAGCTGGTGTTTTCCCTGAATCAACATCTGACTTGTGTTGAAAAGGTCATAATCCCAGTATGTTTTACTGTACTGGGAAGGTAGCAGATCCTTTGTGAACACAAATCTACCTGCCAAATCTGCCCAGATTGCTACTGCTTCGTCTACTTGTACTAAAATGAAAATCATAAGCAAGTAAAACTGGCATTCAGTCCATGGGTGACATTTTCAGCCGCTTTAGTCTTTTGAATGAGACTGGCTTTTCAGCAATTTGTATGAGTTTCGGCGCATGTGCAGTTGTATCAAATCAGACAATTGCTCCAACTATGCATGCGCCGCTACGCCGGTCTCATTCCAAAGATTAAGAAAGAGAAGAAGATGGCGTCTGTGAACCCTGATGCCTGAATCTGCATGGAGGGGTAAGTAAATAGTTAGGGGCATTTGCCCGGGGGAAATACTTAGGCTGGTGGGAGGATGGAGGGGGTCTATGTAGGGTAGGGTTTTTTTAACTTTTGGGTTTGCTTATCCTTTAAGAATTACAGTGATCTATTCTTAGGCTGAGGGGACACATGCAGTTTATATGTTTCTCTCTGCCTTATGAATAGTAATGAGGCAGTGAGAGGCCTATGCACTGAAATCAGCTGTACATTGAAAAGGACAGCTTTCAATTGTGTATGGATACACAAAGCCAAGGGGAGAAGAGATCTCCGATAATGTTATTTCAAATACAGATACATATTCATTAGGTGGACAGAAGTGTACAAATTGCATGTGTGTTCTCAGCTTGTTCACCTTCCAAACACTTTTTTCAATTCAGTTGTTTTTAGATTGTTGCCCAGAAATAAAGACTTTTTTTCAATTGCTTTCCATTATTTAGTTTTTACTGTTTCTCCAAAATCTAAGTTTAAAGTTAAATGTTCCTGTCTCTGGTGTTTGAGTCTGGCAGCTCACTAATTCAGGTGCAGATTCTAAACTGTTAAAATTTGCAACATTTAGTTGATACATTTTCAGCAGCATCTATGGAGTATTAGCAACTATTGTATAAATTCTAGCAGCTGTCTGTAATGAAACCCAGAGATTCTACTCAGCAGGGACAAAGATAAGAAATGTATCCATTAAATGTATCAGTTTAGAACAGTTTACAGAAAATACCAGCCAGGTGGCAACCATACACAGAATCAGCAACCCCCCTTGCACAGCTGCTTCAGAAAGTGAAAAATGACACTTGACACTTCAATATTAAAAAAAATGGTCACACATATAAAATAGGAAGTATTTGGGAAAAGTCATTATTTCTGGTGATCTATCTGAAAACAACTAGTTGTTTGATGGTGAACAGTCCCTTTAAAGCAACTCTCCAGGGCCAGCTCTCCAGTTATTTAGAGTAGCTGCCTGCTCTATTTATACTAATTCTCTCTTCTTGGTTTCTTTAATAAATTAACAGCACAATATCAACCCAGTAATAGTATGATTACACTGTAATATTGGAAAGTGAATTGTATAGTAGATTGTCATTGGAAAGTCCTATTGCGTATGTACTGCGGTATGGGGTGCTAACTTTGAAAAACTAAGGGCCAGAGAGTTTGTTTTGGGAAAGGTTTATATCCCTTTTAAAATCTTACCTAGAAAAAGTATTTGTAAACAGAAGCACATTGAGAAGTAAACACCTATAGTTCTGATACACGTGGTTGATAACTCAATTACACTCGAGCGGAGCAGCATCAGCTGCAGTCAGGATCACAGGTGAAGCTTTCTCCCTGAATTCCCAAAACAAAAGCAGCTGGGCCAATGCACTTGTTATTTCTCCTCGTTCTGTGAAGTGGAAGAATGAAAATGGGCTGACTGACACATTTTAGGCAATTATGATCTCTATAGACTTTCAACTGTGAAGCAAATGATACGTAAGCTCTGTCCTAAATGCTCTCCAGTTGTGCCTTTTATTGTCAGATGTCACCCATAATTATGTTGCAAATGGCACCACAGCTCTGAAGAGAAGAATTTTAGGAACAGGAAGTAATCTTGGAAAATGTACATAAGATTATATTAAAAAAGAAACTGAAAGTGTGGGAACTGTTTGGAGGCACAATAGCCCTATGACAAATAATTAAAGAAGCTTGGTATCAAGCATTACATAACACTTGTGTAACTGTTCCCCATCACCTGAGTATCCCAGGGCAACTGGAACCAGGAGCAGTCAGTTTTGCAGTTTCCCAATCCCCTGCTACAGCACACTGATTGGCCAAGTTACTTGATAAACAATTACTGCCAGTCTTTTTTCTGGCAGACAGGTACTTTAAAATTAAATAACTTTTTTTTTTCTTCTAATTCAGCTTTATAGATGTGCATTGCCCATTGATGCAGTTATATAGCTGTTCAGAAGGAAGCCTTTATAATCTTGACAAAAGTTGACTGTATATGGAACAACATACGTTGCCTCCTCTGTACCTTCAGATAAAGTAGGGCTTATGCTTGCCATACACGGGCAGATAAAGCTTATCTGCCCATGTATGGGGGCTTCCGGTGGGTCTTCCCGGGTCTTCTGGCCACGATATCGATCGGGAAGGTTTGATTTTCTTCTGACCGACCTGTTGGAGCCCCTTGGTGTCATCGTAATCCGATTGTTAGACCATATAGCCTAGCTTTCGGATTACCCCGATATAGCCCTGCCGTGTTAGTGGCATATCGGGGAAAGATCTTTGTATCTATGGCCAGATTAAGTTATCCATGTCATAATAACACCATAATAAGTGCTATGGTTCAGCACAGGGCCGTCATCAGGGGGGCACAGGGGGTACTCCTTTACCGGGCCTGGGCCTTAACGGGGGCCCAACTGTGCTGCACTTTTTTCAAAATTGCCAGGCCCCCCTTGACAGCACCGAAGCCGTGCCACCTCTGCCGAAGTCCCGAACCACTGAATAGCCGAAGTCCCGACATCACCCAAGGGCAGAAAGATTGCCCAAATTGAAGTCCTGAAGCAGCGAAAAGACCTGAAGCCATGAAAATAGCTAAAGTTGAAGTCCTGATGCGGCGAAAAGACCCAAAGCCACGTAAATAGCCAAAACTAAAGTCCTGAAGCAGTGAAAATACCCGAAATCACAAAAATAGCCAAAATTGAAGTCCTGAAACAGTGAAAAGACCCGAAGCCATGAAAATAGCCATGAATTCAGTTCTATTAATGTGCGCTTTTTTATTTTTTAAACCCCTGGCCACCAATGTATCATTTTAATACTGTATAGGCCCCTGCCACTAATGTTTTTTTTTTTTAAATATTCTCTGGGGCCCCAATTTTTTTTACCTTATAACAGGGGCCCTGGCGCCAATGTTTTTGGAAAAAACTTTTATGGGGGACCTGGCACCAGTGTTTTTTTTTTAACTTATAGGGGGCTCTGGTCACCAATTTCTTTTAACTTATAGGGGGGCCCTTGTCACCAATTCTTTTTTTTAACTTATGGTGGGGAGTTACAGTTTTTAATGGTGATGTGGAGTGGGCGGTATCTGGGGTGGGGCTTAGGGACAATGAAAATTTTGTTGTACGGGGCCCCGTGATTTCTAATGGTAACCCTGGTTCAGCAACTAGAGTAAATGATTACTTGCTTTACTAACCATTTCCATTCAGTTTTGGAGTTTTTCCCTCTTTTGGGCCAAATAAGAGATTATACACAGAAACTAAGAAGTACAAGTTTGATTTGGTGCCCATTCCCTCTTCACATGCTTTTCATCTAAAACACTCCCTTTTCCCTCTTGGTTAAGTGCTCATGGACTGCCAGGATGTGTAACTGGAAGAGCCCATAGTACGGAGAAAGGGCAAAAAGAAAACAGGCTAGAAAACTACAATGGGTTGGGATAAAGCAAGGACTGGTGTCAGTAGAACATCAGTAAACAGGTCGATACTGAGAAATAGAATATTAAACCAGAATGACAGCTGCACCCTAGATACAGAAAAAACAAGATTTTAAAATGGAAAAAAGGAGTGATGACAACATGATGCCATCAATGCTGTGTTTTTATGGGGTGATGATGTTATAATGATACAAGTATAATCAAAATATGATGTGTGTGATCGCCATTGCACTGCAGCACTCTGACAGATTCAGATTCCATCTTGCTACATGTTGGATGAGCCATCAGAGTTTTTGTTCATCTAGTTCTGGATTAAAAAAAACTAAGAATTATTTGAGTGAAGTAACAAACTTAATGGAAGTATGACCTTTTTAGACTTAACTATATCACTGCATGTTGGAAAGGCTTGGCTAATGGCCATCAGGAGTACCAAGTGGAGTGACGCATTTCAAGCAATAAGCAATCCTGTGAGCCATAACAGAGATGCTTTCCCTTGTTATCAGTAAGACTAGTAAGCAGTGATTCTCTCACTAGATTGCTGCAATTTTCTCACAGGGAAATCACAATGATCCAACAGTCAGGTGTTCATTGGCATCACTCACATATGTAATTTACAAAAAAAGCAGCAACTAAATACAGCTTTCTTTGAAAAAGTATTTCTTTGTTAAACGGAATGTAAAGGTTAAAAATAAGTTATCCTTTTCAGAAATTCCACCTAAATATAGCAGTAAACCCTCAAAGTAATGGTGCTCAGAGTCAAAATAAACACAGAATTTCTTTCCTTCTATTGTGTATACACGAGCTTCTGTATCAGACTTCCTGCATTCAACTTAAACCTCCTTGCCCCGGGCGTGAGCATGCTCAGTTTGCTCCTCTTCCCCCCTTCTCTGCTGTAATCAGAGCCCAGAGCTATAAGTGAGCAGGGAGAGACTCAGGCAGGAAGTGATATCACACCAAGCTAATACTGCAGCTGCTATCCTAAACAAACAAAGAACTTCTAAAGCTTTTTACTCAGCTATGGTAAAACATTCTACAGAATAAATATAGCATTCTAGCTTGTATTATTGCAGCTAATCTATTAGCAATAAAATACCTCTGTAGCTTTCCTTCTTTTATACCCCAAAAGTATTTGTTTGAGAAAGGGATTGTAAAGAAGAAAATCACATGCCCAGAAAATCTTTTTAATAACAAATCTATCAACATCATGTAGCACAACTTATTATAAATGTGGTGATCACTGTTTGTAGTTCCTGTGTATCCACTGAGACAAGTTAATCAGTAGCTCACCTGCAAATAAATATTCATACATTTTATTGCAAAATCAATTCTCTGACCAAACAGGATACCTAGCTGTTCTCATAAAATATATATTGTACTAGGTTTTAAATCCTTCCAAATGGAGATTAACCCTTCTGCTTCAGCTGTTTCAAACAAGGAAATATCCAATGTAGTTTTTCAAGTGTCTCTATGGAAAAATCAGATATATGATTCCTTTTGCTACTGGTTTGGTTAAAAGATTGCTGCATGCAGATGTCTCTTCCAACGCCTGCAGTTAGAACACATAGGGTGATTAGACTGATAAGACCAACAAAACACTGTACACTAGCAGAGGAGGATGGGACTTTTTTGTAGGAAGGATTCTATCTGAGGGGCTAAATGTGTTTTTGGCCAAACACACATCTGTCTGGCATAAAAAAGGGCATAAACTCAAGGGATGAAAACATAATTTCCACCCTTCATAGGTCCCTGTTCAGGCCTCACCTGGTTTACGCAGTGTAGTTTTGGGATATTAATGAGCTGGAGAGAGTGCAGAGACGTGCAACTAAACTGGTTTGAAGGATGGAAGACAAATTATGAGGGGAGACTGTCAAGGTTGGGGATGTTTACTCTGGAAAAAAAGATGCTTGAGAGGGGACATGATTCAACTTAACAAATACATTAGAGGACATTATAGACAAATATCAGGGGACCTTTATACCCATAAAGAGGATCACCGCACCAGAGGCCACCCCTTCTGACTAGAAGAAAAGGACTTTCATTTGAAGCAGCGTAGGTGGTTCTTCGCAGTGAGGACATTGAGGTTGTGGAATGCACTGCCGGGTAATGTTGTGATGGCTCATTCTGTTGATGCTTTTGAAAGGGGCTTGGATGATTTTTTTGGACAGACATAATATCAAAGGCTATTTTGATACTAAAATCTATAGTTGGTATAGATATGGGCATATATGGTTTGTGTGTATGGAGGTGTCAGTGTGTGTATGTATGGATGCTGGGTTTCATTTGGAGAGGTTCAACTTGAAGGACTTTTTTCACCCCAATCTAACTATGTAATTATCAAGGCTATGCCCAGTGTCCCAATGAATGGCCTAATTTCTATATAAGGGTCTACAGGGTCTCCGATTTAGCATGATAATTATAGAGCACAATGGAAAAGTTGCCCATCTGACCCATCTGCTTTTAGAAACAGAACTCAAAAGTGATTCTTGATCTGTCATAAAAATAGTTTCATGTCTAAACTGGTAAACTTAAAATATCTCACAGGACATATGTAGAATTAACATAAACCAGCTTTTCCTCTATATATACTGTTTTCAAGGACACAAAAATGTTACCAATATTTGCAAGAATTCATACATAATGCATCATCTATGCTTCTATTTCCATTTAGTGTTCCACATTAAGCTATTCCAAAGAAAATTATGGATTTAGTTGATACATAAACAGATGAGAAGAAGCTTTTACTGTGTGTAAAAAAGTGCAATAACTTGTGCTGCATGTAACCATATACTTAGGGGCAGTTTTATCAAGGGTCGAAGTGAATTTTTAAATTTAAAAAATCCAAATTTTGAGTAATTTTTGTGTACTTCGACTAGAGAATAGTCCAAATTCGATTGGAATTTGCAAAGAATTCGAAAATTCGAATTTTGAAATTTATGTTGCTTTAAAAATTCATAGTCGACCATTCACCATCTACAACCTGCCGAATTGCTGTTTTAGCCTATGAGGGACCTCCTAGAACCTATTTGGAGTCAATTGGTGGACTTTGAAAATTCAAAGTTTTTTTGGGGGGAAAAAAATCGAATGCACTAAAAATTCGAATCGACAGACCTATTTGATTGCAAATGGACCTATTTCATAAAAAAAAAAAAGTTCGACTTAATTTCGATTGGTCTTTTTGAATTTGAAGTTTTTGCACTTCGAAATTCGAGCCTTGATGAATCTGCCCCTTATTATTGCCCCAAAATCTAGATAAACCTATACTACAAGTTAAATGGTTTTATGCAGTGTTTTCACAGCTATAAGATCATGCTTATCTTCCCTCACAATGTAAGCTGTTCTAGCACAGTATAGAAACACATCATTGAGCTGTAAATTCCAATTGACACAAATTTCCAGTGACAAACTTTACTTTCTCTGTAAATGGCATGGCTTCAAATGGTTTTTGGCTTCCTCTGGATAAACTAGCAGTTAGGCAGGTTATGTATAGACTTAAAAGGTTGAACTTGTGTTACAATTTGACCGACTGCATCAATGTATAGTGGTGGTATAAAGGCCATACTGGCAGCTCTCCACCTTGCGGTTTTGCTGAAATTAGTACAATGACCAAGAGGCAGCCATACTGACAGCCATTGAAACTTTAAGATGTAGTATATTACAGAATTATCTATTCTGTAAAAACCCCAACAAAATGACAAATTGCCTATGGTCTGCATCATGTTAAAAGTTAATATTTCAGGTTAACCCCCTTTTTAATGATAAGATAACATCACATCAGACATCATCTATAAATAGAACCCAGAGCTGGAATAAATAAAAACAGAGGCTCAGGTCAAACAGGAAAGACAGAGAATGGAGATTGTATCTCTCATGCTGTTAACTACCTATGATTCTTGGTAGTATGCTGGGAACCATTGAATTAAATAGTATTAATAGACCACCTTGCTTCATTCAAAGTTAACCACCTTTTCATTTTGAAAACAAAAACACAGTTACACTGTTTTACCAAGTAGATATTTAACACTGCTAGTCTTTTCGAGTCAGTTGTGACAATGATTTGAGCCGAGTCAGTCTGTACATGTAGGTTACCCATGCATTATTTAGAGCCTTCATAGTGCATTTATTCTTTGTGTATCTCAAAGAGATTCTGTCTGTATCTCTGTAGTACATTGGAGAGTGTTATCCACAATCCTTTTGCATTGCTTGGCACAAACATACTGCCTACTAATGGATATATCACAGCCTAACATAAAAGTTATTATATAACTACAGCAGAATGTTCAGCTGCACAAGGGGTTACAATCACCAGCTATGAATAAGCAAAAAATCAAAGAAGCATTTGTAAAAGGCAGTGTCCTTGTGTATTTCCCAGAGTTCTTACAATCCTCTACCAAACCCAGCTTATGTAAGAATAATGATCCCACATTGCTCTGCATTTTAACAGATATCAGCATCTTATCAATATCAATATATTCAGTAATTCGAAGGCAGAAATCAAATTCATTCAAGCAATGTTCTATAAAGTCCTGTGAATAAGCATCACGTCCCTCTGCCATTTGCAAGAGAGTCTGTGGTGCAAAATGGGTTAATATCTGCACCTGTACAAATGCATGAGATGTACACGATTACTATGTGTAGATGGATAGATAGATAGATAGATAGATAGATAGAATATGTGTATAAACCCACATTTATTTCCCAACTCCTTATTTCCACCCCCTCCAAAAAATGTGTATCTTTACATTCATCTACACTACTCTCTAATTACTGTTGCATCAAGGGCGCACACATTATATCCTGATGCATTAAGACACAGCAGGACATTGTTTATATGATTCCAGC
Source organism: Xenopus borealis (assembly GCA_024363595.1). Lineage (NCBI taxonomy): Eukaryota > Metazoa > Chordata > Amphibia > Anura > Pipidae > Xenopus > Xenopus borealis. The sequence goes on from CM044448.1 coordinate 68,920,867, forward strand.
TAAAAATAGTAAAGTTCTCAGTGTGGGGATAATTACTCTCACATATGCACATATGTCCCATACATTTGTCAATAAAAGCATAGTTGTGTGTGCCAGTGTCCACAACAAGCATCATTATAAAGTCATAGACATTCGCAAAATGAATTCAGAACTTACTGTGATGTCTGTTCATAGGTCCAGCCTAGTGAATAGCATGGATGGCATTTAGTTGCTCTCACCGATGTTCCCTTGGATATAACACAAACACATGGTCAAGCCGAAAAAGATTTCCCCTCTGTAATGCATGGGAATATCATTGAATCCACTGCTTTGTGCTTTAAGGTCCAATTAATGAAGCCGTCCCTGCTTGTGCATCCAGCTGTGCTCTTCCTCTCTCACTTCAAAACCCAGCGAGCAATTTATTTCCCTAGGCTTCCTCTATAGAACAGGTCAGGATGCTACAGTGTATTTGACTGTTCCTCCCCTTCTTACATGTCACTGTGAGGAGTTCACACACATTACATTTTCCTAGCTTGGCAAATCTGTCCAAATCTGTCAAAGGTTCCTGATGGCAACTGTGGCACATAATTGGGCATCAGCCAACTGCTAGTGATTGAGAGATCTCTAGTGATGGGCGAATTTATTCGCCTAGGTCGAATTCGCGGCGAATTCCCGCGATTCGCCGCTGGCGAATAAATTTGCGAATCACCAGCGAAATTTCGCTTGGCGACAAAATCGTCCCGCGACTCGTTTCGCGAATTTTTCGCCGAAGCAAATCGCGGGAGATTCGCCCATCACTAGACCCCTCTACATAATCATGGATATTTAGGAACAGAAATACAGCAAAATCATATTTCTGTTATGAGCTAAGGGGGGGGGTTCCCTGAACAAAATTTGGTCTTCAAGGGTGGGCTGAACCAAACAAAGTCCAACAACCACTGCATTTGAAAATCAGACAAATGGTGGATCCAGGCATCTACTGAATTATTCAACATACTTCCATGGAAATACTTCCATTGTTTTGAAATGATATATGTACCTATAGTTTATGCTATTCTTGTGTGCACTGCTGTCACAAGTTGCATGGCACATGTAGAGGGAACGCTGATCTTTTTGGACCACTGTAACACAGTATCTTTATTAGGAATGTAACCAAGAAGGTATATATTTTTATATAGGCAACCAAGGGCCCATGACAATATATATATATAGGATATCAGAGATCACCTGACCAGAAATATTTCAACTCTAACTGTAACAGGAAGAAGTGTTGAAGCAAAAGACACAACTCTGTCTGTTAATTGGCTCATGTGACCTAACTTTATAGCTTGTTTGGTATGTTTGTGTGCACCGTTGTATCCTAGGATCCCAGCAGGCTGTCCTTTTTTAAAATGGCAATTTTCTATTTATGATTACCCAGCGGCACATACTACTGATATATTATATATATTATATTATAATATATAGTATATTATTATGAAAATTGTTTATTTACGTGAAGCAGGGTTTTACAAATAAGTTGTTTTAGGCAATATCTTTCTATAGAGACCTACATGGTTTGGGGGTATAGTTTTCCTTTAAATACAAAAATTATTGGAAAAAAAACAGCAAACACCACACCCATACCACCTCACTAGATAAGTAACACATGATCCCACTATGATCTATAATTCCAATTAAAAATTTAAGCTATACCCATACATATTTTACAAGGTACATTCCCCAATATATATCACAATACTAGAAAAAGATAAAAACAAAACAATATGTACTGTAAGTAATATTCTGAGGCAACATTGTAGCTTATTTACATAGAAAAGATAACCAACACAGTTGCCAAAATCCCATATGTATAGCTCAGAGAGATTGAAAGACTGGCCCCTCAGGATATATCCTCCTATAGTTACTACCACAATCCTCCTGAAAACTACCATACTTTAATTGAACTTTTATTGCCCATAATAAAATGTATTGGTTTATTGCAGCACTAACATACCCGCTTATTAACCTGCAGTTATCTCTGCTCCCCCCACAGGTATATTACTAGTGTTAGTATGTTTATCCCTTACATATTAAGAAACCCTTCACAACATACCATAATGGTGCCACTATGTGATTATATAAAACCATATTCAAGTAAGACCAGTGAAAACTAAGAAATCTTTAAACCCATTAATGTTCCTGCTAGCTTTTACTGACATATTTGTTGTGTGTATACTTTTAAATGGTATGATCACATGGTATAACCCAGTAAATAACAAAATATGTGTGCCCATAAAGACCAAAGTGAATTTTATCTGATCCACTTTGGTCTTTATGGGCACAGATATTTCGTAATTGGGTACTTTGAGAAAGGTCAAAACGTCAGTCCATTTTTATTATTTTGGTTTGTATGATTCAATTATTGGCCGTGCACCCAGGCAAATTATTTAATTTTTTTCGTGAGTACTGGCATCGTTCGGATTGTTTTTTGTTTTTTAATATATATTTTTCCATAAATTTCCATACTCCTTAGCCTGCCATCGGATACTTGCTGTGAAATCTGGGGAGCATATACATTTGCACCAATCAGAAATGACAGTGGAGTGGCCAATGCATTGTAGCCATTGTTTTTGGATTCAGTTCAATAAATCCTTCACGATAATTTCAGCCAAATATTGAAATATTAAACAGAATTTTTAATTTTACATGCCATTTTTACTTTTGTGAACTTTTTAACCTGAATAATTTTAATAGTGAATCAGCCTTTAATGGAACATAGGGGGTCATTTACAACATATAGGGGTGATTCTCACGTGCAAGTGAAGAGAGCAAAGTGCAATTTCATGTGCAATCGCCATGTTTTTCCCATAATGCATCTGATTCCTATAATTATATACCAATGTAAAGGACAGAAATCTTTCTGCATCCCCACCTGACACATAGCTACCAGACAAGCACTGCTCAACACTAGTGAGGTGAAACATTTTTCAGCAGGTTCCAAAACAGAATGGAAAAAGCCACAGCTAAAAACAAACTGACTTCAATGCATTTTGCAAATTTTTTGTAAAACTGGAGAGATTTGTTCACCTGTGCTAGGCACTAAACATTAGAATATTATGGTTACATATCTGCCATTGATAAGATGCTTTACAGAGCACAGCTACTGGCAAATAATAACAAGAGGGGTTTAAAAGGGCAAAGTTCAATTGCATTAGACATCTGTTGTAACAGCTGGACACTACCAATGACTTGTGCTCCCATATACAAGAATAGATTACAAAGTAAGATGGTCCCTTATTCTTTGAAGCTCCTCTAATCCCTTTCATTCTGCGAGCTTTAGATAAATCCAGTATTAAAATATTATAAATCATAGTGGAATATTCGGGCTATGAAAACTTTTTCTGGATGCTCCGAAAGAAGTGTTCTTATATATCCATTACCCACAAATCCATGCAAGTGATGTCTCTCAAAATACAGAAATACTCATCTGTGCCATCAGTTTTGGTGTGGTGTGGACCTTATTATTCAAATGCATTTTACACTTCGGGGTGTGTTTATTAATATTGCCAAAAGCAACCAATCAGATCTTTGCTTTAGTTTTCTAACTAGTAGATGCCTCTAATTGCTGATTGGTTGATATGGGCAACATCACTGGTGATGTTTCTCTCTAATGTTGATAAATATGCCCCTTAGTTTTTTAAAAATATTTGTTGGTGTTAAGCAGGGCTGCCATCAGGGGGGCACAGGGCCTGCAACTGTACCTGGCCCGGACCTGGGTTCCCCCTTGGCAGCACTGAAGCCGTGCCGCCTCTTCGTAAGTCCTGAACTGCAGAAAAGCTGAAGTCATAAACTCACTAAAAGAACTGACGTCCTGAAGCCATGAAAATACCAGAAGTCATGAAAAGAGCTGAACTTGAAGTCCTGAAGCCACAAGCTCAGTCGTACTGAACAAAAATGTATGTTTTTTTTAATTTTTAAAGCCCTAGTCACCAATGTATTATGTTAATACTTTAA
>CM044448.1:68941140-68961456 GCA_024363595.1 Xenopus borealis
ACCTACACACCTAAGATATGTGAAAATAGTGTGACTTGCTGACAGTCTACCCCAGATACCCTTAGGCTGTGGAAAACTCCCTACAACTACCAGCAGTGTGTAGTGGCCCCTTTAAATGCGCATCTGGGTGTGTACTGGTCCACAGACCAGCCAACTTTTACAACAGCAATTCAGGGTTTTCTTCAAACAAATAATCTTCTTTATTGTACGATGGCAGATGAAACGGCTCACAGCATTCAAGCAGTATAGCTCTCCAAAAACAATCACAGCAATCAGTGGAAAACCTTCACACCTAAAGATTTTGCAAGTAGGACCCTCTCAGGGGGTAGTGTAACCTGTCAGTGATTTCCCCCTGCATTAGGGATTCCACAAGGTAACTTGCTCCATTGCAGTTTCCATGCTCCTGAGCTCACCCACTCGTCTCCCTGTCTGGCAGCTTGATCACCGCAAGGGTACTAAGCCCAACTACTCTCCAGAAAGCTGCTCACTAAATACACTGCTTCTAACTTTTGCTTCTAGAGCAACTATTACACAAACTTCTGACAAATAAATAAAACTATCTCTACCTAGAAGGCTGACATCTAGTCAGACCCACTTCTGTACCCATCTCCCTACAAGGTAGGAATCACTAAGAGAACTCCAATTGATCCAGGAAAAGGGACATAGCTGCCTGGGTGAACCAAAGGACCACTTAGATGTCCAAAATACTTTACAGGGGAAATTGCAACTGCAAACAATGTAAAACCATACATAAACCTCAGGGTTTCACCTTCAACAGCCTCTCCTGTAATCTATCCATGGTAAAATGGATCCTACAAAGAAATAGAGCAAAATACACATTTTCCTTTTTTTATGTAAACTTTAGCATGGTTCTAACACCAAAACACTTTTACCATGTCCACCTCTGTGGCTTTAGAGTATGGGCCAAAACCTCTTCACTGGATCTAAACCCTATGTATTACCAACATTTACATATAATGTTTACATATAACATCTTTAGTATATCAGTCAGTAGTAAACAGTATGCAGTGTCACAATATCTAACCATTTAAAACTTTTCATGCTGTTGTTCTCAATTCTTAACTTTAGGACTATATCATTTGAGGTAGACTATACCTCTTCGCGGGTGGTGCCAAACTCACTCACCCTTGACAGTGGCATCCCTGTAAAGTAAAACAGGATAAATACATTCTGCCATTGCATTTACCATATTCCTGTCCTTTTAAGGGCCCCAGCTCTATTTGAGATACTCACTGGGAAGAGAAAAGGGAATTGGGATTAAGGCCTAGTTTGTACTTTAACTAGCTCTAGTGGAGCTACCTCTGCTCCACATTTTCAGCCACCTCACAATTATTGGGCCCCTGCCAAGGTCTCATATGGAGGAAGAGGAAAAAATTATGGGAAGGGCAGACCCAGATGGGGTTTGCCAGGTGTCTCACACACACACAGTGGGTCATCAATTTTAGAGTGTACAGGCTGTGGGATTACTACATGCCGTATGCCTCAGTTTATGACAAAATGGAAGGCCTGATGGATGAATTGGTTGTGGATGAGATCTCTTCCAAAGAAAAAAGCATTGGGAATTCATTGACCCACCCTGACCAAGTCAATGAACTGTGGAAACTCCAACCATCCTTGACATCCTAGCACTTGGTTCTAAAAAAAACCAACCCACATTTCTACATAGAGGCAGATAATACAAATCTTACTGGAAATACCAGAGCTAAAACTTCAGTGAACCAGAAACTTTTCAGTGAATTGGTTTGCCTTTTATAAACGCATTATTATCTTGAAAATCCAAGAGTTAAAAAAGAATAGATAATAGTTTAACTAGTGGATTGATGAAATATCTTCAGCAGACAGATTCATATTTTTTGTGTTTGGATGAAAGGAAAGAATAATCTAATTTTAGAGACAGTATGAAACTAGGTTCTGGTGTCGGTGGGCAGATAAAATAAAATCCCTCTCAGTGGAATTAGACAATGAAGAGATAACAAAGGAGCTATACCTTTTAACTCCCTGTGATATTAATATAAAAGCTCAGTATTCAGAGATAATGTAACCATTAACATCTGACTATAGGTAATTAAACAGATACCAATATGCAAATGTTTTCCTTTCTTTAAAAGTGTTTTTAAGTAAGTTTAATAAGTGTGGACTAGCTTTATCCTACTAGAAACAAGCAGCTTTCATAAAGTTATATATATTTAAAAACTGATGGTTGTCTTGCTAAGCTTTCTTATTTCCATCATTGTGCTAATTAATTCTGTTAAGGATTCAGTGATATAAACATTGGGTTAAAGGACCAGTTACATTAATTTTTTTTTAATTCGTTAGCTTACATAGAAAAATAAACACCAAGACAAATAAAAGTTCATAATCGCAAAGCCTTTATTAAGAAATAACTTAAAAAAACTCTTATTCCACTCCTCTTCAGAAATGGCAACAAGACGGCAATCCATTGTGCGGTGCTCAATTTCTCCTCCCTGGCTATCTCCTATAAGGAAGGCAGGGACAAGAAATTGAGCGCTGCACATTGGATTGAAATAACTTTAAAAAACTCTTATTCCACTCCTCTTCAGAAATGGCAACAAGACGGCAATCCATTGTGCGGTGCTCAATTTCTCCTCCCTGGCTATCTCCTATAAGGAAGGCAGGGACAAGAAATTGAGCGAGAAATGCAAAAATATTCAGGCTGACAACAGCTGGAGACAACAGCCTGTGTGCCCATAGCCTAAGGGTGCTGCACATGGGATCTTTTTCCATCCAGGCTAAATTTGTGCTACCAAAACATCAGAAGCTTCCATCTCACTGGTGGGTAGGGTTGCCACCTGTCCGTTTTTTTACTGGCCTGACCAGTATTTTTGATGGCTGATACCAATGTTATTAATAGGGAAAAAAGCTAAATATATAGGCAGGCCGGTATTTTTTTTAAAGAAAAGGTGGCAACCCTACCTGCAGAAAAATGTGAAAAGTTGCCTTGCAACTGCCAAAAACACATATACTTTTGCCCACAGTGATGCAGATTTACCATGTTCAACAAAACCTCCTTTGTGCCAGTACGTGCCAGTACTAGGGTTGCCACCTTTTTTGGAAAAAATAACATTGTTATTAATAACATTGGGATCAACCATCAAAAATACCGGCAAGGCCGATAAAATACTGGCCAGGTGTCAACCCTAGCCAGTACCAACTGTGTGCATCAGGCTCAGGGGCTCCTCATATTACCTGACTTAGGCAGCAAGGGCTTAGATTAGGCCCTAGTGTAGAAAACAACCTATCCCTCCTAAAAGTTATGAAACCAGGCATGGGACGATCTGCTGATAATGACTAAGACAGCAGTTAAGATGATCAAATCTTCCTATTCACTAAAGACCATAGGATCCCTGATCCACTCCTCTCCTTACAGTTCAACATAATCCCCTATTCTGATTTGATTATCGGCCAGTGACTGGACAATTGGATCAGCCCTATTTGTTTTGAAATCTAGATTAGGCAAAGGCAACGACTACTAAAATAAAAATAATAAAAAAAATACATATAACAGTGTTTCTAAACTGGCTGAGGGGTTAATGCATAAACTACGCATGTGAATACTTAATTATTGATTAGGGTGCTCTTTTTATACCAAGGCACTGAATGGACTATTGAGAGGGAGAGATAACACCTCCAACCTGAAATTTTTTATTTTATTTTTAAAACAACAGCTGGCAATATCTTTTGTATACAAGAAAATGCTTGACAAAGGGGCCTGACCCTGAAATGTTGCACTGCACTTCCGCATTAAACGTGCAAAGAGATCCCTTGCTTGCATTAGCTCTGTGTGCCGTGGATATCTTTGTTTCTAATTTCTACAACTTGTGTCATTGGGCTGAATTTTCCTTTAAAGACAATAAGGTGCATTATATTACCAAGGCTAAGTGAGCAATTTTAAGTCATGTTTTTTCAGAAATGCAAACAGGCAGTTCTCTTGGTGCTATTTTGCTGCACCTACTGCAATTGTGTCTGATTCGCTCACATGGGTGCAACCATGCATGTGCTTCAATGTATATGAGTCACAGTTGCACCAAATACTTTTGATCAGAGTTGACGGATTCCCCTGCATCAATATGTGCAGTAGTGCTCAATTTGGAACGGAAGGCTGGAAGGACTCACTAAGTGACTATGACCGCAACTAAAGGCAAGTGCGGGGAGTGCATTTTGACACAAACACCTTTAGTAGTTTTTCCCCAGGTGTTGCTCCTTTTAGGGGAAAAAATCACCATCAAATATTTTTGCCAGGCACTCATAGAATCTCAAGAACAAATAAAGTAAAATAACTGCATATATAATAATAGCTTATTCTTATCCTGACTAAAAAGGCATTATGCATGGAAATGGCTATGAGAACTAGAAACACTAGAAAGTATGGAATGCATTTGAGAATGATTAACTGATCATTAAATTAAATCATAAGATATCAGATGGTATGATTAAGAGTGAATGTTGTGAAGATAATATACCTTTAATGCACATGTGCTACCTGTCAAGTCAATGAAGGAAGAGCAGGCAGCTTTTATAAAAGAGACTTCCTTCCTCGTATAATTCCAAATCCCTGACTATAAATCCAATGGAGATTCTTGGAAATGTCAAATGTTTCTAACTTTAAAATATGCTCAATACAAATATGTTACTGATGAGCAATAAGGAAGGAAATGTGTTTAATAAGGTTAAAAATATATCAGGAATGCTAACTTGTGAATGGATGATTTACTGTTGCACTAAGGCTAATGTCCCATGAGAAGGTGTCTAGGTGTCTATGTTATTTATGGGACTCAAGTACTTGAGTTTGCCCTCATGGGAAGCAAGGAGATATGTATGGAACCATCTGTGCATCTGTTACAAATTTCAAATTGCCTGATGTTTTTCCACAGAAGTGAAATTATCTCCTGTCTAAAAATGATAGCAGCTTTCTGGAAGAGAGATTACAGGTGACACTGTAGTACTGGAGAGCTGAAAGCAAACTAGAGGGTTGAGATGGCGGCCTTGCTGTAGTTAGCTAGCTACTGATAGCATCACTTTGTGGTTGTTAGGAACCCCAGAGGGGAAGTACTTTTAAACTATACCCTATCATTTTGCAAATTATAGGAATTTGAGTTGGACTGTATTTTTTATATAGACACCCAATAGCCCATGACAGCATAGGACAGCAGAAGCTGCAGGTTGATGGTCAAGGATGCCATGCTTGCATTTCTCATACAGAACACTTCGCATGGGCCTGAACCTAGGTCAACACAATTGTTCTGGGTGCAAGACTGGGGGCTAATGCCAGCATAGGAGCTGCTTCTTGGTCTGCGTTATTTCAGCAGGACAAATTTTAGCCATGTCTGCCATTAGCTTTAAACTCTAAAATATAAGCTTTTTTTATTATGTTTTAGAAGCATTGCATTTATACAGCTGTGTATAATTTCAAAACCAAAAAATTATAAATTAAATTTTTTATTAACTTAGATTTAGTATAGCCTGCATAATAGTTAATTAGTAATCAGTCTTGAAATATCAGCTTATTTGCACCTTTACCTCCATGATTCTGATGAATGATTTTTGGCAATCCCTAAGCCTAGTCACTCTACTGCAGCCTGAAAGAAGGTCTAACAAGATTAGGAAGATGGAGATCTGCTTGGGACATCTCTAAAGGCACTGGTCATTACTATTATAGAGCTGCTGTACTTCTTGGCTGATATTCTTTGAAGGATTACCTTCTCCTTTATGTGTTTACAAAATGAAAATTTGGATATTTAAGGTTGTACTGTATGTTCCGTTTCTTAAAAGAAAGCTATGGTCCTACAAAAGTAAACAGCATACTTTCTTCCTACTCAGCTACCGAAACATTTACTGCCATGAAGTGAATTAAGTGGGAGTGAATAGATTTTATTGCTCTGCTTATGGCTCTGTACCTATGTGACTTTATGAATTCCCCCATGTACTCCTGTTTTACTTCTCTATCATGTTGATATCACACCAAACTTGTATTTTAGGATCACTTTCCCTTTAAGTTGATCAAATCACATAACCAGCCTCTGTTTTACATGTGCATTTACCAAGTTAAATGGAACATTTTAATTTTCTGCATCTTTCCATATCTGTGACAAGATACAAGACAGTAGCTGCCAACTCCCTACCAAAAATAACAAAAATTTTCAAGCTGCACTGCTTACACGGAACTTTGCAAGAGAATATAGACCAAAGAATATAGAAAACGAACTGTAGCATTGTGTTGCTATTTTTGTCAGACCAACTGACCAATGGTGCAACCAAATAGAAATCTCTTATTGTGGCATACTAGAGAAATGTCATTATAGAGCATTCAGGGCTGGCTGATCTGAAGCACTTTTCAGTGAAGTTAAGCCTGCACAGAGTAGGGTTTCTAAATTGCCCATTCATGGTATAAATATTTCAGTAATCTCTGCCCTTGGATGGATTGGTCTCCATTATGTTTTTCAGATCCTGCAAGGAGCGTAAGTTATGGAACTGAAGCATGGTCAGAGGTATGTATCTGCTGCTGAAATGCTGCAGAATTGTCCAATTCTGTATAAATACATTCTGAAATAGCTTGATTAGCAACACAGCCTGAAATATCACATGGAAATGAAAGTATCTTTATTTGTCTTCCTTTGTATTGTCACCATGTCGATCAGAAAAGAAGGGGCCTATCATCTGCGTTCCTCTAAATGACAAATCTGCTTGGGCTCCTACAGTTAATTGCTATGCTCATATTCACACGCTTATGTCACCCGAGATTTATTAAATGGTATGTGTTTCTAAATAAAATAGGTACATTTTTGAAACTATGAATATACATTTCTTACAAAAAAAAACACATTTTACAAGAAAACGTAGAGCCCCAAAATAAACAATCTTGGGTCTCTGTGATTTCATGTAGAAAGCCTTCAAAAAACATTTATTGGGCTGATGTCTATAGTGGTGCAATAACCCTGACAGCCTCTCCATGGCATCACCACGCACAGATATCAAAACTGCCTAAATAGCAGCTAGCTCATTTGGGGAAGTCTGGTTCTGTTATCTATGCCCCATTGTCCAGGGATCTTGTGGCTAGGTCCTGTTCAAAGGATACATAATGTATGTGAGCACATGACTCTTCTGACTCAGTCTCCACTTAGTATCAGGGGTGCTGAGCTAAGGAAGCAGTAGCCCCCACAAGTAACCAGGGGTGGCAGAATGAAAGCTACCTCAGGGAAGCACTGTGACTAGAATTACCCCTGCTAGTATCAGAGATGGATGTGCTGAGAGCCTATAGCCTAAGCATAGGATTTCAGCCCTAAGGAGATCAGCAACCTTAGAGAAGGGTACAGGGACCCTGTGAATGCTCAGGTAAAGGCTGTGGATTGTAGTTTTATGTTAGCACACTTGTGGAAGTTAGACAAGCTAGCTTGGCAAGAGAAGTACTGGGCTCCACCAAGGAGTAGCAGTGGAGTTTGTTCTCAAAGGCAACACCTGCCTAAGCTTCTACAGACTTGAAAGGGACTAGTTTGTTCCCTCAGAAACTAAAGCTGACCACACACAGGCAAAATTTAGCTGCCAATATGGCCCCTTCAGACAGAGTCACCAGTTTATCTGTCAACACATGACCCCCCTCTCTGATTTTTTCTCCAACAGTTCTATCTAAAATAGGCCAGATGAAAATCCCATTAGGACCATATTACTATTTTGCTTTGGTCACTTCCCCCTTACTCAGTATATGTACCAAAAAGATCCACCAGCAGGCTGAATTGAATACTCCTAATAAACCAGCTACTAATGGTTTTTTTAATCCTCAGGCCACCAATTTTTTTATTTTAATACTCTATAGTCCCCTGCACCAAATTTTTATTTTTTTTTGGGATTCCAATTTGTCAGGGGGCCTGACCACCAATTTTTAAAAAAAATTATTTTATGGGGCCCCAATTATTCATTAATTAGCTGGAAGGAAGAGGGAAGCGGTTCGGGGAGATTTGTTGCCCCAAAGAAGAAGCAATTTGTCGCCAGGCGACAAATCTCCCCAAATCTTCCCATCTGCTCATACCCTAACATGCATGCCCTTAGCCTAAGGAGTGTTTGGAATATTTTTGTGCACCTGCTGAGACACTTGCTTTAATGTCTTTGGGGTTTCTCTGCTTACTCCCAATCAGGGCAATTGATTACTGTAATGCAGGGATCCCCAACCTTCTGAACCCGTGAGCAACATTCAGGAGTAAAAAGAGTTGGGGAGCAACACAAGCATTAAAAATGTTCTTGGGGTGACAAATAAGTGCTGTGATTGGCCATTTGGTAGCTCCTGTGTGGGTTGTCCACCTACGTTGAGGCTCTGTTTGGCAGGACACCTGGTTTTTATGCAACCAAAACTTGCCTCCAAGCCTGAAATTAGAAAAAAAGCTCCTACTTTGAGGCCACTGGGAGCATCATCCAAGTGGTTGAAGAGCAACATGTTGCTCGCGAGCTACTGGTTGGGGACCACAGTGTAATGTAACATAAGTTACATAGTTACATAGTTACATAGTTAAATTGGGTTGAAAAAAGACTGAGTCCATCAAGTTCAACCCCTCCAAATTAAAAACCCAGCATACATATACACACACACACACACACACACAACACACACATCTCCACTCTTTCAAACACAAACCATATACCTGTATGCCCATAGCTATACTAACTGTAGATTTTAGTATCAAAATAGGCTTTGATATTATGTCTGTCCAAAAAAACATCCAAACCCCTCTTAAAAGCATCAACAGAATGAGCCATCACAACATCACCCGGCAGTACATTCCACAACCTCACCGTCCTGTATTTATGACAACAGATAAAAAATGGCTGAACACATAGCATAGCTTATTAGTAACAACTGGACATCTGCTTCAAAGAAAACACTTACATGCATTCGATAGAAATATTTGGTATGTCAGTTACCATTCTCTTCTTTATAATATCAATTATCATCAGTTGCATCACAGTCACAAAGTTATTTTAATAGCTCAGATATAACGGCCACAGTCAGAATTACAGCAAAAGAATTCTCTAAAGTTTGCTCTAATGTAAACTCTGCTTTCTAGTAAACTAGCTTATCTAGTATACTTATTTTTAACTGTCATTGTCCATTTTAAAGCAGTTTTTGCCTTGTAGGTATTTGTTCGAGGCAAGGCAGAAAGAGTATAAAGCATCTATGAGATGTCAAGATGAAGGGGAATAATAGGCGTTTCATAGCAACCATGAGGAACAGTGGTGCCACTTGAAGAATCCTGCAGAAAGCCTTGGTCAAGTTGCCAGCTTAATGACAGAGCCAGCTCCTGTTGTTTAAAGCGCTAAATGGGGCATGCCAGCTTATAGAGCGGGGTGTGTTAGCGGTTGTCAGGTCTTCAAGATATTTAAAACTAACTGAGACATGTGCTCATTTAGCAAACGTGTCACAGTACAGTAAAGGCTCTGAAAAATGCACAACCTCTTTGTGCACATTATCGTTCTGCTTCCAATAAATAGGGAGCTGGTGAACACAGAGCTGGAGTAGTCAGGAGATGTACACAGGAACGTTTCCCGAATCAGCTTGTGCAATTCACAAAGTAGTGAATGGGGTTATTTCTGTAATTTGAATGCAGCATGCTTGGTTCTACTAAAAAACCTGGCTGAGAATAACCCAAAAGTGCTTTGTGTGTCACAGCCTTCAAAATCCAGCAGAGAGGATGTTGGACTTGGACCACTGTCATTTATCTGATAACTAGAATTTAAGTCATAAAGTATGACAGAACTTAGTTCTGTATACTTAAAGAGATACTGACACCAGAAAGCTACTTCTAACTTTGCCATAAAGTATTTGCATGATGCTTTTACATTACCTGTCTGATCCCCCATGTTCCTGTATGAGGGGGCTGCCATATTTGTGCAGCAGGAGTCTGTTATCATTAGAAACTGTAACTAACAGGCTGAGATGGGACAGTCAGGCTGGCAAAGTCAGAGAGTCAGGCTTAGGAACTTCAACTAACAATTACATACAAAAACAAACCTCTCAGCAAAAAATGATCAACATGACCTATAGGTAACATTTAGGGGCAAATTTACAAAATTCGTGTGAAGGATTCAAAGTTCGATCGAATTTGATTGAATACCGATCATACAATTTTTTTGGATATTCGAATATGCAAATTTGGCCTCTTCGATCATCGAATACCAAATTATCAAAATATCGAATAGATCAAATGATCGGATATTCGATAATTCGATTGAACCTACCGAATACCAATAGAAGCCTATGGGAACCCCCCCCCCCATAGGCTTCTTTTGCCTGCTCGAATACCATTCGTACAACCGAACGCCGTGATCGTTCAAATCGTACAAATTTTTCGGAGACTTGAAGGCAAAAGTACGATTTTTTCGTGAAATCGAACGATCAGTATCCGATTTCATCAAGAAGTCAAATATCGAGCAAAAAGTCGAATGCTTATCGAATTTCGAATGGATTTGTAGGATTTTGGGTGAATTTTAGTAAATTTGTCCCTTGATGTACATTCATATGTTAAAATTAATTTTTTAATGTCAACATCACTTTAATATATATAACCAGCAGTTTGCTAGACAACATGCAAAAAGTATATTTTATTCCTCTATTTTGCTTGAAGGAGATGCATATATAAGTTATAGGAGAACTTAAGTTTAGCTAGGAATTTGGCTAGAAATGCTATAGATTAGGGCTGCTACATGTTATACACAAACACATGTAGAGGGTTTGTCGAACATGGCACCGGAGAAACAATCAATGTTACTTCAGGTAGAGACCCACCTCCCAGAACTGCTGCGGTAAAATCTTCTGGTGAAAATGAAATGTTTGGAGGGCGTCCTCATGTGAAGTCAGGTGAACCAACCATATTTAAAAATTCAAAGCTTTATTGTTTCATCTTAAAAACATAGAACAAGCGGGCAGGGGAATCGGCTTAACGCGTTTCGTGACTGAAAGTCACTTCATAAGAAGCTGAAGAGCCCCCTAATGGTGTGTGGTAGTGATGGGCGAATTTATTTGCCAGGGGCGAATTCCCGCGATTCGCCGCTGGCGAATAAAAACGCGAAGCGCCAGCGAAATTACGCTCAGCGAAAATTCGCTGAAAAAAACGAGTTGCCCGTTGTTGACGCGACACGCCAAAGTTGACGCGACGCGTCCCGCGACTCGTTTCGCGAATTTTTCGCCAATTCTCGGGAGATTCGCCCATCACTAGTGTGTGGTTTATAAAATCTCACCAATAAAATATGCATATTAGAATCAAAACGTCACTAAACAATAATCATGTAGCAGATCCTCACTAACTCTAGTCAATTATACTTACACATACTGATAGAGCATCGCAGACAAAATCAAATAAAGCAGAAAAAAAATCTAAATATATATATATATATATATATAATATACATATAAATTTTGAAATAACATTTTGAAAATAAATCTTGAAAATAAATATTCTCATCCAATTTGACAAAAAACAAAAAACTCATATAGTCAGAAGACTGAATCGAATAGAAAAGACAATCCCTATGATCCAAGTTCAGCGCAATTAATGACCTTAATAGTGAACTTCCACGCTGAGAAACATTGCGTGATACAAGCTGACATAAAAGTGTTACAAACTGATTTATTGAAACAGG
The DNA here is from genome assembly GCA_024363595.1 of Xenopus borealis. Taxonomy (NCBI): domain Eukaryota; kingdom Metazoa; phylum Chordata; class Amphibia; order Anura; family Pipidae; genus Xenopus; species Xenopus borealis. The sequence goes on from CM044448.1 coordinate 68,952,805, forward strand.
AAGCCAATGTAGATGTTGCCAACTCTTTGGATGCTATTAAACATCGTGTTAATAAAATGGAAACTGATATTAAACGTTCCAAACGGGAGAAGTTTTTGCGAGACAAAATGGATTACGATCTGAATCGTGTTTATGATTGGAACATCCGTCCCAGGTTCTCCTCTACTCATCCTAAATATGCCTATAATAAATCGTCCAACAATAGGAATTGTTCCCAAAGGAAGGTTCACTTTAGAGAACAAGAAAAATATGCTTCTGACAGTTCAGCTTCCTCCTCATCTTTTTTACACACAGAGGGGGATTCGTCCGCCGACGAAGTAGAGGAGGATGTCAGACGACGAGACAAATCCAGCAACAAAGGGATTTTAAACAACAGAGAGAGAGTCAAAACGAGGAGTCAACCCGGTGTGAAAGACTCTGGGGGTCTAAAACCAGCCAGAAGATTTCAGGGGAACAGACATTATTAACTCCCAATTCTGATGATGCTGGACCCACTTATCCATGCAATGTTCTTAATTTGTCCAGTTATAGTTTGTCCTCTGATGAGATGAAAGTACTGAGCTATGGATTGAACTTTGTTCCGGATAGTGGTATACGACCATTCAATCTCATGCTGGAGATCAACCAGTTTATACGTTAATTAACGTTATTAAGACATTTCAACACTGATCATATCAACCATCAAGATCCCTCCTTGGAGGAGGACAATCAGATGTCTCTGAAGCACATGTGGACAATATTTATGGCTCAGGTGTTTTACATAATATCCATACTTTTTCCTTTCAGGACATCTGTGTATTAAACACCATGAGAGACTTACAGTTGGAATCACAGTATAGTCAATCTGTGGAACATTCGGTGACTCACTCCCAATTGGGAGCCAAATCCACTTTTTACCCCCTACAGAGCCGTGGGATGTACATTGACTTGTTTCACAAATTGGTTAATAATGATTTGTCTAAATGTAAGAATAGGAGGAGCAGGGGCCACTCTAATCTGAGTAGACAGGAGCATGAAGCCATCAGTAGGTTACAATCCAATAGCTCCATTACTATTAAGAACGCTGATAAGGGGGGCTCCGTAGTTGTTTTGGATTCTGACTATTATAAATAAGAAGCTCTCAGACAGTTACATGTATCTGATCCTAGATCATGATCATAATAAGATAATCCAGAATATTTTGTTAAACCTATTACAATGGGCTAAAAAGGAATCCATTCTAACCTCCCGTGAATTAACTTATATATACTGTACCAATCCACGAATCCCGAATATTTCATTGGTTACCTAAAGTACACGAAAGCATTGAGGATGTTAAAGGCCGCCCTATAGTCTCAGGCATAGGGTACCTTAATGAACACTTATTGGAGTATGTTGATGGCCTTTTGTTGCCCATGGTTTTTGAACTTCCCAGTTATCTTAGAGATAGTACGAATTGCATTAACAAGATTCAGGCCATTAGGTGGATGCCTTCTTTTTTGTGGCTTTCCATGGATGTGAGTGCATTGTACACATAAATTACACATGACCGAGGGTTGTCAGCCATTCAATATTGGTTAAAATATTTCAATCTATATCCGGACATCGAAAATGAATTTTTGTTACAGGCATTGGATTTCTTGTTAAATACTAACTATTTCATGTTTAACAACTCCTTCTATTTACAGAAAAGGGGAGCGGCCATGGGTGCTAAATTTGCCCCTTCTTATGCAAAGTTCTTTATGGGGTTATGGGAAAGAAATTTCATTTATGGCGATGACAACCCTTTACAGTCACATATCGTTTGCTATTATCAATATATCGATGATTTGATATTGATTTGGGATGGTGGAGAGTCTGCAGGTAAACAACCCTCGAATTTGTGAATAATAATAAATTTGCCCCTAAGTTCAGTATCTAAAATACAGGATTTCTAGCCACATTCTTAGACTTTAGTTCTCTTTTAGGTATAAATGCAGATCTCATATTCCACTAACTAGTCATGGAAAAGCAAGACGCAGAGGCAATTCCAAATTCTATTCTGCATATGTCAGTCTGGCAGCTCCACATATTCTCTGTTCTAAAGCTCAATTTGTTATTTACAAAATCCATATGGTATTCAGGAAAATACAGTTGTCTGCAACAGATTACCAGTATGCAGAGTGTCAAATGGTTTACATAATTCCAAAACATGTTTTACATGATTAGCAACAAACCATATTCCCAGTAATGGATATATTCCACTATAGTTTTATGCTGAATGATTTTCCCTTTGCCAAGCTTTAGAAAACAAAATGAGTTCTTACCTCCCAAAGTGCTTTAAAATCCTTCTGCTCAATACGAAGGAGTTCACTGTTTTCCCTTGTGACAATGGTGGCGTGCCGTGGGGTGTTGTCCAATATGGATTCACCAAAAGCCGTTCCAACTCCCAGAGTGCATATGACGACTGCATCCTTCAATATAAAGTAAATGTGTTTATCATACAGGACAGACCTGCAAATTTCTAAAGTTCAGATTCCATTTAAAAATATATCAGAAGGTAATTATGCCAAATAGTAATAACAATAATCATCAGTTTACATGCATGTGCCTGGTAATACATTTAACTGGCAGAGCACAATAAATTCCTTTCACCTACTGTGCCATAAGTCAAAGGAACATCCAAGCCTAGCACAAAGGGCTTCTGCCTTGGAATCCCAGCAATCACCCCCTCGGCTTGTAAATGTACAGATTGCAAGCATTACATTACATAACACATATTGTATAATAAATAATAGATTGTTGACCTATATTGCGGACCATATTCTGGCAGCTGAAGGCTGACAGCTGCAGACTGAGGGCAGCATATTTCTAATTTACATATCATTTCCTTAATTTAAGACTAAATAATTACACTTTTATGAGTGTTTAGCCCAAAGTATTATATGATACATTTTACCCTGTTCCTAGTATAAGAAGTCACAAGTCCATGGGTTTTATCTTCAAATATGATATGCGTGGATTATCATGAGGGATAATCAACTACTTAAAACAGGTGGAATGGTCTAATAATTTGTAACAACCAATCCAATATCGGCTTTCAAACAAATTGCAAAATGTATTCAGTTACTAAGACTAGAGTACTGGGCAGTTTTAAATAATTACCCCTAGAAGGGTGTTGGCAATAAAATGTGAAACACAATCACCTACCTTTCCCATAGGGGGAACCTATTATTGAGTCCACCCTGCCATAACCAAAGCTTTCAATTTGCAGGCATTAATGTTATGTTATTGTTATGTAACTGTATTTTATATCAGAAATATGATATTGCATGCATGGCATAATGTGTTACTTATCACCAATACAAATTCCATTATTATTTCATTTCTGGTCCTGTTGAGATCAAATAAATGAATATTATAGGATGATCATAACTCAGCTATAAAATCCCATCTGAGATTTAGGCATAAGAATCACCTCTCACATAAACAACCTATACAAAACAAATTACACCCCCCCACACACATTCACGCTATAAAGATGACAATTCTGCCAATAATATTCTATTGCTTTAGAACCCTACCCATCCACATACCAAAAAAAGGGCATAGAAACTTTATAACGACAAACAATGAAATTTATTTGGGAAACTAAATTCCCTCAAGTATCTGGAGCTGCAATGTTAAGGTCTAGAACAAGGGGAGGTCTGGGGTACCAGACTTCAGTAAATATCTACAAGAGGCCCAATTAGCTGTTATCCCATTACTACAAGCTGACCCACCTCCAAAATGGGTTCTTATGGAAGAATTCTTAATTCAGCCTATTGCACTGTCGGCTGTCCCATGGATTCCATAAATGCAAAGGCCCCATAACCATACACCAATGTTAGAACAGGCCTTGGATATATGGGATAAAATTAAGTACAAATCAAAACAAATATCACCCCATCTCCCAGCCACTCCAATCCTAGGAAATCCAGAGTTTCTTCCGGGTCTTGATAGCTCTTCTGGTAGAAATCAAAGGGCCTGATAACCTTGAGGCATTTCCTTGGTTTTGCAGGACTTATGGATTGGGAGAGAGTCCAACAATTATATTCCATTACGCCAAGGAAACTCTTTCACTTTATGCAAATACAACACTTTTTGAAATCTAAAACTAAAAGCTCTGGTATGACAACCTATTCCTACCTAGAAAAAATTGCACTACCTATTCCTATTCCAGAGGAGTGTTATCCTGACTATATCAGATACTAACGGAAGCTTATTCCCCAGCAATTTTACCGTATGTGAGCACATGGGAAAAGGATTTTGGAAGATCTCTGGAGGAAGAGGAATGGTTTCAAATATCAGACGGAACAGCCCACAGTGCAATAAATACTTCCCTTCTAGAAGTGGGTTATGAAGTTTTAATGAGATGGTACCTAGTGCCCTATAGATGAAATAAAATCAATAGTCAATATGATCCATCCTGTTTTAAGAAATGTGGAGGAAAGGGCACAGCCTTTCACATATGGTGGGAATGTCCTAAGGTTAAACGACATTCAAATTCAATTCAATAGCAGGGGTAAATTTACATAAAAGACCGGACCAGGTTTTACTGGGGGATAAAATCCCAAACATAAACAAATATACAAGGAAATTAATCACTCATATGTTTACAGCTGCTAAACTAATAATAGCTAAATCCTGGAAATCCCTTCTACTCCCAATTCAGCAACTCAAAAATAAAATAAATCTTTGTTAATGAGAAATTAACTAGCATTCTACAAGATGCAAATTTTGGGACCTCTGGGTACAGTATACCACCCCGTCTGACTCTGGCCGTGTCCTCCTCTCTAGCTGAATTGTTTGGTAATAATAGGGTACTTGAGAGGGAGTTGGAGAAACTACATCTAATAAATGAGCAGATGAAACCTTTATGCTGTTTTCCCTGAACACCAGAGATAGGCGAACGGAGGCACCAAATTTGCGAACTGTTCTTAACTTGATAGATCTTGAACTTGTTTCATATTTTGTTTTGATGTTAACTATGATTTGATCCAAATTCTGGATGTTAATTTTGACTACAATTCCAACTATACTATACCATGAATCACCTTCTGATGAAGGATGACAATAACACAACGGCAAATGTTAATATAATATTTATATTTATTGACAATAATTATGCATTTCCATGGTTTGCAAATATCAACCAGGAACTTTTCATAATGTACTGAACTACTTTCAATAAAAAGTTTAAAACTTATCTGAGACAATGTAGTGTAGAGTTGAATCATTGATTTCATTATAAGGCAGAATGCAGTGTTTGGCTTGTTATCTCACTTGTGCCCATATATTTAGAACTAGGCATTCAGCTAAACATATCATTTGTGCCAGTACTTGTCAGGGGGGCCAGCGGCACCCACAAGGAGGTAGTCAGGATCTAGGAGGAAGCCCTTCCAGAGAGTCCAAGTCAGAGTACAGTTCAGGGAAAATCCGAGAGACTGGTCAAGTCCAGGCAAATAATCAAAAGGCAGGCAGCACAGGATCAGGATCAAAGTCAGGCAGGGATCAATAACAGGAATCAGGACAGAATAGCACACCCAGGAACTTCCAGCAAGAAGACCTATACTTGGGCATTGAACTGGCGTTCAGATCGTCTATTTATTTTGAATTTGGCGCCACAGCACAAGACGTCATCGCGCCGGTGCTCCGGCGCCTGCGTCTTTGCGCCTGCGTGTATCCTCTGGGCGCCGCCATCTTGGATCCGCCGCGGGACAGAGCGCCGGGATCGGCGGGCGCTCGTGACAGTACTTTCTGCATTGTGAGAATCCAAAGGCATGGCTTGTATGTACACCTCATATTCTTTTGCATAAGCCCTATTCGAAACCCATAATTAGGCAATTATATACACACCGCAAGGTACATCAAGCTACTGAGTATCCATAAGGGGAAAGCAATCAATACTTTCTGGGGACACTCAACTGCTAAAACTGCTGGAGGCAGCTCAGCATCATTTTAATCTTCTTACTGTATTTATGGCATCATATTGATTGTGATTTAAGATTGTGATTGTAAGATTTAAGAAAGCATTAGTAAATCTCTAATATTTATAGGTACTTTGAGTTCTGTCAATATATCTATCGATCTATCTATCTATATTCACATATATATAATACACAAAAGCCATGAATATCTTGTAAATTATATTCTTATAAACGGTGAGTTCTGATTTCATCAGTTATAAACAGTGAGTTTTGGTGTCATTTCTATTACATGACTCACTAAATCTTGTGTATTACAAAAAATAAAGTACCCCCAGTTGCAAAATATGAGGATATTAGAAGTTACCCCGGAGTTCCATGACCTGTATAAAATGGTAATGAAACCCCTCGATAACTTATAATATCCATATAATGTACAATCGGGTACTTTATTCACTATATAAACACAAACAGATATACATACTGTACATATGTTTTTTCCTATATTTTTAATATAGAATGCATGGAAGTTATATAGAAATACTTGCACATTTTCTCCTGGTTCTGTAATCCACAACAACCAACAGATGTGAACTTTCATTATGCTGAAGCCAGACTAGAAGCTGAAAGTAATGGCCAGGGATTCCTTTGGTTGTCTTTTGCCTGCAACCACACCAGTGGACACTGTAGGAGCCATTGGGCCTCCAGAGCAGCTGTCTTTCCAACATGCCTACATAGGTAGGTACTGTAATGCTATATCGCAGGTTGACTTAAAGAGGACTTGTCGCCTGAAAATATTATTCCAAATCCTATGTGATCCCATTAGTCAAGAAAAAGAAACTTTACTTATACCGTATACATTTTTTACCTTCTGTCTACAGTTAGTATAGCTATGGGCATATATGGTTTGTGTGAAAGAGTGGAGATGTTTGTGTATGTGTGTGTGTGTGTATGCTGGGTTTTTAATTTGATTTGGAGGGGTTGAACTTGATAGACTCTGTCTTTTTTCAACCCAATTTAACTATGTAACTATGTCTGGGAAATCATAATTACAGCAAGCAGGCAGGTGCCATTTTGTGGACACTCCTTTTAAGGCAAGCCTTGCATCATCTCAAAGTCTTGTTTGTGCACCAGAATGAGGGAACTGATGTCCATCACCGTACACTGGTTACACAATTAAATGGTAAAGAGAATGAGGGGAATGTAGGGAGTGCAGTTACATCTAGTAAATGCTAACTGGAAAGTGAATGTAAATGCCTGTTCTGCAGGGGGCAGGCAAAATTTGATTGACAACTGAGATTTTAAACAGCTAGGAATGCTTTCATAAAAAAAAAAAATTAGTTTTCTTGTTTCATTTGGACAGGACTTTTATGATACAGCTTTTTATGTCTGGGTGATAGGTCCACTTTAAATAGTTAAGGAATTACCTATTTCCACCTTTCTTTACCTTTCTAGTTGAATATAATGAATGTGTCTTTTTTCAACCTACTACTACACTTCCATGATATACATTCTTTCATACTGCAAGCTTGTGGACAGAGCCTTCTTTCCCTGTGTTTTCATATTGTCCCTTTCAACCCTGAAAACAATTGCTACATAATAAGAAAAGGCTGTTCTTCCTCAGTATACAGTATATTTCTAGAATTTTAGAACAGATCATTATTGATTGGTATCCACTTGATAATCGCCATAGGAAGACAAAAATCTTTGCTCAAACACTGCCACCTTGTGTTGTTTGTTGGTTATGAAAAGAATTTGTCTTAATGTATTCTATAATATACCAAGAAATTACAAAAGAAACATTTTGATAAATTGATGTGGCAAGACATTTTCTTTCATTTTGCAGAAGGAACAGTTAAATCAATGGAGGGGGTACCAAGATTTAGGCATCCCCCAGTGCATGTGTTTAATTACCCAATACCCCTGGAAGGTGCTCCTGTTTGCAGGAAACTGCACCAGCTGGGGTACATCTGTGTGAGTACCACAGAGCAATCTATTAGTAACCTACAATAACCAACAGGACTGTTAGTTACCTACAATAAACAATTACCTCCAGCTCAGTTTCTGAGCTCCCGTAATGCTGCCCCCCGAGCCAGCTTACATTTACAGGAGTGTGGGCGAGGGAAGGCAGCAACGCTAGTGCGGAGAGCTTGCAATTGTACTCTCTTGCACTAGTAAAGCCAAATTTCTGGTTTAAAAAATGCAAATTTGGCTCTTAAAGTCACCAGAAGCGGCTTTTTTGTTGCCCCTGGAAACCTAGCTGGCGCTGGCGCTGCCGCCTGAGGTTCAGCTCGCCTCAGTGCCGGAGTACCCCTGATTACCTCTATGAACTGTTGTGGGCTTGCAGAAGTATGTACTGTATCCTATTACTTTCATGGTTTAACAGTGATGAGACAACTTGGAGACAACATGCAGTTACAACAAAAATCATAAGACATCACACTCATGCAGAATGCAGGGTCCTTTGATTTTTGTGTCAGTTACAAGTTTTAGCATTTACAATATTTGGCGCACTAATTGGACTAGCTGCTAGCATTCTATTATTGATTGAGTTGTCCGTTGCTTTTAGGATATCAGTGTACACACAGGCACACTCCCTCTCTACTATAAATATTTACCTTGTGGTTGTTTGTTTCGGATACCTTAACATCCAGTGATCCTGTTAGGACTGCATACCAACTTGTTCCTATATCGCCTTGACGGTACACTGAAAGAGAACAGATAAAAT
>CM044448.1:68964965-68978542 GCA_024363595.1 Xenopus borealis
ACTGTGGCTGTGGGATAGCAGGTATAGAAAGAAGAGGCAATGCTTATAGTTGTAGCTGGGATTATAGCCTCTGGGAAGGGATTGTGGGATAGCAGGTATAGTATGGTACCTATAGTAGGCAACAGTTCAAATTCCAAGACAAAAGATATGTTTGTTATATTGCAAAGAGACAGCAAGTTATCATTTTGCTCAATTATATTTACTAGTATTATTTTACCTTATTTTTCTCAGAACTATTATGCACAATATTGCTTTTTGGTCACTAGGTGGCCTCAAAATCCATCAGAAGTGCATAAAACTGAGTATTACTGTTTGCAGCAATGTCATAGTATGGAGGTATAGTTTAGTACAAAAGTCAATGCTACAATAAATAACAAGACTGCCCTTTTTCTTTATCTTCTCTCATCCCTTAGCAAGCTTGGCGTTGTCAGTACCCATTATATGGAAATCCCCAGGTCCTGAGCACTTTAGACCTGTAAATTGGATTTTCATACATTAACTACTAGAAAATCATGTAAACATAAAATAAACCAAATAAACAGGCTTTGCTTCCAGTAAGGATTAATTATATCTTGGTTTGGATACAATGTGTTTTTTTATGACATAAGTCATACTCCATACATATCTTTTTGATACATTACCAGATCTAACTTGGTTATGTAGTAGATAAATTTGTGTTAAGGGCAGACAGAGCATTGGTTCCACTGCACTCAGTTTGAGTTTTATTTTGTTGCAGGCTGAGAGGAGCAGATTCAAAAAGTACAACTTCCACTTGCATGCAGGTACACAAAGCAGGGGCCCTTCTAGAGCAACTTATCGGCCTGCATATGGGACCAAACCTATGGCCTCTTTCTCTGATATTGAACCAGGGGCATATACAGTATCTATCAGACAGCTTTCCAAATTCTATATCAGCCACTTGACAGACCTGTACAGACCCCATGATGATAAGTTTGCTGGCCCAGTAGCCAAATCCTTTAACCAATTTTGTTTTCAGTGTGGGTGATCAAATCAGGCAAAGATTCACTCAAGTGGTGACATTTCCAATTAAGACAATTTTTTTCATAATTGGCCGTATTATGCACGATGGTGGCGAAAAACCTTCCAAAAATGCCTCCCCACTGCACCAAGTGAAATTTCAGATGGCAAATCAACACATTGATTAATTCTTCAAAAGTTGCCCTTTCATCGCAGAAGACAAACCTCCCTATCAGCCATAACCTGATTCATTACTTTTTCCTTATATATAAGTATGCAGTATAAAATAAATACTTGAGGAACTAAGGTAAAATAGACTTTGGAGGGCCCCATTATTTATACAAGGTAAATCCAGGAAGTTGCACTTCAGTATTTACTGAAACGCTGTAGAATTGACAACACTAATATAAGGTGCTACTATACGTATCTTTCCCTACTGTACCATTTATACAAGGTTACCCAAAAGGCATTATCTTATTTAATCCTCCCTGTTAATTAAGGTTCTGATGTATTAGCAGTAGAGCTGGCTACGTAGTTCAGAGAAACACAGGGTGTGTTATTAAGCTCTGCAACACTTTCAAACTGTTGCTCTGTGGGGCCCCACTATAAGTAAGACCAAGTGCAGCTGATCTTACCTGGAATTACAGCTCTGCATAGTTACAATACAGAAGGTATCAAACCTTTTTTTTATATAGAATATTTGCTGGTGTATAATGGAAAAATATAAATATTGAATGAGCTCCCTAGGGTCACACCATGCTACACATTTTCTCAGCTTGATAAACTAAGCACAGACTGTATTCAAATGGTGAAAAACAATGGTGGTTGTAAAATTAAACTACTGTAAGTATCTAGAGAGTAAAGACAATATTCTTCAATATTAAAGTCAATATTCTAGTAAAATCAGAAAACAAGGAGCACTTACAAAGCATAAAAGTGGGGGGAGCCAAATTTGGAGTAAAAACAAGAGCTCTAAGCAATCTCTCAGCCGTATTGATCTTATGGTACACTACATGGTGTAACCCTGATACTTGGAGTCAAAGGGGAATATACTAAGGAAAATGTACATAATTATGGAGGGTGTAGATGTGACTGATCATAACTAGGTGAGTCAGCTGTATCGCCTCAAGCGTTGGGACATTTTCAGTATACTGATTTTCATAAATCTGTTCTCTACCTGAAAACGTATGCAACCACCAGGAAAATGAATATACAGTGTACCTTAAAGGAACAGCAGTGTAAAAATAAAACACTGGCTAAATAGATAGACTATGCAAAATAAAAAATGTTTCTAATATAATTAGTTAGCCAAAAATGTAATCTATAAAGGCTGGAGTGATGGGATGTCTAACACAGAACTTTTAGTTAGTCACCGATTTTAAGGGTAGAACTACACCCTTAAAGAAGAAGTCTACCCATCCTGGGCTAAACCCCTCCACCTGTAGCCCCCTTGCCTACCTCCCCCCCCCCGGGCAAATGCCCCTGAGTTGCTTCTTACCCCCTCAGCGCAGGTCCTGACCATGGAGTTTCCTGGCGCCATCTTCTCACCAGCCATCTTCCTGGATTCTTTGTCGCTTGACGGCACATGCGGAGTAGGAGCATTTACTGGTTCAGCTCTACTGCACATGCGCCGAAAGTCACGCAGTTTCAATTGGAAAACTTAGTGACTTTCGGCACATGCACAGTAGAGCTGAACCAGCATGAACTGCCAAATGCTGATGGATCCTGGAAGAAGATTGCACGAGAGAAGATGGCCCCTGTAAACTCCATGGTCAGGACCTGCGCTGAGGGGGTAAGTAGCAAATTAGGAGCATTTGCCCGGGGGGGGCCTACAGGGGGAGGGGTTTAGCACACGATGGATAGACTTCTCCTTTAGAGTCCGCATCCGACAGTCGTGTCGTGTCAGATGAGTGCTGCAACACCATCTGACATTGCTATTGCTTACCTTTTTTTCCGTCGCATCCAACTTGAGAGCTGCGTTTTGGTGCAGCGCGTCGGATTCGGCGAAAACACAAGCAACAAAAGCAAACAGTTATCACCCATTGCCCCCCCCCAAGTCTCTGAAGGGTAATATGCTTTTTTAGACCATTATGCCAACCAGGGGTATAACAATAAAGGAAGCCAAAAGGTACAGTAGGCTTGGTGGGACACTAACTGATTACTTTCAATAAATGTTACTGAATAAGTTTGCTGTGGGACCCAGTATCTTCTTGGTCACTGTAGTTGCAAACAGTGAAATTGATTCTGAACACTGTAGCTGCTTTTTGTGATGTATTTATATTGCTCAGCCCTTTACTGTTAATTTGTGATGCTTTGTGGATTGTATTTGAAACCAAACATTTGTCAGCTGATATACTTATCACATATCTAATGAGCATCACCTCAGATATTAGCAAGTGAAAATATCTGAGGCGTTAGTAATGTACACAGTACTGTTACACTTTATTTAACTAGCAGCTGAAAATTGTGAAGATTAGTTGTCGGTGTGAAACTTATCAGCTATAGCTATCAAGCACCTCCACCCCCATGTAATGAGTTGTTAATACAAATAAAAGAAAATGAAATTGAGAAACCAGGAGTAGTTGAATTTTACTAGATGGAGTAAGGGAAGAACAATTATTTCTCCTTGTATATGACAGCTAATGACACATGATCCTATGGATCAAACAAAGCAATTTTTGGCAAAACACCCATGCATGTCCAGCATAAGCGGAGGGTCAGGTACCAGGTTTCCCAGGCTCTTGCACTGATACCAATTGAGGGCTTGCTAGCAGATAGGCACCAATGAATGCTGAAGTCTAATACTACCCTAGGAGATACTACTGGGAAAGATTTACAAGTGGTTGAAAGAATTTCCCCAGAGAGATGCAGCATAAGCTGAAGGTCAGGTACCAGGTTCCCCAGATGACCACTCAATTGATCTATCCAGGGCTTTGATATATAGACAACCAAAATGTCGGTTAACTCTACTGGACACATATCTAGCAGCTGAGCAGAAGAGGAGAGTGGTACTCTTCTCTTCTTTGATCAACCCATGTGCAGGGCAATCTGTCTCATGTACCAATAGATCTTGTAGCACCTTGCTTTCACTTTGCTATTTCTCTTACACAGCACTGTCACAGGGGTGGGGAGTGACCCCTCTCCCACTATAGACAAGTATACACAAAAGAGATGTGATGTAAAGCTTTTTAAGTTAATTGAGGCATGCCAGTTTTGCCAGTAGCTTTATTCCATGGTTATTACCTTCTAAACATTAATATATTATCTACACGACAATCGGAAATGGAGGCAGTCATTAAGCCAAAACAATTTCTGAGAAGCATCAAAATGATATCTATAAAAGTTTTTCAACATAGAATTTCTTCACCAGGGCTGGAACTAGGGGAAGGCAGAAGAGGCATCTGCCTAGGGTGCAACTATGTGGGGGCACTGGGCAGGTGCCTGTTCAAGGGTCTTCTGCCTACTCCTAATCCAGATTTGCTCCCCTCTGCCCAGGGCCTCCATTAGAAATCACGGGGCCCCCACAACAAAATTGTCAGGGCCCCCTGGGCTCCACCCACCCAGGCACCCAAGCCCCGCCCCAATCCCCGCCAAATCCACATCAAAGTTAAAAAGATCACACAGACATCAGCGCTAAAAAAGTAAACCCCCCCCAGGGCTCCCTTATAAGTTAAAAAAAAATTGGTGCCAGGCCCTCCCCCCCATAAAAGTTTTTTTTTAAAGCATTGGTGCCAGAGCCCCTCATACAAGTTAAAAAAAATTGGGGCCCGGGACACTTGTCATGCTTCCAGCTTCTGGGTTTCATCAGAAATATGTAAATGGTGACAATTGCCTGATAACGGAGATTTTAGTCAAAAGCAGAATATGCCCCCAATGACTCTAGTAGGTTGCAAGCAAGTACAGTACTGTCAGCAGACGCATGTGGTTAACTCTGTATATGAAGCAAAGTACTCCATAGAGTCAGGGGTATTTCATTTCACATTGGGTTTGTGTTAATGCAGCATGCAAATAGATAGTCCAGCAAAGGAGTATTTTACTAACAAGATCTGCTTTATAAACATACCACCATCTGAACTTGCTTGGGGTGGGGGAGGCATTTATACTGCTTAATCAGATTTTTGAGGTTTCAAGCTCTATATTATAGAACAACACTAACACCCAACATCCATCATGACAGTCTGACACTGTCTGCCTAGAGGCTAGAACTGAGACTGTCAGACCCTGCTCTTACAAATGCTTTCTCAGAGGGAATATATTTATTTTCTATACATACATAAGGCAGCACTCAGCCCCCATAAAGAAGCAGGCAGGGCACTGACAATAGAGGATTATACATATTAAGTATTTTCATATACGGTACCCCATTCATTAACTGAACATGACTAAAAAACAATGCATGCTCTATGTGAGAGTAAAAGCTGCCTTGCTGCATCCTTCCCTGCAGCCGGCTGATTGATTAGCATGCACAGACACACACAGGCACACACACAGACACTGCATCCAGGGTTTGGCAGGGGAGAGTACCTTTTATCTAAGCAGGCAATCCATTCAGCAGAGGAGGAAGAATGGCTAGTGTGTGCAGCCACCATGATGGGAGCACTGCCAGCTCAGTCTTGCAAAGAAAAGGGTAAATATATATATATATATATATCTGCTCTGCTCCCAAAGTGCTGAGAAAGGTTCAGTTTCCAAACTAAGAGAGCTGTGTGCCAACAAGCAAGCAATCAGTCCCCAGGAACAAGGCTGCAGCATTGATGCTCGCTCATGTATCACATCCTAAGGATGCCCCTGACACTGCAAAATCACAATGTACAACGAGAGCACCGCTGCAGCCCTCCTCCAGTGCCTCTGCTCACTCAACTCATCTACAGGGATACAGAGGAAAAAGGCAGGGGGATGGGCTGAGGTGCTGCAAACACTGGCTACAGTAACTCATATGGTACAATCTTTTTCCAGTAGGAATATCAATATAGGTTTGCTTTATTAGCAGTTTGCTGCCGTACAGTCACATCCTCTACGCCTCCATATATGTTTGCTCCCCCCACGTTGGCTACGGGTTTACATATATATATATATATAAATATATATATATAGTTTGCAGGCTTAATTTAATTATGAAAATAATACATTGCTTATTAGCTGGAGAGATGGTTTTAATAATATTATTCATGACTGAAAGACACAAAGAGCAAAATGACTCATTTTCTGTTTTTTCCGCAGTATTAGATATAAAGCACAGGCAAAACCTGGTTGATGTTTTAAACCTCTGTATGCTTCTACATAGGTCTACGGGGGTTCTGCTACATTGTTTCAAAAGTCTGAACCACCAGCAAAGAAAAAGGAAAAAGACAGGCAGGTACTAAAAATGTAAACAGATCCGGTACTCATGGAATATCCACAACCAGGCAGATGGTCAACATAGTTACATAGTTATATTGGGTTGAAAAAAGTCCATCAAGCTCAACCCCTCAAAATGAAAACCAAAAATCCATACACACACCCCTCCATACTTTCCCATAAATTGTATATGCCCATATCTATAGTAACTGTAGAGTGTAGAATCACAATAGCTTTTGATATTATGTCTGTCCAAAAAAATCATCCAAGCCCCTCTTAAAAGCATCAACAGAATGAGCCATCACAACATCACCCAGCAGTGCATTCCACAACCTCACTGTCCTCACTGTGAAGAACCACCTACGCTGCTTCAAATAAAAGTACTGTAAATTAATGGCTTATTATAGAGGGCATAGTACTAAGTGCACTTTTTGGATGCAAATAGACTTATTTCCGTCCCACAGTGCAGCATTTATTCGTAGAATTTTAGCACAACATTGTAGCCATAGCATCAAATATTTCAAAACATTATCTTGCGTGATTTTGTGAACTGTGTGGAAGTTGTAGCTTCTATTTTCAGAGTGGGAATGGTGTCCCTTTGGGAGCACCAATGCTTTCAGTGTTAATAATACATGATTAATTGTGCCTAAATGATGCCTAAACTGCACTGCATACTCCAGATGAGATCTTACTAGGGATCTATAAAGAAGAATAATTATGTTTTCATCCCTTCAGTGTATGCCCTTTTGTATGCAAGACAGAACATTATTTGCTTTAGTAGCTACAGAATGACACTGCCCAGAATTAGACAACTTGTTATTTATAAAAAACCCAAGATCCTTCTCACTTAAGGAAACTCCAAACACACTGTCATTTAGTGTATAACTTGCATTTATGTTATTTTTGCCAAAGTGCATAACCTTGCATTTATCAACATTGAACCTCATTTTCCAGTTTGCTGCCCAGTTTCCCAACTTAGACAAATCACTCTGCAAAGTGGCAGAATCCTGCATGGAACCTATAGTTCTGCACAATTTAAACCATACCATACCATACCATACTTTCAATGCCCACATCCAGGTACCACTCTTTGTAATCTATGTTTTAGCCAGTTCTCTATCAAGATACAAATCCAGGACAGCATTCCTTAATTTAACCAGTAACCTTCTGTGTGGCACTGTATCAAATGCTTTAGTAAAGTCTATGTAAATCACATCCACTGCCATCCCAGAATCGAGGTCCCTGCTTACTTTTTATTAAGTTAGTCTGGCAAGAACAGGTACCCTTTCTGGGTATCTAGGTCTGTTGCTGGTCTGATCCCTCCTCCCCATCTCAACAATCAAGTATTTTTTTCCATTTACTTTGTTGACATCACTTCAAGTCTGGTGTGTGTTGGGTAGCGGGTCTGGAAAGGGTGCATTGCGGAATGGTGGGCATGGGTTAGTTCACCCTGACTGGACCCATGCAGCAGGATACAGCTTTCAGTAGCAGTCACATTTATAAATAACTTTAAAACTGGTAATGAGTGAATATTGGAAAGTTGCTTACCCTTAAATTAGACAATCACTTTTAGGTCTATACTGCCTTTATGTATAGCTTAGACTTATGCTGAGAGACTGAGGTCCCTTAGAGCAATAACCTAAGGAAAAGCACAGGTCAAGAATCAGTCCCTACTTGACAATCTACTCCTGTAACTGGAACCATTGCATCAGGATGGAAACAAAATGCCAAAATCCACCATATGTGCCTTTACCCGAGCTGACTAGCTCTGGGTTCAGGCAAAGTAAAGGACAGATTGTAGTGAAGGGGCTGGATCTAGATCTGCACTTTTCCGCAGGCCGAGATCAGTCTTGTGTGACCCTATCCTTATGAAAAATAAATTCAGTAAAAAAATGCATTTCATAAATATGTACCTGTCTTACACTCGAAACTACTTGGAGGGACAGCATTAACAATGCACAAAATACAATCTTGATGCTATAGAAAACAAATTTCTTTTGTTTGTGGTGATGAAATTAGTTGCTTTTGTATTAGTTCCTAGTGCTGTAGCTTTCCTGAGAAAATGTGATCTGCTTAGTGGGAGAGTCATTACTGTTAGCACAGGCCAGTGAAATTGGCTACCTCTGATGCATGTACCCTGAGAGCTGACTCAGTACTCCTTCTTGTTTTGTAGGAGTTTGTCATTTTTTTCTCTGCAGATGGAAAATAAAATAGTCACAAAACAAAATACGCTGCAGATATCTATCTCAACGAAATATCATCTGTTTTTTAAATATAAAAGTTAATAGCCCTGGTAAAATTTTCACACTGTTCACAGGTAAATTTTTAAAAATGTGTTTTAATTATATTTAGCCATCTTTAACGAGAAGCCCTACCCAACCTATTGTATTCAGTGGAACTATACATAAAAGGTAAATTAAATGGTGGCAGATTTACAGTGTTTGCCCACAAGTGCACCCCCAATAATTTCAAACTTGCAGTATACTGATGAATACTAGCCCTAGACCATTGCCAATGGTTATTGTATTGGTGCACTTTAGCACCTAACTTAGTAAAGCAACCCTTATATGTAAGGGAACTTTAATATGCTGGTTTTAATGTCCCACAAAAAGTTGGAGAGGACTAATTTATGCAGGCTGTAAGTCTTATTTACAAGGGTACAAAGTGCCAACAACAAGGTGAAACATCTGTCTGCCAGTGACATTTTGGAAGATATGGAAAATCTGATTGTTCTGGGAAAAATACTGGGAGCGCCAAAGAATGACGATTGCCTGTGTTTGCTTTGCAGCGACCATATGTCCTCTTTTCTTTGTTGAATTTTTAACTGAACACAGTGTGGGAGGGATAATATGTAACTAGGTAACAAGCCTTGAAAATAAGTGTCGCTAAGCACAAATAGGATCAATATACAGCAGGTCTGAATACTGGCACAAATCTTATTTCACAAAGAGGGGTCTGTTTATTTCCATAAGGCATTATTATGCTAGTTACTGATAATATGTAGGCTTTGTCACAGAATACCTGTATTTACTAAGGATTAACATTTATGGGGTTATGTAATTAAAGGCACTAAGTTTGCCCGGGGCAGTAACCCATAGCAACCAATCAGCAGGTAGTGTTTCCTAGTCACCTGTTTAAATGCAAGCATCTTCTTGTATGCCATGGGTTACTGCTCCTAGGCAAACTTAGTGCCTTATATTACGTATCGGGGATAATGGTTAAAGTGTAAAAGTCACGTTAAGGACTTATTTATTTAATTACGGAGTCATATTATTACAGTGCATGATGCAATTACACCAGGGCAATTAAACATGGGCAGATTCTGCAGTTATATCCTCTCTGATAAATATTTTACATTCATGTGATATACACTTGGGGGTCGAATTTTCGAGGGTTCTTGGCAATTGTTGGGGAATGAAAATCCTTCGAATTTGAAGGATTTTACCGCAATTCAATTGGTCGAACGATCAAATAGAAAATATTGAACGATTCGATCAATTTTAACCATTCGATTGAATTCTTTTCTTCGATCAAAAATAAAGAAAACCAATTTGGTAGGTTGAAACTGGCGAACTAGGCAGTCGTATAAAAATGTAAAGAGGAAGTTATACAACTGTCGAATAGTAGAATATTCAAATGGATTTTTATTCAGATTATTCGAATCATTTGATTCAATCGAATTTTCAAAATTCACTGGTCGAAGTGGTCTTCAAAAACATTCGAAAATTCAAATTTGAATCTTTTTGAAAATTCGATCGAATTTTCGAATCCTTCATGCTAATTTGATAAATCTGCCCCTTGGTTTCATTACATGTAGATGTCAATTATACAGATGCAGTCACTTTGGATTGTAAGTTTAATGCGTCGTGACTTAACTCATCTATCTCATTTATCCCACTTAGCACAGAATATTGTGTCACAGCATCCCATCCAATTAAAGAGTTCGCCATTGAAAACAATGGTGCTTTGGTATGCTAATGAAAAGGTTAAATGCATTAAATGAGTTAAGATAACTTTAGATAACACAGTTGCTTCAATTAGCCCTGAGTCATGACGCATTTAACTTACAAATCCAAGTGACTCTATCTGTACTTTTAAGTTTTTTGAAGTAATGCTAATGAAACTGCAGACCAAAATGAATGGCTTATTATAGAGGGCATTGTACTAAGTGCACTTTTTGGATGCAAATTGACTTCCGTCCCACAGTGCAGCATTTTTTCGTAGAATTTTAGCACATCATTGTAGCCACAGCATCAAATGTTTCAAAACATTATCTTGTGTGATTTTGTGAACTGTGAGCAAGTTGTAGCTTCTATTTTCAGAGTGGGAATGGTGTCCCTTTGGGAGCACCAATGCTTTCAGTGTTAATAATAATACATGATTAATTATGCCTAAATGATAATCCCTATTCCTGCTGGGCTTAATGTGGACATGTTATGGAATAGCACATGGTTGGGGTGTGTTTAGGTTTTAGATAATAACCCTGTTATTACCATCCCAATAATAAATTCCCATGCAAACAACAGGTACATGTAATAACAGGTTCATGCAGCATGTCTGCTTTATAAATCAGTGCAGTCTGATGCAAACATTTGCACTTCTTGCTATTTAGTAATCAGGGGCACTCTGCCAATGAGGTGAGTTGAAGCACTCGCCTCAGGCAGCAGCGCCCCCCTGGTTACCAGGGTGTGGCAAAAAAGCCGCTCCTGGTAACTAAGAGCCGAATTTCCGGTTTTCAACCCGGAAATTCGGCTCTTCTAGTGCAGAGCGCGTGCTCATGCGGTCTGCACTAGCCCCGTGGACCTTCCCTTGTCCGGCGCTGAAAAAGCACCGTGGGGAAGGGGGGGATGCGGCATATTGAAGTCCGCCTCAGGCACGGGTATGATCTGGATCACCCCAGCATTAAGTACTATATAAGTATTCCTATGGAGTAATGGGTGACCACCTATATGTTCTGGGTCTCACAAATGACAGATACAGAACCTACAGAAATAAACCAGCACTCACAATTCATGGTTCTGTGCTATCAAAAATCAGTACATTTATTTTGCTGTTTCTTTGCAATGTACTACTGTTGGCAAAATGTTTTGCATCTGAAAACACTTAAAATTCTTTCCTGAGTTTTAACGGCAATGCTCTACCCAATTGCACATAATTTAATAGAGGCGGGCATTAAAGGGCTTGTGTGCCTCTGTCTCTAAACACTGCACTCTTTGCCTCTTGCTGGATTTTCAGTCTGGTGCGAGGAGCAGTATGCAGATTTCCCTAGAGCAAGATTGCTTGTTAGATGACCAATAAGTAGTATATTCTTGCTCCCCTTAAGGGTAAGGCCACACGGGAAGATTTCGGGGAGATTTGTCGCCTGGCGACTAATCGCCGCGAGTCCGCGACTAATCTCCCCGTATGGCTTGCTAGTATCTTGCACTAAAGTCGCCTGCGCCTATTCACACATGGTGACGCGATTTTCATAGTCACTCAAAATTGCCTCATGAGGCAATTTTGAGCGACTTTAAAAAACGTATCGCTGCGTGTGAATAGGCGACTTTAGATACGAGCAAGCCATTCAAGGAGATTAGTCGCCTCAAAGACATGGCATTTTGTCGTCAGGCGACTAATCTCCTCAAATCTTCTCGTCTGGACGAGCCCTAACACTCTAGCACTTGTGTCCCTGGGGTCTGCAATTTACCTCTAATCACACTGCAATCAGTGCAGCCCTACTCAGAGCTAAAGGTTGTAGAGACACAATATAATTATAAGGAGGCTGAAAGAAAGCAATGAAGCAGAACTTGCTGCTAAGTGTCGTTTATTGCACACAACATGTTTTGTAGCAGCAGTAGCAGGATGCATATCTCATCAAAGTCACACAGATAGAACTTATATAGTACTGAACTTAATCTAACAGCAATGTGCATAGGTTCTCATAGGAGTGTGTCTAATTTAAACAGATGCACAATTAATGTGTTTGCTGAAAAGATGTCACCTCTTAAAGATATGGTTCTGCCATTTAGTTTACTTTCTTATTTTTGACAGGCCACTGTTTATATCCAGTGTATGCAGCAAGGAAAACAAACAATTAGCGTTATATTTTGTTTTGTCATAAATGCCAAATGTTGCCTTGGCGAATGGAAACGTGACTAGGCACCATGACAATTTTACTTAAGTACAACATGGTATTCGGTTTCATTTAGAAGTTATGAATATATGAATATAAAATCAGAAAGGAATCTGAGGACTTTTTTGCCAACAAAAGTGAATGTAATAAAAGGCATTAGTGGATAAAATAAGAGCAGTGTAAATAGACTCTCCTTTATGTTTGGTAATATTAAAGCAAATGTTTTATGGGAATGGAGTGTTTTGAGACATGTATGGGGGGTTTGCAGGGTTTTCACCAGGCCCCTTTCTCTGCAGCTTCCATCTGAAATTATTTCACTGTGTGCAGCAAACAATATTACATCATTTAATGTAAATTTGTATTCTTAACTTTGTGAATTTGAGGAAGGTAGCTTATTTACAGTCACACTGTAGTTTTGATATAAATAAAATCATATAATGCATAATGGCATGACAAGGTAAAGCCCACCACTTCATACACATGTATACTAGGTTTGCAGCTATATATGCATGCTTCTATGGAATATTAGAATTACCACCAGGTACAGGCTGATGGAAATCTTAGGGTTCACTAGTGCAATTCACTAGGCTGAGCTGGATGGATGCAAATACTTTTTAAATAACATGTGGCTTTATAAATGAGCCCTATATCTTCCATTAATTTGTGGGTTTATATATGATAAATAACCTTTAACAGGCTTACTAGTCCACGTGCCTTATAAATTGTAGCACGATTAACCTTTTAATCGCATATTAAAAAAACCTTTTTATTTCACAAAAATTGTGTGGTTTCTTTAGCTTTTAAAATCTGTGTGGCATTGTGACCTGATTTATAGAATAGATGAGAGCACTGCCATTATGCCATCTCCCTGGGTAGCATACAAAGGTAGTTATCATTTCCTAATGAAGTTCAGATCACAGAACTAGTTCATGTGTGTGTAAGTACTGCTATGCACCATGGGAGCTTTTGAATTCCCTACCAAACCCCAGCAAGCCAAGTTTACTGAATTAACTTATTCTCTCCTTTGTAAATCAAGGAAAAAGGAAGCAGTGTTAGAGATTGCCTCAACCTAACCTTAATGCTTATAGCTGTTATCTTTTGAATTGTTATCAGAGACCTCTTCATATGATCATGGATTCTTATTAGAAAA
>CM044448.1:69015764-69032010 GCA_024363595.1 Xenopus borealis
AGCAACCCTGCATTGATTTGAATAAGAGACTGGAATATGAATAAGAGGGGGGCTGAATACAATAAGTAATAAAAAGTGGCAATAACGATACATTTGTAGCCTTACAGAGCATTCGTTTTTAGATTTCAGTGACCCCCATTTGAAAGCTGCAAAGAAACAACAAATCATTAAAAAGCTATGAAAAATAAATAGAATTGGCCCTTCTACAATATACTAAAAGTTAACTTGAAGGTGAAACACCCCTTTAATGCTACAATTCCCCTTTGATATAATCAGTTTTAATAATTGTAAAACTGCTCCTCCCTAAATAACTGTTCAAGCAAGCAACCCTATGACAACTGTAGTGCAAACAAAAATAAATACTCCCTCTGCCAAATGCCACTTCATTTGGAATACAGCCCTGCAATATTTGGGAATATTTCCCAAGAACTGCTTTTTCTCTGATATCTATTATTATCTTACTGAAACCAAAACTTATTTCAAGTTCAAGTTTTACAGGTTATCACAAGTGAATCCAACTAATTTATTGTATGTACAAAATGCAGTAGACAACCTATATACAGTATAATGTTTTTAAAATACACTGTTTAAAATGTGAGCAATAATGGTTATGCGGAATAATGCATAGGGTAGGTATTTTAAAAATGAAAACGAAGATTTGCAGGAGTACAAACAGTAATTTTTAGGGAAAACAGGAAACTAATGGTAAGGGTTATTAGCTAAGAAATGAAATGTGCAGATTTTGGGGGAAATGTAAATTTATTTGCAAATAGCAAAACTTTGTGAATAAAATTTTATATTCTTTTTTAGGCTTTTATTGCATTGCAAATCTTAATTGCACATTGCAAAATTTTGGGCGCAAACTCTGCGAGAAAGTCGACGAGGGCTTTAATCAGTAAAAAATGGCACAAACATGGTCGCTTGCATCTTTGCGAATGTTTTTTCCAAAAACCTCTAAAACTCTGAATTGGTTAAAAGTGGTCCAATAAAATCAGCACAGCTCCCATTGACTTCTATGGCACTTTGACAACTTTTATTAGGGGAATTTTTGCTTTAGAGGTTTTTACATTTAACAAATCACATTTTTTTAGAGCTTTTAAGAAATATGGGAAAACCACAAAGTTTTCGAGATATGTGGAAAGAATAGATTGTTGGTAAAAGGGCCCCTAAGAGTAAGTGGTATGGTGTGGTGTGAAACAGGGCCTGCCATAGAGTAAACAGCAACATTTAACAAATATGGACACCCATCAACAAATGCAACACAGTGTACAAAGAACAATTATCCCTCCGGAACTGGGCCCTGGCATTTCAAGTTCACAGAGCCCCGTCCCCATGTCCATTAAATAGTGACTGTCTATAGGGTAATTCTGCAGCCCCTGTGGTTGAATCTATTGACTGCTAGCCCAGGCCCCTTCATCTAATGCCTACTTGAGAGCTGGCTACAGTATAGTAAATACCAGCACTTACTTAAAAAGTTTAATATAAATGTAACGCTTTTTTTGTGCAATAATGACCACAAATAGTTAAAGTGTCCAGCTATTGGTATGAGCATGGTTACACTGTGACTTACACAAAAGGGTTTACTCACGTATGATGAAGTGAGGAAATAGCAGATGATGTTATAGCATTAGGTGATATCATGGAGGACAGTGCACACAATACAAGATGATTATTACTCCATGATTCCTGTGGGAAGCTACTCCCTGCTATTACTCCTCATTGGAACAACAACTGTTCATGCTGCTTATGCTGTCTGTCTTTCTCTTCTAGAGAGACTATAACCAAACTAATCTGCACTAGCAAGTCCTCGTTCACGGGGTTGCCTGGTCCCCAACTTTGATCACTAGAGGTTAAAGGTTCTTTTAGGGCATGTGGCTTTACTGGGCCTTGGTGTACCCAGGCTCAATGGGGCACATCCAGATTCTAAGGACACCAGCAGCCTAAGAGGAAGAGGCCACTCCCTACACACACTATAAGTCAGTGTGGCAGGATGTGTTCATTACACTCCTTGGCCAAAAACTAGTGGATATGTAAACATTTCTTTTGCCTAGCAATTAAGGCTTGGTAGGGATTTAACTCTATAGGTGCTGTAAAACCTATTTTGCCTAGCAACTAAGACTTGGTAGGGATTTAACTCTAGAGGTGCTGTAAAACCTATAGGTCCCTACATAAATATAACATTTTCTGTAATTTGGGCTTCAGGAATTTGTGAAACGAAATGATCAGTTCGGTATGCCCCTTCCATAGGGTACCTTGTGAGACTTCCTCACCTCTTAAGCCAGCTACTGTGCGACCTGCTGAGAAGTAGTAAAAATTGTAAAGTACAGATTCAGATTAACAGCAACAGATGAAGGAGTGTTTAGTGTGGTTCTTGTTTACCTAAAATATCCCTAATGTGTGCATGTTGTCTGTATTCTACTACATTTAAATCCAAGTGTTTGTTAACAGGTTGCACAAACGCTTCAGCTTCCAGAATTTATAGTATCTAGCACTGTAAACAAAAAATGTAGAGGCCTCAGCCATCAGCATCACACTCTCTAGTTGGAGGGGACTGCTATCTACATGGGCAGGTGCCATCTTGCATCTCTATAGCCCTGAAAAGCAGAAAAGATTACTAATTTTGTACTATATAGTGGAACTTTAGCTGCCACAAACATTGAAGGGGAACTCCGGCTTCCAAACCAAAATTTGCTAAAGAGTCCCACATAACACAGAAACCCCTAATATACCCATGACAGTTAACTGTTTCTTTAGTGGCATAACTACTCCCTGGTGGGCCCTGGATCAGGATGGACACCTGTCGGGGCCCTTACCTCTATAAATCGCATGCTGGAGTGTTGATGGCATGTGTGCTGTAAAATCTCCCCCTAGATAACTGCCTGCCATAAGCATTTTTATGGCTCCGATGGGCCCCAAGTAGGGTTGCCACCTGGCCAGTATTTTACCGGCCTGGCCGGTAAAAATGATTGTTGATACCAATGTTATTAATAGGGAAAAAAGATAAATATATAGGAAGGCCGGTATTTTTTTTCCAGAAAAGGTGGCAACCCTAGCCCCAAGGGGGATGGGACCCTGGTGCGATTGCACCCTCTGCACCCTTGGTAGTTACGCCATAGTGTTCCTTAAAAAAAAGTATGAATAAATGCTATTTTCTATGCTGAAATCCAGCTGTTTAAAAGATCTTCCCTTTCTGCATCATTTGAAGGGAAGGAGGGACTAAAACACTGATACAAATTGTAACAGCTTTTCCACAGTTTACAGACATCATGCAGGGACTACATAACCCACAATGCATTGCACTGATGTTCCTATCCTTATTGAAATCAGGAGTGCAGGGAATTGTGGGGTTTGGAGGATGCAGGCTTAGGACAGCTGGCAGCTGATACAAAGTAACAGTAGTCAGCCAGCTCTGCAAAGTAGTCAGAAAGATCAGCAGGGGGCTAGGCTTAGGGAGCTGTTAGAAACCATTATAAACCATTAAAAGTCTGCATATTTTTTAATTGATGTATATTGCAAAGTTGCTTGAAATTATGTTGACTTTTCGCTTAGGTTGTTTTTGTCAAGTTCCCCTTTAAACAATTATATAGTGTAGCTGCTGAACTAAAATAAACTTTATTGATGCCTTTCCAGTTACTCCTGCCTGGAAGAAACGAAAAAACACTACAAGCTGCAAACGTAAAACAGTCCGCGCGTCCTCTGCGTGCTCGCCCCCGCCTTTTCCTCAGATATGGGATAACAGGAAACGCGCCTTGGGAAACTACCAAGAAGAGCTAGAACTCTGTCGCTCGAAGACCCCTCAATAAACTACAGCGGGGGCGCGCCTACACGGCTGCGAGTTGCTGATTGGCCAGTTCGGGGAGAGAGTGCGCTGTGATCGCCCTCAGTGCGCTGTGAGATATTTGGGAAGAGAGAGTAGGAAGAAGGAGACGAAGCCTGGCGGGGAGGCTGTGAGGCGGAGTAGAAGTGATGGTGGCTCGACAAAGCATAGTTGAAGCGAGTCTGATTCAGAGCGATTTCTGTAGTCTATTACGTGTTCGCTTGGCTTTCCTACTTGGTGGAGGAGGTCCTTTTCCCGGCGAGTAGACGTGGCCAAGGGAGCGTGGAAGTTCAGGTACTTCTGCAAACTTTTCCCCGCGGACTGGGGCTGAGAGCCAGTGGAGTTGGAGAGAGGAGGAGGCGTGTGGTGCTGCTGAGCTCTTTGTGCCTGAGAGGAGGCAGGGTGCCAGCAGGCAGTCACTAACTACTTTCTTTGTCCAAGGAGGGAATGAGGGAGGGCAAATAACACATTCATCTCTTCTTTGGTGAGCTTTTTATTTCTTTCATATATTAACCCCATTTTTATCATTTATGTGGCGCCGTCTTGGATAGCTGCATTATTTATTAAGAGCAAGCTTGCAACTGCTGCACTGTTTCCCAGCAACTGGGGCTGTCAGCTGCTTTTGCTGCTTATAAACTCTGCCAGTGGCTTGTACCTGTCCAACATGTGACCCTCAGACTATTGACAACCCCTGGGATACACTGGCAACTCCTTAATATACTGGTGGGCTGCAGGTGTAGCATATAACAGCAGCATATAAACAAGCCACCACCTAGGGTTGCCACCTGGCCTGTAAGAATGATGGTGCATCCCAATGTTGTTAATAGGGAATAATAAAAAATATATAGGAAGGCCGTTTTTTTTTTTCCAGAAAAGGTGGCAACCCTACCCCCCACCAAAACTTGTGGCATTACATTGCTTTCCGCCATGTGCACTAGTTGCATCTGTAAAGTGCACTTGTACCTTTATATATGCACATCATGTGTACAATCCTCAGAGTAAATCATTAACATGCACTTACACTACAAGAGGAATGCAGGGATGTGCAGGCAAAAGAAAGAGTTATTTGGATTGTATTTCCCTTTACAGTAGCCATCCATGTGGGGGTGGTAGTTGTATCCAGTGTCAGAAAGTGAGCAGCAATCAGACTCTGATTGCTAAGGAGATCCCTAAGCACAAGAATTTAAGATCATAAA
Source organism: Xenopus borealis (assembly GCA_024363595.1). NCBI lineage: Eukaryota > Metazoa > Chordata > Amphibia > Anura > Pipidae > Xenopus > Xenopus borealis. Next base: position 69,020,778 of record CM044448.1, read on the forward strand.
TATGATTTTAATCTTGTATTTGTAGTTACCACTATAAAAGCCGACCCTTTTAAGGTGCCACTTATCATCATTGATGCATAAACATGCTTTTATGTTGAGCTATTTTTAGTAAATAAGAGTGTTTTTGTCATTATTCTTTTGAGGGACCGTTTTGTGTGTAATACAGCGTTAAGTGGTTTCTGCTTCTTCTGAATGTCACACAGCATGTAAACTAATATGTGCACATAGCCAAGTTCTTCATTTCCTAAAAAAAAAACAAGTTAAGCCACTTCTGTTATTCTAATTTGATTTTGTCATTGAGGGCATTAATGGGTGACTTCTGGGGGTGGGGTGACTTGGGGCAAAACCTTCTTTGTTAGCCTTATAAAGTCCATTACTGTTTCTAGGACTCTTGAAAATGGTTTAACGTTTCCAGGTGTAACTTCAATTTTTATTTGGCACAGGAAAGAAAATGTACTTAGTTTCCAGAAAATGTGCTTTTATTGTTATATGGTTGATCACTGTGACAGCATCCTATTTTTGTGTGTGGCACTAGGTTGTAGTTATATAAACCCTGAACACTTTCCACACATTTTTGGGTAGAATAGAAGGCAGCCACTCCATGATAGACTAAAAAAAAAAGGCTTGTAAGAACAAAGTAGTAATGGTTACTGATTCATTCTTGCACTAACATGAATGGTAGCGGAAGCATGGAATGTATAAGGCTGATCTTGACAGTTTTTCTGCTGTTAGTTTGGAGTTGGACATTGGCTGTGTGTTTGATGGTTTCATCTGTGCCCCTTGCTGAAGGCTAAGGGTGGTGCACTGGGGCCATCCATTGAGACTGGCAGGCTTCATCAGGGAAAAATTCTGGGTGGAGTGCCTGGCCACTACATCCTAGGGAGAAAGCAACTTTTGTATGTTTATGGGCACTTCCATATATGTGTTAATTAGTTTCAGCGTTCAAGAGTACTGTAAGATACATTTCACCTTGCCTTATTTTTCTAAAGTGTACCAGTCTATTGTATTAGTATTTAACGTCTTCAATGACAGGTCTACTCATTTCTAAAGCATATGTGCAGCTGGGTATGAGATCATGAAAAGTATTTCAATACATAATACGTTTTCATTTTTTATTTTTTTGCAGATGGCATTCATGTGGCAAGGATACTACAGCTGAATGTGGAGGGGGTGATTCATTTCTTAGTATTTCCCACAAACGCAACAGAGCATATATTTATATGATTGAAGCCGCCCATGTAAAGTGGTAGTGAAATTCAAAGTTTCTTCCAGGAAACATTTTTGCTAAAAGAAAAAAATGATAAAAACAGAAGGGAAAGGGGATAGGACCCTGAGAAGTGCTTCACCACACAGAAATGCATATAAGTCTGATTTTCATGCTATTAAGTGTTCATTTGATGGTGGAAAGCCAGAGATTTCACCAAAGCCTGCGTCTTTGAAGTTTAACACAAATGGAGCGCCAGCTGACATTACCCGAGGACGGGCCTCATATGGTAATAGGGTCCACAAGATCAAGAATATGTTTATGCAGATGAGCTCATCACCAAATGAAGTGCAGCATGAGCCCAAACTAATTAAGGCTGATGTTTCGTCTCTTCCAACCCATGCATCTGTTGTAAGCGTACAAAAAAATAATGCTTTTAATGCAAGTGGTGAGCTTCCATCTCCTGAAAAGGTGATCAGGACAGGAGAGGAAGTGGACTTGGACAAAGTAGCTTTAGCAGAAAAGTTTTCTGAAACTAGGAAGCTCTTTGAAAGAAACGTTAATCACCAAAACACTTGTGACAGGTCTTCCCCAACTAAGGAAGAAAAGTTAATCAGCCAGCGACGACATGGGTCACTAGACACCGAAAGTTCCAGTTCAGATCAGAGCCACTCCAGTGTATCCTCCACAATGACTAAGCTGACATCACCTTCATTTAAGAGTAAAGAAACAGAAGAAGCTTCCAATCACTTAAGTCAAAGATCAAATTCATCAACATCCTCGTCTCTTAATGCAGGGCCTATTTCGAGGAGACTGGAAAGTTTTCTTGTAGATAGTGATGGGGAAGAATCTAGGGACTTTATCAAAAATGACCACCATTCAGAACTGTCTAGCAGCCCTAGCATAGAACTTTTGTCAAATGTGTCAGAAGTGACTGAAAAACAAATTCATATCAGTTCTAACAACACACATACTAGCCCTTCTGATCACCAGAAGGAGATAGAGGGGGAGGTACACAAAATTAGTTGTGCAATTCAGGATGACCAAGTCTTCCTTCCAAGTAACAGTCCACTATCAAACCAGACAACTGATGAGTCTTTTGTCCCTGCAAGTGAAAAACCAGTTGCAGGAATGGTTAGGGCAGAGTTGGTAGTTTTGCAAAATGAGTCTTCAGAGAGTGATGATGAGGAACAGATTAAAGATGATGTATTTGAAGATATAAAACCTCTTGATGTGAAATCCTCTGATATAATTCAAAATGCGGACAGTGTGGTTAACCAGAGCAATGAACAATTGTTTGAAAAAGCTGCAGTCCCTCTAGATGAAAATATAGAACCAACAGAGGACATGGATGATGAAGACAGTGACGAAGAAAATGAAAGTGAGTTTGATGAACAAGTGCAGAAAAACAAAATCACGTATGGCTATTCAAGCAGTGGTTTTGGGATTGAAAATGCAGCTTTTGATGATGACAGGGAAACTGAAGTAGAGGACCAAGCTGGTGACTTCAAAGATGTATTGATCACTGAACATGAGAATTATGGATTTAGTAGTGACTATGAAGAAATGCCGGGACTATCTGAAGAGGAAGACCTAGTAACTTCTCGAAAGGTTAAGTTCTCTACAGCTCCAATTAAGGTATGGGAAGTTCAGTATTGTTGAAAACTCTTATGTTATGTGAACCTGCTTGGGCCAGGCTTAAATAATACGATTCTTATAAGAAGGCATGTCCACCCAAAAATTAAAAAAAAAAAATTCTTTGCTTAATGAAAAAAATAATTCTATGATATACTCCAATGAGTTGATTAATATTTCCAGTTATGTTCTTTTTTAAATGAAATGATAGCTGAAAGCAGTTTGTCTGTCCTTTATTTTATTTTGTTAGCCAGACTACAGCAACTTTGTATTAGAAATCAACTCTTTTCTAGGCAAGATTATATTTCCCACAGTGCCTCTCTTTTGTTATTCTTCGCAGATTTGTTATTCACAGAACACGCAAGGCACTGTGGAAACGGATGTCTTTGCTGGAGGAGACCTGACTACTGATACAAAGTTGTGATAGTTTAAATAGTCAGGGAAAGAAGAGGAGGGAATTTACACAAACTGAATTAAATTGTAATTACATTTACATATAAGTTTAAGATTAATGGCAATTACTTTATATTGAAAATTCATTGGCATTACATTAGAAACTGTGTTGGTTATAAAGGGGATCATTTTTAAAGGGGATCTATGGCCAAAAATTTAAATCCCCTTTAGCTTTGGGCAGTTAATAGAAGAGCTTTTCCAATAGAGATTATTTTTTATGAGCAGATTTTTTAGGCAATCACAGCGCAATCATACACATACCTGCACCAGCTTTTGCATTGCTCAAAACCTTCACGGCCTGTTGCCGTCTCCTCTTCTTGGTCCGCCTGCCTCTGCTAGTCCCCACCTGCCTACCAATGAAAGACAAGTAGGCAGTGATGGTTTGCAGACACCTGCTCAATGTACCTCACCCTTATTCCCACCGTCACTGCCTACTTGTTTTTCATTGGTAGATGGGCAGGGACTAGCAGAGGCAGGCGGACCAAGAAGAGCAGACGGTCATGGGCCATAAAGGTTTTTTATGATGCTGAAGCTGGTGCAGCTAATGTGTGGGATATGATTGTGCTGCGATTGCCTAAAAAACTGCTCATAAAGAATAATTAATCGCTATTGGAAAAAATGCTTATATTAACTCCCCAAAGCCAAAGGGGGATTTCAATTTTTGACCATAGATCCCCTTTAAGTTACTGTGCAGTTCTCACCTTGTGTGACATTGTGGTTGGACCTAGTCACTGTGGGTCCTTCTTCCTGACTGCTCTTCTTCTTTCAATATCACCAAAAAAACTGTTTTAAAGTAATGAAAATATCATGTAGTGTAGCCCTGCACTGGTAAAACTAATATGTTTGCTTCAGAAACACTATATAAGATGCTGAGTAGTAATGGTGGAAATTTAAAAAAGCTAAATGGCACAGGATTACTAGAATAACATATTTTATCTGCTGTGTAACTTGAGCCTTTTCCCCTTTGAATTGCTGCCTCCATTGCTACACAGCAGCTTATTTATATAAACAATAGTAGTGTTTCTGAAGCAAACACAGCAGTTTTAGTAGTGCAGGGTACCACTGCATTATATTATTATTACTTCAAACAATTTTATTTTTTGATGTTACTGGTCCTTTTAAAGGGAAACTGTCATGGGAAAACATGTTTTTTTTTTTTTAAATGCATCAGCTACTAGTGCTGCTCCAGCAGACTTCTGCACTGATATCCATTTCTCAAAAGACCAAACAGATTATTTTATATTCACTTTTGAAATCTGACATGAGGCTAGCAGTTTTGTCAATTTCCCAGCTGCCCCTGGTCATGTGACTTGTGCCAGCACTTTAGGAGGGAACTGCTTTCTGGCTGTTGTTTTTCCTTCGTAATGTAACTGAATAGTACGCAGTGGGACATGGGTTTTACTATTGAGTGATGTTCTTAGATCTAACAGGCAGCTGTTATCTTGTGTTAGGGAGCTGTTGTCTGGTTACCTTCCCATTGTTCTTTTGTGAGGCTGCTGGGTGGGGGAGAGAGAGGGGGTGATATCACTCCAACTTGCAGTACAGCAGTGATTGAAGTTTATCAGAGCACAAGTCACATGACTTGGGGCAGCTGGGAAATTGACAAAATGTCTAGCCCCATGTCAGATTTCAATGTGAAATATAAAAAAATCTGTTTGCTCTTTTGAGAAATTGATTTCAATGCATAATTCCTCTGGAACAGCACTATTAACTGACAGTATCCCCGAGACCATCTGTGTCAGCATGAAGTTCAGATACCATACGAGGGTCCTTGCTATAGGGCCCTGTCCTTTGGGCTGACAGCCTAGAAGATCAGAATAGCATGAAGTGAAGAGGTGCTGAGGCTCCACTTAACTTCCTTTCCTAAAGATTCGTCATGTTTAGCCCAACAGTGCATATGCAAATTTTCCAACCTACCCATCCGACGAACCAATTCATACCAATGTTACATGGTATTTGTTGGGCCAATATATGTGTTCCAAGAATTATACCATTATTATACCACTATAGCATGATTTTATATTTACATATATGGGCATTTTTGTCTACCTTTGCACATCAACAGATAAGGATAAATGCAAATGCACTATTTTTGAAAAACTGAAAGATGCCATCAGAGCTATAGCTAATGATCTTTTATTATGTTCATGGAGCCTTACAATTACTTAATGTATTGTGGATTACAATATGCACCTACTAATAACCCTGAAACAGAGAAGCATTCATGTCCGTTAGGAATGTAAAATAAGAAATATAATATTAGTTTTTTTTTTTTAGTTTAAGAAATATATGATTACACAAATATGGTTGCTAAGATTACAGTTGCTATAGAATGTATAAAGTAGAAGTTGCTGCATGCTTGGTAACGGAGACAAGTAACCATAGTTGTCACTGCGGGATCTCGACAACATCTCTGACTTTTCACTGTGGGTCACAATAACACTGATTTTACCAAGTTTCTTTGTCTGAGAAGAAGGACCTACAAATAAAATCAATTTTAATCAAAAATATTTAGTGAATTAAGTATTGAAAATGTTCTTTACTATACGACAGCCTTCTGTAGTGTGAAGAAGTGGTATATTCACTGTTTTTGTAATGCATGGCATTTGATTTCTGTGCCTTTTAGAATTTTTTTGCAAGATATTCAGCAGTTTTTAAATTATTGGTACCCTTTAGAGTGATATGCTAATGCTTTCGATTGCAAATATATATATATATACACACAGTCCGCAAGGCCGCTGCACACACACCAATAGGGAAAAAGCCCCGGTGCTAACAGAAGTGTTATATAGACAATTGCAAAAAGATGCTGTTGCACGCCGGGGACTTAAATTAAAAAAAAAAAATCCTTTATTTAGATCAACGTTTCGACCCCCAATGGGGTCTATATCAAGATATCTTGATAAAGACCCCATTGGGGTCGAAACGTCAATCTAAATAAAGGATTTTTTATTTAAGTTCCCGGAGTGCAACAGCATCTTTTTGCAATTGTGTGTGTGTGTGTAAAACATAATATTCATATTACAATATACATATTTTTAATTTAATATATTAATATTATAAATTTGCTTAGAACTAAAATCATTAGTCCAAATTAAATACTTTTTATTTTGACATAATTTGATTGCTTTGACACTTCTCACAACCAGGTTAATGCTTGAGACCTGCACAACTATGTTTAAGACCTGCACTCAACCTGGACGCGCTGGACAGATGTCGATCGGACAGGACTAAAAATCCCGTCGGATCACAGCCGCATATGTTCGTTGATGCAGTCCTGTGATCTGCCTGTACCTCCTCCGTTTTGATCCGATCGTTGGGCCCTAGGGCCCACGATTAGATCAGCCTATCACCCACCTCAAGGTGGGCTTATGGGGTAGAGATCTGCTCGTTTGGTGACATCACCAAATGAGCAGATCTCACTGCGTATGGCCACTTTAAGCCTGACACCACCCACTGCTTTGTCAAGCCCATTGATTTCCACCACTTCCTCCACAGTAAACGACATCCCAGGTGGAAGTGATGTCTTGTTAACCTGAAGTGAAATCACTCCAATTTTAGAAGCATACTGTATATTTCCTTAATTTCCCCTGGGAATGGCCCAACTGTAGCCCACATCGCCGCAGTGGTTCAGGTATCCGCGGGTCACCCTAACAGCTGGCACAAGAAGTATAATCTGGCTCACTCCTAATCATATTGCGGGTATTCTGCAGGAACCTGAAGTTACCTTAAGTAACTTAAAGTAATACTGACACAAAAAAACTACTTTTTAAAATATTAGATGTACATTACCCATAGGTCATGCTGACCTGATGGTCAGTGTATGAGGTACACTGACCATATACATCTTTAAAAAGCCTGAAATTGCCATTTAAATATCTGTCCCTGTCATCTGGGTTTATGTACAACTAATTAGCTTTTTTTTGCAAAGAAAAACATTCTCTTTGCAAATTAGTAACACATCTGGGGCAGATTTAATAAATTCGTGTGAAGGATTAGAAATTTGATCGAATTTCCAAAAAGATTCGAATTTGGAATAACTTTTTTTGGGTACTTCGACTATCGAATTTAAAAAAATTTGATTGATTCGAATAAAAATCTATTCGATCATTCGACCATTCGATGGTCAAAGTACTTGCCCTTTAAAAAAAATTTTTGATTGCCTAGTTCGCCAGATTAAACCTAACGAATTGTTGTTGAACCCTATGGGAAGTTTTATAGATCGAATAAAAAAAAAAATTTGATTGAATGGTTCAAATCGTTGTATTTGAACGATTTAATTGTTTGAAAGAATTTTTTATATTCGATCATTTGATTAATCGAATTGAGATAAAATCCTTCGAATTCGATATTCGAATTCGAAGGATTGCAATTTGACCTAAATTTGATGGTCGAATGCGAGGGTTTTTTTACCCTCGGATTCGACCCTTGATAAATCTGCCCCCTAGTGTACTGTGCATCGCAAAGCTCTGTTAGAATTTCTTCCTTCCCTATTCTCCGGTAATATGCATTTTTGGTGGTTCACAGCATTGTATATGAGTAGCAAAGTGCTTCTGTGTCTTCCATTACATCCCGTACACAGACTGTCTGACGGCAGCTTATTGGCCTGTGTGTGGGACAATCCAACGGGCTTGCCCAATCGAAAAGTCGGCCAGATCACAATCGGGCAGATTAAAAAATCCCGGTCGGATTGCGACTGCATCTGTGTGTTGATGCACTCCCGCAATCCAACCGCCCGTATCTCCTCCATTCTGATTGGATCAGCCTGATATCACGCAGTGTGGGCATATCTGGGTGAGATCCACTTGTTTGGCATCATCACCCTGTGAATGGCCAGCTTTAGTGAAATGCTAATAATTGCTCCTCCCAAGCATTGCATTGATAAGTCCTGCTGGATATTACTGCAATTTGATTTGTTGTGGTAATGTTGGTGAGTATGTTACTTTGTGTTTGATGCTTATGCTGCAGGAACATTACAGTGTTTTGTGGATCCCACATTTGTCAGTTCCTGCAACTCCCCCACAATATCTAGGAGCTGGTAGACGTTGCAGCATTGTGTTTCTGTTCTGCCTCCCTTCAGCCTGAAAATCTAATGAGCTACTGGCATAATATGAAAAGCACAGGGACCCCCAGTAATGATTAACCAATCTGCATGGAGCTTATATGTTCTCTCTGTGCTTGTGTGGGTTTCTGCCAGGGCTAATTACACTTTTGCCAATACAATCAGAGAGAACAAACCCATAGTAATACCTCGCATAACAATGCTAAATTACCAAGATGACCATACACAGCTAGAACTGTGTTTTCTAAGAAGATCTGGGCCTGATTTTTCCACTCCCTTCCTGGCACAATTTGGGTTGATCCTTTTTTTTCCATATAGGATGTTACTCTATCATTATCACTGTAACCAGTGAGCTATCCACCTCCCTCAATCAGCCAGAAATATGGGGCAAGTTTTGTGTATTTCTGAGTTATGGGAAACTGTGATTTATTGGAAAACTTTGATAAAAATACATTCAGTGATTGTAATGAACATTGCATTCTAGCACCACGCAGATTTTAACCTAGAAGATATAGTTACTATGGTTACCTCCTTCAATTTTGCTTATATTGGTGGGTTTTGGGATACATCTACATTACATTATTTGTAGTAACTCATAAAAAGAAAAAAATAATTTGGGGTGGACTGTTGAAGGGATTTAAAGGGGAAGTCCACCTTTTAATTAACATTTAGTAAAAGGTGGGCTCTGAAAATTGGTAAATGTTTGATTGCTGTAGCCTACAGCAAATAAAATTTGCTTCCATCATTCTGACTTCCAAAGGCTAGTCAAAATTAACCACTGGTTTGTTTCTACTTCCCTGTAAAACAATATAACATATAGTGTAGTGTTTGTATTAAGATTGTGATCCTTGCTTACCACTAGGCACATTTTGTTAAACATACATGACATCATATCAGATCAATTTGTTATTCTATGGGGCCGATGTACTAAATTCACGTGAATAGATCGAAGTTTCGATCGTAAGATCTATTTAATTGGTCGATTATGCAAATTTTGGCATATTCGATCATCGAATAGCGAATGGTCGAATCAGCGAAGTATTTACATTTTAAAGTTTATTCGATTGCCTACTTCGCCAGATTGGACCTACCGAATTGCAATAGAAGCCTATGGGAGCACTCCCATAGGCTTCTGAGGCTAAGTCCTGATCGAATAGGATTCGAACGATCAAAGTCTTCGATCGTTCGAATCATACGAATCATTCAAATGATCGAATGATTTATTCGACTGATCTAATAAATTATTCGACTGATCGAATAAATTTGTATTCGATCGTCGAATGATCGAATATCTAATAAAAGGTAGCCTAAAACTATTCTATTAGCATTCGACGATCGAATATCGAATTTGGTCGAGCTAATTATGGGGAATAATAGTAAATTTGCCCCTATGTGTAACACTTAAAAATGTAATGCTGATGTATTAAACTGTGACTTTTTCACCATGTTTTTTTTGTCAAAAATCTGAAAAAGTATTGTAGTAAAAAAAAAAAGGTGCAACTTTTCCAGGATTTCTTATGACAAAACTGCATTAATTCTGTATACACAAATCATGTAGAAGTCGATGGCAGATATTCCTTTTATAGCTGGAAGATCTTTCTTTGATTCATGGTTTTAGAATCTGGCTTTTGTGGTACAATACGTAAACGTTGTAGTTATTGTCCAACAAGTTGAAAAAGTTGCGGTTTCTCGTTCGTGTTTTTTCAGTTCAGAGCTTTTAATAAATTTCATGACGTTCATGGCTTTAAAGAAAGTGAGTAAAAATGAGACTGATGAAAAGGCCTCAATGGGGGGCCCAATAATGGGTTCTTGTGCAATTAAAGGTTTTTGTACGTAAACACTTTATCCGCAACCCAATCTGCGACCTGCTGACCATCAAGAATCAGGAAGTGCTGTCATTATAAACCGGAAGTGACCTCATCTAATATAGGTGTGATCGTAGAAAGGAGTAGGAATCACTATTTAGAAGACCCGCAGAACCGCCGACCCACGTCTATACCCTCACTCGGAACTTCTACCCGCAACCCGCAAGGTACCACGGGTTCCCCGACCTGCTGCAGGATTCTACCTTTCAGACTTAAAATTAGTTCCTTTGGAAAATAAGAAATAAGGTTAAGAATAGTTGCTGTTTAGGAAGTGAGAGCTTTACATGAACTCGTGACTGCAGTTGAACAGAAGAACAAAATCACCTGTTTTCTTTTTATTTTGTGTTGGTATGCTGATTTGAAACTTCTATTTGTTCTCAGACTATGATATTGTATGAAGAGAAGGATCAGATATCAGAATTATTTACACATCTGTAGGCTGAAACTATATTTGGTAAAAGTACGTTCTCGCTCTCCATTAGTGTTTTTTTCTGGTTTAAAAGCTAAATAAATGAAAAACCTTTTTTGTGGCTTAGAGTAATCCGTGAATCCATTATTTTTAGCGCTAAAAAAATCATTTGGGGAAAATAAATACATGTATAAATCTTAGTAAATGGACTCCTTAGTGTTAGCTTTGTGTGCATGTTCTGACCCTTCCAACATCTTGGGCTAGATTTCTAGTGTGACTTTTGTGTGACTAACAAACAATTAAACTTACACAGACTCTTTTGATGTTGTGCTTTTGCAAAATTCAACTTTGTTTTGTTACAGTATCAAATGTGTTTTTCCCCGTATTGCCCAGTGTGATTTTATTTTGGTGACTTTATTGCCTTCGCACTTTTGTTGTGGTTTCAGTTTTCCATTGCAGTTGGTTGCTTGTTTGTGCCTATAAAATGTTAATTGTGCACTGGGGCATTGATTTTTTTTTTATAGGATTTAAAGGTGACCTGTCAATTTAAGAAATAATTCCACATGTATTTGTTGTTTGTTAAAGGGATCCTGTCATGGGAAAAA
>CM044448.1:69043687-69069143 GCA_024363595.1 Xenopus borealis
AGTTGAACAACCCCTTTAATAAACAAAATCCTGGATTGGTGCACCCCAGTATGTGAGAATTTTGTACCATTATCTAGCTTTTGAGGATTTTTGAGATTTTGAAAGCCTTCTGTTTTAATTCCTTTAAAAGAGAGGGGCATCTTAATGCATAGCCTAGAGTCCAACAACATCAAACCGTGTTCAGCAGAATATTTTTTAGCGCTGACAAGACAACAGTATAGCAGTTGCCCCACCCCAGACTGATAATTTCAGATGAAAACAGCATTCCTACCTAGGTGATTGCAAAACTATTCAGGATTTCCGCGTTCCTCTTAATCTTTCCCTGCAAAAACAAACCTATGTGGAATTGTTATTCTAAAAGAAGAGAATGTTTTCATAAGCTGTTACTGAGCACCTTCTGTTTATTCAGGTAAATGTTGTCTGTACTTCTCATTGATGTAGTGCAAGAGTTTAGCTGTAGAATGTGTGGCATTTGTTTTATATTTAGTCTGACACCTAAATAACAGGCTTGGAAATTGTTTGTGAAAATCCTAATGTTTCAGCAATTAACAGGGTTTCTTTACTAAAGCTAAGTAGCAATACTACCTAAACCTCCTACCTAAAATCTCAAACAACATACATATTTCTACCTCCAGCTCTGTCCAGTTTGCATGCTATGGATAACTCATACAGAATACAGGGACAGTACACAAAAAACATCGACAGAAGATAAATAATTTGGCTTTCAAGTATTCAGTATATTTATTTGTTGCAAAACCAATTTCTCATGGTCTCAAATTAGACGTTCTAAACTAGTTGAAAGGCATTTACATTCAAAGAAGTTCTCAATCTAAAAGAAGAGCTTGTGACCTGGTTTGGGATGGTGTACACCCTTATTTTATCATTCAAGTGTGGCAGGTATGCAAGTATACTTTGTATCTATAGCTATGCCAAATTTGAAATCCTCTTAAACTTCTTGCAGCTGGGACTACAGTTTCCTTTTTTTTTTTTTTTGCTATGCAATGTATGGTATTAGTTATTTATAAGGTAACTGAACTCATGACGGCATTAGATTTCCTGACCCTATTAACCCGAGGCTGTGTAGTTTAAAAATAACAATATTTAGCTTACTACATATTTGAAATTTCATGGAAGACTGTATGTCAAGGCGTGTGACTTCAACTAATGCATTGTTTATGGCCTGTTTTCCACACGTGGCCTTCTCTAGTAGAAGCTAAAAGTAGGGCACCAGAGGAATTCCTATCACCTGAAGAACTGCAGGTAGGCTGTCTACAGTCTTAAACATAGTAAAGGTATGGGACCTGTAATCCAGAATGCTCAGGACCTGGAGCTTTCCGGATAACGGATCTTTCTGTAATTTGGATCTGTGTACCTGAACTCCACAGGCGATTTCTGCGCGATCCAATGCGCTGTGCTAAAACACCAGCGTCAAGTTGGAGCGATGGAAATAAGGTAAGTAATGGGAATGTGAGATGAAGTCGCAGCAATCCTCCAACACAACACGTCTGTCCGATGCAAACGCTGAGTCTGCATCCGACAGTCGTGTCGGATGAACGCTGTGACTTCATTTGTCGTTTCTATATCTTACCTTATTTCTATCGCTACGACTTGACGCTGGCGTTTTGACGCAGCTTGTCCGATCTCGCTGAAATCGCCCGTGGAGTTCAGCCCTTAGTCTACTAGAAAATCATGTGGACATTAAATAAATCAAATAAGATGGTTTTGCTTCCAATAAGGATTCATTATATCTTAGTTTGGGTTAAGTACAAGCTACTGTTTTATTATTACAAAGAAAAAGGAAATGATTTTTAAATATTTTGATTATTTGAAGAAAATTGGAGTCTATGGGAGAAGGCCATGTTGTGCATGTTTTTCCACAATGATGATTTGGATAAGAAAACTGGCTATCCTGGTAATATTTTGCTGTGACTTGGAATTTTGCCATCCTGACACGGGGGCTGCATCCTGTCACTGAGCACAGTGATACAGAATTGGAAATATATGGACAACTCATTTTATTATTTTCCTGGGTTATTTACCTTAGACATATGCTCATTGGGTCTCATAGACAACTTACTAAAACTCTAACTTTGCTTAGAATATTGTATTTTTACACCAAGAAGCTAGTTGCAATGACTATTCACTGACGATTCAATAAAGCATGCAAATAGTAAACTATAAATTTCCTGTTATTAAAAGAACAGTAACAACAAAAAATTTGCTTAAGTCTTTTAAAGTAGTGTACAAAACTACTGCTTTTATGCTGCATTATATTGCCATTCTGGACTCCCTGCTAATACAATCTATTGGTTTCCTAACAAACTTTAACTGTGTCTTGTTACCCTTGACTTGCTGTAAAACTGAGCTGTTGTGGGCCCTCATTCCACAACTGTCATAGCACTGCTTGTGTTTTACTTTTTGAGTTGGTTGAGAAATGCAAAAATAAAAACCTGTTAACTATTTCTGTGGACTTAATACATTTTAAACATATTAAATGAAAGGTGGACTTGCACAAGCTCATTTGCCCATGTATGAAGGCCTCCCAGCAGTTCAGCCAATTAATATCTAGCCAAAATTTGTCCAGATCCGATATTAGGATATAATATTTGTTCCTGTTGGACCCAAACTTGCCAAATGAGAATATGTGTAAGTCTATAGCCCCTTCCCTTTTGTAAAAGTTTATTAGGCCTGACCAAATAACATTTCAGTCCTTTATGTGGAAACATATATTAAAGTGTACAGATATTTGGAGTCTTACTTGGCACACCAATTATAGTTCTCAATCCTGAGTCTCCCTTTTATATTATATACAGATTTTCAGTACATTTTCAAATGAAGATTATGACAGGCGTAATGAAGAGGTTGATCCAGTTGCTGCCTCTGCGGAATATGAGTTGGAGAAGAGGGTAGAAAAAATGGACGTTTTTCCAGTAGAGATTGAAAAAGGTCTGTTCACTTCACACTTGTTTCTTTTGTTTGCATATCATTTTTTAAGACACAGGGTAGGTCATTTAGTTCAATGCACTTCAGTAAAATGCAATAAAGTATCCGTAGTAGCAGTCAATGCTGATTTTTTGAATGGCTAGGTGAATTGACATTAATTAGACTGTTGGTGCATGCATTTTATTATTGCATGGTGCCTTTGTATTTAAATTTCTAAAACCTTTGCTTTTGTGCATATTTCTGTCTCTCTTTCTCATCAGGTGACAGTGGCCTTGGAATTAGTATCATTGGTATGGGTGTTGGAGCAGATCAGGGCTTGGAGAAGTTGGGAATATTCGTGAAAACTATAACTGAAGGTGGGGCAGCTCAGAGAGATGGCCGGTAAGTTAGCAATCCATTTAAAACCTTTCCAATGCAATACATTCTCTTTTGTTTGGTATCCCATGAATAAGATGGTATTTTTGTTTTCTCATTGTTAAAGGGTAACTGGGAGTTATGATTTGTGTTCTGATCTATGTAATCTAAGTAGATATATTTATTCTTAACTAAAGTTGGAGATATTCATTCATCCAGATCATCATATACAATATCTACTACAGGTATGCAACCCCAATCAAGAATGCTCAGGACCTGGGGTATTCCTGGGGATGACGGATCTTTCTGTAATTTGGATCTTCATACCTTAAGTCTACTAGAAAATCATGCACTCAAAAATAATGGAAAATAATTGAAAAAAGTCTTTATTTATGGATAACAATTTGAAAACAACTGAACAGAAAAAAGTGTTTGGAAGGCGAACAACCCTTTTTTAAAGGAACAGTAACACCAAAAAATGAAAGTGTTTTAAAGTAAAGAAAATATCATGTAGTGTTGCCCTGCGCTGTTAAAACTGGCCTGTTTGCTTCAGAAACACTACTATAGTTCATATAAACAAGCTGATAAGTAGCAATGGTGGAAATTGAAAAACGGCTATATGGCACAGGATCAGTAATGTATAACAGATAACATTATGTTCTACAGAGCGTATCTGCTGTGTAACTTGAGCCTTTTCTCCTTTGAATGGCTGCCCCCATGGCTACACAGCAGCTTATTTATATAAACAATAGTAGTGCTTCTGAAGCAAACACATCAGTTTTACCAGTGCAGGGCAACACTGCATTATATTTTTATTACCTTAAAACAATTTCATTTTTTGATGTTACTGGTCCTTTAGCTCCACTAGATATGTAACTAAAGCGGTTACTGCTTGTTTGGTAGATCTCGGGAAACCGTATGTGTTAACATCTGTAGTTCATTCATAAAGAATAATTGCAGTCAAAATGCCCTGCCAAGCTTGCAAGCTACCTCTCTTTCACTTTAATACACACTCACACAGAAAAACATACATACACGCATATAACATGCCCCTTTTGATATGAATTCAGTCAGCCTTATGAAAAAAATCGTGTAAGTACTGTCTGAATCTAAGAATAAATGATATATCCGTTTTATTTTTATGGATTCTGAGACATAACATCCAGCTGCTTTCCACAGTGGGTGCTGCAAAGATTTCTTTGGAAAGTAGAAGGGACTTCATGTCCTTGAATCTATCACTTCAGCACGAAGCAAGGTGTAGGAGTGGTTACATAACTACTAACGAGGGCAGGGAACGGTCCATGTGCTAGAGAGACAGAATATCATGGCTTCTTTTCAATCTGAGGAATTATTTAACTTTGTGGAAAAAATACACATATATTTTTGGCAGTGGTGTTTATAGAAATTTTTACGTAATTCCAAATGAGCATATGTCTAAAAGTTCCCTATTAATGGGTGGTAATGAAGTTATGTAACAAATTCAGATGGAGACAATTCAGAATAGCTGATGTGAGCACTCCCAATTCTCATTGAGATGAATGTGTAGTTCTCCCTAAACTAGGAAGGGGGAAATAGCAGTTGTGTTTAATGCATGCAAAATGCATTAGCACTAAAAATAAACCTTAGGGCTAAATCATAGAATAAATTAAAATGTTTATTTACAGAGTGTACTAATGTTAGATGAATAGTATGTCTAACCTGTACTGTAACTCTTTCCTTTGGGTTGACTTTGTCACTTTTGGGGGGTGTTTTACAGAAAGTCGTGCTCTGAATTTAGCAGCTATCTTTCTGATCCAATCCATAGTAATAATTGAGAAAATTGCACTTGCTCAGAGATATTCTAGATACTGGCCAGTCGTATGTTTTTGTTTTGCTTATTTTCATATTGTGTGGCAATTCCTAAAAAGACATACCAGAATTGAAATAGTAACATTCCTTAATATGCCTTCCTATTGAAAATCACTTGCATTCAGGGACTCCAGCATTCTGCAACTCCCTTTGAACAATAACCAGTAGCAAGTCAACTGCAGACACTCTGGTACCTTGCAGTCCATGGCTCTTTAAGGCACAGCATACAACATTGATTTTTTCAGGGCCTTTTTTGAAAGGGGATTGAAAGTAGTTTTCCTTAAGAATGTGGTTTGTTGCTATAAATAACAATAATAATCAAATCATAATATAGATGTTGAAAGCCATGGCCGGAGGTTACCCGGATTTAAAGGGATTGTTCACCTTCCAAACACTTTTTTTCAATTGAGTTTTCTGATTGTTCACCATAAACAAGACTTTTTTTTTCCAGTTGCTTTCCATCTTTTATTTTTTACCATTTTCCCAGAATTTACATTTAAAGTTTAGTGTTTGTGTCTCTGGTGTTTCATTCTGGCAGCTCAGTAATCCAGGAGCATTCGGAACTGTTACAATATGCTACATTTAGTTTATACAATTAGTTGATACATTTCTCAGTAGTATCTGTGACATATTAGCAACTATTGTATCAATTCTAACAGCTGCCTTTAATGAAACTTGGATTGTTCTCGGCAGGGACAAAGATTACAAATATATCAACTAAACTTACCAATTTAAGCAGTTTGAGTACGCAACCCCCTCCAGGAGCTGCTTTAGATTGTGAAAAATGAAACTTTAGACTTCAAAATTAGAAAAACAGTCACATATAGAAAAATAGTAATTGGGAAAAGTCTTTATTTCTGGGGAACTATCTGAAATCAACTGAACTGAAAAAAAGTGTTGAAAGTGAACAACTCTAAGCTTTTACTTTACTTTTACTTGACCTCTAATAAAGTGATTACTTTGCTTCTCCTTATAGAGTTTTGTTTTTTAACAACAATACACTTGTTTTAAAGATTTTTACTTTAAATACCTTTTTCATTGTCAAAAAATACACATCAAATGTAATTTTAAGGATTATGTATTTGTACATACCTGCAAGCAAGAAACAACTGTAAATATAAAACCATAGACACGCTGTGGCCTGATCTTCAAGTATGTTACAATAATAAACACACAATGGGCCTAAACTAACAACAGTTATTCAAACAAACACTGGGCAGATTTGCAAATGGGCAGCTACCAACCACAACCACTCAGGGATTTGCATGTTTTAACCAACTGCAGGTAGAACATTAAAAGCAAAAATGAGGTTGGATACCATGGGTTACTGCCCAATATTGATAAATTAGCCAGTATAGTCTAATATTTAATTTTTATGTGCCACAATTTGTAAAATCAGTGGTGTGGACACTTGTGTATCAAAGTATCTGCTTACAAATGTTAGTTTCTGCTTACATAAGTTTCCTGTTGCAGTTATATGCTAGTGGTATTTAAAGAGTTTAACTTATTTAAAGAATCTAGTTTGTAAAAAGTATGGCATTAAGGAAAAGATTTGGTGGTATCCTGCTATCCTGGATATACCTGGAAGCCAATGTGAAGATCAGTTAGGCTGATATTCTTGGAACTGTGAGGGGGAATGGCTGATATGTATATATTTTTTTTTCCATATGATCATGGAGGGCCCTGAACCAGAGAGAGTGGGCCTTTGGGAGTGGGGAGGTTAGGGGGCTTGAACTGAAAAAGTCCAGCAACCACTGTTTGTTTCTTCTTCTGGCAACTAATCTCAACAAACTGCCTCCCCGCAGGCTAGAGTGTAAATCTCTGGCGGGATGGCACTCAGAATGCTTCATTTTCTGATGTCGCCTAAAATTGCCTCATAAGGAAACTTTGGGTGACTTCGAAAACCAAAGTGTTCTGAGCACCATCCCGCTGGCTGTTTACGCTCTAGCCACGGGGAGGCAATTCGGGGAGTTTAGTCGCCAGAAGAAGAAAAGATTTGTCGCTGGGCAACTAATCTGCCCAGTAGTTTCGTGTGCCCCTGCCCTAATGACATCTGTAGAAATTAAAAGTTGAATTATCAGATATCAGTTGAAAGTTCTGAGCCCTGTAGAATAAAAGTTACTAAGCTTGGTTAGTAAGTCTACTCTTCTTAAAAAACAAAACTACTCTTCAAAATATGAATGTACATAAAATATTACCTATAAGTAATATTTATAATTTTTCACTGATAAGCCTGCTTTTGTAAGTCATTGTTACTTGAGTTCCCACCAGTCAATTATATGATGATGATGGGATAGGTAATGTAAAATACTTTTATGGTTATATTTTACAGTTCCTGCAAAGACCATGTTGTGATAGTATTAATTTTGGGATCAGTATCTCTTTAAGAAAAATCTGTTCATGTAAACCATAAGCCTATAAAAAGAAATTTGAGAATTTTAAAGTTAAATGAAACTACAAAGGGCCACAAAAGCATTTCTAAGGCCCTGGCTGTTCCTCCATCCACATTGAGATGCATTGTCTATAAATGGAGGAAATTCAGCTTGTATAAAGTTCAGCTGTGTTTCTGGGACAATGTTGTGTGGACGGTTAAGGCTAAAGTTGAACTCTTTGGCAGAAACATAGCACACCACTTCCTCACCCAGTTGTGATACATGGTGAATAAACCATCATGGTTTCATTCTGATCTTGTTGCTCATGGTAAACATTCCTAGGAAAGTGAGTACAGTGAGTTTAAAATAGTTAAATAGCAAAATGTTTTACATGCCATGAGCCTCATTCTTCTGGACTTTTATTTTCAGCCGATTTGTCGCTGAATCCCTGCCCCCTATGGGATAAACTCTATGAACTACATCTTACATAATGTAATCCTATTATTTGTTACATTGTTTTGTTGTTGAAAGTACATATTTTTATTTTCAGGCAGGTATTTTTAGCAACTGATTTAACAGTGACGCGCCAGACAGAGTAACATACCCTCCTACCCCCTCCCCATCCTTGTCTGCAAATATTTATTGAATTTCACAATGTTGTTTATGATTGAAGCAGCTTGGGATTGAACACCTTTCATGAACATCTGTTACATTTCAGATCTGTATTGTAATTAAATATTTACGGGAATGTTTACGAATTCCATAATTCCTAGCCAAGTATTGTTTCCAATTTTCAGGATTCAAGTAAATGACCAGATTGTTGAGGTGGACGGTACAAGTTTAGTTGGGGTCACGCAACTGTTTGCAGCTACAGTGCTTAAAAACACCCAGGGCATAGTCCGGTAAGTAATAATCTCTTTATTTGTTTCATAGACTTCTAAGGTTTAGTTGCCTTAAACTTTTGAATTGCTAATGTTTCTGCTAGATGCAAATAATTTAGTTGGTGCTGTTTAGTTATTGGTGTTTTAACCACTTATTCTCTGTTAGAATGTTGAATGTAATGTGGTTCCATGAATCCTAGGTTTTCAGATTTCAAAATTGAATATTAAAGAATCTGTTTGCTCTTTTGAGAAATTGATTTCAGTGCAGAATTCTGCTAGAGCAGCACTATTAACTGATGTTTCCCATGGCTGTATTCATTAACAAAGTTCTTTGATAATTTTTAACTAAATACACTCAAAACCTTTTGCTTCTCACATTATCTTATCCAAGTTGTTGATATTTTTGTAGGCCTGTACCATCAGGGTGTGGGGGTGGCTAGGATGCTCTTAAATTACTAATGTTGCTGTGGGGAAAAAAAGTAATTTGAGAGCAATTTCCCTTGCCACCCATCCCCCTAGGACTCCCAACGGGTGAGAAGCCATAAGGAATGTGGCATATGAATGTAACATGAAACACAGTAAAATCAGATTTAAAGATAAAGCCAGGCTTAGCCTTTGTCAGCCTTTCACAAAAAAAAGTAAATACTTTAAACACATTTTTAAACATAGGAACCTTGCAGATAATTTTAGGACAGTATAATAAATGCTTATTAAATATAAGGGTGATTGCACATGTGGAAAAGTGGAGGGGGGGGGTACTTGTCGCATGTAGGAAATCTACACTACCCTTAAAGTTGACTTTTAGTATGTTATAAAATGGCCAATTCTAAGCAACTTTTCAATTGGTTTTCATTCATTATTTTTATAATTATTTGCCTTTTTCTTCTGACTCTTTGCAACTTTCAAAGGGCGTTGCTGACCCCTTCTTATAAGCAAATACTCTGTAGGGCTTTTTTTATTGTTATTTTTATTGCTCATCTTTCTATTCAGGCCCCTCATATTCATATTCCAATCTCTTATTCAAATCACTGCACAGTTGGACCCTAGTATCTAGATTGCTTATACCGCAAACTGGAGAGCTGCTGAATGAAAAGTTAAATAACTCAAAAACCACAAATAATAGAAAATGAAAACCAATTACAAATAGTCTCAGAATATCACTCTCTACATCATATTAAAGTTAATTTAAAAGTGAATAACCTCTTTAGGCTTAGTCCAGACGGGGAGATTCGGGGGCGATCCGTCGCCTGGCGACTTTTCGCCGCGACAGATCGCCCCCGAATCTCCCCGAATAGCTAGGCACCGGCGAGGCTTAAAAGCGCCGGCGTGTGTTCACACGGAGCGTTGCGATTTTAAAAATTGCGCCGCTCCGTGTGAATTAGCGCAGGCGCTTTTAAGCCTCACCGGTGCCTAGCTATTCGGGGAGATTCGGGGGCGATCTGTCGCGGCGAAAAGTCGCCAGGCGACGGATCGCCCCCGAATCTCCCTGTCTGGACTAAGCCTTAAGCGACAAATTTCCTGAAAATAACTTGCTTTGGTGTCCATGTAAATTGCCAGAGATAAATCCTATAAATCACATAACATCTGGAAATTGCAATTTCTGGCAGTCGTGTTTTGTACAAATTACTGCTGGTTATTCACACTAACAGTGCCACAGTGCCATTTCACTTACCTTTCCCAGGCATCTGTAGAGCTGCATCAGTGTTTCAATGCACAGTAAAGTAACATTCCAATATTAAAATAGCCTTGGCAGGAGGGAGTAATGATGGACATCCGAATCTTCAGCTGCCAGGGGGCCCAGGATGCTAAAGGGCATTGTGGGGTCTGGACTGATGTACATAATCAGTATACTTTTGGGCATATTTATTAAAATGTGAGTTTAGAGCTTATGACAATTAAAAACTCACCAATGTTCTATTCATTCATGTGGGATTTTTAGAATTGCTTTTATCAATGGGTGAAAGTTAGAACTTACCATTTGATAAATACTGTTCTAAAAATCCCATAGGAATTAGTAGAAAGTTGGTGAGTTTTATTTAACCCTCTAAACTCACATTTTAATAAATCTGCCCCTTTGTGTGTGTTTATTTTTTAATAGATTTCTTATTGGGAGAGAGAAACCAGGAACTCAGAGTGAAGTGGCTCGGCTAATCAGTGAAACGCTGGAACAAGAAAGATGCCAACAGCAACTGTATGAGTCCCAATACTCGGAGGGCAGTACTGGGCAGGTATTGGTTGTATTTTGTTTAGCTGATGTTTTGCAGCTGAGAATTGCACCTAGAATTAACTGCACTGGCTCCATTTAAATTTTCTGTTTGAAATATAGCTTGCAATTTCTTTTTAATTTTTGGTTAAACTTTCAGCTTGTAAAGGTTATTATGTTTCATATTATTAAGGCAGGAGTCCTGGTGGGTTGTTGAACCCTGACAGAACAAAATTGGAAAATTTGGGTGGGGTGGTATGTGGCCGGGCTGGCACCTGGGACCCAACCATTTAGCACTGCAACATTGTGTGATTTGAAGTCATTGAAGCACGAGTAAAACAAGCATGTTAAAGCAACATTAAAAGGCAACTGAAACCCTCCTATGGTCTCTCAGTGCATCCATAACACTTGCCTAAGCCTGTCATTGTTGCAGCACAGCTTCATGGGCAGCCAAATTTACTTGCATCTCTTGCAGGAAGAAGATTTTGAGGAAGATGATGATGATGATGATGACCTGAAATACGATCTGCGTAGTGGGAAATCCGTGGAAGTTTTTGATCTGCCAGAAAGTGAAGACACCAGTGTATCTCTAGACATGGATTCATCACAGCTGGCACTTAAGTTCAAAGAGGTTCTGTTATAATTATCATACACACACAGTCTGTATGAATTATCATACACACGCTATTAAAGTGTAGACAAAGCAATGTGCTCCAGTCCACAATTATGTTAAAATCAAAAACAAAATTAAACTGCCATCATTAGTCAACTAAAGATTCACTAAACTAATGATAGATATTAATTAATGCTGCTTTTCATTTTTTTGTTTGGGGGTACAGAAGGAAGAAAAAGGGGGGGGTGTACAATATTATCATCAAGTAATATCAGATTTAGCCTTTACATCGCTATATTTTCAAATTTACATTTTCCAGACTGTTTTACTTGCAGAGCCAAGTACTATTAGTATTCGTACTATTCCAACAAAAATAGTAATTATGGAACAGGTTAATATTTTTTTTTCTTTTTTAGACCTTTTGAACTGATAGCAGTATGTTATGGATTTCAGTAGGCCAGTGGGAGATGTGAAAGTTTTTTTTATCTGTATAGGGAAAGGGAATTTTAGGGGTAGTTTGATCACATGCTTGACTGCTTACTTGTATCAAGTATTGTTGCAGTAATTTGTCAGAAAAAAAATGTGAGCTGAAACCAATCCATTTGAACCAACAGACATGAACTTGTTTTCTTTTATTTGTTTGTTTTTAGCTTCAACTAAAACATGCTGTCACTACAGCAGAAGTGAATCAGCTGAAAGAAAGGGTAAGTTTCTATTCTAGTGCACAAACTCCAAATGTATACTTATTTCTTGTCTTCTGATTAAATACTGGTTCATCACATCAATATATTATTTCACCATTTGTCCAAAGGAGAAAGCCAGGTAAGAGTTTCTGATTTTAAGGTTGCAGTTGAAGTGGAGTAGCAGACATGCGAATTAGCCCTACTGAACATACCTCGTGGTAATTTTTGGATTCCTAAGCAGCAGCATGCTGGGCAGTATTCCTACTAAAAAAAAAGGTTTTCCATAGGTGCTACCAGTCATTGCCATTCAACCTCTTTCTTGAATTAAAGTTCATTCTAAGGAAAGGAATGGAATCGGCATGGGGCTCATTGCAGCCCTTTGGTTCACCACAAACTGCTATGGAGGTGAAGAGAGCTTACGCAGGCAATGAGTGATGGCAGCTGTATTACAGACTGGCTCATTTACTGATGGGGGTGCTCTGTATAGAGCTTTATAACTGCAGGCAGTTTGGTGTTACTGTTTGATGACTCCACTTTAAATAAACCATTTTCACCATCTTGGAACATTGTTTCTAATAGAAGTGAAGCAAGGCAATGCAAACCTGACCGTGGTTTTACCTTATACATTAGGCCCTGGTTAGTTAACATCCCACAGACTGTCGTATTTGTTCAACACCTACTCTTATCTTTGCCTAGCATCATTGCAATTGATGGCCTTAAAAAACAATCTGCATTTGAAGAAGAAAATGGTGCATTAATCTTATTGGAAGCTTTTTATATGTATGTGATGTGCTTTTTTTTGCATTTAAGGTAAAAGCCACTGAAGCTGACAAGTTAGATTGGGAGTCAAACAAGCAAAAATACCAACAATCTGTAGAAGAAAATAAGGAGAAAATAAAAAAGCTGGAGACCTACTGGCTAGAAGCGCAAACTCTTTGCAAAACTGTCAATGAGCATTTGAAAGAGACTCAAGAGCAATATGATGCATTGGAAAAGAAATATGCCAAAGCCAAAAAAATGCTCAAAGACTTTCAGATAAAGTAAGTACCAAGGCTCTGTAATGGGTAGAAACCCTCAGTGTAGAAAATGTCATTCTGTATAGCCCTACTTTTTATCCATGGTTAAGAGGTTTAGGCATTCTAGGTATTGTAATTTAGCAACATCTGGGGATCCAAGCTTAAGAAACAGGGCTGTGCTGTATCTCTCATCTCTGCCTTGTGAGGCAACTTTGAACTACTATGCAATGCATATGTTTTAATATTGGCAGATTAAATTAATACCAGTTAAAGTTCTTGGTGACCTTGCTAAACAAGTGTGTCTTGGTAGGGTAATGCTATTTGTGCAGACAAAGACAAGAGATCCTCTGCACTCACCCATAATCAGTTGATAATGAGTACAGTCTACCTCTTGTCTTAGTCTGTACACGTTTTCTGGTTGCAGCCCCATTGATTTAAAATTTAGAGGTGAGTGCAACTTTTCTTTTTTTGATAACGCTATTTGTGCATCATGTTGTCATTCAGTGAAACTCTAAATGAGTTATATGAGCAGTTTACATAAAATATTTTATTTTTTTCTCATACAATTTGCTTATAGGGAGGTGGAATTTGAGAAAAAAGAAGAGGAACATAACAAGCTTTTAAAAGAAAAAGAAAGACTACACATGGAAAAAATCAAAATACTAAATAGCAGGGTAAGCCAAGGTGGTTGTCATTTTCCAGGCTGGTTCTTTTTTTTTCACACCGTTCAGATTGCCTGGGTCACAGAGACTTTTATTTGTGGTTTATTCATTTTTTCGGATTTAGTCCCAGCTTCTGGACTAGTACCTATAAATCGTATAGACTGTATGGCTCCACAGTAATTGTCTGAACATCCAGCTGGGGTACAGCATTTTCTATCCAATCATTTACTATTGTAATGCAACCAATTTCAATGAGACTTATGGTCTGAGTTCTAATATTGTACACTCTAAAAAGGATTTTAAACGTTGCACACTTTTTAGATCCTGGAAGTACAAGTTGATATGAAAGTGTTAACTTGTGTGCTTTAGTCTATAGGTATGTGCAACACTTCAATGAGGCTTCTACTCTTCCTCATTGGACCTTGTGCATTGTTTTCATATTAACGTATGTCTTCCATGACATTATCATGAGACAGATACCCCCTCCCTGTACATAATGTTATCCACATACCTTGTCAAGATCACACTAGCAGATTAGTGAATCATCTTCACTTACAGATATGACTGTGCAGGCATAAAAGCATGTTTATGATGATTAAAATGTTTAACGCCTGTAACTTTAATTATGGGCTTTGATGTAATGTAATGAAACTATACCTCTGGCTAATACAAGATTGTCTTGTCAGAATACTTCTCTGCTAGAATCACAACCCCTGTATAAATAAGCATATGGCATTAGCGATGTCTTATTGGCAGTATCAACTGCAACTAAAGGTTATAGTGCATCCCTCTTGAATGATCCTTTCACAGCACATGTGCGGTCCTTGTAACTTTTGGCATACAATAACACCATGTAACTAACTACAACACCATATAACTGTTGGCCCAATCTCTATCAGGCAGGTTTGTGGAACGGCTTATTTGTTTATGCAGTCCTCATATGACAGCCTGTAGGCCTCTCTGAATGATCATATAGTTGGGCCTCATTCTGAAGATTGAATTGTTTTGATTTGGTCCAGTGTGTAGGTGGCCAGATTACTTAATTAAGTAGACATTCAGCTCACCCCCATATCTGAGTATTCACCTCCTACTACTGCTACTCAGGGTGCAAAATCAATCCCAGTGGAATGAAAATCTGAATTTGTGTCTGTTTTCTTTTCAGTTCCAAAGTAAAACGCTGCATAAGTGAAATAATGCAAAGGCCACGCAAACAAAATTTCCGACTTTCTTAAATGTGTCTACATTACACATAGGCCTATAATGTCATATTAAGTACATAATACATCTATCTTGATTTGCTATTAAAGATGATTTTGAGCTATACTTTTGAAGCATTTATGAAGTGTTCATGGTAGAAATAATTCCAAAGGGGCAGATATTTGATTTCTACTTTCTTCTTGTGCAAGTTTCAACTTGATGTTGCTGGTACAAGTGCAAATGTTGTTGAATAGTTAACTACCAAAAAAATTCTCTCTCTTAACAGATTTCAGATCTCGAGTACAAGCTGTACAATTATGAGCAAACAGTTCAAGGATTCCCAGACCGTAATCATCATCAGACGAATGAGACCATTGCAGAAATAGGTTGTAATGATAAAACCTTGGGACAAGCTTGTGAAGCTCTGGAAACAGAGAACTCTCCAGTTTGTGCTGATTTAGTACCAGGTAAAAAAATGCAGTACATATTCCAGAAATCAGTTGCAGTTAATTATTGACAATTTAATAATTGTACTTGTATTTTCCATTACATTCATGCTTACTGTTTCTATTTTTAACTCTAACTTGATTGCACTGAACAGTTAGAGGAATGAAACTACAAGAGCTGTAAACAGAAACTAGCGTAAAGTTAACACACTTGCACATACATATAATAATACATATGATAGGTGGCTAACACAAATGCACTATAGTATACCAAAGGAAAAGTTATCCATCTCATAGCAGTTTTGGGGACACTGGGGGGTGCATAACAGATACAATTTAATTATAGCAAATAAATATTGCAGAAGAATCTAGACAATGTATTTTTGACATTTTCATTTCTCTAATAACACCCAACAAACTCGACAAATTTAATCTTGTGCAGTATGCACAATATAAGCAACTGTAACTGAATTGTATCTTTGTAACATAGTTTATAGAACATATATTCATTTATTTTATCTTAGATTTTGATGAATGTGTTGGAGAAACTCTACGATTAGACACTAGTGCCCATAAGGCAAAAGCACAGCTTGCTCTCAAAGTGAAACGACAGCGGCCATCTCGAAATAAGCTCAAGGAGCCCTTTAATAGGGAGCAGAACATTGCCTTGGAGGTGAGAATTGATTACATTTGAAATTGTTGTATAGTGCACAAGCACACTAGCCATTAGGTTATCAGTTGAATATTATCCTAACCCCCAATAACATAGCTCATTTATTTGATTTAAAAAAAACTTGTCCAGTGCATCATTTGTCCTTTGATACAGTATGCCAAACAGCATGATCAGGCCCAGAAAGGCTTTCTGTCAGTTTGGGCACATGCCCTCTCTGCCGCTCTTTATGAAATGTAAATGGACTGCTGGGGATGCTGCCATTCACGCTCCGAAAATTCTACCTCGCAGCACAGTTCTTATCACTAACCTGCTGATAAGAAGCTGGGCCAGTAGGGGTAAGAAGGCAGGCAGGCGCATGTTCCTTTCTCACAGAGCGGCAAGCTGTTGCAGTAGAAGATTTTGGAAGGATCATTGCTTCAAGATCGGCAGTCTGGGCCAGGCATCAACAGATTTCGGCTGAAATGATTTTTAGAAGAGCATCAGGTTGCACAGTATCTATTCTGAGCTGGGGAATCCCCAGCCACATTGTTACAATGTATCAAAGTTTACCTGAGCTGTTGGGAAGAGAGTTGGGCACATAGAAGGAAAGTAGAGCAGGACCTGTAACTGAATTCCTACATATTTTTTAACAGAAGGTAAAAGCTCAGCTTAGATGATTGTTTACCTTTTTTTTATTTTACTGCTTAAAGGAGAAGGAAAGGCTGGCGGCACTTAGGAGTGCCAAACGTTAGGCACTCCCAAGTTATTGTATCTGCCTATCTGAAACTCCAGGCTAGTGTCCCTATCAGCAGAAGTCTGCAGCAGCCCAGGGGTTATATGAGTGAGCACCATGGAGAGATCTACTTCCATCTTCTTCTGTCTTCGCGCAGCAGCACATCTGCAGTACAACGAAAAGCCGAAAAGTTGGCTTATTTGTTAAACCGTGCATGCGTCCAGGGAAATTGAAGACCGAAGAAAACTCGTATAACCCCCAGGCCGGTGCAGATTTTTGCTGCTAGGAGCACCGGCCTAGGGTTTCAGGTAGGCAGATACAATCACTTGGGGTGCCTATCATTTGACACCTCCAAGTGCCTCCAGCCTTTCTTAATTAGGATTTTTCTGCTGCTTCCTATCAATTTCCTTTGGACCTATAAATATGCACCTAGTGTTTACTAACCACCATTTTCTCGTTCCAACATTTCTAGTTCATGTATTAATCATGTAATTCATGTATTATGAATAAGAATCAGAGGTTTCTAGCCTGCCTGGTAATTTGCCAATGTATGTGAACTCCCAGTACATTTTAGTTAGAATTAAAGGCACAGAAGGCCACAAGTGGATCAGCTCTGACCCAAATGATGAGAACAGTTCTTGTGTTTGGTACACTTAATACACCATATATGTATGTGAACTAGAACATTACGGTGTAATTCAGCCACATCTGAAGGGAGATGGTAAATACTTAGTGGGTAAGCCATAAGGCTAATTTCCCCAAAATAACTTTTAGTTTGTATCTGTTTAAAGAGGTAGTGACATGTTCTGTGTCACCTTTGTCCTGCAAATTTCATTAACTGTAAATGTACATACATCTGTGTGAGCCACTGCTTTTTTTGCCAGGGCTGCTTTGTATTCCCAGTCCAGCCCTGAGCATGATGGGCAGCCCACAGAAAGCATTCTTCCATATACTGCCTTACCATAAATAGTATCCTGTTTTTCCATAGTTTGGTACTGTGATTCACATACCTCTTATTATACAGGACAATGTAGAAGAAAGTATCCTGCAAATGGAAAATTCCAGCCCATCTGAAAACAAAGCTGAAGAATTAAATGAGCAGACTGCCGCATCCTCGTATAAATGTGAAGGTCAAAGAACTGAAAAGACTCGAAAAGCTGAAAGTTTAGGTAGCCTTCTAGAGGCATATCCCTCCATTTCAAACTCCTCCCCAACACCCAGGACTAACACTGAACCCATTCTAACTAAAAGTCATGCTCCCACTGATGAAGGGGTAGATCAGACTTCCCCTGACACATTTGATAGGAATACCAAGCAGAGAGAATCTAAAGGCAAAGGAAAATTTGTTAAAGGTAAGCTTAGGTACCAGGCTTAGTAAATGATTTTAAGGCCATGTGCTAACTAGCACTTGGCACCTTATAGCAGCTAAATTGGTGGAAAATCTCATCCAAATTATTTCAGTGTTGCACATATTTGCATGATGGGTTACGTACAACTTTCTTGCAATTTGGAGCTGTTTTTTTTTTTTTTTTTTTAAATTAAGAGGAATCTTTTACAAGTATAAAATCTGATGAAGTCCATATGTGTCCTGGTGTTTTCAGATGTGTTAAATTAATTGTTCAGCTGGGTTAGTAGATAGGATGTGCAAAATAAAAAATGTGCTGGAGTGACTGGATGTGTAACATAATAGCCAGAACACTACTTCCTGCTTCCTGCAGCTCTCTTTCCACTGGGTACCATGCAGTAACCAATCAGTGCCTTGAGGGGGCGGGAGACATGGGTAATATCTGTTTGCTTTTGATGCTGCATGCCGAGTTATGTCCCATGTGGCCCCTTTCAAGTTGCTGACTAAATCCGAGTAAGAGAGCTGCAAAGCAGGAAGTAGTGATGTGTTATGTTAGATATCCAGTCACCCCAGCCGTTATACATTACATTACTGTATTCAACACATATTTTTATTTCGCACAGCCTATCTATTTGCCCAGTTTTTATCTTTACACTGAACTGTTCCTTTACTGTGCAACAGCAAAGTCAAATGCTTCAGAATACGGTATAGTTTGTATGCTGTGGCTGAAATTCAAAGTCCATCCACATCCTTTGGGCAAGACCTCCACTCACAGCAAATGCAAAGCTCAACAGCTTGTATGATTTTATTGTGAACAATTCTATAAAGCCAGTGGTGTATGAACATTATGCAGAACCAGAATTACGCTCTGAGTATTGCAAATGCCAATATTTGGAAATTAATTCCACAGTTTAATAAATGGCAACCTCCAAAACTGCTCCGCAATTAGGTTCCAATTCTACAGAAACAAGTAACTCACGTAAAAAAAAAAAACACATATCTCTTAACCACTTAACATCACCTGTTAGCCTTGATACGTCATTAGGGGACTAAAAGTTCTAATCTGGAATCTCAAAAGTGGCATAGAGAGTCCTTGGCATATTTGTCTTAAAAGAATCAAAACCGTTTCAAAAAAGGGAACTGAGCATTATCCTAGCCTTTCAATATCATTTTCTTCTATTCCAATGTACCTAGGTAAATGGTTCTTGGCAAATTTGTCATGTGTCCCTTTAAGGATATTGTACTGATACATTTGTACTTGTGGTATATCATATTTACTGGAGGCATAGCTATCAGACCTATCCTTGGATATTCAGTGGGATGAAAAAATGTCACTAACTCGGCTACATTTTCAGATGAAAAGAGAAATGATGAAAAAACAGTAGAATCCGGTGAGAGCACAGGGAAGCACAGAAGGCGGTTTCCAGATTTTGGGTAATGTATCAAAACTTTGACCTTGTTTAAATTAACTTTCAATATGATATAATATGACATAAATTCTGCAGTTGGTCTCCAATTTTAAAATTATTTTTTTTTCTTGTTAAACAGCAGTTTGGAATTTCTTTAGCTATCTAGTTGCTGAAATTCAGGTTTGAATATGAGAGTGGGCGATGAATAGAGAGGGCCTGAATATAAAAATAAGTAAAAAAATAAATAAAAAAAAAGTAGCAATAACTTAGAAGCCTCACAGAGCAGTAGTTCCCTTGCCCCTGCTGGGGTCAGTGACTCCACATTTGAAATCTGGAAAGAGGTAGGAGAGGAAGGCAAATTACTATAAAGAGTCTGTAAAATATAAAGAAGAGGAAAAAATTTAATACCATTTCAAAGTTGCTAAGAATAGAACATTCTATAACATACCAAAAGTTACTGTTACTTTAGGTTTAATTTGTGTAATACGTTTCTTCCATTTTTATGATTGGGGCATTGCCTGCTTTGTTATTTGCATGATGTCTTTAATTGAAATTCCATTTCTTTTGTTTCTTAGTGGGTTGCGAAAATCTGGAGGCAAAGGCAGAAAATCAGATAAAGAGAATCCTAGAGGATCCTTGGACAGTCGGTAAATCTATTTATGTATAAAAGTACACTGATCACTGAGAATTAGTGGTTATCTTTTGGTAACTGCTTTTTCATTAACCATATTGAAAACTTCAATTTTAATTTTACTAAAATTACTAATTGAACACTTTTATTATGCACAGACTTTTTCAGGCACAGTGTATTACAAAAAACCTTTGCTTCTTACAGGAATATAAAAAAGTGCAATATACTCCTGTAATCAGCCTTAGTGCACTGAATTAGAGCTTGTATTGAGCATTTTATTTGAAATGCTGTCGTAGATCTTAAGGGAATATTTCCTGTCTTCATTGTATAAATTTGTGTGAAGGATATTATTTATGGATGCATTGAATCCAGGGTTTGCATTTAATGCTGAAACTTTAGGCTGGTGCAATAAGTTAAGTATATAAAATATGGCATTTTTAGCCATATAAATTTTTAGAGTTAAGTTCTTCTTTAACAGCTCATTATCACTATTGCCCAATAATAACCAGACAAAGTTATGTTTAGTGTCCGTTTTGCCACCAACCTATGGTACACAAGGCATGAGCACTGCCACGGTCCCTCAGGAGTGCAAGGGGGCACGGCCTAGCAGGGCACAGCTTTGTGTGTTTTATGACATCATGTAGTATAGAGTGGACCAAGAATATCCATGTAAAAACCATAACGCCTTACAGGAACATAGAGGGGAAATATATTAATTGGTTATAGAACTACTGTTTGACCTGCCCACATATTCCCATTTGTTAAACTTGGTGCCAAACCTAGTCATGTTTGGACTTGTCTAAAAGCTAATATTGTACTGAATCTATAACAGCTACAACAGGTATGGATTCTGGGCTGATTAATATGTTTGAGTTACTTTAGCTTGTACCACCACATCACCTATTAGGGGTCTTGATGTGTACTCTTAATCCCCCCCCCCCATGGTCTATCAGCCATGGCTTAGAGCTGGGCACCACATGTAGTGATCACTTTACACATGGCTGATTCCAGTGATCATTTGACCTGTCATGACCGTGGCTTTATCCTGAATCTTAACGTGGTAGTTCATATAACTGTTAGTATGTAAAAAATGTCCTGTTTTTAGCATATATTCGTCTTCCTGACTTTTCTTCCACATGCCTGGTTGCTAGGGTAAATTGTACATTAGCAACCAGGTGAAATAAAATAAACTAAGAATATTATGGTCTACAGCCTACTAAAAGTTAAATCAATGGTGAATTTCCCTTACTGTCATGGGAATTTTTTTATTTCAAAATGCATCGGTTAATAGTGCTGTTTTAGCAGAATTCTGCACTGAAATCCATATCTCAAAACAGCAAACACATTTTTTTTATATATTATTTTGAATTCTGCCATGGAGCTAGACATTGTGAATTTCCCAGTTGCCCCCTGTCAACTGACTTGTCCTCTGATAAATTTATATCATCCCCCTACCCCAGCAGCCCAACACCAGAAAAATAGGAAGGCAATCAGATAGCAGCTCCCTAACACAAGATAACAGCTGCCTGGTAGATCTAACAACAGCACTCCAGTAAAATCCAGGTCCCACACTGCGGCAGCTTCTGTTACATTGAGTAGAAGAAACAACAGCCTGCCATAAAGCCGTTCCATCTTAAGTGCTGGCTCTTTCTGAAATCACATGCACAGGCAAAATTACTTTGGATGACTGCCTACACATCAATATTACAACTAAAAAAAAAACACACTTGCTGATTCACGAATGAAATGTTGTATTGTAGCGTGAATTATTTGCAGTGTAAAAAGAGTAATTTAGAAATAAATACTACATCATAAAAATCATGACCGAATCCCTTTAAGGACTGTAGAATAAACTGAATAAAGCATAGGCACAGTGTGCTGCACTCCCCCCCCCCCCTTTTTTTTTTTTTTGCATTTAGCTGGAGGGAGATTTGTGCACTATTGCACAACAAGGAACTGGGTGTGTATTTAACTGAATTTTTGCACCTCCACAAATATATTCAAACAGATCAATTAGAGGCTGTATATGTGTGTGCTTGGGCATGTTCTATGCATACCTGCTGAACATGTCGGCATTTGTATACCTTTGTGAGATGTATTATGTGGTTACACTGAGGAAACTAAGGTCTGACTTGAAGTAAATCACAGTAAATGGACTCAAACAGTTTCTGTTTTACTTTCTCCGCTAGCTTCTTACAGGTTTTTTTTTTAAGGTAGATTTTATTGTTTTAGCAAACACAAAACAACACAAAACAAACTAGTAAAAAATTGACAGTTGTGATCAGTTACACTTGTGTAAGTTTGGTGCTGGAACAGGTCTAGTCTCTTGCATGCACGTTACTAATGGTTGTTGCCTGGGTAGAGAGGGAGGTTTTGAAACAGAAATGTGCACTTGGACAGGAGGTCACTTGGACTCCAGGGAGTCTGGATCATACCAGGCTCCCCACAACAAATCTGTCCACTGCCTCCCCTTGTTTCATATGTCAGTTTGATTAGTCTACCAACTGAGTCCAGAAGGGTATGGGGGTGGGGGCATTCCCCATCCAGTGCAAGATCACTGCCTTCTTTCAAAAAACATGAGGGAGTGCAACTGGATTCTAGCCACATTTCTGGGTATTATACTGTCAACCACTCACAATAGACAGACCACTGGGTTTACTATCTGTGGTGTGCCCAGTTCGGTGGCTAGAGTCTCCGTTACAGCTGCCCAAAATTCCTTTACAGGGGACAGGACCAAATCATGTGTTGGCACCGGGGGATTTACATTGGGGGCGCAGATCAGTTTTTTTTTTTCAGTTTAAGGGGGGTTATATAAACCTGGCGGAGAACCTTATACTGTATGAAGACATTCTGCATTAAGAAACTGTTAGCTGTGTCTAAAGCTACTGGTTCTTGGTTGAGGTCAGGAAATGGCCTGTGTCCACAGGATGGAGGCTCCATCAAATAGGGGTTTGACCATTACCATGATTTTTCTGTATAGTCTAGACCAGGGGTCCCCAACCTTTTTTACTTATGAGCCACATTCAAGTTTAAAATATATATATAATGTTGGAGAGCAACATACGCATGCACAGTGTTCCTGGGGCTTCCAAATGAGGGTTGTGCTTGGGTATTGGTAGCTCCTATGTGGACTTAAAGCCAACAGGAGGGTCTGTTTTATGGTACATCTGTTTTTTATGCAGTTAAAGCTTGCCTTTAAACCAAGAATTCAAAAATAAGCATCTTCTTGGAGGCCACTGGGAGCAACATCCAAGGGGTCAGAGAGCAACATGTTGCTCACGAGCCACTGGTTGGGGATCACTGGTCTAGACAATAGTTTGGCAGGAGAGGGTTAATAGAGAGTGCTCTCTTGGTTATCCGTGGCCATTACTGGGGTGAGGGTGTGAAGCTGAGCCTGAAAGGTGTGTCTGAGCTGGAGGTACCTATAAAATTATATTGGTTGATCAGGTAGCCACTCTTGCAGATGTTGGAAATTGTGCGTTGACAACTAGATCAGACCATTTTTAAGGTCTAATCATGGTCCGTATATGAAGCTCTGTAGATGGAGAAGAAGTGAGTTTCCCCACAGAGGAAAAATGGGTGATAAATTTGTTAATGGATAGCCTAAAAGCTTCAGAGTCATAGGCCATGCTTCATGTGGAGTAGACAGGGTTTCTGGCACGGTAGCCATGTCCGATGGGTTTCTGTAGGTGTAGGTACAAAGGCCCTCTATCAAATGTAGAATAAAGGACCATATTAGGGTTTTAGGGGTTGTGAGAAAAGCACCATAGCAAGTAGTAGATTTCGGGTGCTATGTAATAAAACTAAAATTGCAGTAAGGCCAGTCCCCCTTTCGTAGTGGAAGCAGTTAGTCTTCCCCATGAGATACTGGGAGGTTTTTTTTGGCCCAAAAAAAATGGCAGTATAAGTCTATTAAGTTTTGTAAAGAAAGAACGGGGCATAATATACGGAGTGTTATGAAATATGTATAAGAATCTGGGTAAGTTCACCATCTCAATGATATTCACTCTCCTCCAAAGCATCACTCGTAAATTTGCCCAGTGTTTGAGGGTACTAAAGAGGGAGTCAATAATTTGGTCTAGGTTGAGCTGCATAAAGGAGTGGGTGTGTATGTATGTATGTATGTATGTATGTATGTATGTTGACACCCAGGTATTTGAATGAGGTAGCCCACCTCAGGTGTAGGCCCGAAGGAGGCAGTGGGACTGGAGTCCATGTTGTATAGTTGTGATTTTTTCCCCCCATTTAATTTTCAGTCCAGAATACTTTCCAAAGTTCTGAACTATAGCCAGGAGGGTAATGAGAGAGAGTATATTAGGAGACACCTTCCAGGCAATCACTTTTCAGTGATCTTAGCATATTGGAACCCTTGTATAGCTGGACAGTCTTGTACCAGAATGGGAATTGCTAGTGCGAAAAGAACTGGAGAGAGGGGACATACCTGCCTGGTTCCCCGTTTATACTGAAAGTTTCATTGTTCTGAATTTGGCGACTGGAGACCTATAGAGCCATTTGTATAAACCTATTGCCAAGGCCAAATTTGTTGAGTACTTGCCAAACATAGTCCCATTCTACTGAGTCAAAGGCCTTCTCTCAATATAAGGAGGCTGTGTTGCTATTTGTGTGGGAGATTTGAAAGTTTGTAGAGATGAGTGAGGTTAAAGTTAGTTGCCCTCCCTGGCATGAATCCTGACTGTTCAGCATGTTTAAAATCTTCCACAGCCTGAGTGAGCCTTGTGGCCAGTCTTTTTGCTAGTATCTTTGCATCTGTGTCAATGAGAAATATTGATCTATTGATTGATATTGATCTATAAATATTGCTTTTTTTTGTTGCTCAGTTTTATTAGAAGTAACCATTTCTCTCTGTAATTTTGTGATACTCTTGCCCCTGCACAGATTGACAGACAGTGAGCCTACAATACTTGTTACTTAGACTTTACTCAAATATAAACAGAACAATAACAAGAAACTTGAACAATTGGATGGGGGTTACAGAGTAGGATAATACCGGTTTATAATAAATAATCACCTATTGTAAAATAGAGCATTAGAAGTCACCAAATGCCAAGTACGTTTTATACAGGTCCAATAACCTTGTATTATTAATTTTTTTTTTTTAATTACCCAACTATTAAGCTCAATTAAACGAAGCACCAATTATCACTGATGAACTCACTGTTTATATAGTGGATAATGTATCCCCTACTGTAATTTATAAACATAAGCCGAGTGCTTTTATACAGGTCACGTAACTCTGAGGTGACGTCCAATATCTTTATAAATTTTGGGAGGGGTTGCATCATTCATTATAATCTACATTGTTTCTGTGTGACTTCATGCATAGCCTTCAAGGAGCTATCTGTCTTGCTATATTTTAATATGCGCAGTACCAAAATTCAGTCTGTTCACCTGTAGTTCCACTATTTTTCACTTTTTTGTGTGTCCCTGTAGTCCCTACAGTATGTACC
>CM044448.1:69087516-69097516 GCA_024363595.1 Xenopus borealis
TTTTTTTTGTATCCGATAGGACCAGGGCCCATATGTAGATGTCATTTCTTGTGTTCTAGTGGATTTGGGGCTTATTTATTTCTCTCCTGACAGGCTTTGGGTGTTTCCAGCCAGACTGACAGGGCAACAATAAAGAAGAAGATTAAAGAAATCCGAAAAGCACAAGAGAAAATGGAGAAGCAGAAGGAGAAAGTCATGAAGAAAGGGGTCCCGAGGCCAAGTGGCAAAGCATCAGCCGCTGTGGATTCCAACTGCTGAAGTCTGTTTCCTCCCAGTCTCTCTGTATTCACTTGTACAACGGGGGCAGCTTATATATTTGGCCTCATTGCATTTCAGATTTTTCAGTAGTGTCTTTTTCTACTTGGAAGTTGCCTAGAATCATATACATATATATATATAATTCCCAGACCTTTTAATGAAGTTTGAACTGAAGTTTAGTCAGGATCTGTAAGGAGTAGTACTGAGCGTTATTCTGAGGCCTCTCATATATAGAATCTTATGAACTGTGCTTCTATCACTCATTGACAACACTGGTTTGCTTGTACATTCAACTCATTGCTCTTTATTCACTTAACCACTTCTTAATCCAACCTCGTGGCTGCTAATATTGTGAGTGAGGAACGACCAACTGCATGGTGTGCAGAGTCATCCAGCAGAGGTGTGTGTTGTATAAATGAATCTGGGACTGGATGGGTCTACAAGCTTGGCTCAGTCTCACAAATAGGAATTTGTCGGCCCCAATGAAAATGTATATAATTATTGTTGTGATGGAAATGTCTGATATGTAATCTGTTTTATAACCACTTTCCTACAGTGGCCGCTCTCTCTCTCTCTCTCTTAGGCTGCCTGTCTCGAATAGGTGAGATTTTTTTTAATGTACTTTTATGTACTACGTGGCCTTTAGTCTCTTTGCACTTATTCCTGAAAGGGGAACTAAACTTCCAAAAGATAAATATCAAATGAACTTGCTTTTCTGAGCACTGTACAATTTACATGGTATTTTTTTCCAGATATTGTTGTTTTTTTTCATTACTAATCAATGAATGTAAGACCGTTCTGCATGCTGCTGTCCTGCTTGGGAGGCCAAGCCAGCAATCGGAAAACAAACTTACTGAGCGGGAACCATCTCCGGCGGCTTTTTGCTCCAATCACAAACAATATTGACTGAGACCACAGG
Source organism: Xenopus borealis (assembly GCA_024363595.1). NCBI lineage: Eukaryota > Metazoa > Chordata > Amphibia > Anura > Pipidae > Xenopus > Xenopus borealis. Next base: position 69,088,694 of record CM044448.1, read on the forward strand.
TTTGCTTGTTGTGTGCCAGTCTCTTAGGAGACTATTCTCTGCTCTGCAACTTTATTTTCTAATTGCTGGTCGTGTGACCAAACTGAACAGCAGGAGGTGCTGTGGTTTATTAGAATAGTGTTAAAACCACTACTGTCTTACTAACTGGTAATAAAGTGCCCTTAGAGCAATTTGACTCTTAAGTTCCCCTTCAAAAGGTTCTGCAGAGAATCTTACTCCACGAGTTGCGGTTTGTCATAAGTAATTGTAGTTTGTGTGTAAGCGATTGCTGCTAACAGTGGCTGAGATTATGGTACAGGGAAGGGAGGTGTAGCACTGATGGTACTTACTCTGCTAATACTACATCACTACTACTGATAGGAGCGCATTCCTTAATCCTCTGTGGGATACAGACCTGACATTTTTATTCCTATGGATTTTACCAATATTGCACAATTTGTCATTCAGCAACCACTGAGACAAACTTTAGCCTTAAGGTCTCAGACTTAAATGATGTGCGCTCTTCTTCTCGAGAGCAAATGGCATTGACAAACACGTTCTGAGAGGCTGGACTGGAGTTGTCTATTTTATGTAGTATGTGAGCTTGGGCTCCATTGAGGAAATCAAGCGTGGGTATAGGGGAGTATTTTTGTACTGCTGTAGCACTAAATAGGGCATGTGACTGCTGATTCCAGCAAAAGGTGGAAACCGTTATACCAGTAGTCTCCTTGCAGAAGAGCACCCCAAAATCTGGATTTTACCAGGATTTCATTGATGAATTATGCCCCATACAGAGCAGTATAGTGTTTTATATCAAGCTGTTGATTGAGGACCAAATGTTCCTTTAGCTCTTCTTTCCCACTAAATGAACCCCTGTAACAAAAATCATGACATTTATTAGAATGTTCTTTTGTAAAAAGAAAAAAAAATGTTTTATATAATAAAACTGATTCTTTTCTGAGTAGTTGATTTTCCTTTATACACATACATCACGGCTTGTGGTACAGCCTGGAATAGAAATATTATATGATGGGGGCAAATTCACTAAAGGGCGAAGTGGCTAACGCTAGCGAAAACTCACCAGCGTGACGTCATTTCGTTACTTCACAAATTTACTCAGTCCGACTCTGGTGAATTTTCGCTAGCGATGTAGCTAGAGTAGCGCAACTTGGCACCCTAATGCCAGCAAAGTTGCACTCTGGTGAAGGGGGTGAAACTACGCAAATTTACTCAGTTTTTCCTTTTTTTGGAATGTTACCCCCTTCGCCAGAGTTAACTTCGCCAGGGTCAGAGCAGGCGAAGTGCAATAGTGTAGTTAGGACTCGGTGGGAAAAAAAAGTCCCAAAAAACCTCTGGTGTCTTTTTTACTTTTAACAGGGTGATATGCTGAAAAAGATATTTAAATCAGCATATACCTATGTTATACTTTAGAATTGGCACCGTATGCAAATTAGGCATCGCTAGCGTTACTTCACTTTGACTAAAGAAGTAAAGGTAGCGCAACTTCGCTAACGTTCGCCTCTGTTTGCATTTTAGTGAATTTGCGTAGCGCTGGTAAAAATACTCCTGGCGAAGTGCGGCGAACGCTAGCGAACCCCTCGCTAGCACAACTAGACAGGTAGGTATCTTAGTGCTGCTGTAACTACCCACCTCCCTTAGATCCTTCAGTTGCTCAGGGACTGCACCCTTTTGCTTTGTATCTATTTAAATGCTCTACCCAACACTGTTGTTTTAAACTTTTATCTTGCAATAAAAGGGGAAGTGTCAGTGGCCTCATTCCTGGTGGCTAAACAGCAGCTATAATAAATGAGTGGTTGCTACAGTTTACTGGACTTCTGCAAAGTTGCACCACAAGCCTTTATTTCCCCCAATGTGGCCACCAAAGGTGTATGATATTGGCTTAAATCTGATCCCCTTCTTTCAACAACACTCTGTCACCATTTGGGAACGGAGGAGACCAATTTGCTGTAGTTCTGAAAGTGAAATGTTGCCCCCTATTTCATGATAGAGGATTTCAGCTGCTCGGGGGTCAGGGGTCTCCTTTGATGTATTTTTCCTTTCATAATGCACTAAATGTTTTCAATGAGTCTGGAATGCAGGCGCCAGTTTAGCACCCAGACTCACTTCATTTATTATGGCGTCATGCTGTTGTAATAAGTGCAAAATGTGGCTTGCTATTGTTTTGCTGAATTAAGGCTTTTCCCTGAAAAAGATATCTGGATGGAAACGTGTTGCTCCAGTACTTGTAATGCACACAGCATTAATGATTCCTTCCCAGCTGTACAAGCTCCTCATAATCCTCCAAATCTTTGCAATTTAAATCAAAGGGGAACTCCGGCTTCCAAACCAAAATTTGATAGTGGCCCACATAACACAGAAACCCCGAATATACCCATCACAGTTACCTTCGAAAAGTATGAATAAATGCCATTTTCTATGCTGAAATCCTGCTTCAGCCAGCTCTGCAAAGTATTTAGAAAGATCAACAGGAGAGCAAGGGGCTCGGCTTAGGGAACTGCCAGAAACCATTAAAACCCATTGAATACCCATTTCCATGTTTTATACAGCAAGAAAACACACACCATTAATACACCATTATGTTTTGTATTGCAATAGACATCAGAACATACAGTGATTCAGATATTTAACGTTCTTATTCTGCTAATCTTTCTTCTTGAATCTCCATCCTCCAATCTGATTTTCAGACTGCTGCTTGATCACTAGGGTCATTTACCCCTAGCAACTAGGCAGCAGTAGAATTTAGTAACATTGCATTCAGGCTTGGGACTAATAAAGTGAGCATGTGTGCAATGACTGGGCTGAAAAAGCCAATTTCTATAAGCTATTGATTCACATTTGCACAGAAGGAGGTGAGACCGTGTATATACAGTGCATATACTGGCCATGGGCTGGTAGTGGCTGCAAGGCTTAAGCCTTTATTACTGATATACACTGGAAACACAAGAAATGCATTGTCTCCATAAAAGCAACATATGGAAAAAGATCTCCCATGTGACACTAAGCAAATTACAATTTCTAGCTTCCCCAGCAGTGGGCTGTAGTTCTACTACATCTCCATGGCACCAATACTTCTAATTTTTATTACAGCAAACAGGTTTTAACCTACACTATAGCTGCACCTACTTTTCACAACCAGATAACGAACCGGTAAATTAGCAATGTCACATATTTTGGCAGAATTAAGGCCAGTAAGGCAATAAATATAGCAGGGGTTGGGGGAATTCATAATAAAACTGGAATAAATACTAGTCCAGGGAAATAACCCACAACCCAACACCCAGGACTCATTTCACTGCAGTTCACCTATGAGTTAATCATATTATGTTTTATACAGTAAAGTAAAGCTGGCCATACATGAATAGACCTGCATAAACAAGTGGATATATGCCCAATTTATGACCCTGACATTCAAAGCACTTCATGACTCTGCCCCTCCCTACATCTCTGAACTCACCTCTGTATACTCACCCAACCACTTACTACGCTCCTCTACTGACCTGCTACTCAACTCTTCTCTCATTACCTCCTCACATGCTCGCATTCAAGACTTTGCAAGGGCTGCACCCCTCCTCTGGAATTCTCTCCCACGGTCTGTCCCACTTTCTCCCAACCTTTCAAGAAATCTCTTAAAACCCACTTATTTAGAGAAGCCTACCCTCAGTCTTAACTACCTAATGCAATACCACTTACAGTACTACATCTCATCCACTTAACTCTGGTCTTGCTCACTCCCACACCTTATGTATCATTCCATTCCCTTTAGATTGTAAGCCTTTTCTACACAGAGCCTTCCTCGCCTTCTGTGCCAGTATTTATTGTGACATATGTATCTTCATATGTTCTATGTATGTAATTCATGTGATTTAATTATATAATCACATTTACTTTACAGCACTATGACATATGTTGGCGTTCTAGAAATACATGTTAATAATAATTTGACTACCCGTGTGCTGGCCAAATGAGATCCTAATGCTGACCTATGCACACCCATCTGGAGAGGCCCTCATCAATGCTCGCCCAATAGGATTTCCTTACCCACCTCCAGATATCATTCAGACAGGTCCCCATATACCTGCCAATAATTGGCAACTTAGCCAGGTTTGTACAATTTCCCATACAGTGACTAATACTTACGGTACACTCCGTTTCTTTGTCTCATGAACAGCAAGTGAAATATGGTTCTCCCTGCCTGAGATTATTTTATTCCCTGTCCCTGGCACAGATTAAAAGGAACCAAACGCATGATGGGGGGAAAAAAACAAGCTGAGCCACCCTTTAAAAAAAATGGGTGGGGAGCCAGAACAAGAGTCGCAGGCAAAATGAAGGACAAAGTAGAAATGCTGCAGCGGGTGCAAGGACTGTCACTTAAAGAAAAGCTTTTCATGTGAGAGGCTGATAGAAGGGCAACTGCCACATTAGAGAGGCTTAAAAAAAAAACTCTGTGATGAGCATTCGACATTCAGTTGCTGCGAAAGGTGGTCATGTCCTTGGGCTCACTGCTTGGCACGCACCAGTCGTCTGCTTCATGGTTGGTCTTATAATGTTTCCAGGCAGATTTGTTGTACACCGGAAGCCTCTCCACTGACTCTGTTGATAAAGCCTGGTGGGGAGAAGGGTTCAAATACAATTACTGCTTTCTTTTACTGTTCTGAAGCAATTTACATCTGCCAGTGAAAATCGGTTGTAACCAAGTATTTAGACTGTAGTGCTATGTAGTAGGCAAAAGCTAGCACTCTGTAGTGGAGAAACTGTAATACAACACAGACCGGCACTATTTATTGGGCCTCGGCATACATGAAATACCAGGGTCTATTTTTTATCTCAGTTTGGATCTAACTATAGGGCACATCATTACACAGCAGATAAGAGAGAGGTTATGCACAATACAATATATTTGTATGCAGGGAGACATTGGTCAAATGCTATTCAGGGCTCTCAATGGGAATACAGAAGAAAAAAAAGGCTCATATAATACAGGTATGTGATCAGTTATCTGGAAACCCGCTCTCTAAAAACTCAGAAATCCACAATGCCGGCTCACATAGACTCCATTTTATCCAGATTACCAAAAATGATTTCCCTTTTATCTATAACAATAAAACAATACCTTGTACGTGATCCTAACTATGATGTGATTCATCTTTATTGGAAGCAAAACCAGCCTGTGGGATTCATTTCCTGATTTCATGCTAAACTTAAGACATGAAGACCCAAACTACAGAAAGATCAGTTATCCGGAAAACCCCAGGTCCCCAGCATTATAGATAACAGGTCCCATACCTGTATAGGATGGGTGTTGCCAATGAACAGTTTATAGGTGTTGGCTGTAGAGAGACAAGTTTTAAATGGAAAATACTTTTACATCATGGCCAGACTCGTGTTGGACTTAACACAGTACTTTAGTTGTGCGTCTTGTGCCTGTTTCATGGAGTTGTCTGGTCCTGGTCCAAGTCAACCAAAGTACAGACTGAATACAAGTCATATAACCATATATAATACACAAAAGCCGTGAATATCTTGTAAATTATATAGTGAATAAAGTACCCCCTATTGTAAAATATAAGGATATTATAAGTTACCGAGGAGTTTCATGACCATATAAAAACACGAGGCCGAAGGCCGAGTGTTTTTATACAGGTCATGGAACTACGAGGTAACTTCTAATATCCTCATATTTTGCAAAGGGGGGACTTTATTTATTATAATACACAAGTTTCAGTGAGTCATGTGACAGAAATGACATCAGAACTCACCGTTTATAACTGATGACATCAGAACTCACCGTTTATAAGGATATAATACACAAAAGCCGTGAATATCTTGTAAATTATATCCTTATAAATGGTGAGTTCTGATGTCATTACTGTCACGGGACTCAAACTTGTGTATTATAATAAATAAAGTACCCCTAGTAGCAAAATATGAGGATATTAGAAGTCACCTGGGAGTTCCATGACCTGCATAAAACACTCAGCCTTCACCCTCGTGTTTTTATATGGTCATGGAACTCCTCAGTAACTTATAATATCCTTATAATTTACAACAGGAGGTACTTTATTCACTATATAAACAAACAAATAACACCCATAAATTGCCAAGAACATCCTCCAAAGAAAAATAATTCTACTGTGATCACCTTAAAGTATATAACAGCATCTGTCCCATATCCCTCCAATGAATATAACTTCAAATCTCCTTGAAAATACTTTGCATAGAGGCGAGCTATTGGCAAGCCATATCCAAATCCAGCCTGCAACAGAAAGTAATACTGTGAAATGCATCGATACACAGGCATTATAAACATAACATATACATTTGTTCTTTATTTGCCCATTCCTGTTATTATATGGCTGGCACCAAAGTACGTTTCTTTTCTTTTTACGACAAATGTTTAAAAAAAAAAAAAAAGTGTGCTGCTGTAGGATTTGGCATCTACTACTACTTATTTCTCATGGTCAAACATAACTGACAATAGACATTTTGAGCCTATGATTAAGGGAGGTCTCTCATGAAAAGCATAAGGCAATGTGAATCCTTTCCTGTTTGGAATAAATATCCTATTCATTTTATTCGGAGTGCCGCCTCCTATTTCCAATAGACATTTTATCCAGCATTTAATTAATGAGTGCCTCTATGGTGGTTGTGATTTCCTGCGCTAAACTGGGAAAGTGAAGCTACTCTGTTTGGCCCTAGATTACCAGTAGCAGAAATCAGGAAGAGGAGGGATGTGTTATGATGAAGGTATTATCTTTACCCAGGTAGTGTGACCCAGCAATGGGATTTTGATTTTGTGTAATGCCATTGGAACTGCACACAACCTGGATGGGTGATATACCTTAATAGTATAGATTCCTTCTATCATTATTTATGGGAACCCCCATTCTCACTTACACACAGTATTGTATGTCCCTTTGTGCTGCTGCGCATGTGTTTGGGTCATATAATATGAAGTAACTGCACTTCCAATTTGGTTTGGAGAATCCTGCATCACTAATAAAGTTCATTTAAAGGAGAATTCAACCTGTAACAAAAATAAGAAACTAACACTCTCCCCTGGGTAGACTCCCCAGCCTACCTGCCCACCCGGGCAAAGTAGACTGGTGTTTTTGGCGCATGTGTAGTTGGAGCAAATTTCCGGTCACGAACCACTATGCGTACTCCAAAATTCACCAACATTTTCAGAAGTTTTTTTGTTGAATTCTCCTTTAAAATTGCTTAGATTTGTACAGGTAATAAGAAAAAATGAACAAACCAACGGGGTTGCACGGGATGTCTCCATTCGAGGCAGAGGTGCAGTAGAATACATGTAATTGAACAATCGCTCTATTTTCCTTAGAGGGACTCCGCCTCCTCGATCGCTCAGCTGTAACACAAAACAACAACATGAACAACAGAAGCCAGGAAATCTGAAGCAAACAAAACTTCCTTTTCTGTGATAAAACTGCAGTCCCTCATGTTGGACATAGGCTGCCTAGAATTATCAGCACATCCCATTTTTTAACACAGAATATTGCAGCGCTGTGTGAATGCCAGATACATATGAGGAAAATCTAAGCTAATGTCAGACATAGAACCTGCTAATACACTTCTACTTGTGACTGCTTCTGGGCACATTGGTTAGTGCTGGTGCAAGTTCCCGCTACATCGGGCATCAGCTGTAGGAATGGTAACACCAAATAATTAAGGGCTGGGGCAAACAGGGAGATTCCGGCGCCTGCCGATTAATCGATGGCGACAATCTCCCCGAACTGCCTTCTCCCTGTCCGCCGCCTGTTAAAATGAAAAAGCGTCAGCGCTAATCCACACACAGCGCGGCGATTTCCGGAATCGCCCGAAGTGCATTAAAATAATTATATCATGTACAGATTGCATTGCACAGGTACAATGTGTGTATTTGCTTCAGAAACTTTACTGTAGTTTATATAAACAAGCTGCTGTGTAGCCATGGGGGCAGCCATTCAAAACTGACAAAGGAGAAAAGGCACAGGATGCACAACAGATCAGCTCTGTAGTATACAATGGGATTCTTCAGAACCTGTTATCTACTGTGTATTCATGTGCTTCAATGGCTGCCCCCATTGCTACACAGCAGCTTGTTTATATAAATTATAGTTGCATTTCTGTAGCAAACACTCCAGTTTAACCAGTGCAGGGAAACAGTACATTATATTGTCATTCCATTAAAACACTTTAATGTTTTGTTGTTACAGTTCCTTTGAAGGGGGGCAGTACCTTAGGTATATCGTTGCAATGACAGAATTAACAAATAATGAACTCATAGATTTGTTTTCCCTTCTAAACAATGCTATTCATGTACCGCTGGCGCTGATGTTTGTATACAGAGAATCTACAATGTTGCCATCAAAGTAGTGCATAAATACCACAACATATAGTGCAGCATCAACAAAAAACCCTGGCACAGAAATGGTTAAAGGAAGCAGTCAAAAATATTTGTAGGGAATCGAAGGCATACATATCATTTTTTACAGGAAAAAAAGAAATTAGTCATCAAGTGGTAGACTGAATGAATGTACGTCCAACATGTTAGCTTGTGACAGTTACAGAAGGATACATTAAGATCTCCATTCCCACAGCTAAATGGCAGAAATGTATGAATGGATCCTTCTCCAAGTTCTGCTGGATCCTTTCATTTCATGCTTTGCTACACACAGGAGCAGAGAGGATGGCTGAAAACAATTGCATTTTTAAGCCTTAACAAGGCCTTTATGGCACGAATCCTACTCTATTCAGCACGAGACAGGAACATGGGCAGCGTATTTACAGTGGTGTTCAGAATAATAGCAGTGCATTTAAAAAAGT
>CM044448.1:69102516-69112126 GCA_024363595.1 Xenopus borealis
ACAACAATGTAAAATGAGAAGCAAACTTAAAATCAGGGGATGTAAAATTGAGGTTTCACTGTATACAGGTATGGGACCTGTTAACCAGAATGCTCAGGGCCTGGGGTTTTCCAGAAAAGGAGTCTTTCTATAATTTGGATTACCATACTAAATATACTTTAATCATTAAAGGAGAATGGGTAGATTAGGCTGTAAAACAGTTCAGCACAAGCTTCTGTGTCAAAATATCTTGCAAAGTCTATGGGCAGCATATTGTAACTAAAGATGCAGAGGTCAAGTTCAGTTGAATACTATAAAGTGAGGGGACTACCTCCATATTAAGAGCACAACAGTCTATTATATCATGGAGACCACTAATATTTTATAATTTGTTGACTTATTTAACTTATAGGATGTGTGTACATTAGTTTGTACTAAACATTTCTCAGCCTGTGAATTTTAATCCAAATAAAAAATATTTGACAAAAAAATTTGCACTAAAAGCCAAGTTAGTGACTTGACGTCACCTTTAACTACATCAACAACGTTGCATGTTGGGTCAATGCTGCCAATGTGCTTCGGATGTGCCGGATTCACTTTCACCTTCCCTCCAAAGAGCAAAGCTGCAATTCAGAAAAAAGCAAAGGATTTATAAGTCTATATGAGTAAGCACAAGATTGTCTGGATATTTCTCAATAATTGATCAGCTTTCTATCCAAAGAAACAGCAAGGTCACATTTAAAGGGAATGTGCCCCTTATAGACACGGATATTATTCTGAGGCACTTTGCAGTAGTAAAATGGGTGTGCAACACCAGGTAAAGCGAAACTAGATCCATTCCAAGGATAGATTTTAGAAGTATTGATTACTGTCCTTTCTGTTCGGGCCCTCGGCTATTCCTTTCCTTTCTGGGATTGTAATCTCTGCCTAGCTGCTAGGAGAACACTGGTCAACGGGTTAAACGGCAGATTGTAGAGGATTTCATAACTTGCCTAGAATAAGGACTGCGATCTTTCACCATCACAAAATATCACTACTTTTTGTTTTTGCTGAAGGGTATTTTATATTTGTGTGTATCAACAAAATGCATGTTGGCACCAAGTTTCACTCTCGCCTACAAAGCTTAACACTATATTTAACAAACATGTTAAATGTTGAAGGGATCTATAGTCAAAAACATTCTTGGGTTCACCCATCCAGCCAGTGGAGAAACAAGCTGAATATTCCTTCTAAACAGCACAGCTGGCAAAAATATAACAACAAGTGGCTCTAAGGGGCCAAGGGGGAAGATATAATAGAAGACAAAAGCAACTCTTTTCATTTTTGCTCTGGTAGGTACATCAGGCATGGCTTAAATATATTGATAATGGGTTGAGTGCAGAGGACTTCTTGCATTTGTCTGTATGAATTGTGTGGTCACAGCCTCATTGCATCCCTGCTTAATTGTTTAAAAATGATTGGTGACTGGTAGCTACTATGTGGTTAGCTGCCCATTGTTCTGTTGATAGGATGCTAGAGGGGGTGATATCACTCAAACAATGAGCAGTGTAGCAGTAAAAAGTGACAAGCAGGGTCAGACGGGGGGTCCAGGGGCCCACCAGGGCTGCTACCCCAGGCCCCCCCCTCTCACCACTGCTGCAGCCACAAAAAAACCCCTCTGGTGCCATTGCCAAACTGCAAGCCCCTGTGCCTAACCTTTTTCTTCTTGCTGCAGCCAGTTAAAAAGGTCATAAGCAGGAGCGGGTCTGGGCCAGCAGGGCCCACTGGGTTCTTTATATATATAAAGAATAAATGATATATGTATAAAAATAAATATAAAATAAATTTATATTTATAAAGATTTTTTATACAAAACTTTAAAAAAAATCTGCAACTTTGTTTCAAATATTTGCACTATTTGACAGTTAAAGGAAAACTATACCCCCCGAACAATGTAGGTCTCTATAAACAGATATTGCATAAAACAACTCATATGTAAAACCCTGCTTCATGTAAATAAACCATTTTCATAATAATACACGTTTTAGTAGCATGTCCCATTGGTTAATCATAAATAGAAAATTGCCATTTTAAAAAATAAGGACAGCCTCCTGGGATCCTAGGATCCACCGGTGCACACAAACATACCAAACAAACTATAAAGTTAGGTCACATGAGCCAATTAACAGACAGAGTTCTGTCTTTTGCTTCAACACTTCTTTCCTTTACAGTTAGAGTTGAAATATATCTGGTCAGGTGATCTCTGAGGCAGCACACAGACCATCACGCAATGGTGGTTCAAGGCAAGAGATGTAAAAGGGCAATATTTACTTAAATATATATATATATACCAGATAGGTAAGATTCTTTAATATGTCAGTTGATTTGATATAAACTATCTGTTGCTCAAAAATTAATTTTGGAGGTATAGTTTTCCTTTAAATTACAAGTCTAGAGGTCATCAAATGAAGTCCAGTGCATTTATTCAGCATTGGTTTATAGTTAACAGGTGCTTCTGAGCTGATTAACATTTAGAGACCATTCGAGTCCCATAAATGAAATGAAGCCTGGAGACGACATACTTCGGATCTATAATAAACTGTTACCTCAGCAGCAGGACATCTAAATAACACACAAGTACACCACGCACAATACAATGACAAATACTTACTGTGTTGATTTAGCAGCATTCTAATCGATATGCGACTCATGTAAAAACGGTCTAAAAAATACTGCACATTCTGAGAAGTTACTGGATCCACCCCGAAACTATCTTTATATTCAACTACCCCCTGAGCCATAGTTGGGATGACATCATTGTGGCGATTCCTAATGGTGATCACGGTGTCTGAGAATCTGTTGTATAGACAAAAATAAAGCCTCTTTCATTCCTTTTAGGTGTGATGAGAAAAGGGCCTTTTCATTTCAACAGTCATCAGATTTGCATGTATGCATTCAACTAGTACACTCCAGTTTTGCAAATGCAGATGTCAAATATACAAAAGGAAGGAAAAGGGAAGATTGTATCATACTTACCGTGATCTTCCTTTCCTGGACGAACTCCATGTCAGTACGAACCCGCCCCTTTTTTCCGGTAATTTGAAAAGCTTGTTACAAAGACGCCGGTATGTGGGTGTGTTTGACCTTTTAAAGGCTTGGGGAGGGTCCTTCTAATGGGAGCAGGGGAGGAGGGGCTACCCGATGAGTACTGACATGGAGTTCAGCCAGGGAAAGACTCTATCCTGCACATTTTACAGTCTACCTGACTTGAACTCATAGGGACTAATTTACTACTAAGGGCTCAACTGCTAGTTTTAAAATTCATGTGTTTGCACCTGTTAAAACTCAGTTTTAAAGGATCCCTGTAGTTTCTAATAGCCGCTGTCCAGTTATAAAATTAGAGGGGCTTCATCTGTACATTCCTCATGTTTTTTGCACTACATAATAAATCTACCTGTAGTCTCCTGGGTTTAGCCAGCTATGGTCTTAAAAGCTTGTGACCTTGGATTAGTCATTTAGGGCATAACTGGGCACAACAGTACTGTGTTTGGCAGAGGTAAAGCGTTCAGCCAGAGGAAAGATTGCCCAAGTACATAGCTCCTTAACCAGCATGGAAAAGCACAGAGGGGTGGTGGCTGATACAGTTAAAGGAACAGTAACACCAAAATAATTTAAGTGTTTTAAAGGGGACCCATCATCCAAAAAAAATATTCCAAATCCTATTTTATCACATTAGTCAAGCAAAATTAACTTTAATTACACTATATAAATTATTTGAAGTTTGTTTCCTTCAGTCTGGTCTTGGTATCATAGTTATACCAAAGAGTCAGGAGATATTTTGTGGACACTGTTATTAAGGCATGTTTTCAATCTTCTAAAAATCTCATTTGTGCACCAGAATGGGGGACCTGATGTTCATCCCCATGCACTGGTTACACAATTAAATGGTGACGAAAGCAGGGAGAATGTGGGGAGGGCAGTGACATCTAGTAAATGCTGAATGGAAAGTGAAAGTAATTGCCTGCCCCACCTCTATGCCTAATATATTGTATTTCAGATTTATAAAGATCAGTGCAATACCATAGAGAACATTGTTCAACAGATCCTAACCAACTCCCTTCAGTGGACCAAAATATTAACCCACATTATACTGGTTATGTTGTAGGTAGCTATATCATTTCTGACACATTACAGTCCTGCATCAGTTCAGGAACCATCTGGATACCTGCAAAAGCAGTTGAATTTTGCGAGAGGAACCCTGTACAATGTATAAAAAAAACTGTAATTGCATATTCCATATGGGTCGTGTTTTCTTGGGGTTTAAATGTAAAGTTGTGCTGCAGGTAAGTGGATCCTGAACAGAGGGAATATGTGCCCCACTACACCTGTGCAGGCCACAATATATACATATATATTGGAAAGCTGCTTAGAATTACATTTTTTTCAGACTGTGTTAAAAAACAGTTTTTAGATGAAGGAGACCTTTTAGGTTTAGCAGGAGCCCCTGTTCAAAGTTGGGCCCTACCCTGCACAGATCTATGGTGTTCGCTTGATAAAGCCTGCAATGCTCAGCGTCTATACCAGCCCAGTATTGCATCCTTACTTTGGGACTATTTTTGGATCCTCTGCATTGGTGTCCTTGAAATCAATTATTTCTTGGAAACTCTGAACATACCTGCAAGAGACAAACATGTGAAACACAGGGACCATAAGGAGATGATTGCATTTTTATACTTCAAATTATATAGATATAGATATTGAGCCACTTCCATTTTGTTTTGTTTTGTTTTTTACTTTTTCGAACCTGGTTTCTAATTTTAAATGCAACCATAACCAATATATAGGCAGACACAGTAATGTGTTCCACTGCAGTTCCAACCCTGGCCAGGTACCACCATATTTAAAGCCATAGCACATCCCACTTCTTCATCCGCACACGTTATTTAATTTACATTCTTTTTCAGTCAGTATCAGTACTCAAAGCAGCTCAGCAGATTCAGCTACCTGAATCATCTTTGTAGAGGAAAGGATTCTGACAACTGGTACCAGCTCAGAAGATAAAATGTTAATTAGGAAATGATTAGTATTATTTTTCTGAGTTGGGACTATATATTTAAGTAAATATTGCTCTTTTACATCTCTTGCCTTGAACCACTATTTCATGATGGTCTGTGTGCTGCCTCAGAGATCACCTGACCAGAAATATTTCAACTCTAACTGTAACAGGAAGAAGTGTGGAAGCAAAAGACACAACTCTGTCTGTTAATTGGCTCATGTGACCTAACTTTATAGTTTGTTTGGTATGTTTGTGTGCACCGTTGAATCATACGATCCCAGGTGGCTGTCCTTATTTTTTAAAATGGCTATTTTCTATTTATGATTACCCAATGGCACATGCTACTAAAAAAGTATATAATTTTGAAAACGGTTTATTTACATGAAGCAGGGTTTTATATATGAGCTGTTTCATGCAATATCTTTTTATAAAGACCTGCATTGTCAGGGGGGTATAGTTTTCCTTTAATTGCACGGTTTCATCAAAGCTCGTCAAACCAACCAATGGACAGAATTCATTACCGTTTTCAGCCCTTACCAGCTCTGAACCAGCTTAATGGATGGCATCTTCAGGAGGTTGTCTGGAAGCAAATTTATCTCTTTCATGATGTTTGCTAATCGTACTGGCAATTCATGCCTCAGAAATATAAATGATGTCTTTTCACATGCATTCACTGAACCTGGAAAAGAAAAAGTGAACATAATTAGGGAAAATATTTTTTTTTTAAAGGCTCACGCCAGTTTACAATCTTGAAATACCTTCCCTTTTCCCCACAAAACAATTTCTTTTATTTATTCAATTAATAACTAGGGTTTTTTGCATGCTTTCCCTTTAAATTCATATGCAGTCCTCTGCATTGTTACATCTGTCCATTGTAAGGCATAAGCTGAAAACCCATGTCCCATGTTCTATTGAGTTACATTGAGAAGGAAAACCAACAGCCTGCCAGAAAGCAGTTCCCTCCTAAAGTGCTGGCACAAGTCACATGACTGGGGCAGCTGGGAAATTGACAAAATGTCTAGCCCCATGCCAGATTTCAAAACTGAATATAAAAAAATCTGTTTGCTCTTTTGAGAAATGGATTTTAGTGCAGAAGTCTACTGGAGCAGCACTATTAACGGAGGTGTTTTGAAAAAAAAACGTTTTGCCATGACAGGATCCCTTTAAGCAGTTTGTCCAAGGTATTCCCTCCTCTGTGTGAAGAGACTTTTTTCTATACCATTTACTGAAAAAAATTCTAGAGATCTGTTTGTACAGTGTACACAATGTCTGGCTACAGTGGCTGAGCTGTTTATATTCTTAATACGTATATGTTCCCTTATCCTCTCTTTTAGGGAATGACTGGTTTTGCTAACATATTGTTGGGAACATTTTTTATAGTTGATAAGATATATAACATTCTTGGCATTACAATTAATATATTGTTTTATGTTATAAGTTTTTCCAGATGTAGAAGAAGAGAAAGTGGTAGTTTCATTCACATACAGTAGTTACACGTGATTCATCTAAGGCAGGGGTCCCCAACCTTTTTTGCTCGTGAGCCACATTTAAATTTAAAAGAGTTGGAGAGCAACACAAGCATGAAAAAGTCCATGGGGATGTCAAATAAGAGCTCTGATTGGCTTTTTGGTAGCCCCTATATGGACTGGCAGCCTACAGGAGAGAATGTTTGGCAGGACATCTGTTTTTTATGCAATCAAAACTTGCCTCTAAGCCAGTAATTCAAAAGTTGGAGAGCAACATGTTGCTCGCGAGCTACTGGTTGGGGATCACTGATCTAAGGGCTCCACTTTTATACATATCCAATGTGGTTAACAATGTGTGGATTCAGTGCTTTCTATAAGGCTTGGGGAGAGAAGGTCTCCAATGGTTTTAGATTGTCTAGACTGACAAAGAGACAATGTGTGAATGGATAGCCAGATTTATATTAATATCAAGTAATGCTCAAGTAATCACTGCCTGAATGCAGCTGCTGAGTTTGAGGGGATAATCATTAGGGCAGGGTGATCTGCAGCAGGTAACTCATGCTCATGCCAGCTCAGCCTTTAAACTGCTTTATGAAGCATTTCTTACAGGGGCCTGACTTGCACTGCAGGTAAAATATAAACTATTGAGTAGACAATGGGTTCTAGTTCTCTAATAGAGAGTAGGCTGCAGTAAAGCAGTGTATGATACAGCCTGGGCAGGGCTGAAGGTCATGTTCTTTAGCAGAGGACAATTTAACATGTACTATTACTGTCACATAGTAACAGCAATTGCAGGACTAGAACTAAAGGTGGCCATACACGGGCAGATAAAAGCTGCCGACAGACTGTGTCGGCAGCTTATCTGCCCGTGTGGGGGGCCCTCCGACGGGCTTTCCCGATCGATATCTGGCCGAAAGTCGGCCAGACGTCGATCGGGCAGGTTTAAAAATCCCGTCGGATCGCGGCCGCATCTGTTCGTTGATGCGGTCCCGCGATCCGACCGCCCATACTGATCCGAACGTTGGGCCCTAGGGCCCACGATCGGATCAGCCCGATATCGCCCACCTCAAGGTGGGCATATCGGGGAGAGATCCGCTCGTTTGTCAACATCGCCAAACGAGCGGATCTCTTCGTGTATGGCCACCTTTACTCTGGGCTCTGCATAAAAATTCTTACAGAACCCCCTAAGCCTTTGTGCAGATCAGCTACTGTTTAAGCGTATCTCTTTTCATAAAAATGGTCACTGTTCTATTACTGTTGTTCCTCAACTCTTATAATAAAAAGACATTGGCATAATAAAATAAATGTAAAAAGTCAGAACTCCGAAGCCCTGCACGCTTCTCCATAAGGAGTCTTGGCTGGGCAATAGCTGCTTCTGTCACACTGTTAAACATTCAAATACCGAGTTAACCCAAAATAGCATTTAATATTGTATATTTTTGTTGGCTTGTTATAAAACACAACACTTGGGAAGATAATTTTTTTGGCCCTGTCCTTTTGAGTTGAACTTTAACCCAACATGACTATTTATTTATATGTATTTTGGACGCCAATTATATCTTGCCTTTCTATTTTTCTTCTCTTTGACTATTGGTTTGATTTTTTCACATTCGTTCCACATCAGGCTGCACAGAGAATCGCAATCACCTTTAATTTCACTGTGCCTGGTGCAAGTTTGTAACAAAGAATGGGGAAAGTATCACCCCAAATTTGTATGTGGTGTGAATATTCAGGGCTGAAGATGGGAGCTTTACCCCAGGTCTCTCTTGCTGATTTCTACATATTTTATCTCCATCCATGCAACAGTCATAATTAGGAGTGTTCTACTCTCATTAGGAATACCTGTGTAGGTTTCAGGTGCTAAACTGGAAGACTCTCGCCTGCTTTTTTGGTCGACTGATACACCCAGAATAAGAAATCCAGTTCAACTCCAGAGTGCTACTGGATGTCTTCTTCAGCATGCAGTCATAATGTCACATTTCAATATAAAGGCTCTGAACCATGCAATTTAAAGTAGATTGAAGCTGTGGTTCACACACAGTCATACCCAGTATATTATATGTTTTTCAGTATCAATAAATACCCACAATAAACAGAAGTACTGTCATAGGCAGCAAATGTACACTGCCCATCTGTCTATACACAATGCCGAGGAGGCCATACATTTGCCCCTGCCCAATTTGTACCTGGCATAAAAAGTGAATTGCTCAGTGTTAGCAAAGACAAAACAAAAGTCTGACCCATAATAACACAAAGCATACAATAAACATGTTGCTGTTACAGGCTTGATGCAGTTGATTGCTCAAGTTAGTAACCTGTAGCAAGCAAACAATCCCAACGTGATTTTTAAGCCTGCCAATTGACATTTGGCCGACTTGAGGCTTGATATCGATTGAGGAAGCCATTGGAGGGCCCCACACATGGCCAATAAGCTGCTTTTATTGGCCCGCATATGGCCAGTTTTACATACAGAGAAACCAGTAACCAATACAAAAGGTGAAGAGGGCCATGCCCAAGAGCTTACAATCTAAAAAGTACATTCATTTTGGGAAGTGGGGGAAATTAACCCACGTCAATCAAATTGTACAAAATGGAGATCAATGGGACCAAAAAAAATTCTTACTCTCCAATAGGCAGATTGTTAATGGTTTTAAAGTGATTTGTCAATTTAACTGCTGCAGAAAGAAGCATCTCTCTATTACTTTCTATTCTCTGCCCTTATAGGTCTGCTTTTTGAAACAATGTAACAAGCAGTCTGCTACATTATGAAGAAGCATGCAACTATAACTACTGCCATATTGTTTCAAATTTGCCAATAACTTAAAGGGGTTGTTCACCTTCAAACAACTAGTTGTTTTCAGACAGATCACCAGAAATAATGGATTTTTCCCAATCACTTTCTATGTGTCACCGTATTTCTGATATTGAAGTGTAAAGTGTAATTTTTCACCTTCTAAAGTAGCTGTACGAGGGCGATCTCCGACCCTGTAAACTGTTATAAATGGATACATTTAGTTGATACATTTGTTATGTTTGTCCCTGCTGAAAAGAATTTCTTTACAGGCAGCTGTTAAAGGACCAGTAACATCTAAAAATGAAATTGTTTTAAAGTAATAAAAATATAATGCAG
>CM044448.1:69134040-69152850 GCA_024363595.1 Xenopus borealis
CTGCTGTGTCTACACTTATGAAAGCCTTCACAAGGATGTCAAGATAATTCATCTTTGAGTATTCCTATTGGAAATAAAAAGCAAGTATTCCATGAGCAAACAAAACATCCAGTAGCCTTAATGTACATGAGCATCTAGGGCATGAGTACTAAATGCATACCTCTAGAAAGGTACTGTTCCATAGTCTTGACCTTGCCTTTATGACTGCATTACTGTCCATACCACGGAGAGGGCATTTAATGGTCACACATTTTGCTTGATTATTGCAATCCTGGAACAACATCAAAATCATTAGTTGAAAAACAAATACAATAACATTTCCTTAGTCATAAGCACATATAATAGTGCTGTTTTTTAGGGTAAGTGCTTAAGATCACTACCAAATCTAATGCTAACATTAAGATCACAATGTGGAAAAACTAAGGGATCGCTTGATTTAGCAGCTGCTGAACTAATTTATCATGTCTACCATGGCTCTAGGAATAGTTCAGAGGGACTGGGGGGATAGCAATCACTTGGACATAAATTAGTTTGCACTTAAGTGGGCCTTGCATTAGTGATGTCTGGGTTGGGAGAAACATGACCCTAACCCACCCTCAAACCACCCGTGCCCGACTCCCGGATACCACTTATAGAACCACACGACTTGCCCATGACATCACAAAAGTGGGGGGGCGAGCAGGCACGTCTATAAAAAAGGAAGCCAGAACCCAGCAGTGTAAGGTCCCTCAACCCGGACCCACCCAACTTATATGTCACAGATATAGTATATAGAATCTATGGCATTAACATGTACCAGCATACCAAGGATGTAGCTTCTATTTTCTTAAACCATATGGGCACTTAAAGTATGGGAAATGTTCTTATTTACTGTGGCCCCCTGTTTTTTCTTAGCCAACAAATGTGTGCTGACAGTGTGCACAATGTGTCAGTTACTGGCCAATATTTCTTACCAATGTCATGTACTTCCTCTCAGAAAACAGAGAAAATGATTTATCACTTGTTCCACGTTGGCTTTCTCCAACTTCACGTCTGTGTCTTGTTTTACCTGAGTCCTATCAGAAAAAAACCCAGCAGTTACAAACCTTTTGTCTGGTTTCTGCATACCCTGACATGGCTATGGGTAGCAAAATATGTTCTTAAGACCAAAACAACTGCAACAGCCAGATTGTGATTGGAAGAAGGGTGGGCAATTCTTTCTCTGTCCCTGCTGAGCTGTTGCACGTGTGATAATAAATACAATGGTTCACATGTACATCAGCAATGATGACAAACATCATTGTAACTGTGCTTGTATGTTTGTAACCTTATCATAAATATCTAAATGAAAAGCATGAAATAGGAGTGTGATTTAGACCAGCTGTTTGCTGACAATTTCTTGAGATCTACTGGTAGATCCCGATCTTTTTTGGCCACCCCTGATTTAAAGACTGTAATACTAATGTTTTGACAAGAAGTCTGCACTAAGGTCAAATCATCCATGCAGGTCATAATTTACAATATCTAGTAATGATAAGTCTAGTGTAACTGGAAGATTGCTTCACAAATCCAGTCACTTTAGATTTCACTTCTAGATACTATAAATAAACATTTAGGGGCAGATTTATAAAAATGTGAGTTCAGATTTTACTAGATAAAAGCTCACCCATTCTATTCATTACGATGGGATTTTAAAAAATGGATTAAAATTAGAAGTCACCATTTATTAACTATCCTGCCACAAATCCCATAGGAATGAATAGAACGTGGGTGAGTTTTATTTATTGAAATCCATTTTTCAAAAGAACAAACAGATTTTGTCATATTCAATTTTGACATCTGACATGGGGTTAGACATATTGTCAGTTTCCCAGTGGCCTCCAGTCATGTGATTTGTGATCTTATAAACTTTAGTTGGAGTGATATCACCCCCTTCCCCCACCCCCAGCAGCCTAACAACAGAACAATGGGAAGGTAACCAGATAGCAACTCCCTAACACAAGATAACAGCTGCCTGGTAGATCTAAGAACAGCACTCAATAGTAAAAGCCAAGTCCCACTGAGACTCTTTCAGTTACATTAAGTAGGAGAAAGTAGGCCAAAAAGTAGTTCCATTCTAAAGTGCTGGCACAAGTCAAATGACTGGGGCAGCTGGGAAATTGACAATATGTCTAGCCCCATGTCAGATTTCAAAATTGAATACAACAAAATCTGTTTGTTCTTTTGAGAAATGGATTTCAGTGCAGAATTCTGCATTCAGCACTATTAACTGATGCATCTTGAAAAAAACGTGTTTTCCCATGACAGTATCCCTTTAAAATGTAAACTCACATTATAATAAATACACCTCAAACAGGCAGGAAACATATTATTTAAATACACATGCTACCTCTGCAGCTTCACTCCATACACTAGGGATGTTAAACAAACAGTCCTGTATGTATGTAGCAGCGCTGGAGTATTGTGAATCTGACAAATACAAACAAAGTACTCAGTCAGTGTTTTTATTTAGCATAGCTTCTGAAATAAACACCTTACCAGTAATCTCAGTTTATTTAATTCCCCAGCAGGCTGACATTCCATTTTGTCCAGCCCTTCTGATTCCATTTTCATCAAATAAAGCAACCACTTGCCATTGTGGATTTCTTTTGGCCACTGGATATTCAGGAAAGTGGTACCAAGTGCTTTAAGAGGCCTTCCAAAATTAGTTACCTGAAATGAAAACAAAAACAAGTTGGTATTGGTACTTTATTTGGAAATGGTTTGTAACCTTATTCATTCTGTCTTGATGAATTGTTTGAAATTATTTAAATTTGAAACAGTAGCTACAGCATTCTCCTACATCAATATGCACAAGAGTAATCAATAGGCACAATTGCACATGGTCAGAACAGACTGCGAGTACACAGTTTACACAGATACCTTAGGAGATATATATTTACCTGAAAATCAAACTCTACTAAGCTTCCAATGTCCTCTTCTGACTTCATGGTGCTTTCTCCAATGACATTGCCCCCAAAGTACACCTGGGAAGGTTTGGCAACTCTGAAAAGAAAAAATATTTCAAGTTATTTATTGTCTTGTCATTAAATAAACTATTAAAAGGGCAATTCTAGGTTCCATATGGATTGTTCTTTATCTGCAGATAAACTACTGAGTGAGTCCACTCTAAAGTTATGTTCCAGTTCTGTAACAAAGGACCAGCAAATAGAAAAACGTATGCCCTCTTGCTGATTGTATGTATGAACCCCCCATACCATGACTATTATGGGTGCGCAGACAGAGTAAGTCCAACTTATAAATACATTCAAGGGTAGGTGTAAATTTTGGAAAAGTATTATATCTATAACTATATATATAATATATTAAGATCTCATATAAACCTTGGGAACAACAATTTTGCATCAAATAAATAAGCATGCCACATTGAAAAGAGGGGTCAGTGTGGTATAAACTGATGCAAAGCACTGCTTTAGGGATACCCCCTTTGAAATCAAGAGTAAAGATGGTCTAAAATATTGTGAGCATAGAACATTCCTTTGCTGCACACCAAGCTTACTTCTAAATCCTTGCCTTACATGTGCAACAGCACACATATATGATACAACAGTGCACTTTATTTATGGCCAGTAAATTTGTGTTTGCCTTAGAGTCACAAATTAAAGTAAGAAACTTTTGGTAAGCAGAGATATGAAGGACAGTAAAAGACTTACCCAGTGACAGAAAGCAACAACTCCACCACCACTCTGGCTTTTGCAACCACAGGGGCCAAGTTGGCTTGGGAACTTGTTCTGGAACAGATAATACATTAATTTAAATATTTTTTTTTTAAAAAGTAACCTCAAAAATTTGGAATATAAAATGTAAAAAAACATACGTTTTCAAATTAAGGTCAATATTCAGCTCATTAGTATCAACGGATATCTCATTTGTGCTCAGGATCAGATAGAAAGTCACCTGAAATTATGGAATATATGAGAGAGAAAAAGACACAATTAGAAAGATACCCATTATCAAGCATATCCCCAAACATATACATCTATATATATATATATATATATTTGAAATAATTATCCCATAATATTGATATATATATATATTTGTGTATATGAATGCTTGTCCCGTGCTTATATACACAGTGTTTACTCCAATTCCACAGTTTTTGCTACTTGTATGTACAAAGTTTGCAGTGTGGCAAATCAGAAGATTTACAGAACCTGTAGTCCTTCAGCAAGGGAAGAACTATAGCACCCACAATACACTGCACAGGACAAAGAAGAACAGGATGCCCTGCTGATTAGTAGCATTTTGTCTTGCAGTTGAATGGAAGATACATTTGTTGGGTGATCACATTGGAACTGTATATTCTTCACCAAGGCTGTTCCGTACAGACTTACATTGGCATTTCTTTTAAATGGGTTTCCAAGTTCACAAAACACTACAGAGCCATTGGGGTTTGAAGTACAGGGTAACATTCTATCCTGTGTTAAAAAAACACAAGAGAATATCAATGTTACTCAAGTAATAAGCATAGACACTACTCAATGGCTTTCATTATTGGTTACATACCAGTTGAGGATTCAGCTCTTGATATCTAGAATAGGATAAAGAGCTGGGAAGTTCTGCGGTAAGCTGTGCTTCATGGGCGTCATCACCATCCAATTTCGGATTTGCCGGATCAGATGGCTTGTTAGTGACAGTGATCTCTAAAGCAATTTCTTTCTGGTTTTTCAGTGCTAACACTGGAACTCCACTCTCCCTGTGTCATTGAAGGAAAAATAACCAATAGTTCTTAAAGACTGTTTTCACTAGAAGGAAGAACACACTGAATGTTTTTTTTCCTTACTTCCTTAATTCTGTGAATGAGTCTTGGTTTCCTTCTCTGTTTAAAAACTTGTATTTCAGTTGCATGTTGCTGTTGCAAATATTGTCCTCCCCGCATCCTTCCTTCAGAAACTGGACCTAGGGAAAATGATGGTGTATTGGTAAAAAGTTTACATTTGCATAACATTTTAGCATGTAAAGGTGGCCATAGACCAAAGATATAGCTGTATGAATGGAAGTTTTGTACGATTGTCCTGACTTTTTTCATACCATGGCGATCGGTTGTTTTGTTGATATCTCACGATATCAATGGGTTACTGTCACTAGAATTTGTTGGAAATAAATTTCTTACGATTGCTGTCACAACCACATCTGATTTGTTCTTATACTCATTTATTTAATCTGAATGGTTAGTCGCAGGTCAGAAAATTGGGACGTCTGATCATTCATCCGATACAAGGATGAAATCAGTACGTTTATGGCCAGCTTTAAAAATAGTCCTATTTTAAATAACTTTTTAGAAAATCTTCATGCAAAAAACATATTTTTAGGAACACTGGCACTTCCCAAAAACTTTCTGGTAACGCAGGGTGCAATTAACATGCTGGATTGTGCCCATTTTGTGCACTTTGCCCCATGTCCTGCACTTGGTAAATGAGTCCTTCAGAGTCATCCCCCACAGATCAATACTAGGAGCGACAATGCTTTAGACTCTGCAGACAGGGCTTGAACTAGGCAGAGGAGGCACATTCCTAAGACACAATAGAATGGGGGGCACTAGGCACATTCCTCAGCAGGGTAGCCACCTTCTGCTACGTGGCAGTCTGGGTGGGGGTGGTCCTGGAGGCATTGGGGGAGATGACATCAGAGGAAGAAGCTGGTGCCAGTTCTAAACCAGGCTGTCCGGGTTAAAACCTGGGGCAATCCTATTCGTCAGCTACCTATCTACTTCTGGCCAGATGAGAGAGCATTAAGAGAGAGCAGTGGAACACTGTTCTCAATGCATATTGCATCACCCTCCCCACTCCACCTCTGGTTCACATCATCCCAACCCCACAGTCAAACCTGCTTCCGTCACTCTCCTCACTGTGTATGTATGTGTGTATGTATGCGTGTGTAGGGGGGGGGTTGAGTGAGGGGAGGTGCCTTGGGCACACTTCACATTTGGCAAAGCACTCTCTGCAGAACAAGTATACTTACATCGGCAGTAGTGGTCTTGGGCTCATTAGAATTCAGGATTGGCATAAGTTCTGGGAGGGGACTACTTTGTCTCTTCTTCCGACGAACACTGTTTATCTCTGTACTAACAGAAATGGCAATGGGATGTAGCTTGTCTCTAAAACTTTCCTGAAAAAAAAAAGGAATTATGTTTACTTGGTCATTTGGAGTTATGTTTAATAACTACAGTATGTATAATAATAACTATGTTTAATAACTATGTATGATAATAATAATTTGTAAGTATTATTCTAGTTAAGTAATCTGAGACAATTGTACTGACATTACTTGCTTGTTGGCTTGTTCTGTATAGATACATTGTGCCCCACACACACAAAAAAACAACATGCCCAAGACAACTATGCCCAAACACTTACCTAGCCTAGTAACTGTTAAATAGTAGTTAGATCTTTGTTTTCAGAATTCTTTCTCAACGAGGGAAAGTATTTCTATAATTGTAACTGCATAAGTAGAGCTAATTGTTTTGTGGTTGTGGGTTACAGAACTGGGTAACACTACTGATAAGTCCCTTAAGCTCAAAAAGAGTTACCATAATCTACCATGAGGCCCCCTACATCCAACCAAACTAGTCCCACACAACTCCTGCCCTAATCCACCAAGATCCTACCTATTTCTTGGAAACCCACCCTTATTTCAGCTGATTTACATTTCTCATGCTGGTGCCCCTACCAAAGTCGATATGGTGGCCTAGAGTAAGGCCTATTAGCTAAGTTTTGAAAAGCACATTAATTTGCCATGTTATATACTCCTAGAAGCTCAATGTACTTTGGGTGATATTTGGGGTGAATACGTATACGTATATTTTTAGAATTATGACTGAAACAGCAAAGTTTCCAAATACAGTAACGAAGAACGCCTGGACTATATGTTGTACCTCAAATGGCCACTTAAACTAAAAAATTTTTAACAACTATTGCTTTAAAGCATCCAATTATTATAATGCTGGTAGGAATTACATATCTACAAACAATATTATAGGGAAAATAGGATTACACATAAGGGGGTATGTCAGAGCATTGTCAAAATTGTCAATATGTAATTGTGATAATAATATTAGTAACTTTACTGTACTCACTGTTAAACACTACTGTACTCTACTTTGTACATTGTCTAAATCATCAACAAATTGGATGTAATTCCAGAATTTGGGGAGTTAAATGGTTTATGCCCAGAATAAAGGTCTAAACTGTTTACCAGAAGCTGAAGTGCTGTTGTGACACATCTCCTTTGATTCTGGCCTCTAAGTTCAATGGTTTTTGACAGTTTGCTTTCCTGGGGAAGTTCTTTAAAGTTCATCCTTAATGGCTTCTGCAGTTGTCGCCTGTCATTTTCAAGTTCAAATGTGTAGGTCAGAGCTAATAAAAAATTACAACTTGGTTAGTAAAGGATAATGTGAGCAATATAAAGAGGTGAGTCCCTCTAAATAAGGTAACTCTGTGTTCCTAATGAATTATTTAACACAATAATGATAGCAGCTCAATGTATATACAGTATAGCATACCTAAAAATATGGTACAGGAAACCAACATGTGGCCTTACAGGTACAAGGGACATCTCAAGGTAATGGCACACAGGGTATTTGCTGGTGAAGAATCACACAAATGCCCCAATCCTACCTGTCATTAACACTGACAAGAAGATTGGTCCAGAAGTCACCATGCAGTCTGCCAATAAACTAAACACACTCCCCACACAAGGAAAATTCTCCATCAGCATTTCTCAACCTGCAGAGAATATGTACTGTGTGGCAATGACATTAGGGTAATGTCACACAATATTTTTTGCTCCACTGGAAAGGAAACCACCAATACAGCACAACACCGACCTGTCATCCTATACAAAGGCTGCATTTTCTCTGCCAGCAAAAAGCACACCACATGTAACACTGTCCTTAGTATAACTGTGAACCTTTCGTTTACTTTATATTCTTATCTTTCTAGATAAACCATTTCTTATTAGGGCAGAACTACACAGATGATTCACTTTCCCATTTCGGTGGATGCGACGCTGGGCGCGAAAACGGATGTGACAGGAACAAGGTAAGGTAATAGGAAGTCGGATGGTGTTGCAGGGTTGATCCGACGCGACACTACTGTCGGATGAAAACGCAGCTTGCAGCATTTTCATCCAACAGTCGTGGCGCGTCGGATCAACCCTGCGACAGCATCCAACTTCCTATTACCTTACCTTGTTCCTGTCACATCCAACTCGTCTCATCTGTTTTCTCACCCAGCGTCACATCCGCCAAAAATGGATGCGAATGGTTCGTGTACTTCTGCCCTAAAACTTTCATTCTTGCATTCAAAACAATGCCTGTAATTAAATACTGTACACAAGACGCCAAATGTTGCACTTACTTAGACCTGGATTGTAGTTTTTAGGATTTGCAGTATATTCAAAACAAGCTTCTGCATCCAAACTGAAAGTACAGAATAATATCTATAAGCATTTGGATTACAATACATTGGTAAATTTATCCATGTTACTTCCAGTGAACTTGGAAAACATCTAATAGAATGCACTTGTAACCATTATAGGAGTCAGTTATCACTCAGCCCCAAATTCCAGATTGTTGTCTAATGTATAAAATATTAACACATTTTTATGCAATGTTCAGTGTAAAAGACTGGACAGGATGGATTAATGAAAACCACCAACATACAAATATAATCAGATGGATAGCTGAATTAACTGGAGCAACTTATTTCTGGATCACACGGAACAGCTGGCAGATCAATTGATAGTGTGACAGAGTGTTGTTTACAGACAGACCAATCCTTAGGCTGGGGACAGACAGGGAGATTCCGGGAGATTCTGTCGCCTGGCGTTTAATAGCAGGCGACAATCTCCCCGAATCTTAGGGCAGGGGTCCTTTTTTGCTTGTGAGCCACATTTAAATTTAAAAAAGAGGTGGAAAGCAACACAAGCATGAAAAAGTCAATGGGGATGTCAAATAAGAGCTCTGATTGGCTTTTTGGTAACCCCTATATGGACTGGCAGCCTACAGGAGAGAATGTTTGGCAGGACATCTGTTTTTTATACAACCAAAACTTGCCTCTAAGTCAGTAATTCAAAAATAAGCACCTGCTTTGAGGTCACTGGGAGCAACATCCAAGGGGTTGGAGAGCAACATGTTGCTCGCGAGCTACTGGTTGGGGATCACTGCCTTAGGGGGTGACAGCTGCTTCCTGAGCTTGTGGGGGGGACCTTGTACAAAATCACCTAACCAAGCATCTTAAAAGACTATATTTCATCTGGGTGCAGCCTTGCTACAGCCATAAGAATGCAATTTGGTATTTAAATGCCTCATTTTGACCTTCTGCATACATACATGGAATTGGATAAATTGACATACCAGATACCACTTGGAGCATCACAGTTTTTCTTGTTAAAGTCTATTTTATCAGGTGTTACTTTAATAGTCTTCTTGATAGTGATAACAGGACGGGATCTAAAGAAAACAGAAAAAGAACTCTGATGTTTACAATAACATCAAATAAAATACATTCTTATAGAATATTGTATTGTCACATATCATTACATGCCTGAACACTTTCACAGAATCTGATAAGGATCCAACTGCAATATCTGGGTAAGAATTTTCATCTAAATCCAAATTTCCTGCAATGGAGTAACCAAAGAACTGCGTATTGGTGCTTCTGCCTTCAATAACCTTAAGAAAGATACATCATTTCATAATGTCAATAACAGACAGGGAGAACAGCATTGAAATATAATGTACACGCACATAGGCTATATCTAAAAACGACACTCTTGTGTATTATATCAGAAGCAAATGAAATTCTTCAGAGTCTAATCTATATAAGAATGATATATAAGAACTATAAGAATGAACTGTTAAATAAATGTTTGGTTCCATGAGTAGCACACCCTTAGTCCCCACCTGAGCAGGTGCTGTGATGATTCCATCTTTGGATCCATGATACACGTAAACTTTGCCAAATCCATCATCATATGGTGCTCCTACTGCAATATCTAAAGATAAAATAGATATTGAGAAAGCTGTTGTTTTTCTTTAATAAAAGCTAACAATGAATTCTCTTACAACAGATCCAACATAGTTTGATCCCTAAACTTTGGACAGGGCTGAGAAGTTTCTAAGAATGATGTAAACATAGTACAGGGCTGATGCATGGAGATGTCTATCTTTCTGCATCAGATTCTGAACTAAAATGCTATTTATTTCTTCTTCAATATATGCCTTCATAAATGTCAAACTGCTGTCCAGCATTTGTTACAGTGATTCAAAATGGAGTGCAAAAACCTGTGCACCCCAATAAGTACAGTGCTGTCTGTGTTCAGCATTGTTGTAATCACAGGGAGTCAGGCAGCGGGATGCATGCAGGTGCAAAACAAAAGAAGAGGCATAGCCTTCAAAACTGCTTTCAGAATGAGCAAAAGGTGCTTATTACCAGAGAAGCCATCTTGATTTATGTCCCCAATATTCTTCACTGATATTCCAAACATAGAGTCCTTGGTTCCTACAAGGCGGACAGGCACGACATCATTCCAGTTTCCCATCTTATTTATATAGACATAAATGGCGCCTCCTATTTCTCTATCATTTTTATCAAAATATTGGGGAGCACCAACAACTAAATCATTCCACCTGAAAAAAAAGAAAGAAAAGAAAATATCTAACAGGGTTGCCCTTACAAAAGTAGTGCACTGTTATTAACTCTCTGTATATGATTATTTGCATATAGTAATAGCTTGCCCATGTCAACATGAATCCAAATAATACTATGGTTTATGAATCTATGGCACTTGTAATTTATTTTACTGTTTATTTTAATGCACTTAGTAAGTTTGATCACTAGAGGGCACAGGAAAACCAAATAAAAAGTAAAATTATAGAAGAGGTTCCAGTTGGTGGAGGTTAAGGGGGGGAAGAAGCTCCCAAAGACCTCTTAGGCTGATATAACTTGGAGTGGAGAGTCATGCCAAGGGATCAATAGAAGTGCCAAGGTGAGATTCAAAAATTATTTTGTACTTATGATAAGTTATACCAGCTATTTTAAGGGTAACAAGTGCAGTGCTCATGTAAGAGGATGAGTTGGGACAGGTCAACTATCAATGGGAACTTTAAGTACAGGGACCACATGACCAGTGATACCGAAATCCCTAAAAAGTGGAGACTTTAATGTGTACTGGCAATATTTTAATGTGTATCTAGCAGTCGATGCATTTTTCAAAGTACAGTTGTTTCAGTTTCAGAATGTGAGCAGTCAAACCTCATTCTGAGGTGAGGTGTTCGAGCTCAGCAGAAGTCCTGTGCTCTAACACCCCATTGTATCTATATTCCCCACAATGAACAAGTTAATAGAGGGAAACACAATTTTTACACTGACAAAAAACTTTCTAGAGCAAAAACAGAACAATGGAACTGGATTTCTAATTTAAAAAATATAGATATATACTTCATAAATTGTCTTCTATGTGTTTCAGGATCTCTCTTCTCTGACTATATTCCAAACTATGTTTCTCAGACATGCTCACACATACAATACAACAGAGACATAACAGCAACACTCACAGGAAGGATGTGAGTCCTGACCTGGAGATTAAAACTAAAGCAGATATGCTGAACATTGTGAGAGAAAAGAATTTGTATCATTCACTTGTGTTTCCTGACAAATTCTTCTTATCCATATTTTTTTATCTTTACACCATTAACAGAGTGAGGTGATCATGACAAAGGAAAGGCAGTGGCACAGAACATTTGGCTGAAAGCAAATGTTGGTGACACATTCAACCAATACAGTAAATTATATCTTTAAAGCAATCGTTACAGTTTTTCTGGAACAGAGTAAAATCAAATTTTGGCACTTGAGACACGGGTTAATGTTCCCTACAGATTGGAGTCTTATCTGTGCATATCACTAAAGTTCATATCACCAAGTCTCTGACACAAATCGAATGAGCTCCTATTGAGCTTTCTGGGCATTTTTACAAGCAGCCTTACCTATCTCTATTAAGATCAACCACTGCTACATCATAACCAAAAGACGATGCCAGCCCTTCTCCTTGAAATATATGTACAGCAGACAACATCCTTTCATCAGGTGGTAACTTCCGCAGCAGGACTACAGCCCCACTGTGATTGGCTCGTGGGGCTCCAGCAACAAAAATCATTTCATTCTGGGAAGTTATGCCAAGTCCAGTATCCAAAGAAAATCCTATAAGTTAAAAGTGAAAAGCCAGAGAAGACTGGAATTAGATAAATCGTTGCAAATTGTCTGTTTCACTTTAATGATGGTCTGTAGTTTTTTTTTAAGGGATCATTACTTACTACACTACTTTTATTATGATTACTTTTACTATCATTACTAACTTTCTAAAAAGAATAACACCAGGGCTCTAAACTTGCTAAACCAGTCTTTGCAGTATCACTCAGGAATGAGCACAGTAATTTTAAGCATCCCTAGATATCATATACGTGTTCTTGTTGGTGGGAAAGCTGGAATGGTTGGATTCTGGTCCAGAATTAAGCTGGCCACCGATGCAAAGATCCGCTCTTTTGACAACATCGCCAAACGAGCGGATCTTTCCCCAATATGCTACTAACTGGCAGGGCTATATCGGGGCAATACGAATGTTCGGCCCTATGCCCGAACAATCAGATTACACGAAGTGCAATGGACTTCCAACGGGTTGGAAGAAAATCTGACCTTCCCGATCAATGTTGTGTCCAGATATCGGTCGGGAAGACCCATCGGACCAATAATCAGACCAATATTGGCAGCTTTATCTGTCCGTGTATGGCCAGCTTTAGATTCAAAATAGTCCCTGGCTTTTCAATTAAACAGAGACCCAAACACCTTTCACCAGGACCAAAATCTACAGATCCAGGTCTGGCTGCATGAAGTACCCTTATTTCATGTGTCACTGCAGCACTTCTTTGTTGATGTCAAAGACTGTCAGAAAAGGAGCCTGAACAGCTAGGTTGATAGACATTACAGTAAGTTATTTAATGGCCATGTTTTAAGAAGCGAAAACTCTCTTACGATTTTTACTTTATAACCCCTTTAAGTCAATACAATTAACATGCAAAAAATAATATGGTGCCTTGATTACCATAAAGAAGCTGTTCAGTTGTAGACATGTATCTTAATAACATTGTGAAATGAATACAAACAATTAATAAAGTGCATGCAATTTGATGATACCAAGCTGCTATACCAGAGATAAGTTACATACAGCCCCCCAGATCTGCTGAAGAAAATCTGGATCTTCAAGGGTTCCAATGTTTGTGCTATAAATTCAGAGCATCACCAACATGGTGGCTGCAAAAATGTAAAATAACGGGCAAACATCTTTATGCTTTGTATAAACTAAAAGTTGCTTGAAAATGTGTTCCAAGGTAATACTAAATATGGGATGGATTAATGATGAAACATTAATAGATTATTATATATTTAATTCATTCCAGTTAACCTTTAAAACAAAAATAACACGGCTTATTTTAGAAAGACTTAATATACAGTACTCACTAATGGAATTTTAGAATTGTGACCCTAAAACACATGTAGAGTAAATATGAAATCCAGGGATCTCTCCCTACTGATATTTTGAGCTGCATCTGACACAGAAATGTTAGGTATGATAGTCCAACAGTAACTGGAAGTTAAATTAGTTACTGTATGGATCACCATTCTATGCAAGCTACTACATGTATGCCATATGTGTGAGAATGCATCATGGTATAGTCATTGCTAGAAGAAGAGTGTAAGTGACTAGAATGGTATTTCTCTGCCAGTAATGATGCCACAGATGAAGTATGAAGGGAAATTGCTTCTGCAGTCAGTCACCACAAACCTAGGTAGCTATTAGTCATCACGTCAATAGTTTTCTCCAACCTGGCTCTGGGGGGCTCAGATTTGTACAGAAACTGGTCTGGATCAGTACTGGACATAGATGTCATAAACAGAAGGCCTATACGTACGTATGAAGTCCCAGAGGAATGAGAAAGCAGATAAACAGAGAGACAACAAAGTTATGGAAACACAGACACAAACCAGCCCTTGACAGCAATATTAGTTCAACCCAGTGATAAAATATAAAATTGAAAGACAGTAGATATGTAAACGTGTTCCTCTTGCTTTTGAATTCCAGCTCACATCATCTATGCTGTCAGAGGATGCTGAGATGTGTAGATCAATAACAAATGGAAGGCTGCCACTCAAAGGAACAGTAAGACCAAAAACATGTAAGTGTTTTAAGGGAATGACAATATAATGTACAGTTCTCCCACAATGGTAGAACGGCTGTGTTAGCTTAAGAAATACTACTACTATAGTGTATATATAAACAAACTGCTGTGTAGCCATGGGGCAGCAATTCAAGCACAGGATACACAGTACATAACAAATAAGTTCTGAAGAATCCCATTGTATTCTACAGAGCTTGTCTGTTATCTGCTGTGTATCCTGTGCCTTTCCTCTTTTTTCAGCATTGAATGGCTGCCCCCACGGCTACAAATCAGCTTCTTTATATAAACTATAATAGAGTTTCTGAAGCAAACACACCAGTTGTACCAGCGCAGGGCAACAGTACATTATAGTTTCATTACTTTAAAACATTTTCATAGTTGGTATTACTGTTCCTTTAAACGTAGTTTTCCCACTGGAAGAGTCTTGAAGTTATAACGAGACCTGTTAGAATTTGTCGTTTTTCCTGCAATACCTTTTGATAATTATTCTGTTTCAATCCATTGGGAAATGTTTCCATATTACAAGGAACAGACAACTTCATTTTTATTTAGGGTTTAGCCTTCCCTTCAGCAATATGTAGCAAGGCAAAGCTTACAGTATGTGCAAAAAGTGACTTACCTGCATATTTGTAATAGCATACTTGGGAGAACTAAATATGACTTCTCCCACTAAAATGACAACATGCAAATGTGTAAACAGGGATTTCTCACTGAAAGCAAACACCTTTGTCATCATATTTCCCAGTTTGGTTAAGGTGAAGCAATAGTGCAATAAAAGCCACTTTACAGACCAAAGCCACTTTTACAGACAAAAATAGAAGTGGTTTGTAGGCTCAGACTATTATTACCTAAGTAACTGTTATCTGGTGCAGGAACTAAGTTTGAATCTCTTTTGTTTTCACCACCAGTTTCATAAGGTCCATCTTCAAAAAAATTCAAGTCTTCCAAAGTGTTATTTTTTTGTTCTGCCCGAACCACTCCTAAAGGGTGAAATGGTGAATTAAAAAAAAAAATGACACTGAAAATGAGTTAATGGGGTAGTTCACCTTTGAATTATCTTTTAGTATTATATAGACAGTATATTCTGTGACAGTTTCAGTTGGTCTTTTTTTTTTTTTTTAACTATTTAGCATTTTTTAGCAGCTCTCCATCTCGGACTTTCAGAAAGTGGATGCTAAATGAGAGACTGGAAGCTGAACAGTATATGGCCTCAGTAGATATATATATATGTAATAAAAAGTAATAATATCACATTATGTACTGTATACATAATTAAACATCATTTACAGACCCCCCCCCCATTTTAAAACTGCAGAAGAGTGCTACTCATTAAATAACTATACAAATGAAGACCACTTAAAAAGCTGCAAAACGTAGTATATGCTACTGAACATACTAAAACATAACATAAAGGTTTACTACCCCTTCAAGAAGCCCACAACTGAATGCATGAAAAAACTAAAAGTGCAGTGAAACATGTGATGTATGGCCTTCACATTTTCTTCAGGAAACCCATGAAAGTAAAATTCAGTGAATGACCTCAAATTACTTATAATTAGGGCAATAATATTTGGGTTTATTGTAGGCTTGTTGCCCGAACATTATTTTACTGCTCAAACACGCAGAGCCAAAATGCCAGTAATTGCCTTCCACTGTCCACTATAAGAGTAATTTACAAACACTTGCATCAGGGTATGCAGACGATTCTTGCAGAGGCAGTGGAGGGAGATTTCTGAGGTCTGCATATTGGTCTAGGCAAAAAACCATTAGCTATTGCACCTATAGCTGACACATGATTACAGTGTATAATTATTGTCTGAAACTACATACTATCATCTTTTCTGATGATAGTTTCTCAGACAGTAATTCCCAAAAACTCCAACCAGAACTAATTTGAGGTCCGAATAGACCAATTACAATGTAATACAACGTGAAACATTTGCCCCAAGTACATCAACCCATATCAAATGCTTGTTTGCAAACAGCAGACTTGATATCAAGCAAACTTTCCTCCTGTTTTTAGTGACCCCATATTTATTTTCTGCCATAAAACACCACAGCCCATAGGAAAATGAAGATCTGCTATTTTAAATGTATAAATAAAGACTATGTGACATAATGTAATGGGCACTGGATTACAAATGCTTTGTAGAAATATGGATAAAATAAGGATAACATAATGAAAGATGACATGCTGCCGAAGTGAATCTAGAATCTCAAAAAAACTTGAATATTTAAAAGGTTACTCGTTCTATAAAATCTGATTCAATATAGGGTCAAAAAAAATAATTTAAATAAATAAATAAATTGTGACTGTCTATATCATCTTAAGGCAGCCCCTGAATCTGAATAAAGAAACTGTCAGTCTAAACCTGTAGAAATGTACAAAATGATTTCACAACCGGAGATAGCGTGGGAGATACACTCTGTATAGCAGAGGGACTTTAAGTCCCGGAATTCATCACTTATGAATGAAACAAGGTGAGGAAGAGATTGAGTGACACCAGTCGAAGGGGGCAAGGAAATGGCTCATGCGACTAAAGCTTATACAAGAGAAAAAAAACTTACAGTTATAGCTTTCCGTGTGGAATTTTCTAGTAGTTCCCTTGGAGTTCCATGACCTGTATAAAAGCACTCTTCCTTTTGCCTTGTGCCTTTTTATGGTCATGGAACTCCTTGGTGACTTATGATATCTCTATATTTTACAATATGGGCTACATAATTTACTAAATTAATACTCGACTATTAAATATCTGGAATTCATACCCATTTTAATAATGGCAATGCAGTTTATATCTATAAAATATTCGTAGGTCCCACCTTTCCAGTTGTATGTTCCGGGTGCACCAAATACAATATAATGAAAATCTTTTGTGAATGTAGCAGCTACACCTTGTTGGCAAGAACCAAACTGTTCATGCCCCCGCCTTCTTCCTTCACAGAAATTCCACTCTCCACCATCCATTTCATCTTTTATGGTGAGGTCTTGGCTGAACACATAACATCTTCCAGTGATATCACGGTTTTCATAGTTTGTATTTACAATCGTTCTCCTTTCATAACGATGAGCACAAGTCTGTTGTGGAAAATATGTTTTTATTAAAGGGAATGTTCAGATAAACCATTGGTTCCCAAACTATGGCTGAGGGGCACCAGAGTGAAGGTAGTTTAGGTGAGATATGGGAACCATGCTTATTTTCTTTCCTAAATAGCACAGAAAATCTAGTTTAAAGGATGAAGTTTTAGGAACACTAAGATATTCTTGGTTTTATAACTGTTGGTCACAACAACAATGTTTTTATACATTTGTAACCTTTTTATGAGCTAAGGAGGGCTTCAGCCATCTTTTTAAGCTCACAAGCTTCACATTGAAAAATAAAAAAACTCAAACCTTGAAACATGGAATACATGGATTTCACTGCTGTTATTTTTTCTAGGCTCATAACATTTTTTATACCTGTCCAATGAATCTTTACTTTACTATTTACAATACTGTTAGGCTAGGGCCACATGGGGGCTAAAATCAGTTAAAGGGATCCTGTCATGAGAAAAAAAAATCAAAATGCATCAATTAATAGTGCTGTTCCAGAAGAATTCAGCACTGAAATCCATTTCTCAAAAGAGCAAACAGATTTTTTTATATTTCGTTTTGAAATCTGACATGGGGCTAGACATTTTGTTAATTTCAAAGCTGCCCTAAGTCATGTGACTTGTGCTTTGATAAACTTCAATCACTCTTTACTGCTGTACTGCAAGTTGGAGTGATATCACCCCCTCCCTTTCCCCCACCCAGCAGCCTAACAAAAGAACAAAGAGAAGGTAACCAGATAACAGCTCCCTAACACAAGATAACAGCTGCCTGGTAGATCTAAGAACAGCACTCAATAGTAAAACCCATGTCCCACTGCGTACTATTCAGTTACATTGAGAAGGAAAAACAACAGCCGTTCCCTCCTAAAGTGCTGGCACAAGTCACATGACCAGGAGCAGCTGGGAAATTGACAAAATGTCTAGCCCCATGTCAGATTTCAAAACTGAATATAAATAAATCTGTTTGATCTTTTGAGAAATGGATTTCAGTGCAGAAGTCTACTGGAGCAGCACTATTAACTGATGAGTTTTATAAAAAAAAAAAGTTTTCCCATGACAGTTTCCCTTTAACCAAAATACACTGGCTGATTTTAGCTCTTCCACAGGCAGTAGTCTCCTCTCTTTTCCACATTGAATCGACTTGTCGAGTACAGAATTAGACAGATTTCACCTCAAAATGCAAAAACTTGTGGTTCTTCCCCAAAACCCGCCATGTCTGTTTGCGCCAAGCCAAGCTGATTCAATGCGGAAAAGAGAGGAGACTACTGCCTGCAGTAGGGCTGAAATCAGAAAATATGCTTTTGTGCAGGTGACAAGTAATGCTTCACTGTGATTGGTTGATGCGGGTTATTAGGACTGACCTTGTAACTTTGTGTAACACTGTTTTTAACATTTATATAATTAGTAAAAGAAAATAGGCATAAAATGGGGCACCTTGTCATCTT
>CM044448.1:69154360-69178959 GCA_024363595.1 Xenopus borealis
CAGGGGGCCCCGACAATTTTGTTGTGCGGGGCCCCGTGATTTCTAATGGCGGCCCTGAATACATCCTCTAGGCAAAAGGAGCTCCTTAGGTTTGTAGTAGACATATTCAGTTTTCATTTCCACAATAGTTCCCCTTTAAAGGAGAAAGTAAAACTAAGTAAGCCTTATTAGAAATGTCCACCTAAATATACCAGTAAGCCCTCAAAGTAGTGCTGCTTTAAGCCCTCTATCAAAAGAAACACTGCATTTCTTTCCTTCTATTGTGTACACATGGGCTTCTCTATCAGACTTCCAGCCCTCAGCTTAAACCTCCTTGCCCAGGGTGTGAGCATGCTCAGTTTGCTCCTCTTCCCCCCTCCCTTTTCTGCTGTAATCTGAGCCCAGAGCTATATGTCAGCAGGGAGATACTCAGGCAGGAAGTGATGTCACACAAAGCTAATACTGCAGCTGCTATCCTAAACAAACAGAGCTTTTCAGGTATGGTAAAACATTCTACAGAATAAATATAGCAACAATAGCAATAATAGCATTCCTTCTGCTTTAAAGGTCACATGACTGCCAGATAGCAACCTTAGCAGCATAACTGTACTTGATACCAATAATGTATTTCAGGTACCACAAGTGCTACTAAAACCCATCCTAAAGAGAAAAATAACAGCTGTGTCTATCAGGGATATCATCTTGCGAATATTCTAACAATATATGAAATTACTTTGGCACAGTCTTATAATATACAGAAAACATTTTAAAGATTCCAATAAAGTATGGAAACAGTAAATACACATTTTTTGTGGTACCTGAATCATCAAACAGAACCCGATCACAGCTTCTTGAAGGTGATGTGATGTCACAAACATATAGCCCGCCCGTTACATTTGCTCTCTGTGCTGGGAAAGCTTTAGCTCTAGGCGAACCAACCAACAGTCTGCAGAGAGAAACATACAATAATATATCCATATTTTGCAAGTTCTTACATGAGTCAGAGTTTCAAAAGGGTCAAATAAACGGCATGTGTGCAGATTTTAGCCTCTTCTTTCAGACACAACTGTATAACCTTTCTCATGGCATGAAAATCATCTCCAAGTTGGCACTGGCTGCTCCACTCATCAGTCATGCAGATGGGCAGCTATATATGCCTTTAATAAGGATGTTATCTAAAGAAGAACTTTAAGTGGAGGAAGAGTTAAAATAGGGTTACCAGATTACTTGATAAATCATGGGCACATCTAATGAAGCATGTTACAGGACTGACTGATCTAACTTTAAAAGATAACTAAACCATAAAAATGAATGTGGTTATCTAATGAACTTATTGTACTGGCCTAAAGTTTCAGCTTCTCAGTAGCAGCAGCAATGATCCAGGACTTCAAACTTGTCACAGGGGGTCACCATCTTGGAAAGTGTCTGCAACACTCACACAATCAGTGGGCTCTGTGTAATATAAATGGATGCTACAAGGATGATTATTAAATTCTGATGCTAGTTGCACTGGTTTCTTAGCTGATGTAGTAATTACCTGTATTAAGTACTAAGCCTGATATTGTTACATTTCTATTCTATATATACAGTATATTACAGAGAACTTGAAATGAAACAATTCCTTTGTATAACATTATGTATTTTGATTTCCAGGGATAAATTTAGGGCATTCTCTGGCATATCTGATGAAACTGCGACTCTAGAGGGACATTATCTCTGACCCACACAGTGAATTTTCCCCAGTGGCTCTGCCTTGGCAAAGGCATTTGTGATAAGCCAAGCAATAAAAGTGTATTATGATTTGTGAGAGAGTATAAATAGTCAAAAGTAAATGCATTACATTAAGTGGTGTAGTGCAATGAATTTTAAATGAATTCTGCAGTAATCCAAGTGCTAATCTGTTTGATTGGATTCCCTAACTAAACTGTGGCATGATAGGGTCACGGGTACACAAATGTTTGCATGCCAGATGTAGCTCACTGCAATGGGAGGTAGGGGCAGGGGTATACCGAATATTACAGCCACAAGGGTGGAACCCATGTAAATGCAGGTCAACACCTCTACTGCTTCAAGTACAAACAAAAATGTATGTTTCTGATTAAGTTTACTTGGGATCCAGAATCGAGTTTGGAATTGTGCCAAATCCCACCTCCCAACAAAATTCAAACCCTAATTAAAGGCAACAAATTATGGTTTAGATAGTTTGGTTTTCACCTGAAAAGTTTTCCAACACTGTTATTTCATTGAATCCAAAAATTATGAATTCAGTGCATCCCTAATATATACTGTAGGTATAGGATTGCCCTGAATAGGCTAGTTAAGCTTGAGCTGAAAACCCTTCATGAACAGCAGTAACAATACTGGAGCATAAGATGAGAGAAAAAAGCAAATTAGTATTTTCCTTAGCAATTCCAGGTTTCTAGACTTTAATTTATATGTTTCTGTGTGTTGAGTGATTGTTTTGTTCACTAACCAAACTCCATCGCCATTGGACTTGAATGTGTCTATTTCACGAATTGTTATGTTGTTTTATCTAATTTTTTTCAGTCACCACAATTTAATACTGACACAGTGCTTTTTTGTATCAGCATTTGCTCAGCCTCCAACTTTATGGGGCAAATTCACTAAAGCGCAAATCGTCTAACGCTAGCGCTAATTCGCCAGCGTGACATCATTTCACAACTTTGCAAATTCACTAACATGGACTCTGGCGAATTTTCGCTAGTGAAGGAGATAGACATGCGCAACTTCGCACCCTTACGTCAGTTGCGCACTGAAGAAGGATCGTAAATTCGCAAATTCACTAAGATGAGCATTTTCCTCTACGTTAGCACTTACGCTAGACGTTACTTCACCTGGTCAGACCAGGCGAAGTTCAATACAATAGATAGGAGGTTGAAAAAAAAATTTTACATTTTTTCTAAGTCCCAAAAAAAGTCGATAATTTTTTGGGGGGGTTACCCTTCTTCCCCTCTACATTTCCTAACATATGGCAACACAACTATACAGGGGGCACATGTAGGGCAATAGGACAACTTTATTTAATTTATGAAAGGTTTCCTGGGCTTGTGTAGTGGAATGTAGTGGCTGTAACATATACTTCTATTATAAGTTAAAGTTCCCGCCGTATGCAAATTAGGCTTCGCTAGCGTAACAGCGCTCTGCCTAGCGAAGTAACACTAGCGCAACTACGCTACCATTCGCTGACCTGAGCATAAATTTGCACTTTAGTGAATTTGCGTAGTGCTGGCGAAGCCAACGCTAGCGAATTTGCGCATCTTAGTGAATTTGCCCCTATGTGTTTTATTTCAGAGGCTGATTGTTGAGAATCCCAGTGTCACAAATACAGTGAAAGGTTTATTTGATTAAAAGGTAGAGAGGTAGAGAATGACACACTAGTGGTGATTTACTACATCCAGGACAGTGTGCAAAATGCAAATTGCAAAAAACAAGAATGATCTGACATGTTTTTCACACTTTGCACCCTGGGCCACAGAAACCTATGGCCCATAAATACAACAATGCCTGCATTCCATGGACACATGGCAGGAGGCACATCGATGGTATGGCAAGCTGTAAAGACAGGGCTGGGCTCCTTGAGCACAGTCAGGCCATGGATGCAAGTGGTGAATGATTTAAGTTAGATTTCTGTGTTATTTTTCCTTTAAATGAGCACATTCTTCTGCAGGACAACTCTGCACTGTTGACTGCACATTCAGGTTACTTGGCCTTCACACATGTTTTCTTGTGTCTTTGTAAATGCAATTAGTTCCAAGGAATTATTAAGCACCCAAAGAATGAACTCCTTTGAAGTTGAGCAACTAACGATCCTGGCAGGAGAACATGGAGCATCGAGTAAATGACTCAAAAAATATTAATAAACCCTTTAAGTCTGCATTAATTTCTCTAGTCCATTCATCAACACCCTGAAAGGAGAAAACACAAAAATAGAACACAAGTTGGATACACATAATACACAGTTAGGGACAGAGAGCCCAGTAATAATCCCACTCGGTAGTATTCAGAGATAATCACCACATTTGCAGGACAAGCTTCAGTTTAGAGTAGTCCAGACCCATCTTGGGGAGCTGTCCATTTTCTTAGCTGTGCCCCTCCTTATGAGAGGACATTTGTGTGTGTACCAAGAAAGATATTACAGATACCAAATAAAATGGCTCACATTCCCCCTTAAGCCACATCAGCCTTCAGCAACCAGCTAGTCAGTGTTTCAAGAGCTAAATACAGTAGGTAGGTATCAGGAAGAGGGTTTATGTGCTGAAATGGCCTGTAAAACTGATTGGAAATCATGCAGAGCATCCTACTGGCAGTAGTGTAACTACAATATAGAAGAGCCCACAGAGTAAGCTATATAGGTGTTCCCCCATAAACTATATTTAAGCAAATAATTCAGATTTTTAAAAAGTAACCCCCTTTTCTCTGTAATAATCAAAAAGTACATTGTACTTAATCTCAGTGATCAAGTTGAAAACTTTGATACATGATAACTATGATATAATGAATCCTTACTGGAGGCAAACCAATCCTATTGGGTTTAATTAATTATTTTTTTAGTAGACTGAAAGATCCATTAAACCTCATGTCCCGAGCATTCTGGATAACAGGTCCCATACTGTAAAACTATTTTAAAAAGGGGACTTTTTTTGATATTATTATACCTATCAATCAGTTTAAAGTTTTTTTCCATTTGGACACTTGAAAAAGGACTGTGTGCCCGAAACATGTTGTGTGGTAACACAATTAAAAGCTGAATTGCAGTTAATTTGCTGTTGTGAGTGATTCCCACATTTCACTTGAATCTACATGGGATGTCAGAGATGGAGCATCCAGGGAAACCACCACAAGAACTAGGAATTAAATCAATGCTAATCAGTGTAAACTTTCCATATGGACCTTAAGTGAAATGCAAGGTAAAATATTAATGAAAGATGTTCACTTTTTTTTCCTATTCTAGGAATTTCCCCAAGGGTAGGTGTAATATTCTTACAGTTAAGCTGGGGAGGGGGGGGGATAGAGCCTTCCCATCTTACCTATAAAGACTAATAAATGTGTATTTATAAGAATATAATCTTTCTTTCTCTAGCACTGTATTCATCACTGAGACTGCAAGAGCACATCAACAGGAACACACTGTGCATTAGGAATTTTCATTCACTAGGAATACAGTCACACATGTATATATTGCATATGATCGTTGATCTTAATGACTTCCAATATCCTTCTGATTTAAAATAATTCCCCTTTATTTAATATATATATATATATATATATATATATATATATATATATATATAGTCTTTTTCTTAAGCACAAAATGTAATCTAATAAATGTGTCCCTTACAAAACTAGAACAAATAAGAAACTGATAGTACCAGCCCAATCCTTTAAACACAGGAAATATATATATTGGTGCTCCACAAAGTCAGCACAACCCCTGAACAAGTGTTTTTCCCTGTTCAGAAAAAGTTTAGAGTGAATATGATCTTCCTTTCAGGCACAGAGCAAAGGATCTGTGTCTTAGTGGGTCGATCAGATAAGGTTTAGTTTGTTTGAGATTTCAGACACAGGAGCCCTGCAAAGTGATCCATCTACAGTTGGTGTCAAGACTTCAGCAAAAAAAGGTATTGGCTTTGTATCTGCTGTTAAGAGGGAATTACAAACAAGTGAAAAGTAATAGAATGCTGAAACTTGCCAAATATACAAATCACATAGGCCAAAAATTATTATTTCCTTTAACTGTTGCCTTAAAATTAGAGATTGTATTAAAAAGGCCAGTCTAATGTTTTGAACTTAGTCCACCACATCTGTAAAAAGAAATAAATAGGAAGAGACTAGGGTTTCCACCTGGCAGATATTTTACTGACCTGGCCGGTATTTTTGAAGCAGAAGCAAAGTTTCAGTAAGTTATATCTTGATAAAAACTTAGCAATTTTAATTGATGTTATTGGTTCTTTAAGCCTAGTGACTAGTTTTAATGATATACTTACTTTGGGTTTATGCTGTCTACAGTATCTAATTTTTTTTAATTGATGTTATTGGTCTTTAAGCCTAGGGCACACAGTATGGTTTCTTCACTGGCACAGAGACACCAATATAAAATTTGCAGTCGATTGTCTTCTACCCTGGCATTTACACAAGAAAATCTGCTTTATGTATGTTACACGTGATCCTGGCCAAGGCTTCACTTGTTTGATATTGTTGTAATACTTTTATATTTAAGGAGTTAGGGTACCACTAAAAGTGGGAGTTTAAACATTTAAACATTTATTTTATCGTATGCAGGGAAGTATTTATTTATAAGCACCAGAGGGCCTGTGCCTAGGGTGGCACCTTTTGGGGGGAAGCCAAGGATGCCTATATAAATAATTTTTTTTTTTGTCAAATAAAAAAAACCTAACTACTGCTGTACTGCTGTACAGGGCCTATTGCTGTGAACTCCAGAAGTGACTTTTTGCAGAAGCACAATGTGCATGAGGTCATTCCATATTGGGGAGGCATTTTCTATTTACCCCACTAACATTACACTGAAAGCAATTATGATACAATAATAAATATACTTGCAACACTAGAACAAGCTCAGGCTAAATTCCTTACCTGCAGGTTTGAATTCTTGTGGGATTACATGCTTGTAGGAAATCAATGTAAACTTGCTTTTATTTTGTTAGTCGACAAAACTAAAGACATGTTGTTAGACGCAGTTTAGGGGCCCCACCCAATGACTCACACACCTGCCTTGAATATATATTCTTTTGCTGCTAATGTGAAATCTTTGTAATGCCGTTCACGTTGCAGCTTCAGAAAATTCTCGCACTACTTTCTCCAGGACACACATGCACATGTACTCACATGCACACGCACAAACACATCTAGAAAACTGTCCAAGGCAAGAGCTGACACACCCACTGGCCATTTATGGACTAATCTCGATTTCAGAGAAATGGATATTGCAGGAAGGCAGAACTTTTCCACTGATGAATGCCAAGTTTGCTCTTTTGTACAAATGACCTTTTTTTGTTATCATTTCTCAAGGATCCAAAAATAAAACAAAGATTTCAGAATGTGTGAAGCAAGGTACCCATTTAATTACACGTAGGGCCCACAGGAGCCCATGAGAAAG
This sequence comes from Xenopus borealis, assembly GCA_024363595.1. Lineage (NCBI taxonomy): Eukaryota > Metazoa > Chordata > Amphibia > Anura > Pipidae > Xenopus > Xenopus borealis. The sequence continues at coordinate 69,161,475 of CM044448.1, forward strand.
AAACATCTAACACTGAATGCTGTTCATTTTAGAAAGACTATAGGGGTCTTTGGGGGAAATTCACAAAGAGAACAAATTTCGTGAATAAAATTTGCATGTCACAATGTAATATTCTTCAGTAGACTTTTTATCGCATTGCGAATTGTGAACGTTTAACAACTGCTTGATGGCAGCATAAACTTTTGGAGCAAACATAACAAATTTTCATTATGAAGTTTTGTTACATACAATGCACACTATCGCAAACTATTTTATGCGCAGTCACTATCCTACTGTCAGGTAAGGGGCAAAGTGTTTGCAGAGGCAGATTTGTTCTCTTTGTGAACATATATTTGCATTGCAAACAAAATGTGAATAATTTTTGTATTAGCGACCAATATTACATTCTCCCAATTATGTGAAAGAATGCAGAGTACAAATTGCAGAAAAAATGCTACAATCAGCCACTCTTTTGCATTTGCACACTGCATTCTGATTTTGCAGAATGGCTTCAGGCCTTTTGTTTCTGAACACAGAGAACTGTTTCTAGCCCCTTGAATAGAGCTCGACCTGTATTATACAGCACAATGGGGGGCAGGTGGGGGAAGGCACATCTCCTCTACGCTTCACCTAACTTCCGTGTCACTTAGACACTATGGGAGTTGCAAGGAGTGCAGGTATATAATGCAGGTATGCAAATTATATAACCAGTGTTAAGCCTGTAGGAGTACTTCTTGTCATTGCTATATCTTATTATTCCACAAGCACCATGTTTGTGTGCTAGAATAATGACGTGTTTAATTGATAAATCAATCGTTAAATTCGGTTGAAAAAAGACAAAGTCCATCAAGTTCAAACCCTCCAAATTAAAACCCAGCATACACACACAACCCTCCACTCTTTCACACAAACCGTATATGCCCATAGCTATACTAACTCTAGAGTTTAGTATCAAAATAGCCTTTGATATTATGTCTGTCTAAAAAATCATCCAAGCCCCTTTTGCAAGCATCAACAGAATCAGCCATCACAACATCACCCGGCAGTGCATTCCACAACCTCACTGTCCTCACTGTGAAGAACCACCTACGCTGCTTCAAATGAAAGTCCTTTTCTTCTAGTCTGAAGGGGTGGCCTCTGGTACGATGATCCTCTTTATAGTATAAGAATACTATATAAAAAAGAAAATACACTTGATTCCAGGCCAGGACTGGCAATCTGTGGGTTCTGGCAAATGCCCGAGGGGCTGCTGTAAGATGCCACAGAAAGTGACTATTAAGTGGGCTGGTGGGGGCTGTTTGGGCCACTGTGTACTAGGAATGCCAGGGCCTGTTTTGAATCCCAGTCCAGTCCTGCTTGAAACTCAGAAGCCCAGGCCTGAAGCTCATGAGGGTAACTTTCACCATACTAGAAAGCAGCTATTCCTCTGCACACAATTAGCCAAGCAATAATCAAGTTACAACTGCAGTTTTTCACAGGCAGTAAAGGCAAAATTAATCTGTCTGCAAACAGATGGCTCGTTATAAAGCTGTTCCGTCAAACGTAACCTGCCATTTATCATCATAAATGCTTGTTAAGTTAAAAGCACCCATACTTTTTAGGAACTACTGATTTCATTGTGGTGAACGGTAAAGTAGTCATCTTCACCATCAGGAATTAAAAACCCTAACTTGAACTTGTGCTGAATCTGCTGAAAAACAAAAGGTTAATTATAATTTTACATGTTGTCATGTTAATTCTAATAAAGACCTATTGGGGTAGATTCATCAAAGAGTGAAGTTAAGAGAAGTTCCGCCACTCTGCAGCTCTCCATTCATTTCTATGGGATTTTTGAAGGTGTATTTATCAAAGGGTGAAATTTCACTTCACCCATTAATAAATATGACTTTCAAAATCCCATAGAAATGAATTGAGAGCTGCGGAATTTCCCTCTAGTGGCGGAACTTCACTCTTTGGTGAATCTACCCCATTGTGTTTCAGAGTGCATAATGATATATCTCTCTCCACTGACTCACAGGACGTCTGCAGGGGCCCATATATCAGTGCCCTTTGTGGAAAGTCCAATAAGTCAATTTTACAGTTTCATGCCTTGTTTGGGTAAATTATACAGGACGTATTTAAGGGCACCTGTTAGCTAAATATATTATCCCCAACCAAATGTGCAGGCTAATAGAGGTTGTGGGTAACAGCCACCAGCGCTAGGACACTCGTGAGAGTGGCCATGTCAATTCGAGTGAATGCGAAAATGCGCTTCTGGCATTCACTCATTATGTGCATATGTGTGCCCAACATGGCTACTTGCAACGGGAGCTCCCTTATGGTGAGGGTGGACTAGCTCTGGCAGGGGCAATTAAAACAACAAACTACTGTTACCCCCAATCTATTAGCCTGTACCTTTGGTTGAGGATAAGATATTTAGCCAACAGGTGCCCTTAAAGAACAATATTATATCTGTATAACATTCAGAATGAATCAGTAATGCATATCACAAAATGCATTTGGGATTTTTTTATTATATAGCTCTCTTCTGAAATAGACAATAGATATACTTAAAATAAAAGCCAATTGGATTTTAATATTTGGCGCTATTTGACTAACTGCATTTCATGTATGACTGGATTGTAATGGCACATGGGCTATTTCTGTATTACTTAAACCATTTGAAATGTAAATAAGTCCCCATTCACACATTCATTTATTGTTCAACTCATTTTGTGCTACAGAAAATAAACTCAGGGATGCTGGCATGCATGTTTTTGACCATATTTTATCACACAGAAAAATATATACTGTAGATAGATGATTAAATGTATAGATGGACAGACAAATAAATGCTGTACAGTAGCATTTCAGGAGACAATGACCAATACTTTTTCAGTGAGCTTGGGCATTCCCAGCAGGCAGAGAATCAAAGTTTATATATATTACATGCCAGACAGCAGGGCCGCCATCAGGGGGTGGGGGGGGGGACAAGTGTCCTGGGCCTGAAGGGGGGCCTGTCAGTGCTTCACTTTTCGAAGAGCCGGACCCCCTTGACTGCTCCGAAGCCGTGCCACTCCTTACAAAGTCCTGAACAGGCAGAATGCGGAAGTGCCAAACAGACAAAGTCCTTAAGCGGCAGAAAAACCCGAAAGGAGCCAACATTGATGTCCTGAAGCGGCGAAAAGACCTGAAGTCATGAAAACAGCTATAAATGAAGTCCTGAAGCCACACGCTCAATTCTACTGACACCAATGTGGGGTTTTTTAATCCCCTGGCCACCAATGTTTTATTTTAATACGTATAATATATAGGCCCCTGCCACCAATTGTTAAAAAAATATATTTTGTGTGGCCCCAATTTTTTTTAACTTGTAGGGGGGGGGCGTGACCACCAATGGCTTTTTATAACTTGCGTGTATGTGGGGGGGGGGGTTACCTTTTTTAGCGCTGATATCTGTGTGGTCTTTTAACTGTGGCGTGGAGTGGATCTAGGGTGGGGCCTGAGTGGGTGGAGCCCAGGGGGCCCCAAAAATTTTGTTGTACGGGGCGGCACTGCCAGACAGATATAGTATCTGTTTATGGGATACATAAAATGCCTTACAATATAATCTAGTTATATTTTAGTAGATACATTATAACCAGCTTTGAATCTACCATTATTGACAAAACCTAGGGTGGAAGACAATTCACTAGTCCTAGTATTGCCTGTTAATTAACTTCTATCCCACACGCTACACAAGGGCTGGGCCTTCAGGGCTAAGGACTGAATTTGCTAAATGTATAAAATGAGGATGTAATAACAATATTTATGATAATACAAATATATACAAATATTATTAAAAAATATATGATTATAACTAGAAGTGTAGTTATAGAAATTATTAACATTGTCCTATATTGCTGGACCACCAAATGAGCTTCTGCCATAAGTATCAGGAAGTTCCTGAACCTTAGCATTCACTACCCTACACCAGAAGCTTAAACTACAATGTGATATGGAGCTCATCCTGTGTTTTATAATCTGTGATTTCTTTGTCAAAAATAGTCTATTCTTAGGCAATTTGTAGGCAGTGACTGATAATCTTGTCAATGAAATAAGAAGAGCTTCTTCTCCTTTTGGGTCTGTCAAAGCTCTGTGAATGTATATAGCCATCTGTCTGAGGGTAATCAGAGCTGGAATAACTATGCTAACAAGCTCTTGGTGGCTCATAAAGTTAAGTGCTACAGTAGCCTTCAGATATCCACTGCACCAGATCAGTGAATGGGCAGCCATTAGTGCCTGGCTATCTATTGGGAAATTCAAGGCATAAACCATAAAATATAAGTTACACTAGGGATGTTGCATTTTCTCAGGCCAGGGGTAGAAATATATCAGCATGTACTTATATTAAACTTGCCAATTCCATGTATATACTATCTCAGGGCTGTCTTTTATTCATTTTAGTACTAAAATGTAATTCACAACAGTTAACCCCATCAGGTATATTTAAATAGTGATGTAATTCAAAACAGTTAACCCCATCAGGTACATTTAAATAGTCCACAGCATGGTTTCCTAAGGGGTAAATTGTGTACATATATTCAATAAAAATAGCATACTACTCACAGTAGTGGAACAATTTTTCTGTATAACCCCATAGCCCCTATTATCTGTGGAAAAAAAGAAAAATTGTTCCACTACTGTGAGTAGTATGCTATTTTTATTGAATATATGTACACAATTTACCCCTTAGGAAACCATGCTGTGGACTATTTAAATGTACCTGATGGGGTTAACTGTTTTGAATTACATCACTATTTAAATATACCTGATGGGGTTAACTGTTGTGAATTACATCACAGTGGGAGGAGTTGTTGGGTTTAAAGGTGTGTGCACAGTGTATGTAAGATTATCCTGATGAAGGGAGGATTGTTCCCCCCGAAACGTTGAATCTTTGGTGAAATAAAAGGGGAATCCCCCCAACTGCAAGAATATGTGTGTGCGGATCCGATTTCTTCAATACAATTGTCACTAAGGGACCTAGCCGGGTCTACGGGAGTCCAGCACCACATTCAGCAGTGTGAGTAAAATTGCGGGAGTGCGGTGGCAAAAATAATTGTATCCATCATATTTATGAAAAGTCATAAACTGTTCTGGGGAAATGGGTTGGTTGAAATTGCTGCTGAAATACTATTTCTGTGTTTCTGAGTGTCAGTTCACATGAGGAGATTCGGGGAGATTAGTCACCACAGTGACAAATCACCTCTTCTTTGGGGTGACTAATCTCCCAAATCCCTTCCCCTTTTCTTAGCTGGCTAAAATGAAAATTGCACAAAGCGCTTCTCTGGGGCAACTAATCCCCCTGAATCTTCTTGTGTGGACTGACCTAAAAGGGTCTTAGTATTAGGCTGAAAACAGCCCTGTGTGACTCCATTGTTTGCCCACAGTCAGCAAAGGAACCCTACATACTTATCCAAAATACGTGGGAGAACAAAGGGATTTGTATCATAAAGATGACACTTCCCCTTTAGATTAACTCTTAGTATGTTCTAGATGCAAGAGATATAAGCAACTTTTCTTCTTCTCTTTTCTCTGGATTTTCTGCTTAATTTGCTTTTCTCTGGAGCAGACACTTAAAATGCCATCTGGTTGCTAGAGCAACAGCCAGGCAGACTGAGATTTGTATTATTCTTATTATTTTAAACTGCTTATCTTTCTGTTCAGGCTTTTTCCTATTCATAATTTATTCTGACAAAAGGCCAGTTGCTAGGATGAACACATAACAGTCTAAAGGTGGCCATAGACACAAAGATAATATCATACAAAACTAATTGTCATACAATATTCGGTGTGTGTATGGTGGGAAACGAGCTTGTTGATCAGGTTGGACGGAAAACTTTGATCAGGTGCCTTTGAAGGAACCCAAACATTTTTACTGCTGAATCGCCAGATACAGGTAGATTTCTATTGATTCATCTCTACAAGTGTGTGTTGAAACGAATATAAGGTAATTGTTATGTCTATGGCCACCTTTAATTCCACACTGCAGAACAATAATCACAATGAGACTGCTATATGGTTGCTAGGCTCACCAATCTTAGCAACTGGATATTTGATTTTAATGTCAGAATATAACATGCAGAACAGTACAAACTAATCAAAAAACAAAAATGATGAAAAAAAGCAAAAATAAGTTTTGAATGACTTGCTAACTAAACCCTTGTCAGAGGGATGCATTGGCATTAATACAGCAGGGATGGGATCATAAGTTCAATTCCAACCAGGGCACTTTATCTACACTGAGTTTGTACGTCCTTTTACAGTTATATGGGCCTTAGATTGTATGTTCCACTTGGGCAGGTAAATTTTATATACCTTCTATATGTAACTTCTATAGCATTGAGGATTATATTAGTGATTAGCTCCACATCCTATAGCTTTTGCCTAACATTGTTAGTCACATTTACACTTACATGAATTAGCCGGACAGCGGAGGCATAGGAAATCCTTTATTTGCCCTTTTTAGCTTCTTTCGGAGAATATTAAACAGTTCAGTGACTTTGAAAGCTTCCCGTGTAACTGGGCAGAAACGCAAATGTTGTAAAACTTGAGTTTGGGAAAATTTATAGCCCACGGTCATTATTTAATTTTATAATGAATAGAAAGCCTTACCCAGAGTTATACACATAGATCAATGAGCTGAAAATGAGAGCAGTTTTATACAGAGTATTAATATACAAAACCACAGCCCTGGTGGATACTGGAATAATATTATTGCAGCTTAATCCTTAAAACAGATACTGGTGCCTTTTAAATACTTGCAACAAATAATACACACAAAAACATGCACAGACCTGGCACTTTTTCTCAGTAGTGTATAATACATACTCCCCACCCCATTGGGCCTTTGACTGTTATAGGGTATAATACATAAAAGATTCAGAAATACACTAATGGCACTGCACTAATGAATTGCAACCAATCAATAAATGTTTGGTTGCTATGGGTAATAACACAAGTGCAACGTTTACTGTACTTGTCAATTTTCCTTTAAAAGGGGCAGTTTAGGAGAAAGGAGAACCTTATACATGGGCATGTAAGCTGATGACTCAATATGGAGGGCTGAGTAAGTAGTTTTTATTGATTTAGGTATGACCAGCTTTAAATAATACCAATAATGACTAATGGAATGGCTCTGACTGCTCAGTGGATTGTACAGAGCTGTAAGTAACATTGAATTGGGGACATTGGCTTAGAGAGGATATTTAAAAACAGATTTAACAATGCACAGTTTAGGGAATAAAATATGTCTGCTTAGGTAGAGGGTAGGAGAGAGGAAGCCTATGCGGGCAGCACTGTTTTCAAGGGGTAAAGCAAGAACCTGCAGCCAGAGCCAGTAACAGTAGAGCAGGGTGCTAAGTGCGCTTTGGGTCCTACGGGAGAAAAGCGCTTTACAAATGTTGTTTGTTGTTGTTGTTGTAAGTGCAAAAAACATGGTAGCAAGCTGCTATAAATGTGACGAGCTGCTGTGTTTTCCAGAGAAAAGCCCCATGCAAAAATATCAGATTAGGGTTGCCACCTGGCCTGTATTTTCGATGGTTAATCCCAATGTTATTAATAAGACAAAAAGATAAATATATAGGAAGGCCAGTATTTTTTTCAAGAAAAGGTGGCAACCCTATCTCAGATAAAAACTGTAAAACTAATTAAAGGAACAGTAACACCAAAAATGAAAGTGTTTGAAAGTAATGAAAATATCATGTGCCGTTGCCCTGCACTGGTATATCCAATGTATTTGCTTCAGAAACACTAATACTATAGTTCATATAAACAAGCTGCTGTGTAGCAATGGCGGAGATTGAAAAAAGTCTATATGGCACAGGTTAAAGGAAAACTATACCCCCAAAATTAATACTTGAGCAACAGATTCTTACCAGAATCTTAACAAACTGGAATATATATTTACGTAAATATTGCCCTTTTACATCTCTTGCCTTGAACCACCATTTCATGATGGTCTGTGTGCTGCCTCAGAGATCACCTGACCAGAAATATTTCAACTGTAACAGGAAGAAGTGTGGAAGCAAGACAGAACTGTCTGTTAATTGGCTCATGTGACCTAACTTTATAGTTTGTTTGGTGTGTTTGTGTGCACTGTTGAATTATACTATTTGGGGGAGAATAGTCGCTTGGCGACAAATAGCCTTTTTCGATTAATCTCCCCGCCAGCTAGAACCTAAATCGCCGGTGGAATGGCACTCGGAGCACTCCATTTTCCGAAGTCGCCCGAAGTTTCCTTGTGAGGCAATTTCGGCCGACTTCGGAAAACGAAGTGCTCTGGAGGCAGTTCGGGGAGATTAGTTGCCCAAGAAATTCTGTTTATTATGCTAATTGCACTACTGTATTACTGAACCACTATGTTCACTCTCGCCATAAATAATCAGAAGAGTATACCAGTTTGTTCCTTACACATATAACAGTATGGGCAATATTTATCATCCCATATTTCTATTGCTGCAATAATCTTGGTCGCTCTTTGATAAAATTTAATTTATCAGTATAATGCCATATCTTACTTGTGTATACCGTATACTGTTTAAAGGAGAACTAAACCACCCTGTCCACCCTTCTAATAGATAACTCTACTTCACAAGACCCGTTTCCCATCTCTGGAGGTAAATAGAAGTCCAGCTACCCCCATAACTGCTCTCTCTGGGTAATGACAATGTATATTCACACAATTACACTATTTAAAATTACATAGCTGTGGAGATTTCAATGATGGGAAATTACAGATTATTGGAGCCCAATGTGTCACTACTTAGAAGGTAACCATTGATTGGGCAAACAGATGAACATAGGACCATACATGTGTATTGTTCTTTTCATTCAGGCTGACCACTCAAACAACTGTAATAGCACGAAGCATGAATAATGAAGAGTGATCAAAAGGCAATTTCCTCCTTAAGCAATATTAATACAAAAAAGTTCAATGAATTGGGTGATATTATCCCAGCAATATCAACTAACAATTATTGAATCTGGACCATTGACTACTTTCAGAACAAATCAAGACACTGGTTATTGACGAAAAATGGAAATCATTTCTAGCAAGATATATTTCATACCCTTTAGACGCCATTCAGACTCATTGGCAGCAACCAGTGAAAAACAGTACAGTTTAATTTACAGCTCTTCATTCTTGGGTGGGGAATGCTGGCTGTCAGCTCCTGCTACGGAATTCATTACAAATTCCATTTCAAGTATTTGAATCCCACAATTCATTGTGTAAATGGAGGGAGGCAGAACATATTGAACTGCTCTGGAATAAAAAGATGCAATTTATTGTTTCGGAATGTGGAATGTAACCCATCCAGTGTCACAGGGCCTTATATAACATGGAAACACAATGCCCTACTGGCACATATAGGCATATAAAGTGGAAAGAATGATCTTACTGCTATAGTAGCCACCCTCTTAACCCAACATATACTGGCCTACAGCACTAGATATTAATTTGACAGCATAGGCATTAACCTTTACCAATAGGTAAGGAAAATATTACATAGCATGTTAGATGGGAACTTGCCTTATGGTAATTGTGTTTGTACTCCAGTAAATATGTCTCCTTCTTCAGTAAGACTGCAAAGCTGGTGTACACTTCTGATTGTACTCCAGCTATGCCCAACATAAATGCCAACATTTATCTATCAATAGCTATAATCAGCATCTACAGAATCTAGTCAAATTTGCCAGCAGGAGGCAAAATACTGCTGAAAATTTCATACATTTGAGGTTCATATCTGGCCCAATATGTTGAATGTAATACAGGAAATATTCACACTGTAGATAACCCCCTTGCCACGCTTGGATGTGTATAGAATTCAGTGAGTGAAACAAATGAAATAGCCCCGGAGGTCAAAGAACATACCTCTGTTTATGGTTACATGTATTTATGCAAGTTTGCAGTTTGAATTAGGGCAAAGCATTAATGACCTGGATGTCTGAGTCTGTAGAAACAGTGCTAGAGTTGCATTGTAAGGTCAACATCAGCAGTGGCTTTGGTGTGTCTGCCAGGCAGCTCTGCTTTATGGACTACAATGATGTTCTACATACATATAGCAATTTATTTGCTTGGTGGCCACCTTCCTTTTCCGGTTGATTATAATACTGGCCTTTTATGATTCATCTGCTTTTGATTGCTGTTTTCCACACGCACTACACAAGTTATTTCTTTGAATGACAGTAGCCTCAATTCAGTACAGTTGTTTTTATACATTTATACCTTAAATGGTGATGATGATGATTATCCAGCTGACTTTAACATATTATTGTTTATTCATATTAAACAAACCAAAATGGTAAAGCTTGACAAATTGACAATGATCAACATGATCAACAAGGACATGGACTTAATTTTCAGTTAAAAATGTAGGTTGTGCACTCACTTCTAAACCTTTTATCATAGACTAGTGCATGTGTTACAAAGTTGTATTTTACAATTTAATTTTCCGTGTCACATTGGGGAGGGGGAACCCCTTTGCACTTCCTATTCACTAAAAAGGCAGCTTACTGAGTATAGAATAACAAAAAGCATCCTGCTCCAATCCCTGCCCCAAAGCTTCAGAGCTGTGACCTCTTTTGTTGCCTTGGAATTCTTTTCTGTGCAGCAGCAATGTGTACAGGCAAGCAGGGACTACTGTCTGCAAGTGCAATGTGTAAGGAAGGAATGACCAAGAATTTGAGATCCTGGTGGTGGATGGGAGTGGTCAGACTATTGGATCGCATTTCGTCTGTACAAATACTACTTAAGAGCTAATCTGCTTTAGTGTTCTCCACCAAACCTCTCACCCCCGATGCCAGGACTTCCACTGTATGCATTTAACTTTTCCTTTTCCATGTCTCTCTTTACCATGTTCAGATACATTCTGAGCTGTAATTTAATTTTCAGCATGATGCCTGATATTGATAGAAAGATACTGAAGAACGGACTGCCTGATACAGAATAATGTAAAAGGCAATCCAAGGTAATTAAAAAGGAAAGAGAACAATTTCTTATGTTTCAGTAGAAGGCAAAAACTCAGGTTGGCAGAGACAGCCTATGTACTGAACTACACTGCAAAACAGGGAGATCTGCACTATATAAAGTAGTACAGACTGTGCAGTAAAACATTATAGATTGTTACAGAGAATTAGACTAGCAAACATTATAAACTTCAGGAAGATTCTGCACTGTTTACAGTACTGCACATTCAACTGTCAAACACTATATATTGGGGCATATTCATCAACACTGGAGACAAATGCCATTGGTGATCAGCAATTAGATATGAAAGTAACATACAAGTAAGAAAACAAGAACAACGATCTGGTTGCTGTGGGTATCAATGGTGATTTCCGTCTCCAGTGTTAAAAAATATGCTCCTCTGTGTTGTACACATATAATAGAGTACAAAACACCACAAAGAGCTACCCACTGAAGAGCTTGCATTGTTTATTTATTCCTCCCCATTCTACACCATATTTGAATCCTGCACTAACAACTAAATGTAGTCACTAAGTACTATTTAGTGATTGTTCTATTGGAAAAAACCCAGGGGGTTTCTGGTCTTCAGGACACAGCAGAAATGAAGAACTGGTACTGTTATTTATCAACTGTCAGATTTAGAAATCATGCCTGGGGATCATCATTGACATTTTATCCTGACATTTGCATCATATTAGCTGTTATTTTCCCACAATCTATGTAGTGATTTACTAATCTAAGTACAGGTATGGGATCTGTTATCTGGAAACCAAATGACATAAAGGCCATCTCCCATAAACCCAATTTTATCCAAATTTGAAAAAATGATTTCCTTTTTCTCTGTAATAATATAATAGTCCCTTGCACTTGATCCAAACCAAGATATAATGACTCCTTATTGGAAGCAGAACCAGTCTATTGGGTGCATGTAATGTTTACGTGATTTTCTAGCATAGTTTAGGTTTGAAGATCCAAATTATGGGAAGCTCCAGTATCCGAAAAAGGTCCCGAGCATTCTGGATAACAGGTTCTATACCTGTACTCCTTGTCTAGACACTACTAGTATTTTAAGCTGAATAAACTCAGAGTGTGCTTTAGAAATATAAGGTATATCAGGTGCTGGTTGGTTGAACTCTGTCACCAATGTGCGACTGTGCAAATACTAACACAAAATCACCACGAGGAAGTGCCTAACAAACATTGAGTCTGCAGGAGTTCTTATGCACTCATCAAAACAGTTTCTGTGGTTTTTAGTTAGAAGCCTCCATTTTCCTTGCAAAGAAGCTGTACTGCCGTACTGACAGTCAGCATACAAAAAAGCCATCCCAGTGTGAAAAGCCAACACAAGTAAACAGGGAACAATGCAAACATTAGGAGATGGGCGAATGACCAGGCTAGCAGTTGACCCCCTGTGCCTTGATAGTTTGACTTTCATTATTATGGCCACCAAAAAAGGTCATATGTTTTTCACAGATGTAGTCAGGGATGTCTTAGTGGTGACAGGGCAGTGTGACAATACAGACTTTTGTGGGACCCCAGTAGTTATAAATGGTAAAACTTTTACTATGTTGAACTGCACGGCCAAACTAAGCTAGAGTGTTGCTATTTAGTCCCAGGATCTCTTTCATTTTCACTACACTAATTCCTGGGCGGTAACTCAAAGCAGTTTATATATTAGTAAATCTTAGCAACAAAGCTTACAATCATGACTCCGTAAGTCCAATGCACGCTATACTATTCATTTTGCATGCAGTATTTGACATAATTTGAACATTTTCCTGGTAACGTGGACAATATTAAACTGTTTAAGTCCTGTTAAGGATGGGTTAATATAAGGGGTATGTAGAGAGTGAAAGTCACTATACAGTCGGATATTTTAGCAGGAAACAAAGCGCACACAAAGCAAGTGCAGAGATGGCAACAGTTTAAGTTCTGCATTATTATCCAGCATTTTAATGATCAACTCTAGATATCAAACAGCTGTCACTTGCAAAATACACAGCAAACAGATCCTGCCTGTTTTAGAGGAGAATTGCTCCTAACCAAGGGATTATATATTCAACAGAGACCCCCAAATGCATTGCTCAGAGAAAAGAAATGGATATGCTATCAGATATATGTATTCCTTGCCTGAGCGATTTAGTCATTAGGAGTCATAAATAGGAAATCAGTCACCGAGCAACTGTGCATACGGTACAACCTGTCTCTGCCAGACAGAATAATGAGAAGTCTCTTTTACTGAGACTTTACAACACATCACTGCAATGAAAGGCAAGCAGGCTGGCAATTTTATTGGACTGAGCCACAGCACAATTTCTTCATGGTACCCTCGGGAAGAACGGTGTCACCACAAGGGTTTCTGGAGCAGCTATTGCATATCATTCCCACACACTGCTGGGTTATATACATCAGCCTACAACCATCGACTGAGACAACAAAAAGCTGACATTCTATGAGCCAATAAATATGCCCCAACAGGGCATTTCAGGCTCTGCCAAATTCTGTCAGAACTGTCCCAGGCACCAAAAGGAAAATAACTGGGCATGGGGGCAATTACAGGTGTCATTCCAGTCTAGAAATATGGCAAAAGTCTGTAAACAATGTGCAGAGTTGCTTTAAAAAATAAACATAGATGTTACAATGTAACAGTATTTTACAAAAAGTAAAAATGTAAATTCCAAATGCTATGAAGATCCAATTCCTATGAAATAATTTTTCACTGGCAAATATCACCCTACTATACCTGCTATACTAGTCACAGTCCGTTCCCAGAGGCTATTATCCCACTGCTACTATAGGCACCATCTCTCCAGAGTCTCTGCCATACCTGCAGCCTCACAGCCAAAGTCCCTTCCCTAACCAGAGACTATCCACACCGCTGCAATAAAGTGCTGCCTGCATAGACCTGAGGTACATTTGCTGCACTTTCCCTACAACTGCTCTCGGTGAAGCACCACCATGCTTAGACCCCCACAGGACCCCACAACCACCCACCCCATTAAAGTAAACTATGCTACAACAGTGAATATAAAATGCAATGGTTGCCCTTCAGGCTGGGCAAGCAATTTAGAAACTTACAGCCTCCTGTCCACTGGGTCCAGCTGCCAGTGCATGGCCATGGAGAAGCCGAACAAGCTCCCAGGGTCCCCGCTTTTGGAGATGACATTCTCAGTATCCAAGTTAAAAGCAGCAATGAATGTGTAGCAGTAGCCAAGCAGCAGGTTAATCCGAGCCACCATGAGTTGCATGTTGCAGCGTTATATTATTTTCCCAGTGGTACTGACAAGTGACAAATCCTTGGGTATCTCCCAGGTTCCTCTCTTGCCCCCCTCCTTGTGCCCTTTTCCCTGTCCCACTTCTGCAGGCTCACACTGAATGGGACTGTTGTTCTCCAGAGAGTAAAAGGTTTTTATATGAATTACTGAGGCAGGCAAACCCCGCCCTGCTGCCCAAACCCACAGCCTGGGGATCCGTTCTTTTCTTCTTTCTCCTAGGGCTTCCCCGCCCAGCACATTGATTGCCTGGTTCTCCTGTGCTTGCCTGACTCTCCTGTGCTTGCCTGACTCTCCTGTGCTTGCCTGACTCTCCTGTGCTTGCGGGGCTTGTGAGCAGGTGTGCTGTCAGTGCAAAGAGAGCATTCAGGGAGGGTGTTGCTTAGACTGGGCAAGCCAGTGCCTTGGCTCAGCTCCAAGCTGCCTTTCTGAGCCTCAGGTAGCACAAAGTCTGTCTGTGTCGATCATGTACCTCATAAGCCTGTGCTGCTCAAGGCAGATTTAAGATCCTGGTCAGCCTTGGACAAAGTTTAGATTGGTGGTCTCCCCTCCTCCTACAACAGCAAGTGTTACTATCTCACCCCTTTAAGGGCTCTTCCAGACGAGGAGATTGCAGGGAGATTTGTTGCCTGCAACAAATCGCTGTGTGTTTGGGGCAACAAATCTCCCTGAATCTTTTCCCCCAGTCTTGCGCCCCCGCTAAAGAGTAAAGTTGCCTGCACCTATTCACGTGCGGCGCTTTTGAAAATCGCTCGAAAATGCCCCAAATGCGCAGGCAACAAATCTCCCTGCAATCTCCTCGTCTGAAAGAGCCCTAATACCAGCCATATATTGAATCCACATCCTACATGACTAGCTAGCAATTAATTTAGATGTATGCTGCATGGCTGCCCATAAATCAGGTCAGTCTGCAGCATGCAATAAAATTAATTGCTTATCATCCTTGCAAGATGTGTATTCAATATGTGGCTAGTATTAAGGCTGATGCAACACAAATATTTATCGCCCATGCAAAATATGCACTACCATGAGCAACAAATCTACCAAAAATGCTTATTTACAAGCATTGTTAGTGGGAGAAAACAGTTTCTCAGAAGTCACCCAAGTTGCTTTGCAGGGAAACTTAGGGTGACGAATATATTCCAATTTACATTATTGGTGGTAGGAAAGCATTTTTAGGTGATATGTTGCTTGCAGTGGCACAGAGCTGTCAACATAAACTGCAGAGATGTTGGGATATCATACATTGTGCGTAACATCGCCTAAATTTTGTGGGTGTGGTTTGTGACATAACTGAGTTTGTGCACAATACGCAGTGAAGTCAGGAGTGTTGACAGCTCCGAGTAGTTCAGATTTATCACAGGTGACAAATTTCTCTGGTACCAACCCTAACTACAACCCCCTTCCCAACCATAATGCTTTCTCCCCCCCCCCTCACCCCCAGATGTGAGGCAGGGGCTTTTCCGGCTGAAGGTCTAAAGTCTTGTGAACTCCCCTTAAGCTGGCTATAGACAAAAATATCCGATCAATGAATCAACGAACAATCGGAAGTCCCCATCTCCCGACCTGCCACTAACCATTCACATCATCGGATCTTTGCATCTATGGCCAGCTTTACTCTATGCTAACAGGTCCAAGCTCTGGGCTGCCTCCTCCATCCAACCTGAAGGGTTAAATGCAGATTAGTAAATGCAAAATAGTGAAGGCTTGTTCAGCCCCAGCAAAGTAGGAGGAAGGGCTCATTGATTGTGTTGCAAAGGAGAGGGTGGAGGGAGATTGTTGGAGGTTTTGAATTTATTCAGCGGGGGAGGAAACCGGGATTGTGGACCTGTCAAAGAAGAGTAAGAGGAGTTTGCAAAACTTACACTAGAGTTGCTACATGTTAGGTTTTGACACAAACAGTTCAGTTTTTCTTGGGCCTGTTTGGGTCTCAGTTATATGTATGGTTTATACAGTCTTGTGAATCCCGAATGATAATTTGGCCAATTAATGAAAAACATTTAAAAATTCACTGTGATTTATATAGTGAATAAAGTACCCCCTCTTGTAAAATATAAGGATATTATAAGTTACCGAGGAGTTTCATGACCATATAAAAGCACGAGGCCAAAGGCCTCATATTTTGCAACTGGGGGTACTTTATTTATTATAATACACAAGTTTCAGTGAGTCATGTGACAGAAATGACATCAGAACTCACCGTTTATAACTGATGACATCAGAACTCACCGTTTATAAGGATATAATTTACAAGATATTTACGGCTTTTGTGTATTATATATATATATATATATATATATATATAAAAATCACAGTGAATTTTTAAATGTTTTTCATTAATTGGCCAAATTATCACTCGGAATTCACAAGACTGAAAACCATACAAATAACTGAGACCCAAACAGGTCCAAGAAATACTGAACTGCAGGGGACACAGGAGTATGCACATTATCGTACCTGAATGGGGCATCCAGACATGCCCAAGCAGATCTGCAAGCTGAGTTATTAATCACATGACCTCTGCATGAAACAACATGTATATTTTTGTGTTTATTGAAATCAATAAAATTATAATAAAAAAATAAAAGCAACAACATCTTACCATCTAATTTGTGACCAGCTTTAGGAAAATATCATGATTTCTGCTTTTAAATGTTGATGGGCCCTGGTAAATTCATGCCTCTAGAAGATCGGCCACTGTTGTTATATGTGGAAGCACAACAGTTAAAGGGAAAAAGTAGTTACAAATTCCACTGGGTCACTACCTTACCTCTTATCTAAGTGCTTCATTTGTGTGTCTAATAAATTATATCCACTGTACATTTGAAGAATTCAGCCTACTCATTCTACTGCTGGAATCATAATGGCTGGGGAAGTGATCAGTGGTGAATCATCTTAGAAATCCTCTTTATCATGTTCTAGCGTATTTCCTTGGCACATACTGGGTCCACACCTTAGCACTCCTGTGAATGCAAGCTGTTCTGAGGGTATGTTGGGCATGGAACACATATAATGCTTTCCAAACAGTTACAAAACTGGAGTTATGTTTTTGCTTTCAGCAGGTGGAAGGGAAGCAGTTTTCCTCTGGGCTCCCCATTGTCAGGACTTTGTAATGTATGATGCCAAGAACAGCAGGAAGTGGTATGAGGCAGAGTTAATCTCTTCCACCATCATAAAATATGCAACGTGACACATACTGAAGGCTGCAAAGATTTATACCAAACCACTTTCCCTATTAAATCATAAT
>CM044448.1:69213983-69261750 GCA_024363595.1 Xenopus borealis
AACTTAAAAGGGGGTCCTGACCATCAATAGCTTTTTATAAGTTGTGTGGGGGGGGGGTTACCTTTTTTAGCACTGATGTCAGTGTGATCTTTTAACTGTAGTGTGGAGTGGGTGGGATCTGGGGTGGGGCTTGGGACCCCATGATTTCTCATGGCAGCCCTGCATACATTTAATATAATGGAATCAGTCAGCGATTGCATTTTCTGACATTTAAAACTTCATTTTAACACAAGTCCAATGCATTAAAACGCAAAATTTTGTCCCCTCTAGTACCTCCTCCTTCCAGTACAATGTTAACTATTTATAATGCTTTATTAAAAAATACCTTAAAATATCTTCATCCGGTTGTGCAGGGTCAGTGTGATATGGCGACATGCCCTCAACTTTATCATATGGGCACACCTTACATCTCCTGACCCGATTTAGCCTTAAGCTGGAAGTCAGTTTCTGCGCTGCTATAGAGGATTTATGGCTGACCTGGGTGCTGCCTTCGCAACATTAAAAATAATTAACATTGTGCTGGAAGGAGGAGGTTCTAGAGGGGGCCTTTCCTTGGTAAAAGCTTGGAGAGGGAATTGGAGAAATGGTTGACGCTTAGTAAAACTATATGTCACCTTTTTCCCAGACCCCTAGAGACGTGTCATGTGGATGGCTTGAGAAGTTGCTCGTGACACATTTTGATCCATGACTTAGGAGTATACATAGCCTACTTCAGAGTCAGGAATTCAGGGTCCGTTTTTACCTAGGTCCTGGTTCCCCCACTCAGAGTTATGGGCAGTATTATCTTAGCTTCCGCCTCCCTTTGATCCTTCCCTTCTCGGCACAGTAAGTCTCAGTTTCTGTTTCCCATTCTTCCCCTTCAGCTTGTCTGCCTTCACTTCCGGTTTCGGGTGATGCGGAGCTTCAGAGGAAGCTGACCTCGGAGTGCGCTCTCAGGAAGACGATCGGCGGTAAGAGGCATTGACAGCTGAGGGTAGGAGGCGGGAGGTGGGGGGATGCGTGGAAGCAATGCGTCCCAGGCTGAAGCGCAGGGCTGGCTGCCTCCTTCAACATGGCATCTCAGGCTGGATGGATGCAGGCTTGACGGCCATTTTGGGGGAGGGTTTTTTTACTCTTGTAGTGAGCTTTTAAAAGAAGAACAGCCTCACTACTGGGGAAACTCTTTCCCAGACCTGCTGCTTGGTTCCTTCTTATTGGTGAGAGGTGAATTTTTGGCAGGGTTCAATGCATTTTATTTGGCTTAGGGGATAACAGGGAGTTGTTTTCATTGTCTTGTAGTTGTAACTGTTGTAACTTATAGGATGGATCATTCAGCCTCAGGTGCCTCTGCCTTTCAAGCTAGGTAAGTCCCTCCTTAGGTTGTGATTTTGTAGTTGTTGGTTCCTTTTTATATCTCTCTTCTCTTTCTCTCTCTTCCTTTTGGCCTTAGCTTGCCTGAAGACTCTCTTCATAGAAAACGCAAAACCAAAGTGTCAGGGCCCGCAGGCGGATGTTGAAGTGTGGACCAAGGAGGAAGTACAAGTTCGTGGTAACAGAAGGATGAGGCAAAGGCGAAGTCAGATTCCAGGCAAGAGGTCGGTTCAGGCAGCAAGTATCAAGGTCAAGAGTCCAGGCAAGAGGTCGGTTCAGGCAGCAAGTATCAAGGTCAAGAGTCCAGGCAGGAGGTCAAATAGCAAAAGTACAATCAAATAAGCGCACCCAGGAACACAGAAGTAGAACCTATAATCGGGCAAGGACTACAGCCTCTGATTCCCCTTAAGTAGGCCCAGATTGGCGCCAAAACGCACGCCACGGCGCGCACGCCGACGCTCTGGCGCGAGCCGACGCCTTGACGAGCGCGCCGGATAGGACGCGCGCGCCCAAGTTGACGCCGGCGCGCCTGCGCCGATTCCGACGCGGCGACGAATCGGCAGGTACCCTGACACAAAGGGAATCAGTTACAAATGTCCGAGTGTGTGGAATGTTTCAAGCCTCCTCTATTAGGCAAAAAGTTTTGTGATACCTGCTGGAAGGATCTTTGCAGGTCTGCATCTGACACGGCAGGTGACAAAGAGACCTTGGAGGAGAGTCAGGTACCCACTCGGGAAACATGGAGAACGAATGAGGATTCTTCTGAGGAAGAGACTTTGTCACATGATATTGCTGATACCTTTACGGACTCAGATGATGAATCTGAGACCTTAAATGAGTCGTTTGATTTTGCTTTAGTGTCTCCCCTGATCAGAGCTCTGAGGCTCACTCTAGGAGTAGAAGAGGAGGGGGAAGCTTCTAAGACTCCTAGGGTTTTACCTACCCCATCCAAGAATCGACAGACGTTCCCTTTGTTTGGGGAGGTGGCAGATCTAATTAAGGCAGAATGGCAGAAAGCTGCCAAGAAGGTTTCATTTGTCTCTTCAGGCACTAGGTTTGCTAGACCATATCCTTTTAAGGAGTCGGAGGTAAAAGATTGGACCAGTCCTCCCTCAGTAGACCCCGCAGTCATCCTTTTGGCCAAGAAGACAACCTTGCCAATTGAAGATTGTTCTGCCTTAAAAGATCCGATGGACAGAAGAGTGGAATCGGACCTTAGAAAGGCCTTTATGGTGGCTGGAGCAGCGTGTAAGCCAGCAGTCGCCTTAGTATCTGTAGCAGGGCCGGGCCAGGCTGAGCGGGCGCCCCAGGCAACTCAACCGGCCAAGGCGCCCCCTCAATCACGCGTGCAGGAGACGTGCGCAGGAGATGCGTGCTTACCGGCTGCTTCATGGATGCTCTACCCAGGCGATGCTCAAACAGGCGCAGGACTGCCGAAGTGCTGCTCTCCCCCTCCCTTCACGTATGCGCAGCCATGCGCACGCGCTCAAACAGGCGCAGGGTTGCCGTGCCGACGAGCTAAGCTGGACTAAGGGGTAGGCAGCAGTGAAAGGTACGTGCCCAAAGCTTTGCGCCCTAGGCACGTGCCTACTCTGCCTACCCCTAGTTCCGGCCCTGATCTGTAGCCAAAGCCATGTCCTGTTGGATAGAATCCATTGACAAAGCGGTTAATGATGGGGCAGATGTAAAAGAGATTTCAGCAAGCCTAGCAGAGCTGAAAATAGCGGCAAGCTTTATTTCAGAGGGGGCAGTGGATCTTACAAGGCTGTCTGCCCGTTCTATGGCAAAATTGGTCGCAGCCAGAAGGGCCCTATGGCTTAGGTCATGGTCAGCAGATACCTCATCGAAGATGAGTCTGTGCACTCTACCTTTTGAAGGTGCTTGGCTTTTCGGTGTTAAATTAGATGAGGTTATAACTAAAGCCTCAGGAGGTAAGAGCCAATTTTTACCACAGGAGAAAAAGAGACCAAGATATCAACCTTTCAGGTCTTTTGGCTCTAGATGGGCAGCAGTGA
This sequence comes from Xenopus borealis, assembly GCA_024363595.1. Classification (NCBI taxonomy): domain Eukaryota; kingdom Metazoa; phylum Chordata; class Amphibia; order Anura; family Pipidae; genus Xenopus; species Xenopus borealis. Next base: position 69,217,349 of record CM044448.1, read on the forward strand.
TGGGTTCCTCCCACCATTCTTTGAGGGGAAATAGGGAGACTTTTAAGCCCTTTGCATGGAAGAAGGGTCATTACACCGGGTCAAGAGGTTATAAGTCCAGGCGGGTTCAACAACCTAAGAAATCTTCCTGACTATCCGTCGGCGAGAAGCAAAGTGGGAGCCAGGCTGGGAGAGTTCTATCAGGTCTGGCAAGACTCCATCTCAGACCAATGGGTTCTAGACATTCTAGCAAGAGGCTATCATCTAGAATTTTTCTCAGTCCCGTTAGAAGACAAATTTGTAGTCTCCCCTTACCCAGTCTCAAGAGAAAAAAAAAGAAGCCTTGGAACAGTACGTTCAATGGCTTTTAGAAGTGAGAGCGGTGGTCCCAGTTCCTCAAGAGGAGCTAAACAGGGGTATTTATTCTATCCTGTTTTTGGTAAAGAAGTCTTCAGGAGGCTGGAGACCAATTCTGAATCTCAAGGAGGTGAACAAATATCTGAAGTATCAGAAATTCAAGATGGAGTCAATTTTTTCCATTATCTCAGCAGTTTTACCAGGGGACTGGCTTCTGTCTATAGACCTCCATTATGCATATCTCCATATTCCAGTCATAGAAGCACATCAGCGATTCCTTCGCTTTTCTCTAGCAGGAAGGCATTTCCAATTCTGTTGCCTCCCGTTCGGTCTGTCAACATCTCCAAGAGTGTTTTTCAAGGTCTTGGTCACCCTGATAGCGGCCTTAAGATTGGAAGGGATTTCCATTTGGCATTATTTAGACGATATTCTGATGTCAGCAAGAAGCAAGGAAACGCTCATTCTTCAGCGGGAGTGAGTTTTGCAGTATCTACAGGCTCACGTCTGGTTGATAAACTGGGAGAAAAGTCAGCTTACCCCATCTCAGTCTACAATATCTAGGAGCAGTGTTCGACACCAGAGGGGGAAAGGTATCACTCCCTCTTCAGAGAGCACGGGTCTTAATTTGTCAAACTACAGGTGTATTAGAGAAGACTCATGTCTCAGCCCAGGAGCTAATGTCTTTGATAGGCTCCATGGCCGCAACCATCCCAGTCACGAGATGGGCCAGGTGGCACATGAGGCCAGCACAGTGGCTCTTTTTGGACCATTGGGACAGAATCAAGGGAGATTGGAGTCAGCAGATTCTAGTATCTCTAACATTCAAAAAGTCACTCAGATGGTGGCTATCAATAGAGAGTCTTCCTCTGGTCCAGCCTCAGTGGAAGATTCTAGTTTCAGATGCGTCAACGAGGGGATGGGGAGCACATCTGGAAGAGGAATGGATCCAGGGTCTGTGGTCTTCACAGCAGAAAAGAGTCCCTTCCAACATATTAGAGATCAGGGCAGCAAAGAATGCTCTGTTTTCCTTTGCCCAGGATCTGCAGGGTTCCTCGGTCAAGATGCTAATAGACAACATTTCGGCAGTATCATCTGTCAGGAGACAAGGAGGAACAAAGAGCAGAGCTCTGCTTTTAGAAGTCAAACCAATTGTGACTTGGGCAGAGAAAAATCTAGTCTCGCTGACAGCAGTCTACCAACCAGGGAGAGAGAACCTGAAAGCAGACTTCTTGAGTCGGAATGTACTGTTGGTCCATGAGTGGTCTTTACATCGGGATGTATTTCAGAGACTGGTGGAGAAGTGGGGTCTCCCAGAAATAGATCTCATGGCATCAAACAACAACACCCAGTGTCCGATTTTCTTTTCCAGGAGGTTCTGTCCCAGGGCAAGAGCAACAGATGCTCTTCTGCAATCTTGGAAGTTTCAGCTGATGTATGCCTTTCCCCCATTCTCACTCATGCTTCAGACTCTTCTGAAGGTTATTCAGGAGAGAGCAGAACTAATCTTGATTGCTCCCAGATGGCCACGCAGGCCATGGTACCCCTATTGTTAGCAATTGCACCACCATGGCTTCTTCCCAGGAGGAGGGATCTGTTATGTCAAGGACCGGTCCTACATCCAAATCCAGAAGCCTTATCTCTTCAGGCCTGGAGATTGAGCGCAAGAGACTGGGGGCCTACGGTTTTTCGGAAAATTTTATTTCTACTCTCTTAAGATCTAGGAAGCCTTCTACTTCTACAACTTACTACAGAATCTGGGAAAGATTCATGGAATGGAGACAACTGCAAGACGAGCCAGTAGAAATTTCACTATCACATATTTTGGGGTTTTTGCAACAAGGTCTGGATAAAGGTCTTCAATACAGAACTCTAAAGGTTCATGTTTCGGCCATTTCGGCACTATCAAATAAAGCTTGGGTGGAAGAACCTTTGGTTAAGAGGTTTTTTACGGCTGCCCTCAAACTTCGTCCTCCAGGGAGGTCTACCTCAGTAATCTGGAGTCTACCTTTAGTCTTGAAAGCCTCAGAACCATTTGAACCATTGGAGGCTATTTAATTGTGGTATCTGATGCTCAAGACACTTTTCCTGGTGGCAATAGCATCTGCTTCAAGAGTGGGTGAGTTGTAGGCACTATCCTATAGTCCAGGCCACATCCTTTTTCTACATGACAGGGTCATTTTAAAACCGGATAAATCTTTTCTACCAAAAGTGGTGTCATCATTCCATTTGAAGAAGGAAGTCATACTTCCTATATTCAAGTCAGATGATGCGGAACTTCAAGAAATGCACAAGATTGACCCAGTACGTTGTCTAGCCCACTATTTGGAAATTACTAGTCCTTTTAGGATCTTGGATAGACTATTCATAGTCCCAGCAGGAGGTCATAAAGGTCAAGCGGCTTCAGCTTCGACAATCAGTAGATGGATCTGTCTCTGTATTTCTAAGGCTTATCAGTTCCTAGGCAAGCTAGCTCCAGAAGGCTTGAGGGCTCATTCATCTAGGGTGATTGCTGCATCCTGGGCAGCATTGGCGGAGGTTCCAACTTCACAGATTTGCGAAGTGGCTTCTTGGTCATCAGCAAAGACCTTCATTAGACATTATTCTTTGGATGTCACGGCTTCCAGCAATCATGCATTTGCAGCAGGATCTCACCTTGCTTTTGTTTCATAATACTGTATAATAAAATTTATATATTGCAGTACTATGGAGTCGGAGACTTATGTTCTTCCCACCCTATTTTTAATTATGGCTTGGTAAATCCAGGTGTAATGCTGATATGGAGTGACCAGGAAAAGGGAGAATTGTTTCATACTTACCGTAATTCTCCTTTCCTGGTCACTCTCCATATCAGCATTTCCCACCCTAGAGGAGAAACTTGGTATTAGACAAAGAGGTGCATCTCTGGGGTACTTTTAAAGTCTAGAGAGGGAGGGACTATCTGGGCTAGGGGCAGGAATGGGACGGGCCTCCCGGGTGTAATGCTGATATGGAGAGTGACCAGGAAAGGAGAATTACGGTAAGTATGAAACAATTCTCCCTTTTTTTTTAACTTAAATTGTTTTAGTGTTACTGGTCCTTTAAGGAAATGTTATACATATCTTGTGTAATTAAAGTCAAGTGCTATATTAGACCCTGGGCCAGCACTCCTATTCACTGAATAGTGAATTGGCATGCTGCACTGCTATCTAGCATAGGCTTCCAGTACACAAGAGGAGTAGGACATTTTTCTGAGTTGGTTCTTAGAACTGTGTCTCAATATTAAATGAGGAGCATGTGAAAATATTCTCAGATTCCACAGATGTTTTTATTTACATCCCCTTTGCTTGCGTATGACTCTTTAATTAGGATGCAGTCAACATCAAAGCACAACCACACGGGTAAGCCAAATTATTTAGTGAGGCTGATGGCATGCCAGTCACAAAAGAGTTTCTTATTGCTTAATATACTTTCCAAGTCACTTCCCAAATAAACCATCACAGCACATTCAAAAATTATTTTGTATAGATGGTATAGATGGTGCTTATTTCAGAGTAAAAACAGCTCCTAATCTTACTTGACCATTTTGATAATTAGTCATTGGTCTATAGAAAGGCGATTATGTTTGGTGCATGATATCCATTCTTTTTACTGTGCATTTTTCAATAAGACTTAAGTAATAATCACAGGATATGTGCAATTATGCTGGGGGATAAAATAATGCTAGAATTATGGCAAAACCTGTTGTATTGTGGGAAAAAATAATTACAAATGGAGTCTAAAAAATACACTTTGCATCTGCACCTGGTAAGTAAATGCTACTTTATAAGCTGCAGTTGATGTTTTCAGCAGTTTCAAAGGTACTTTATAAAACAAGATTCTCATTAATAATTCAAGAGATCTATAAGCATTTTTTCGGCACAACTGTCATTTGAAAATCACAGTTAACTGGGTTGAAGCTACTTACTTTGATTTGTCTGAATAAAAGAAAAATAGTAAAAAATTAAATCATTTAAAGGTCATCCTTGCTGACAACTTAACTTATGGTTGCCATTGAAATTGAATCTGGCAACCAGCAAAATAAAATAGAGGCAGAGCATACATACATATTTGTGCATCAGTTGCATGATTTTAGGTTGTGGGGGGATAGATTCACTTATGATCATGATGACTGATACCCATCAATCTATAATTATTTTTGTATTTGCTAATATGGGTATAGGATCTATTATTCAGAATGTCTGGGACCTGGGGTTTTCCAGATAAGGCATATTTCTGTAATTTAGATCTCCATTCCTTAAGGCTGTTAATTATCATAAAAAAACAATAAAAAGGCTAATTCCGAACCAAATCCTGGATTCGGTGCATCCCTAGACTATATATTATAAAATTAAATATTAATATTGCTTGAATCAATGGAAATTGATTAATTGGTCAGTCTTGATTGGAAACAAAATGTACTTGTCCTGCAGGATTCCCCATGCAAACTTTGTTAATGTCAACTTATCCTTCAAAATGTTTATATTTATCAGTAAAGTGTATTCTGTGGTTTCTGATGAATCAGGGCAATCTCTTTTCCTCAGTTTCTAGCAGTGTGACTGGCCGAACAAATATCTTTAGATAACAGATTCATTCTGCTATTGAAATTGACATTTTATTAGTTCGCCTGGCAGACCCTTGAGTCATTTCTCTGGCTTTGGACACATTCTGCTTTCCATAAGAAAGCTGTACAATCACATTGAATTGTAACAAGTGTATATCAGGCCTGACAGATAATGCCACTATCATTATTCCAGAAGTGAATTGTTCTGCTCTGTTTCCTGACCCCATCACCTGGTATTAAATGGGAATAGTTTGTGCCTTATATCCGTTACTTGCACAGGGATTGTATCAGACAACATATTCCAAAGGAACTGTGCAAATCACATAAACACACAACACAATGAGGTTGCGTCCTGTGTGATAACATTGTTGGGGAGGCTATAAAACGAAAACACAAAATAAACTAATGCACCACTCCCTTGTTGTACCATAAAACAGCCTTTATTATAATATGTCATGATTACAACTACATGGGTCCTTTCTTAAGCTTCATAATGACACAATCATTTTGTGAGTATACCTGGTACTGACCACAATCAGTATGTAAGAATTGTATAACATAAAAAATACATGTTGCCTAAATCTCTCCCCATTCTTGTAAATCAAAAGGAATTCCTATATTATTATGTTCTCCCCATTTTCAAATGGATTTCAAGACAGGTACTAGAATAAAACCAAATTCACAGTTTTATTAATTAACTTAACTTAATTACAAATTGAAGCCAGGTGGATACACAAGTCAGAAATATTAATTACTATAGGTTTTAACAATGAGTATTTTACAATATGAAGCATTTTATGTACGGAGAATTAATTGTTGATACTGTTTTTCTTTGCCTTTTCCTTACTTATGAACCACTGTAAATTAGTGCCATATACAGAGTCAAAATAGGGACTTAATAATGCACAGGACAATTGTTAATTCCCCTGCATACCCAGTGCCAAGTGTTCTGGCCCAAAAAATAGTGCTGCCATATGCTAGACCTTTGTCACCATCCCTCAAATCCGGGCCTGGAGATTTTAACATATTTGCATACTAGTGATGGGCAAATTTATTCGCCAGGCACAAATTCACTGCGAATTCCCGCGATTGCCGCCAGCGAATAAATTTGTGAAACGCCAGCCAAAATTCGCTCACGTCAAAAAACCGCAACGCGCATCAAAAATGTCAAAAAAGGTTGTGTCTCGTTTTTGACGCATCATCACTCATTTCACAAATTTTTTGGCGAAGTGAAATGGGATAGATTCTCCCATCACTACTGCATACAATTAATAACTGGGTAATCATTATAAGAGTATTAAATGGAGAATTTTAGACTTCCCAGTAATTCTATGATTGCTGTATTCTTGACAGCAGTCCTATCTGTTCAATTACAAGGAGGGATATACAGAGATACAGGCAGCAGCTGGTTCAGAATTATGAGCAGGGCAGCTGTCATTGCTTTTTATTAGATTTTCAAACAATTTCCTTTTCTTTACCATAACAGTTCCTCAGTGCCTAATACATTACTTAAAGGGAAATGTAAACCCAAAATAAAATGAGAAACAAATGAAATCACATTCTAAGTATTTTCAAGCTCTAAGGACCAGAGTGACCACAAAAAGTTAGCAGCTTTTTCCTGTATCTGCTTCATCTTGGATTCTGACTAGTGTCCCACTAAAACTACATAAACAATGAAACATAACAATATGCGATGAATATGACCACCCAACTAGAGACACTACAACCTGCCATTAGAATATCTGAGCTCATCACCTTCATATATCAGTATGTGACAGAGCAGCTGTTCTTGCAGGTTAATAGCATGAGCCATTAGAGAAAAGAAACTACAATATGTTTGCATTGGTGCAGTTGTCCTTTTATATGTTTGGCCATTGGTATGAACCACCTGCAGGTAGGTATCATCCATAAACAGGCCCTTTTAAATAAACCCTAAATTAGTTGAATTTGTCAGTTAGTAGAACTATAGTTATACACACAACACTATATGGAACTCACTATATGGACTACTAATGTTATATAAAATTACCCATAAACACAGCATTTTCCCCCTAAAATTCCAGCATAGTAGCTACTGCACAGGGAATTGCATCATCTACAATTCTGTTATCAGGCAAATGTGGTCATGATTCAGAACAGATGCAATGGTACTTTGCCAAACTCTACAAAAGTGCACAAAGTGTTTTTAATGCAAGTACTTTTAATGAATGGCATCAATTTATATCTACTTTAGTGTGACCATGCTTTCAGCTAGCTGCATTTGTGAATGAGCCCTTGGATCTCAGTTAATATGGGCAAATTTGCAATTGTTCAACAATCCACAGCAACCAATCCATTGTTTATTATTACAAATGACATCTCAGCAGGGCCACCATATGGGTCACATATTAATAAATTAGCAGGTCCTTCCATTTCAGGAGTCCTGACAGCAAAGATTAGGAATGGCTTTGCTTGAGAAGACAGAAACACAAATGGCACTTTCAACTATCTGTCTGGCTTGACAAAGGGCCCTGTATAGGCCCAAAATGTTGCCACCAAGCAACTGCATCAGAAGTGCCATTGGTGTTTCTGTCTTCTCAGGTTAATTGATTTCAGCCCTTGACAGTCTAGGGTCCCACACCTGGAGGCACCTAACTCCAAACAGTTTAATACTGGTAGAAGCACTTCACTCTGGTACTAGTAATGGTTTTGCTGGCACACCTAATAAAAAATATATTTAAATGGAGGGCACTCTTATTTGCACAATATCATTCTTTACTCTTTATATTCTCAGAATGGGTGCATTTAGCCCAAAAAGGCCTCCATATTCGGCCTTAATACATATAAACAGTTCTACATAGGCCTGCACACCAATAGAATACACCATGTGGTATAGAATTTAAATTTTTATTTCTTAGAAAGTCACAGTAAATCTATTGCTACCAGCAAATTCAAAGCATGACAATAATAGCATACAGCTAGTGATGGGCGAATCTACCCAGTTCCGCTTTGCCAAAACATTTGCGAAATTCGCGAAAAATTCCCGAAACGAGTCGCGGCACGTTTTTGACTCGCGTCGTTTTCAACGCCAGACGAATTCGCGAAACGCCGGCGAATAAATCCGCGAAACGCCGGCGTTTCGCTAATTTATTCGCCAGCGTGAATCGCGGGAATTCGACGCGAATTCGCCCCTGGCTAATAAATTCGGCCATCACTACATATAGAATATACATACCGCAGTAATTTGATCACAACCGAAATTTTAGTTACAAGAAAGCGGATACCCCAACTCAAAAAAGAGAAAGTTTGACGCCTTTATCAGGGGGAATTCTTTGCTGGCACACCTAACAGTAACTCTACAATATAGGACATACAATGTATGTCTGCTTTGATACAAAGCAGAGGGATTAGTAGTGCACTATATTTACAGTTTATGCTTTGGATTATAAAGCATTTTTAGAGAAAGGTAAGTTGAGGCTTCATGAAGCAAGATTTTTCTTGAGTACTTTTCATTGATTCTTGTTTTGCAAAGACATTTTTAATACTGTCCTGGGCATGGATATAGACGTACGTGTTTTCACTCTAAAAGAGGGGAAGCCTGTGATTCTGAAACTTGCACAGCAGCTGCTTCCTTTACTAGCATGAGCCTCTGTCATACAGCCAGCAGCTGGGGCAGCTCTAGTGCATGCACTGAATGATACATGCAGCTGTACAATAAAAACACTACAAGGTGGGTAAGCAAAATAAACACAATAGAAATATGATTGTTCTTCAGACAAAAACAAGGCTCCTTTTCCTTATAAAAATGTTCATAGCCGATTTCTGCATTGTGTTTTTAATGGAAAGGTGCTAAGGCAACCAAGGTACATACCAAATACAGATACACCAGCTCCAAACCTCAGCTTGGAACATGGTAAACCAATGTGTACAAAATAGACAGGAGTTGGCCATCTGGCACTCAAGGGAATACAGAGAGCGATAAAATAAAGAAGTAAAAGCTCTATTTATTGATATAGTAAAAATGGACATCTTCAAAAGTCATATGTGTTTTGTGCCCAATACGCACGTAATCATGATCATGCAAGTTTTACAAAAATGAGTTGCAAAGACATTTTGCAAGTACCTAGTGAGAAAGCATTTGGTTGGAGGTGCAGCAGTTGTTCAGTAGGATGGGAAACCTAGAAGTACTGGGGCCCATCAGTCTTGTCCTGGTGTCAATTTACTTGATTTGCACATACATTAAAACATGCACCCATGCACATGCTAGTACACTAGGGACTAGTCCACACAGCAAGATACACAGAGATTTGTCACCTGGCGACTAATCAGCGCTTCTTTGGGGCGACTAATCTCCCTGAATTGTTTGCCCAAGGCAATTTTCAGCAACTAAGGAAAATTCAGCGCCTTGTGTGAATAGGCGCAGGCGACTTTATATTTCAGCGGGCAGGAGACACAGGCAAGCAATTCAGGTATATTAGTCACCCCAAAGAAGCGGTGATTAGTCGCCAGGCGGCAAATCTCCCTGAATCTTGCCGTGTGGACTAACGAGCTAATTAAGTGCATGCATGAAGAATGCATTTGATGCAGGAAGTGTGAGGCACTTCCCATTGAGCAAAACCCATTGTTGTTGCTAGGATTACTGCTATTGGTATTTCTTATACTATATGTTCCTCAAGTTCTACCCAAATGCATAACTCAAGATTTACAATTTGTACATATTATTCTGTTGTTTAATCCAGCTGTGCCATATGACAGTAGGAAACCTCTCTATGTATTATTCACCACTGCCAAACGAAGCATCTTGTAGTCTGCCAGTCCACATAGGGGTTACCAAATAGTCAGTCACAGTTCTCCCAGAAATTTTTTCATGCCTTTGTTGCTCCCAAACTCTTTTTTACATTTTGAATGTGGCTCATGGGTTATAAAAAAGTTTGGGACCTCTGGCCTACAGCATATCCCATTGAAATGTGTGGGAATTATTCAAATAAATGGGAAGCATTGCTTGATTGCAACCTTTCAGACAGTGTCATGAATTCTTTTGGAGTTTCCAATCCCTGTATAAGGAGAATAACATAACACCACAGTAATCAGCTGAGATGGAGATTTTAGTATACTCCCAAATATTATTAAAATAACCACATGCCATTTTAGCATGTCATTCTCTTAGAATGGATTTATATATACTGAGTATAATGGACCAATATACCACTTTCCACCTGAGCATTGATGTTCTGTTTTCAATACTTATTATAATGGATCAATATACCACTTTTCAGCTGAGCACTGATGTTCTGTTTTACATTATATGTGGGAAGTAGAATACTGCAAATAAACTGTATTATAATTCTGTATATAAATATTTTTTGAATACATACAGTAGATAAACTCTTGCCTGTTGGCCCAGATGCCAACAGTTTTCTGAACTTTGCCCAATGGAGATGTTCTAAAAATAACATTCAATGAAAAATTTACACAGACAAACAGTATTGCTTCTCTCATTCGCATCCATAAAGGAAAATTGTTGTAGAAATATAAGGCATATTACATGCTTTTTTCTTTATGTCTCTGCCAGTCTGCTGTTTTCTGAACCTTATGCCAGCAGTGGTGCCAGCTCCTATAAAATGCTCCCCGACCATTTTAAAAATGAAGGCGATAATAGAGACTACCATAGGTGACTACCAAAGGGAGGTGTGGCATCTAGCTCCCTTTCAAACCTTGTACCTTGCATGAGAGACTAAATGAGTTGTGTGGTGAATTTTTTACACAGTTCTGTGAAAATTTTCCCCACTGGTGAAATGCAGAAGTTTGTGTGAATGTGTACATGATGAAATGTTTCACTCATTCCGAAAAGTATTACAACACTATAGGACAAAAGCATAAAATTGCTCCCACACTGATATACACAGTTTATTCAATTTAAAAACTAACTATATTAATGGTATGCAAATGTCTATGTACCCTGCTCTGCACTTTGTCCCTTTCATGTCATTATTGTAACAATTAAAATTAAACTAACTATAATGATGAGAAACCCAGAGATCTGAAATGTGTGTGTTCTATTATGTGTGCATAATATAATAATATAATGGAGAAGATGTGACAAAGAGAGCAAATACACTGGTGGACTTATGATCCAGCAGTTCGAGTTACAACACAATAGCTTTTAAACCTGTTTCCTCTCATAACCAAGAAAAAAACTAAACTGAAAAAACAATTAGGTCCCCCATTTTCTGGCTGATCTGTTGGGCAGGGCATCCTGCAATAGGGTGGGGTATAAGGTTGTTGAAGAAAATGCTGGATCAAGGCCAGCCTGCTCCATGCCTATTACAAACAGGGTCTGATCAGGGGTGATCCCGATTACGTCCCCTCTCCTGCTACTTACTAAAAACATCAGCTTTTCGAGCGGGTCAAAGGGGGGCTGCATCGAGCTAAACACTCTAACCCTTCTGTTTAACTTCTGCAACCCTTAAATTATATTTATTTTTAGTTAATTTCTGCTTTTATATTATATTCTAATAGCCTATAAGTTTATGGAGCTATACAAGTTAACTGTGAGGAGAACTCACCCTGCGTCGCATGATGGCGGCGTCCTGCCGGTCTCTCTGCCTGCTCCAGAGCCGACGTCAGCACGCCCGCGACGAAACGAGTCGCGCGCGTCGACTTTGACGCCGGCGTATGGGCGTCGGCGTCAACTTCGGCGCCGGCGACGGAATGTAAGCGTGCCTACGCAATGACGTCACGGCGTCCAGTTTGGCGCCATTCTGGCCTATTTAAACCCTCACTGCACTACAACCTATGCCCAAGTATAGGTCTTTGTTACAAAGTTCCTGGGTGTTATTCCTACTATTGATTCCTGATATTGATTCCTGTTTTGACCCTTGCCTGAATTCTCGTCTACGAACCTTCTCTGCCTGGATTGACCCTTTTGCCTGGACTTGACCACTCTCTTGCTTAACCCTTCGGATACCTCGTTATATTGGACTTTGCTGGATTGACCCTTTGCCTGGACTTTGACCACTCTTCTGCCTTTCCCTCTTGTTACCACGAACTGTGTTGGCGCTGCCTTCTTCCTTGGTCCATAATCCCCCTTCGGAGCCCTCGGGCCCTGACATTAATGCTCATGATTACCTAGAGTACCACCATATTGCACTGGCCACCCTCTGACTCACCATACTCCTATTTCTCCTTCCACTCCCCAACCCACTTCACACAAGTCCAGAGGAGGTGTCCCTACTGAAGACACACTGACTAACTAACATAATTAGCAAATTGAAAATTACAGGTGCAGGTAGCAATAGCAAAACAATATTGCTGCAATTGCTGTAGTTAGAAAATCTGCTCCTTTGGTTTAATATGCAGAATGGACAATTTGGCCAAGTGCTTGATTTAATTACAGCAGAATAAATATTGAGAGTGTATCCAATTTTATGTGATATATATATATATATATATATATATATATATACTATATATATTCTTAAAAATGTATGTGAAATTTTCCATAGTAAGTTAAGTGTAAAAAAAAATGTGTTATGCAAGAGCCAAGCATTCCACCTTACTTGTATTTTGTTCCAAATATGATCTGATTCTTGGCTTTTAAATGCCAGGATATCCCTATGATAATTCTAAAAGTAGTTCTTTGTATAGAGAGGGATGTCTGTTATAATATTCTGGTACTGAGGCAAGGTCCCCTGGGAGCTGGCTACATCATAGTCTCAGAGATTTTTTCTAAATTAACTTCTTCCTATTTTGGATATGGTTATCTGTGGGCTACCTTCTACATCCTAAAGCATAAAGCTATGTCATTATTTTCTCAGTCAAATCATATATACATGATAACAACCTGGATTCCAGGGATCGAAATCCATTAGGGTAGAAAACATTTTGGGGCAAATTTACTATTATTCCCCATAATTAGTATTTGGCGATCGAATGCTTATCGAATTGTTTTAGGCTCTCATTTTGCTCGATATCCGATTTCTCGATGAATTCGTACGATCGGATACCGATCGTTCGATTTCACAAATAAATCGTGAAATTTCCTTCGAGAGTCCAAAAAATTTGTACGATTCGAACGATCGAGCGAACGCTCCGATCGTAAGAATGGTATTCGTGCAGGACTTAGCCTCAGAAGCCTATGGGCAGCTTCCCATAGGCTTCTATTACAATTTGGTAGGTTCAATCTGGCGAAGTAGGCAGTCGAATAACTTTAAAAATTTTATTTCTTCGATCATCGAATGATCAAATTATCGAATATCCGATCATTCGATCTATTCGATATTTGATGATCGAAAAGGCCAAACTTGCATATATGATTTCACGAAAAATTCGTACAATTGTTGTTCGATCGAATTCGATCGAACTTCGATAATTTTACGTGAAATTCGTAAATTTGCCCCAATGTGTAAAAAGGGTAATTGTTCAAAACTACTTCCACCAAACTCCCATCCACAATTTTACCTAATTTATCTATAAATGAACTCAAAACATCTGGTGTGGGAAAAATCATGAAAATCTTAAATTGTACAGTTTTTCAGATTTGACGCCCGAAAACTGAATTTTTCCGATTCTCCTATGAAACCTTCCAATTGTAAAAGGGACATCTGCAATTGACTTCTACATGACCTCGGAAGATTTGAGATGGAGTAAAAAGAGAGAGAGAGAGAGAGAGAGAGCAAAAACACTATGGGGTAGATTCATCAAAGACTGAAGTTAAGAGTGAAGTTACTAGAGGGAAATTCCGCAGGTCTCCATTCATTTCTATGGGATTTTTGAAGGCGTATTTATCAAAGGGTGAAATTTCACTTTCACCCATTGATAAATACGCCTTTCAAAATCCCATAGAAATTAATTGAGCTGCGGAATTTCCCTGTAGTGGTGGAACTTCACTCTTAACTTCACTCTTTGATTAATTTACCCCTATGGGGTATATCTATCAAAGAGTGAAATTAAGAGTGAAGTTAAGAGTGAAGTTCCGTCACGACAGGGAAATTCTGCTGCTCTCCATTCATTTCTATGGGATTTTTAAAGGCGTATTTATCAAAGGGTGAACTTTCACTTCACCCATTGATATATACGCCTTTCAAAATCCCATAGAAATGAATGGAGAGTGGCTGAATTTCACTCTAGTGGCAGAACTTCACTCTTTGATAAATTTCCCCTATGTACTTACAAGGCATAATATTTAATTAAAGCCCTGTGTCTGCTTTAATTTTTTTCTCTGTGTTCACTCGCCCCTAGCATTTGATTTATAAAAGAAGTGGGCTGTGGTTCCTCAGTGTGCCAACAAAAGCTCAGTAAGAACCATACTGACCAGTTAGCCAATAGATCAATATAAAAATTTTACTAACGCCTAATAAAAAAAAGTAGAAAAGTCTGATTGATCTGAAGATTGTTATTTTATATCAACTGTCAAATTAAAAGCAGCAGGCACGTAAATTCAACTGTAAGGTTAATGTCACATGGGGCAGATCTTCCAAAAAATGTATACTTGAGCATGTGTGACATCAGCCTTAGAACAACAAATAAATGCAAACAATTTCCAGGCAAAAGGGAAATGTCACCTTTTGTCAGCTGCCAGATTGTTGCTTTAATGTATAGGAAATCATGTTCTTCTGCAACTGTTTGCATTGTATTGTTTACATAAGATTCAAAGAAATTCAAGATCTTGAGATGACATTAAACTGAAGTAAGCTGTTTCCTGTTTCAGATGACTTTTCAATTATTTTTCCATTTGCACCGAAGCCAAGGTCCTGCAGCCTGTTACATATTCATGTGGAATGTTGTTCTTGTTGTAAGTGGATCCTGTGCATTTAGATGTTATCAGGAGCAATCCAAGAGGATTTCCCTGGGTGGAACTCCTTAATTTTTTTGCATTATGCCTCCCATGCAAAGTGACCGGTAAAAGAACATTGTGTGTAGGGAGAAAAGGAGTCCTTCAATTAAAGATTACAGGTTGTCAATTCACGCTGTCTGTGGGTAAATTATTAAACTATGTCAACTCAAGGGCATTATTTAAACTTAAAGGCAAGTAAGGAGGCAGTACTGTGACACCATACATTATTGACAGAGAGGATATACAAATAATGCATTTCTCTGAACCATCTACAACCATCTACTAATCTGTCTGTGTTCAATAAATGCACTGTGAATTCTATAAGGAGTTACAAAATGTTGGGCAGAAGGAGTCATGAACCACTTTACTTAATGTAATCCAGTGCAAAATTGTTAATGCCGATGGTGCAAAACTTGGCCTTTCCTGTGTGCTATGACCAATGCTTCAATGCTCCTTTTCAAAAGAATGATGGCAAGGATATATTTTAAACATCCCTTTATCATTATCCCCAAACAAATCTCAATGCCCAGTGAGCCCACTAAAACCTCCCACCACAGTACCCTGGGACTTCCCAGTGAGTATAGGTTTTTGGATCAGCATATATGTTTTCAGTTTTGGTGCATGAAATCGTATGACAATTCATTTACCAATGAACAGGCAATTCTACTTATGGTGTATTACAGTATCATATTTTACTAAATCAGCAATCAAAAAGCCAAATTAAAGTTCCTGTTCAGTTCTGTTAGACATCCAGTCACTCCAGCCTTTAAAGATTGCAATTTTGACTAACTAACTATATTAGAAACATTTTTTTATTTTGCACTGAACAGTAATTTGTTACAAATGTGCTGATATAATCTGCCCATTGAATATAGACTCTGGGGGATGTTTGAATGAAACTCTGTGAAGTCACTGGTTTCCTTGAGTCATAATTTTTTTTAGGCAGTTAGCTTTGTAGTAGTGGACATTTATCAGGTAAGGCAAACGACACAGTGATCTATTTAAGCATTAAAGGGGAGTTCAACCCTGCCGGCGCTCAAAATCCTCCCCCCGTAGGCACCCCTCACTCGTCTCCCCCGGTCTACCCCCCCCCAGACTATTGCCCCTAACTTGTAAATTACCCCAAACCGCAGCTCCCTTCGTGTAGGTTCATGGGCACCATCTTCGGCGACAACGTCTTCTTCCTTCTTCCATCGGCGATGGCAGTGCATGTGCAGTAGGACACATTTGCCGTTTGGTACTACTGCGCATGTGCCCGAAGTTCAATCCGTGAACTTCCTGAACTTTGGGCGCATGTGCAGTAGTACCAAACAGCAAATGCGTCCTACAGCGCATGTGCCCCATGAAGAAGGAAGAAGAAGTTGCAGCAGAAGAGGTCGCCTTTGACCCTGCACGAAGGGACCTGCGCTTTGGGGTAATATACAAGTTAGGGGCAATAGCCGGGGGGGTTAGGTAGGCAGACAGGGGAGAGGCCTAGGGGGAGGGGTTTAGCGCCAGCGTTGTTGAATTACACTTTTAAAAAACTATGTGTAGTAATCATTACTGCTGCTTTTCAGCTCTCTTGGTTTCCACTGATTGGTTACCAGTAACCAATCAGTGACTTGAGGGGGTTTAGATGGGTCATACCTATTTGCTTTTGAATCTGAGCTGAATGCTGAGGATCAATTGTAAACTCACTGAACAGTTGTGCCCCATGTAGCCCCCCTTCAAGTCACTGACTGACTTAGATTTAGAGTGCCGAAAAGCATGAAGTAGTGTTCTAACTATTATATTAGACATCCAGTCACTCCAGCCTTTATACATTACATTTTAAACTAACTAGATTGGAAACATTTTTTTATTTTGCACAACCTATTTACCCAGTTTTTATTTTTACACTGAACTGTTCCTTTAAAGCATATAAAAGAAAGCCAGTAAGGATAAGGGGGTTAAGGCCCTATGAAAGTTGGCACATCTAAAGAAGCATACTAGCACAAATAGTAGTTAGCTAGGAACATTCAAATATACAGTTTAAGGGTCATTAAGGGACTTTCCTGCAACCATTGATAGCAATATTAGAATCCTACATCTGATGTTTTAGCAGTAAGCACTAGCTAAACACAAAGGCACCCAATCACAATTTTCTGACTTGGCCGATCGACAAGCCACAGAATATTATACAAAACATACAGTACAGTAATATTTTGTACAGAAATATCTGTGTGTCTATGGCCACCTTAAAGGTGGCCATACACAGGTAGAGCTGCTCGTGTGGCAGCAAACGAGCGGATCTCCCCGATATGCCCACCTTGAGGTGGGCGATATTTGCCTGATCCCATTGTGGGCGCTAGGGCCGAACTATCGGATCACAGTGGAGGACATACTGGTGGTCAGATCACGGGACCGCATCAACTAACAGGTCCGACGGGAATATAAGGACATAAATTAATTTGTTGAATTTGATTTATTTTTACACAAATGTTCATCATTACAGAGTGCAGAAATTATCAGTGTTTGTAAATGTTTTTAGAACCCTGTATTTGAAATTTGCCCTTTGGTGCAAAAGAGCCTGTGCAGTGCTCCCTTTATATGTTGCAACTATATTAATGCCAAAACAACTTTCACCCCCCATTTATATACATATATACATTTTGTGCCAACATAGACATGTTGAGCACAAGCTTCCACTGGGGACTGGGATGGTTCCCAGTAGAGATGCATCCAGATGCGTCCCGATTCTTGCCACCCTAGGCCCAGGTCTGTGTGGCCTACCCACAAATGTGGTCCTGTGAATAAATCCATAAAAATGTCACAGATGTTTTATAATATTTACAGCATTCCAAATAATTCCAGATAATTGATCCCATACTTGAGTATGAAAAAATTGTTTAGCAGCCCTTTCAGTAAACCCTGAAATTTAGTCTTCAGCCTCAATAATTCAACTCAATCTCAAACTGAACTGAACAAAAACATTAATTGATTGTCCTTCCATGGGCACCTCTCCGCCTCTTATAATTAACTTATGATGCTTGCTCATAAAGTCTGTTAATTCAGCACACTGCCTTGGGGAAAACTTTGACTCCTCCCTTTCTTTCTCTAATTATGTTATTACCATTGTCAAAGCGTGTTTCTTTTCCTTAAGCCTTCAGCTTTGTGCTATAAATTTTGTCATGGACCTTTTCTCATTTCCTAAGGAAGTGCAATGTGCATACATTTTGTCCAATCTGCTATGATTTTTTAGTCACACAGAATTCAGTAATAGCAAGTTACCTATTCTGGTGCAAATTAGCATTTTGCCATTAGTTTGTGTGAACCTTTGTGGATAGCAATAGGAGAAGCAATTGAAACAAACTACAAGATGGTGTTGGATAGCTTTGTAAAAGTCTATTTATATGCTTTGATTAAATTATCACATTTTGTGATATGTAATTTTTTCCCCTTAAAGTATGTTCATATTTTTTATGTTGAAAAATATTTTAAAAATAATTTAAAAATTTAAAATATGAATTAACCATGCTTGGTAATATTATATAAAGGACCAAACATCCTAGATCAGAAATCTCTGTAAACATGTAAATTATAAAGAGCCATAATGGCTGGTCATTCCTAACAATACATTCAATACAGCACAAATTCTAACATCGATTGCTGTATCCTGACTCAGAGACTCAGTGCTTACATATAAAGTCAGGTTTATGTGATTTAATAGCCGCTGAAGAATTAGTAGATTGAAGGATGTTACTCAGATTGATGGCAGCTTTAGTTAAAGCTTTTGTTTACCCTAATGAATTAATTTAATGAAGAAAACTAACTTGCATATTATTAGCAGAAAGATAATCAATAATAATTCTCACGCAGTGGAATTCAATTCCAAGTATGTCCATTTTGTATGGGCCCTATGAGATACTGGGGGTCATTTATTAACACTGTGCAAATTTGCCCATGGGCAGTTACCCATGGCAACCAATCAAAAAGCTGTATTCATTGTTCCACTTGCAGCTGGCTTTAAAAAGCTAATCACTGATTGGTTGCTATAGGTAACTGCCCATGGGCAAATTTGCCCGGTGTTGATAAATGAGCCCCACTGAGTGCTAAAAGCAATTTACAAAAAAAAAATGTGATGGTTTAGCTCTGCATCTTTATCCAGGAGGATATATCGTTTGTGATCTCTCCCACTGGAGGTATTCTGGCTATGGCATCTATAAAGTAGAGCAAGCCATGGAAATACCAGGAACATGGCATTTACAAATCAATCTCAATGTACCCCCTATTCTTTTCAATTGTTAGTTAAGAAGAGATGTGGGTGCAAATATGTGACAGTGAATGACTAGGCTATACTGTTTGGGGATAAATCAAGGGCATTCCTGAAAAATCAGGGTGAGTTGAAATGTCTGAAGACAAGTGATCTGATTTAAGAGGGGCAGGGAATCTGACAGCTCAACACCCAATATGTCTCTCTTGTTTGCTATATAAGCAAATCTCCAGTTAAAACAATTCAATCTAAATTGATGTCCCAACTACAATGGAACTGAAGTTTCCTAGGGCAGATGCCAGAGAAATTGGGCCTGGAGGGGCAAGAATTATACAGCCCTGACCAAAACATACCTGTCTGTGCCCCTCTAGCCACTGGGTCTTGGTCCTTTGACAGGCGAGGCCTACAGTTTGGCAACCAATGCCTAAAACTTTCTGTGGAACAACCCACCATACATCTAACTATTTAGACAATGATTGTAATGATTGTCTATACTATATGCTGTATATTCTAAATTATACCCAATGTATTAATGAAAACATTTTTTAATAATAAAAATAGTGTTTTCAAAGAGTCCTAAAAAGTTTTCACATTTCATTTCTCTGTGTTCACAAAAGAATACAGTTTTCTATAATAACAGCTGGGAAACAATTTACAAAACTGTCGTGACAGCTGTGATACAAAAATTACTGGAATTAAGTTCTACTCTGTTCCAGAGGGGTACGTATTTGATTTCTTTCATATTGGTTCTTACACTACGTAACAATAAAGCGTTTATTGTAATTGCCTTCACAGAAAATATATAAACTATATTACATATAATGTTATGTTCTCCATAATAACTATAGCACAGAGGACTAGATCTACATACAGTATAAATGACACAGGTAAAGCCCTATCAGCTCATTTACTAATGGGGACTAAGTGTTAAGTGCAATAAAATGATACATAGTTCCCTCCCCCTTACCATGTAAAATAAACCATCAGTGTGATAGCAATAAAGACATGTCAACGTCCCCATATTTTTTGGTGTCTCCCTGAAACAAGGCCCTCTTACTTGATCACACCCAGTAATAGCTCCATCACCTGCTAAAACCCAACATACCCTCTTCACTCAAATGCATAGATCATCTCCCAAAGTGATCCAAAGAGCCAATATCATACAAAACAGCGGAGCAGAGCGCACAAGAAGGAGCAAGGGCAGGGGCGGATGAAGGGCAGAATGGGTTGGGGCCAATGATGGGTAGGGCCAGGAGTGTAACTACAGCATTTCTGGTAATACTCATAGACAGTAAGAGTGTAATGCAAATGTTGCTTCCAGTCTAGCAACGCTCAGCAACAACACAGACAATCATTTTGAAATACCATGCCAATTAATTTTGCCCATTGCTGTATGTATCACAAATTTTAGCCTTTCACGAAAAGCCTCTTCCCCTTACTATCCAGTGTTCTCCATGTATGGTCCTCCTCCTTCTCTTTGCCCAAGACAAAGAACCTGAATAAATGCTGTTGTGGTGTGCAGGGTATCTGATAAGCAAATTATTTTATTGTTTCCTCCTGTAGAATAGTTGGGTTGGGGGGCTTAGCAAACACATTATCCTTAAATTTCATTGCCAATTTATTCACTGCTGAGGTCAAAGAAACTGTACAGAACTGAAAGAGAAAAGGTAATTTGTAGTTTGTTTGACTATGAAAATTTTCATTCATCGAGGTCATCATATATCTAATCGAGGAGCTTCTTTATTTCTAAGGACTGGTGTGGGAATTTCTTGGCACACTCTTCCACTACTCCAATCACAACGGCACATTCTAACTCTTCAAAGAAGTGACATCTGAATTTACAGAGGTGTTGATTCTGTGTAGTTACCAGTGTGTCATGCAACTCATAGACACAGGTGTTACTTGTGAGAGTTGCATGCATGGATGTGTGAGGTGTTCTGAACCCCCCGGGGGTACAGATGTGAGAACAGCATTGTATGTAGCAGGTGGTGTTGATTGGTTTCTCCACCTTGACATGAATCAAGCAGTCTTCTTCATCCAAGATTTGGACCTTGCTATCTTCAAAGTGTCCCTTGTCTTTTAAGTGTAGAAAGACAGCCGAGTCTTGCCCTGTATAGTTTGCTTTCCTTGCTGAGCCATTCGCTTGGTGAGTAGTTGTTTTGTCTCTCCAATGTATAGATTTGTGCACTCCTTGCTACACTGGACACCTTATACCATATTGCTTTGTTTTTCTTAGGTGTTGGATCCTTTGGGTGTACCAGTTTCTTGTCTCAGTGTGTTGCTAGGCTTGAAAACCACAGGGATGTGGTGTTTGTTGAAAATCCTCCTGAGTTTCTTTGACACTCCAGTTACATATGGGATGACTATGGTTCTCCTACTATGTGTCTTGGGGTGGTTATTTCTTTTGGTGTTGGGCTTGGTTGCTGCTGTTTTGACAAAGGCCCAGTCTGGGTAGTCACATGCTTTCAAAGTTCACAGCTACATACAATACTGTTCTCACATCTACATACAATGCTGTTCTCACATCTGTACCCCGGCGGTTTCAGAAAACTTTACACCTCCATTCATGCAACCTGTGTCTATGAGTTGCACATTGACACATTGGTAATATTATCACAGTAACTACACAGAATCAACACCTCTGTAAATTCAAATGTCACCTCTTTGAAGAGTTACAATGTGCCATTGTGTTTGGATTAGTGGAAGAGTTTATATGCCAAGAATTTCCCACACAGTCAGTTGAACTGAAGAAGCTGCTCGGATGATTTGTGAAATGCCTTCCATGATTACTCAGCAAGTCCAGTTGTTTTAGAATTACTTAGATTAGATTGTAGTTTATTTGTTTGTTATTTTGCTTATCTCAGCACCTTGTGTCTTATTCCCTCTCACGCTTATAACTACAAAAGCCATGCTATTCTCCAAAACATTTGCAAAAGAATAATGTATATGGCAACATACTGAGCTGTCAACTTATTAAACTGTTTTGATGGGGGAGCTGCATTAAAATTATGGTATGTTGGAGGGAAATACTAGATACCTTAGAGGGGTTGCTTCAAGTGACAATCCCCAGAACACCTAAAACATGTGTCTTGGCCATAATTCAAGACCTTAAGTTAAATCAATACCAGTCACTGTTACTCCTGGAGGGACTACTACTAGCTAAAATATTAATTACTCAAAACTGGAGAGAAGTGACTCCTCCTACCTTTGCTACCTGGAAAGCGATAATGCAAGATACCTACAACACTGAATACTTAATATACCTTAAAAGGGAAGTCCCCACTAAATTTCATAGAGTTTGGGGTCCCTTAATACAATCCACAGCAGTTTAAGACATAAAAGGTCCAGGAAAGATAAAGGAATCTCCGTTAAGGACATATACTCTGCAATCAGACTGGAATGTATGATGCATGATATGTCTTCTACTTTATGCTATATATAGATATGTAACATGTAACACAATGTTTTACCTTGATTTCATTAAAAATATTGTAAATGCTTTTACTCACTCAATAAACTACCCGAATTTCTGGGTTTGTGAAGTCACCGAACCTGCTGACCGTTATATCACACATATGAGCAGAACCTCTCCTGAAGCAACCAAAACTGACATGCGCATGCACATTTAGCTTCGCTGACATGACTCAAATATTCTGTGCATGCACACACCAGTTTTTTTGCCTGTAAGTTGTTAGAAATCATCAGAAATCAGGAGAATGCCTTAGTGAGACGGGAGGCCAGGGGACAGAGTAGAAAATCTGGTAACTCCCAAAAATATAGCGGGAGTTGACAGCTCTGCACATATATTATTAAAAATATAAAAACATCATTAAAGGGGCAGTTATGCTGCAAACTCACATTGGGTCATGAGGTGCAGGGGCAGCATGTAGGAGGGCCACTTTTGTCCCCTGCCAATCACATACCCATTCCCTAACTTGAGTGTCTTGCAGATGAGCAAGTTATAACTATAATGGAGACCTGTACTTGACCTGTGGCGGCCAGTAGGGGAAGGGAGCCTTGTTGGTGCTGCTCTAATAACTCTCCTTTTCCTTTTTCATTTGTTTTTATTGAAGTGTTAACATAGACATTCAAATATATCACAAAATATCAATATTATTGTCAAGAAATCAGTACAGAAAATTCAAGCCAATGCTTGATAGCAAAAAATAAAACATAGTAATCATATTTAGTTAATTGGTTAATTAATGAATAACATCTCTCTGCTTTGAATAAAAACAACATACCAGAGTATTATAAACGTGGAAAGCTGAATGGATAGCAATATAATCTTAAAAAAGTAGTTGAAAAAATCTAATTGTACATTAAAAATTGTACATAAATGTTTGAACTTTTCTATCAGCAGTTTGTAGATTATCTAGGAATATAGACCAACTATCTAAAAAGCATTTTCTAATTTTTAGATCACCATATCTAAACCTAATTGCTTCCTGGAGGCAAAGAGATCTTAGATATGACAGACTTTCTTTCAATGTAGGAGGTTTCTCTATAATCCAATGTAAAAATATGGAATTAAGAGCTGCTGCTAAAACAATTTTTTTTTTTATGTGATTCCCTTTGGAGTTAGGATTAATTTTACATTAGTTGTATAAATCCAACAAAGCTAAATGTGGGGAGAACTTTATTTTAATTTGGAAAGGTTTCTGTAAATACAATTCAACTTCCTTCCACATAGCTTCTATTTTAGGGCAATTCTAATGGAACGCCTTTATGTTGTGTTCTTTACACTTAGGGCAAAAGGAATATATTGGCCCATCAGAATGTTGTAAATAACAAATCTTGTAGTCTAAATGTATTATCTATATTGTTGATCTCTCCAATTTTCACAACTGAAATGTTTGTAATACTTCCTTATGGAGGAAGTTAGTAGGATAGTTTTTAAAACTAATTAATAAATGATATAATGTTACCCTGCACTGGTATACATGACCTGATAATATATAATATATAAATAAGGTGATGTTTAGCCATTCAAGCTTGAAAAAGGAGAAACACACAAAAAGTGTGTTACTAATGCAGGTCAACACTACCTTTTTTTAATTACAACTTTGCATTTTTGGTGTTACTATTCTTTTCAACCCTTGACAATACACTTAGATGTGTAGTTCAATATAGCTAGCTCTGCATATTGCATGTCAATTTTTTGTCATTAATAGCTTCCCTATAGCTATACTGTCCCACATAGGGTGGTCCCTAATACCCTGGGTCTATTAGCCCAACTAATGCTTCTACACTTCATACACAAATGACATTCTGTGAAATACACTACAGTATTTCGATGTTCTCATTAAAGAAATTTCCCTCGTATGCCTCTCTTCTTGTATAGCGTGACCTTATAAAAACAGCAATTTTTCCTGATTTCATTTCTAAACAGCTGTTATTCTGCTGCTTTCCATTAGTTTGTTTCCTACTGTATGTCTGTCACAGAAGAACACTGCACAATACCTTTGTAATGGCTTTTGGCATTTGGGAGCAGACATAAGGGAATTGTGTTATAATATCATAATGAGTCCCAGGAGCAAGATTCTCATGGGGAAATACTTCCTATATAAATGACTGTGTCAATAAAAGGTCTTTACTCATCAGATTTCAGTGTCTGCTAGAAGAGATCTCCAGCCTGTCAATGTCATTCAGCTGCTGTAGGAAAAACTCCTGGGCGCCTTGAAATGTATGGTTTGCTAGTATCTGGAGAGTCATAGGTATACTAATGGTGTCCATTTCAGAGTCTAAAACTCATATTTATCTCCCATTTATCTCCCTTAAGTATGTAATGTACCATCACTAGAATGCAAATTATGTCAATAAGCATGGAGCAGAACTTGCTTGATATTCCCCAGACAGTTAGAACTGAGGCCACATCTGTGACACCTTCCTCTTACTAAATCAGAGATGCACCAAACCTAATTTTGATATTTGGTTTCATAGGGAGTCCTCCATTGAAGCAAAAGGCTAAATATAAAAATAAAAAACTAGTTTCAGGCCTGTGTATTCTCCACAGTGGTGCTTTTGTTCGTTGCATTGGGGTTTTGGTAGAAGTTTCACCCAAATCTCCAGGCCTGTCTTAATTAATTGGGTTGCTCCCTGTATTGCTTTATACAAGCATTGCTGAAGCCAGTCAGTTCTGAAACTTTAAATGTTTCCATGGCTGGACTGCAAAAATAATAACGCCTTAGTCTGATGAAGAAGTCACAGATGTGGCCTCAGTTCTAGCTGTCTGGGAGACATCAGGCGAGTATGTCAATAAAATCAATAACCAATTGGTGATTGGTGCTATACTGATTAAGTAAGAAAAGTCCAGAAAGTTTTTGCAACAAAAAAAACGCTTGGTACGATATGCTTTTTCTAGAGTCTATGCACCTATAAGCACATTTCTATAAAAGTTGTTCCATCCTGTGTAATGCCAAAAACAGCATTTTTTGCAGTTTCAAAACAAGCCTGCAATCAGATTGATCAGCAGGGTATGGAATTGACATTGCTCTACCCTGGATTAGTGACACACAGAATAGAATATTAACACAAACGGGCAGATTCACTAACAGGCGGATTTTCATCAGTGACTGATTCGCACACCTCATACCATTTTGCCTGGTACTAATTCGCTACCACTACACTAATTCACTAATATGCGAAGTTGTGACCTGGGAGCCTAATGCTGGAGACTTTTCGCTACCGTTGGCAGTGTGAGCAGAACTGTATTTAGGTCCGATGCTGGCCTAGGCATCGGAACTAAATACACCCCTACACATGGCGTGTGGCGTCAACATGCCGAAAGTGACTCCACTTCCACAAAAAGCCAGCCCCCTACCCCTCACCCCCCCAGCGATTCCATGGGCACGTGAGGGCTGCACCCCAAAACCTGCCGCCCTAGGCACAGGCCGTCGGGTGCCTTAATATAAATATGGCCCTGAGTGTGAGCATTTTAAAGGGAAGATGCGTTAGTGTTCATTTGTGCTTAGCTAAAATTGGCTAGTACTCTTATGCTTAGGTCAATTTGAATAGGGTGGTTACATTAAAGGTGTAAAATCCACACTTTACTGAATTTGCAGATCAACAACCATTCACCTGACGAAAAGTCGCCTGGCAATAGAGTGTGAAAGCACGCTAGTGACGGTCCTCTTTGCTTGCAAATTGTCATCTGTGCCCGTTAGGGAATTGGCGATATCACCGCGGATTGGATTTCTGGTGAAAAATCTCTAGCGAAATGCTTTTTGCTTTTATTTCCTGCTGACTGATCAGAACTAACTGCTAATTTTATTGCAATATAGAACCTGTAGAATCAGTGTCATAGTGTAGTACAGGTATTGGATCCCTTATCCAGAAACCCATTATCCAGAAAGCTCTGAATTACGGAATTGTCGTCTCTCATAGACTCCATTATAATGAAATAATCCAAATTTTTATAAATTATTTCCTTTTTCTAATAAAACAGTACCTTGTACTTGATTACAACTAAGATATAATTAATCCTTATTGGAAGCAAACCTATTGGGTTTATTTAGTGTTTACATGATTTTCTATTAGATTTAAGATACGAAGATCCAAATTACGTAAAGATCTGTTATCTGGCAAACACCAGGTCTCAAGCATTCTGGATAATAGGTCCCATACCTGTATATCAATGTTCAAGTAACACACTCAGAAACTAGTCAGACATGCTGGCATACAGTTGCTGTTGCCACGTCCATTTCCCAATGATGCCCATCAGTGTTTTGTGTTCTGTGCCTTCCTCATTACAGTATTTACTTCATTTGACTATGGTGTGCAAGGTGGGAGTTAGATCATAATTAGGCAGCAGAGAAAAAACTGTGAGTTGTTGTCCCGAAACGTCTGAACATGACTTACGTGTCTGGAGCACTACAATAAATCTGGGAACACCCCACTTTTGAATAAGGTATTGGCCTTTTTTCCTTTTTCAAGTGGCAAAAAGAGCCTGGGCATTGGAGTACCATCAAGAGCCCTAGTGAGAAGAAAGGGAAGCTTTAAAGCCCTGGCTAAAATATACATTTAAAGGCTAAATATACATTTACAGGGGTCAGTTCCTTGTTGCTTTTTATCGTGAATATGGGATACGTTTGAAGGTTATCGGCTTACTAATCATAAAAAAGAGAAGCACTACAGGCATTATCCATTTGTGAGATATTTTAGTAAGACAGGCAATCAGCAGTCATATTTCTTCATCTAACATCTAATTCGCCTTTTAAATTAGCAACTGTTTTTTGCGAATAATGAAAGAGCAATAATTCCAGAATCTGCTTTTAGGCATGAATTTGTTTGCAGGCAATAGGTATTTGATTCAGCAGAGGGGAAAGCCTAGGACATGTAGGGGTGCACAGCAACAGTACTCCCTATGCTGAATCATCCTTTTTCATAGTGCTGAGTCGCCTCCCAAAATATTATAGGTGGCTGACTCAGGAGAAGTAAAATCAGAAACAAGTGAAATTCCAGTGCTAGGAGGGGCATCTTACTGGATGTGATTAAGGGGCAAATTTACTATTTTTCCCCAAAAATAATTAGTTTCTATTCGATATTCGATTAGCATTCGATTTTCGAATGTTAATCGAATAGTTCTAGGCTACCTTTTATTCAATATTCGATCATTCGACGATCGAATACAAATCTATTCGATCACTCGAATGATTTGTACGATTTGGGCGACCGAACACTTCGATTGTACAAATCCTATTCGATCAGGACTTGAGTGCTCCCATAGGCTTCTATTGCAATTCTGTAGGTCCAATCTGCCGAAGTAGGCAATCGAAGAAACTTAAATAAAATCCTTCGCTGATCGAATGATCGAATATTCATCCATTCGACTCTATTCGAATGTATTCGATCGTTCGACCACTCCCTATTCGATGATCCAATATGCCAAAATTCACATATTTGACCAAAATGAAGAAATCCTACATTCGAAATTCGATCGAATTCGATCGAACTTCGAATCCTTCACATGAATTTAGTAAATCGGCCCCTAAGTGTTCATCATAATTTTTAGCATCTCCCAACCTTGACCATTCAGTCATATTAGAGCACAGTACCCACATATCCTCAGGCTGGGAAATATGGGAGAATGATTATCAGCTGATATTAGTCTATGAGATGCAAAGGCATATTGATTGCATCAATGTTTATCTATGGTTTCATGCTGCTCCAGCACATGATATTATTACAGATACCTTTATTGATAAAGCACTGACATGTTTACACACCATTTGTACAGAGGTTATACATCATTCACTCTGTCGCTGCCCATTAATGAACACTATAGGGCTCATTTACTATGGACACAATCACTTCACATAATGACTCTACTGATTAAAACAAACTTGTACTTGCCTTTAGTCTCAACAAATGGAATTACTCACCAAACAGCAAGTGTTAAATGAGACCCTGTAATGTCACATGACTTTCAGGCATAGTTGAAGTCAGAACATACAGTACCATAATTTACAGAGCTGAACGAAGCATGCAAAGTGCAAAAAAGGCCACAATCAGCCATCACAATTTTGCACTATGCATGCTATGTTTGAGTATCTGCTAATGGCATTTCACAGTGCAGAGATCTGTGGCAAAGCCTTTGGATCCAGTGCTGGCTCACACTGATTAAGACACATAGGCGTTTACACATTACCCCACATTATCATAATTACTAGTAGTGGGATAAATAATGTAGCCTTCTTCCTTAGAAAGAAAGAGGAGAAATCTTCCTTATAATAAGAAGTTTGTGCCTTCAAGGTATGTCCGTGCCCCAACAGAGATACATTATGTGTTCTGACACATCAGTACAGATCACTACCATCGCACATATTATCATCACTAGAGGCCATTAAATTAGAGTGATTTATTTCCTGGCTTGGGCGTTGCCTGTATTACTAAAGGAAATCAAACTCTAAATCAATTCATGCCCAGAAAAGTGTCAACCATAATATTCACATTCAAGCAGTAAGGTCCAGACAACCGCTTTTAAACTACAACTCCCAGACTCCACATCATCCTCAGTACTGTGGCTAGACAACGCTGCCCTACAGACACTGGGTAGATGAAATGGTTATTTAATGTCTGGGAAGCTCCAGCAGAACATTATATGCTCAAGGGTTCTATGGACCTTAAGGTTTCTTTTGCTCTTGTTACACCATAGTTTGGTTAAATTCATTTGTAGATGGGGATTATTGTTATACAGTAGATGTTAAATGTATATTAAAAAGGATTCCCAACCCCCAAGAGAGTATGCTTTCAATATTTTGACAATGATCAGGGTCACCTTAAGGATGGGAACAAAAGAATATTTTTTCTGTGTCTCTAAGATCAGAGGGCCTATTGGTAAGATAAAGGAAGAAACCAATACAAATAACATATTATTATGTGTAACAACTGTTACTGATATGTTTCAGTGCATAGGTAATGGTTGTCCACCCCATGGCTCCCCAGCTGTTCCTGTGTTGCAATTCCCTCCAGCTGTCAGGTCTTGCTGGGAAAAGTAGTTCCGCAACTGATGGAAAGCTGAAGGTTGTGACTGATTTATGATGATTATACCCCATCAGGTTGGTCCCTTTGCTTCCAGTTATGCCAGGGTAGGCATTTTCTCTAACTACAGCTCTGGTAGCATTGTAAGACTTGAGCATGCTGGGAGTTTGAGTTAGACGTTTGTGCTCTATGACTTTTCATTCCTCATCTATCTAAAGAATATGGACACATGAGCTTGCATTCACTGCAAACCATTACATTGGCTTAAAAATCAATAAGGAGGAAAATGATTTATAGTGCTAGAACAACAAACATTATGACTGGATAACCTTGGCTGTGTTATGTTCTGGACTTGGAAGGGAACAAATCTATGCCCATTGCAGGGGCTCCTAAATTTCAGAGAGCAGCAAATTGCTGATTGTGTTTGTGTGAGTCACAGGGAGGGTTGGGGGCAGCTGCTCCAGACTTGCAGATGCAGAAATAAATAGAGGAAGTATATGTAGCAAGAACATTGTGGGAGCAGCATCTTTTCACTGCTACAGCTAAGCAAGTCACAAACAAAATATATTTGAAAGACTGCCATCAAAGGCAAAATATACCTCATCTTTAGGTAATATGTGGACAGAATAATACTTTTCTAGCATTTATGCATGCCAGTGGGAGCTGCCAAACTGCTTGCCAGTTTAGGGGAGGGACATTTGCTGTAGCACTCGACCAATCATAGAACTAAGAGTTTAGAGGAAATATTTACTGTGCAACAGATATTATTGTTATTATTTATGTATATACATCTGCTATATTACCTAATGTGACAGAGATTATACATAATTCGGCCCCCATGGAGATTAAAATCTCTTACATTCACACACAGACAATAGAGTTTTTATCTGTATGTTTTTGGAGTGTGAGAAGAAAACAAACGGAAACATCAAGAGAACATACAAACTCCTCACTTAGACAGTGCAATTCCTTGGCTGGAATTGAACCTGGGTCTCTGTACCACTAAGCCAGCTGTTTGACCTTTAAGTATACACATTAGGCATGTTAAACCTGTAGGCCTCCAGCTGACATTGCTGATGGAGGGCTCCTCGAAGCTGTGGTTCAGAAACTACTGGGGTCCACAGTTTTGATATCACTGTACACTGTGAACAATAGGGGCACACTATGCAGCTGTGTTCACAACCAAAAGAAAATTAGAGACCCCAAGGAATCATTGCTGAGCAAGAGGCATGGTTGGGTGTCATGTTGCATTGCCTAGCATAATGAGCATAACAGTGAGGTTAGTGTGGTCTTGTTTATATCATGGGTGGCTAAAGATCCCATGATCTGGTTCCTGAGAGTTTAATGTTTCCAACTTTGTCTGGACTATTGTGATTGGCTGTAAGTAAACTACTGTAAGTAAACTGATAGACATCCTATTACTTGGCTGAACACTGCCTGCTGGCCTATGGTTACCAGTTCAAGTGCTTGGCTGGCACAGTTTCAGTATGGGCCCTTTCTTTTAGTGCAATGCAAATTATTTTATTTAGAATATTTTTTTTACATTTATTTAAGCATCTTCTTTATTGTTTAACATTTGTTTTGGCCCCTTAGCCTATAACTTTATAAGGTTAAAATAGATTCCATTAAATTACACCCTAGGCCCCTGTTAATATGAAGGCAGGAAATAAACATTTGCCCCAAATATCGCTCTTATTGCCTCTAAGACACTCTGAATCTCCTGCATTTAACCCTCCTGGATAGCCTTCTATTTGAGAACCACTGGTTGGATGATCACTTGAGTTTCTCACTGTATTTGCACACTGCTACACAGCCAAAAAAGTGGTCATGGATACAATATAATATAATTTACTAGCAATTCCTCTCTTCATGGATTTTAAATGCATAGCTTTTACGTCTGGCTTCCCTGAACTCCTCAATTCTCACTGATAAAGATTTTGGGTCTCTGGGAACCTGATTGATTAATCAACTGAGCAATCATGTCACCAGGATGATGGCACCACAAGCAGTCTTGTAGTGCCTACCACAAGAGCCAATGTAAGCAGCAGCAGCCAAACTACAGAGAATTCCCTGTGTGGAGGTGAGTGGTGTTGGTGCTGGTTCCCAAAACCTCCCTGATCATCCCACAGAATATAAATCCATTAGCTTAGGCCTTACAGCGGCACAACAACTGTCTGCTTTGGGATGTGCTACATCAAGTACAGTAAATAACTATACAGTCAGGGTAGGCACAAAGCATCTCCATTGATCCATAAGAGATTCCTTTGTACAGGACACCACAAAAGTATAGGGCAGCATTCCTATCTGATTAACTTCAGCCACACATATTTTGCTTTGATGCCAGATTGTATGGCATTACATAGACCAACACAGGCATGGAAAACATAGGGCGGTTCACTACACAAGACCTATTCTTTTCAGAAATGTAATTAAGTGGTGTGTGAAGTGGTTTGGGTCAGTGATTTATGAGAAGACCCTCACAATATATGTAAGCCACTGTTTAACAGCTTGAGAAATTAATCAATGGGCTCTTGTGTTCAGAGGCTGAAAAAATTATTAAACCATTGGGGGCCACAGCCGAACCAACAGCATGGAGGCATGTCACCAGCACATATGCATAAATAAGCCAGCTTACACCAACATTTATTATTATTATTATTACTGTTATTAATATTATCATCATACTGATTGAGTTTGACTTTTCTTTTCCACTTGAGGCACCTGAACAATTCCAAACCATTGCAGGAGATATGAGTTGAAGCAAGCAGTTAACCTTCAGTGGGTCAATTTACTCTACACAAAAGTGACAGTAATCCTGCAGTGGAGGTAGAAAGGGAATTATTTTAGCTGGAGTGTCCATCATCTGACAACTCGCTTGAATACAAGTCATATCTGCAGTGTACAGCACTTCTGTCAGTGGTAGGGCTAATGATAATATATGCTATAGCTCAGCGACTGCTGTGTCAGCGTACAAAATAGGAAACAGGCTGTCACTTCACCTTTAAGAAATACTGTATCTGCTATAGAGCCATTGCACAAGTCTTGCAAAAATATCTGACAAGAGGTATTTTATGAACAAATAAGTCAGATGCAGGTCAGATTATGTGTTTGTTGTGCAGACAAATATAATCATGTTGCTAATATACATCTGGCATGGGGCATTTGCCTACTTTGAAGAACCTGAAAATAAATGTGAAATGAAGCAATTATCATAAGGAAGAGGGCAGTGTTATTTCAATTATTTGCCTGGGTCTTCCTAATGGGGTAAAGGCTAAATGCTTTTGCATTATTACAGCATATGGTGCCTTCTTATTAAAACAGTATAGTAGTTTACATTATACAGAGAAGGAATGTCAGCTATTGTATATTATATATTGAAGCATATTGTACTGAGTAGGTTTGGGTTTATGAAACATAGGTTCTACATATAAATATTAATATTGTTATAAATAGTTTCATGGTTTCACACAACAGTTGTTTTTGTGTTTAATTCATTAGTAAGTCCAGTATCACTGTGCTCTTGATCTTGTCTTGCTCTTGGCTGGGCCCTATTTTTATTGTAATAATGCAGTTTACTACATCAGTTCTCAACTTCATCACCTAGTACTCCAAGGCAACAAATTTAGATTGTAAGCGCTTTGGGAACTTGCATGTTCTGTGGATAGGGTTGCATATAGTAAGTTGTGCTATAGTAATGTTAAACAAGAGTAAAATTATACTCATTAATTAATGAAGCACCTCTATAGATCATCAGGCCCAGATTTGTAGCGAGGCCACATAGGTCCGGGTATAGGGCAGCATGTTATTATTGTATATTTATTATCTTAATATTTATTATCTCAATACCTTAAAATATAACAGATGTTTTATTGTATTTTACTGCTCTTGAAATACCTATTGTCGAGCCATATACAGTATTGATTGTCTGTGGCACTGCTTATGTTCAGTGGCTCTGGGAGGCTGTTGAAAAGGTAAGCTTATGGGTACTTGGAAATCATCAAGACTACAGAAGCTGATGGTACAGGGCTGATTATTAAATTCTGATCTACAGTGTAATGTGAATATGAATTAATTACTAATTAGCCTTGTATAGTGACTTTTATACTGTACATATTCTTTATTTTGTCAATCCCTAAGCTCAGGTAACTTACAGCAGCATTGAACACATGCTCTGAATCAACAGAAAAGAAGATGGGGAGTTACTGGTGAATCTTTAGAATAGCAGATCAAGGGATGTGCTCCCCTTGGGCTATTAAAGAAACCCAAAACATACCGTAATGTAGCATTTCAGCTCTCTTCACAAATAAAGATATTAAATTGAATTACTCTTTGATCATGTTATATAGATGTATGTCCCTGAGGGAGCTGACTTTCTGTCAGTCCATTGATTTCGAATGATATTTCTCCAGCTAAGATCAGTACATTACATTCATGCTGCCAGAGACAGCGTTTATCTAAGGGAATTAATATTACAGGATCATCAAAATAATATTTACCCCCCCCCAAAACAATTATTTTTTTTATAGAAGAGTATCTTTGGGGGAATCATTTACATGGTGTCTGGGTTGTGACTATTTTATACATCAATCAAAAGATTTAGCCTCCATCCTATTTCTTACAAAAACAATTCTCCCTTACTTCATTGTTTAAGACTATAGAAAGATCTGTCCACACTGGTCAAATATCCTATCTGAATTTCCATTTTATGTCACTGCGGGATTCAGAGCTACTCACAGTTAAATAATTAGAAGTGGAAACTACATTTACTTTATATATTCTGCAGCATGTGGCATTTCAGGCAAGCAATCACTTGCTAAATCTCCAGAATGTAAAACAAGTTAAAGCATGAATAATCTGGCAGAAGGAAAACTTACCCCAAGGCATGAAAAATGAAAAAAAATGATGAAGACATGGCAACCCTCCAGCAGCCAGCCTTTAAATCAACTCTATTATCTGGACCCCTGCCACAAGCAGAGTTAGATACAGCATCTCATCTTAGGGTGAACAGTATTCACCCCTTTATCAATTCTCCGGCCAACAAACCCTACACTCTGTGATATTTTTATGGTTTTTAATGTGAAATTAACCCATAGCAACAAATAATTTTTTTTTTTTTTTTTAAAACAGTTGTCCTGTTAAAGCTACCTGTTTATTGGTTGCTATGGATTTCTAGACCAGTGGAAAACTATGCATCATCTATGTTGTTTATTCAGTATGAGTAGGTGTCTCACTGTGGTTCTGCTTCATGCACATGTTCATACTGTGCAAGTGTCTCAGATGCTGGGACATTCATTCACTGTACACTGAATGTAAATATACTCTAAGAGCTATGTCTGTGCATCAGTGGCTTTCCTCTATGGACACTGTGTTGGGGGCCTGTGCCTGTACACTAAAAAGAATCAGCTTTGAAGGCCAATGGCAAATTCTCTCAAAGCAAAACTGTCTACACCAGGACTACCCATGTGATAGGCCACATGACAGATGTTATTTTTACAGTCCTCTGCCTGCTTATGAGCCCTTTTGAGTGCTTTGTATAAAATCATCAGTTTGATATAACTTGACCTAAAACATAAGTGTTCTCTGCACTGCCTTTATTCACTATGCATCATTCAGGAATGCATCATTCCTCTTTTCAGTTACTGCTATCCCATTCAGTCAGTCTATTCATATAATAAGAGGAGAGCATGTATTGATCTGTTTTCTGATGCACTCGAAAAAGGGTAAGTAAGACCCAAAACATGTTGTGTAGTAGTCTTTAAATAAATACAATCGCAGCATTTTGCTACTTCGGAGTGCTCTCCTCTTATTATACGAATAGATTGACCTAAAACAACATACTACAAAATGAAGCTAAAGTCAAACAACCCATTTAAATAAGACTGAGCAGGGGTGACAAGCAGATAAGCTATTTTACAGAGTCATTGTTTCTCACAAAAGCAGTGACTTTACAAGAACATTATGCCCTGACCTTGGATTTTATCTTGCACCATTATATATATATATATATATATATATATATATATATATATATATATATATATATATAGATAGCGCTTCCTCTGAGATATCTACTTCAGTCTTAAAGTCACAGGAAACAGCTCAATTGACTCACAGCTGGTAGGTCATTTCGGGACCTGTAACAGCCACAGTTTTTTAGCAAAGCTCCACCCTTGTAATACGAATTAACTGCTCCACAGTATGTATTTCAAAGAGAAAATCTGGAGTCACACTGTAAAATATAATAATAATACATTTTGTACATTGCATATATAATACACTACAAATATAATTTATACAGATCAATAATACACTAAAACATGTTTGTATAGAATGAATATAGTATACTCAGATAAGTAATAGATTCCTTGGCCACACTTATACTGTATGTATGGAAAGTAGAAGAAAACACTCCATGGGGAAGTGTCACCTCTTGAAACATTTGGACATATCTCTTTTCTAGAGAAGAGATGAATATGAGACTTGATGGCATCAGTAACACTATATATTAGGGCTGTACAATATGCAGCCTCCAGCCCAGTGTCGGACTGGCCCACCAGAATATCAGGAAAACTCCCGGTGGTCCAAGGTGTCAGTGGTCCCTCATGCTGCTAAACTTTTGGCCTATTTCATGTCCATTCCCTATTTCTATGAACAAAGGCAAAATTGATGGAATAATTGATTATAGTATATCAAGAAAACAAACCAAGAGAATAGAGGTTGATTGAGGAGATGAAGAATATTAGTACTGAGTGGGCCCCTGGTCTAAGGTTTTATGGTGGGCCCCTGGTCTAAGGTTTTTGGGTGGGCCCCTGGTGTCCCAGTCCGACACTGCTCCAGCCATTGAGCAACAGCCTTGCTATATTCTTGCTGTTTTTCCCTATTAATAACATTGGCATCAAGCATCATGTTTACCAGCCAGGTGCAACCCTAACACCATTCCCTGGGCCGACCGCAACCCCCAGGTCCCTAAGCCAGAACCCCCCTACGGGACCCACATTCAGGCAGCTAAACTCACCCCCCCCCCCCACAACAATTTATTTTGTGTCATGGCGATCAGGGAGGGAGGTACGTGGGAGTGCAGGGAGCGGGTCTCGGCTAGTGTAGCCCAAAAGAGTCTGTTCCCACCAACCCCGTTCGACCCTGGTCGCACCTAATAGATTCCAGGTGGCATATGCTTCTCACACTTGACAAAAAATTCAGTCTGAGGCTCAGTGTTGGTAGGTGCAGGCCAGCCCCATCCTTACTGCCCGCATAGATTTTGAAAAATGGTTAAATCTCCTGCACACCCATCTGGGACTCCGAGTTAGCTTCTTACGTGGTTGGCTGCCTCCCACCTCACTGCCTGAAACATATAATTTACATGCAGGCACAGTGAGGAGAACCCCTAGCAGCATAGCAGGGTCCTCAGCCACTCAGCTTCAAAGACGTAACACAGGCAGCTATGGGCCGAAGAATCAGAAGTTGGCGGTGGCAGGCCCACTGACAATCACTCACTGTGATTCTAATTTTAGTGGGGCCCACTGCCTGCATATGTGTCACTAACCCAGACAGACCCCATGGTACAAATGTTATTATTTTACTGTGCCATTGCAAATTAACTAATCCAAGGCTGGGGCCCACCGGGTTTTTTCCCAGGACCCCGGCAGGGCAGTCCAACCCTGCAACTGTCAGTCCCAGTGATCCCATCCAAGGCCGCAGGCAACAGACAGATTGTCCTGTCTCCTTAATGGCATAATTGTGTTTGAAATAGCACTGGAATGCGAAAAAGAAAGAGAAATAAGAATTGATGAAAATATACTGCTTGAAGGTCAAAGAGGAGAGAATTCTTAGGCTGAATGAGCCAGCTACTGCTTACAGATAGCAATCATGAAACATAGCACCTATTAATAATGACTTATAAGCTTAAAGCCCTACTTATGACTCAGTTACACTTTGTATGTTGTTTCCTTCAGACAAACAGTAATATAAACAGAGCAAAGCTTAGTTTTGCTTTTCAAACTATTCTGCCGCAGTTATACAAACAAGCAGGATTTATGGCATATTGCTTGCTTCTATGGGACATATGTAAATCAATAACCCAAATGGTAGCAAAAAGCTTGCAGTCTCTAAGAGGAATGATTGATGTGAGGAGGAATGTGAGGATGTGAGGAAATCAGTATGGCGACTGATGTTAATATACCTAGGTGTAAATGAATATCCCCCATCTGTCCTTATTTAGCTAAGCTTGCTAGCTGGTTAGAAATTGACTGCAAAAATGTGTGTGTTACAAATAGGGAATAAAGGCAGCTGAGATCGGATGGGTGGTATATTTTTTCCAGCAACAGTATATTTTCAATACTGGCATCTAAAGGTGCATCCCTCAAGCACCAGCTCCATGGGGTTGCCTTGAGTTCCTATATATAAAAATAAGCAAGCAATAATGCATTACCTAACAGTGGGGGGGTTGACAACTGCATTTTCTTTGTCTATTTCATGTTGTCACTCCCTTCTTCATACCTCCCAACTGTCCCATTTTTACAGTCCAGATGCTAGAAAGTTTGGCAATGATGCCAGAAAAAGATACAAAGCTTCTGAAACCTAATTAAAATTAGAGGCTTTTTTGGCAGAGAGCCCAGAACACTAAACACCTAAATAACTAAAATCATTTACTAAGTAAATACACTATGTGAAAGTTCAAGAAATCTGATTTTTAAAACAGTTAGAATTGTTTGTATAATGTAAATCATCAGCTCACTATACCTTCTGCAAAATCTCCCCTACCTCCACTGCAGTTCTAGCTGAGGCAGGCATCTTGGATTTCACTGACTCCTCCTACCTATATCTTCACAGCCAACTGCAGCTCTGAAATCTCGCACATGCTCAGTTGAAATTTCTTGCTTGCCTAATAAACCTTCTAAGCTATTTTTAAATCTGCCAAACTTCGGTGTTAGTGCTGCCACCTTCTGGAAGTTGGTGTTTGCCCTTCATTTGCATAATGACATCACCAGCAGGGGATACGATAGAGAAATTTTGTGATACTTCTAGAATTTACTAAAGCTAGGCATTCTGGGTAGAATACTCAGGGCAGTGCTACAATCTGAGCATGCTCGTGAACTCATTTGCATATTGTATTCACAGTATGGACTCCCTCAGTGAGAGAATCATTTGTCAAAGTATGGGATTTTTTTTTAAAACTGCTGTTTTTTTTTTGTTTTGATTTTTAAAACTGTTTATGTAGTTTGATTAAGTTTAGGTTTGATTAAGGTTTAGGTTGTACTGGTCAGGTTGTTAATATGTATTTGATTTTGGCTGTGATTGGTGTACTTTAAGATAAGCAAAGATACAATTGAATCTTACTTTTAGTTTTTACCTGGGTGAGCACATATTAATATCTTGGGATCTTCTGTGAACATTTGCGTACAAGACAAAACAATACAGAGGATTAACATATGAATGATAGGTCTATGCTGCAGAAGAGTAGATGAAAAGGGTTTAATTGCACCGTTTTCTGCATTTGATGCACATTAGAACAGAAGAGGTTGCTGTATGTATAACAACTTCACATGGTTGTTACAAACAGGGCCTGAATCTTACTGCTTCACAATGCCTAGAGGTGCGTGGGAATAGTGAATTCCCTTAGGAATTCTGAGAACATCCATTCATATCCTGGGAAGCGAATACAATGAAGACACTCTTAAAAGCCAAAGCGAATCAAATCGCAAGTTCCTGCATGCTTCTAGGAGGATTTGGCGCTCCATTGACACCTACATACTGAATATACATGCAAAGGGGAAATCTAGAGTATTTTGGGGTTTTACATTGCCATTTCTGTCAGGGTGAATGACAAGGTCGCTGGGAGTCTGGGGGAACATAACATTAGTCTTGCTCATTCAACCCTTCAAATGGGGCCCATGTTCTCCTGGATTGCAAACAGAGCTCCAGGCCTAGATACAGCCCTTAATAAATAAATAAGAAGAGCAATAGTGCAGCAAATAGCAATGCTACTTTTTATAATACCAAGATATAATTAATTAAATGCGGAATTTAAAAAAAAATGTATTACTTCTTCATTCTGCCAAATATCTAGTCTACAAAAGATTTGGATTCTGTAATTGTTTCATTAATGCACAAAAAAATATTAGACCAAGTAGGGGGCTGGTATGCTTGGAGAGCTGGGGCCCTATCTGGAAAAGTGAAAGTTACATAAATCAGAGCTATCCAGCCTGCAGGCTAACAGCTGTTGGGGAACTACAACTCCCAAAAACCCTAACAGATGTAAGGCTTGGAGTTATAGCTCCCTTTGCACAGTACTAAATCTGACTCTGGAGTCCAGAATGTATTGGCGAATGTGCAACACATTCCACACTCATCTATAAGACACATGAAGATTTCACACTTTCTGTGATCCAGTGTGAGGGTGTGGCAGGGCTTTGAGTGCTATTTGAATTCATTGTACAGAATGAAAGCTTTTTTGTTAAGAAAACAAGGCCCTATTTAATGAAAGTGAATGCCTTCAGCCTGATCATTATTTAGCAACAGCGCAACCATGTGGATAAATTGCGTAAGGCACATTTTCCCTTCTTTGAAGCACCTGCACCAGCCCTGGATGGCAAAAAATCAACTGTACACACTACACAATGTGGCCATGAATAGAAAACTGGGGAATAGTGAACTAATTTACATTCTACATAATAAATAAACCTGAAGTGTGAACTGTGAAAATTCATTCTTTCTCTCTGATTAGAATCTACTGCACAGCTATCCCATATACTGTAGTTGCCCATGGGGTTTTCGATAGACTAAAGTGGATTTTCCTCTATACCATTCCCTTGATTGTTGCTCTAAACCAGGGATCCCCCAATCTTTTTTTTTACTAGTGAGCCCAATTCATATATAAAAATAATTGGGCAGCAACACAAGTAGAAAAAAAGCTCACAGGCAGTGCCAAATAAGGGCAATGCATAAGGCTCTTTTTGGTAGTGCACATTGTCTTTGTGCCATAAAACCTTGCCTACAAGCCTGGAATTCAAAAATAATCTCCTGCTTTGAAGCCCCTGGGAGCAACATAAAATGGATGTAAGCCTCTGGATCACTGTTCAAAGGTTTAGGGCACTTCATATTCATATGAACACAATTCAAACAAATCAGCAGACCACCGAGAATCCATCTGTATAATGAGCTGCTTGTTATCACAACCTATGCCTTACATAGGCTTCAGCTTACGGAAGAGAGGGGTTTGCTTATATGGAGGCTAAACTATTGTATGGAATTGATGGCATCCCACCCAATCAGAATGATTAGGAGCAGCTTTGTCCTCAGCAGCATCAGTGTAACCTACAAAGCCTCTTGGCATTGTCACATCCTGGTTGCAGGCACCCGTATTTCAACCAGCGCCAACACTGGAGTGACTTCAGTACTCAAAAGTTTTTTGGGGGTTGCTGGGAGATGTATTTATTTGTGCAAAGTAGGAAGCGGGAAGTAGGATAGAAACAGAAGGATGGCAGGGGAAAGGGGGTAAATGCATTTTATTGAAGGCTAATCAGATGGAAAAGATTTTTCTTACCATGTTCTTAAAGTGGCATTTCCCCCATAGCAAGCAGACATATGTTATTTCTCTTTTCTATGGGCTGCTGGTAATGGTTAGAGGAGTGAAGAGAGAGATGATACTAGTAAATATGTCATACTGGATGGGGGAGAGAATTAATTTGGTCCAAGTCATCTACATAGCATTTTTTTTGACAAATATGCATACATTAACCTTGACACCTGCCATAATGAACTCTTATAAATTCTGAGTATG
Source organism: Xenopus borealis (assembly GCA_024363595.1). NCBI lineage: Eukaryota > Metazoa > Chordata > Amphibia > Anura > Pipidae > Xenopus > Xenopus borealis. The sequence goes on from CM044448.1 coordinate 69,258,570, forward strand.
TGAGACTCATTAAGGGATTAATATTCTCCATGAATAGCAAATGCTCCTTTCTGTGTCTTTCTGGAAAAACATGTTTGTTTGTTTGTGTTTTTTAGAAGCTGTGTGCTTCCACTTGTGTGAATAGCCTGCTGATACCTGCAGGTTACTAAACCCTCTACTGGTCTGACTTTTAAAGGGAAATCACAATTTGTTAGTAGAAAAAGGAAACCTTTACCTTTATGTGACTTATTAAACCCCGTTAAAAGTCTGAATAAAAAAGTAATCAGACCTGCTGAGTTCATGTAGAAATTAATGACAGATGGCCCATTTACAATTGGAACATATGCTGATCTGCTATGTGTTCTGTTATAATAACAGAACAATAATCCACAACAGTCACAGTTTTTCGGGAATCAAATACGAAAAATTCACAGTTTTCAGTGACAAATCTGGCAAAATCATAAGATTCTGATTTTTTTAATGATTTTATGAGTCTTTCCCACATCAGATTTTTTAGGGGAAATTTATTGATACGGTAAAAGAGTGAATGGGAATTTGGTCAGAGTGGATTTACAGAAATAGTGAGACATTTTTGGAGTTTGGTAAATAACCCCCTAATGTATACCTCAGCATGAAATCTATCCCTGAGGGCACACAAGCAGAATCGTGAAGAAGAGGCGATTGGTCGCCACTAAGCCTCCCCGAATTTGCCCGTGTGCCCTTACCCTAATATTGACCATCATTTATTGGGTCACCTACCTCAACTCTGAAACTACATCCTAATATTTTCTGGAGTAGAAAGCTATGAAAATATATATCTATAACACATTTTCATCCTTATATTTCAGGGTTGGATTAATAGCGGGGTAGCACTGTCACCCCGACACCCTGCCCCAGTGCCTCCATCCAGCTCTTGCCCTTTACTGTCCCACCCCTAAACTACAAGTGGCACTGTTTGGTCATGCAGGAAAATTGTTGAAATTAAGTACTGGACCCCCTAGAGACTATGGGCCATGGGTATCTGCCAAAATTGACCTTATGATAATTAATCACTGTTTAAGGAACAGTTCAGTGTAAAAATAAAAACTGGGTAAATGGATAGGCTGTGCAAAATAAAAATCTTTCTAATATAGTTAGTTAGCCAAAAATGTAATGTATAAAGGCTGGAGTGACTGGATGTCTAATAGAACAGAACATTACTTCCTGCTTTTCAGCTCTCTAATTCTGAGTTAGTCAGTGACTTCAAGGGGGGCCACATTGGACATAATTGTTCAATTTGCAATTGATCCTGGTAGCCAATCAGTGGAAACCATGATAGACCAGGTAGTGTTCTGGCTATTATGTTACACATCCAGTCACTTCAGCCTTTATACATTACACTTTTGGCTAACTAACTAGATTAGAAATACTTTTTATTTTGCACAACCTATCTATTTACACAGTATTTATTTTTACACTGAACAATTCCTTTAAATGCAACTGTCTGCTTTATGTCCTTTCTGACAGAAGTAAGTCCTATCTTGCTGCGAAAATTACAGAAAACAATTATAAGGGGATACCCCAATTCACAGGTCATGGGCAAATACTTAAAGAGATACTGACATGGGAAAACATGTTATTTCTCCATAATAGTGCTACTTCTGCACTGAAATAAGTTTTTCAAAACAGCAAAATTATTATTTTATATTTAATTTTGAATCTGTCATGGGGCTAGACATATTGTTTGTTTCCCAGGTGCCCCCAGTCATATGACTTGTGCTCTGATAAACTTCAGTCACCCTTTACTGCTGCACTGGAGTTGGAGTGATATCACCAGATGCCTGGTAGATCCAAGAACAGCGCTCAGTAGTAAAAATCCATGTCCCACTGCAACTCCTTTAGTTACATTGAGTAGGAGAAACAGAAGCCCGCCTGAATGCATTTCCATCCTGAAGTGCTGACTCTTTCTGAAATCATATGACCAGGAAAAAGGACCTGAGATGGCTGCCTATACACCAATATTGCAACTGAACAAAAATGAACTTGTTGGGTTAGGAATGACATTTTTACATGATAGAGTGAATTATTTGTATTGTAAACAGTGCAATTTAACAGAATCCCTTTAAGTAAAGGAGTCTATGAATTGCTGTTGGAGAGGCATTGTAACACCCAGGCCAGAACCAGCCCTCATCAGCCATGTTCCAATGTCTAGCACTGATGAGACTGAAACTAGATGACAGGGTTGGATCTATGACTATGAGTTATTAGACTGTATGCTATTAAGCTAGTTTTTCTGGGTGCTTAGTTGGCCACACTATGAGTCCTCATGAGTCCTCGCGTGGTTTGATTTTGTTTTTTAGGGAGTGATGTGTGTGTAGCATTTCAACCAGCTGAATAGTACATGCAAGAGAATGCTCACTGCATATTATTCCCACAGTAATTAATACATGATACAGCATGTAGCCATCATTGCTCTGGCTTATCAGCCTCACAAATAAAATAATGCTGAGCTCCAGCAGGTGTATCATAGGGCCCACATTCTCTGTACTATACTGCCACATGGGATCGAACACACTGCACTTAGTAGCGGCACCTTGGGATCTAATCACTAACCTGACTGCTACATTGTGGGGCAGATATAATATGTGATGTAAAAAAAAACAGAGAAATTTGCCAGATATCACTGTGTAAAAAAACGGTGTGAAAATGGCATCATATTTTTATGCGCTTTTTCCTTGAGCAACTCAGCATGAACCTACTTACAAAGGTCTGGAGCAGTGTAAAATAACGGCGGCAAATCTGGTGTTTACATGGTGTGAAATAATACGCACCTTGATAAACTCTACAGTTAGTATAGCTATGGGCATATATGGTTTGTGTGAAAGAGTGGGGGTGGGGTGTATTCTGGGTTTTAATATGGAGTGGTTGAACTTGATGGACTTTGTCTTTTTTCAACCCGATTTAACTAACTATGTCAGCAGAGGTACATGACTGGCCCCCCTCTGCCTTTACTCCCTAGGCACGTGCCTCTTCTGCCTACCCCTAGTTCTGGCCCTGGCTATAACAATGATTTGTGACCTTACAGAGCATTTTTTAGATGGGATCAGTGACCCCCATTTGAAAACTGGAAAAAGTCAGAAGGAGAAGGCAAATAATTTCGAAAAGTTATAAAAAATAAATAATGTAGATCAGTTACATACCTCCCAACATTTTGGATATAAAA